>VDFB02000007.1:136116882-136657270 GCA_007258455.2 Sequoia sempervirens | reverse complement strand
AAATGGCAAAGGAAAATATGATAACAAAAGAAATAAATTTCCATGAATAATAGTTTATTACAAGGACTCAAATTAGAGGAAGAAGGACCAGTGTACTCAAAGCAAGGATTAAAAGAACAAATACAATAATAATCATAGAAGTAAATTATAGAGGAGCTATTCCACACTCTACAAGATTTAGGAAATTGAGTGTGAGCAAGGAAAGATTGAAGTAGTGAAGAAGTAGAATATAAAGAATGTTGGGACCAAAAATGTAGTCCCCAACCTAGAGTTGAGGGCATTCCAAAAAAGTTAGAATATTTTTCCCAAGAACTTAATAACATAACATTGCTAGAGAATTTAATGGGAATTGGGATTGAAGTTGAAGCTTGGTTGGATTGAATGTAGACATTTTTTTTTTCCTAGAAGAGGACTAATAAGGAGAAGCCTAAATTTATATATAACATCTCATCAATGAAGTTTCATTATGGTGGGACCATTAGGAGAGTATGTTGGTATCCATAGTGACATAGTGACTTGGGAATTATTTGAGGAATAGTTTCAAAATTATATTTAATGGATGCACACTAAATTTTTTGAATGAATGAATTCCACTATTTGAACTAGCAAGGAACAACAATGGTAGAATAAAACTACAGATTCTAAAGTACACAAGCCCCAACTAGAATGCATAATTTCATCCACTTAGATTAAATTAAAGGATTTTAACTAGAATATGGTTAATCATGTCAAGGTTTTAAATGAACTAATATGACTACTACATCTCCTTCTAATTCTTTCACAATTGAAAATACATCCATGCACTTATTTATAGTAGGGAGTAGAGCCCCATACTAGATCTTGTGTTGGAGGAATAGGGCTCATTTTACAAAGTCAGAATTAGAATGTTTGTCTTAAGAATTATAAGTTGTGATTTACTTGTTGAGCTAAATATGTGTCCCCATGTTGTCACATATTTGTTTCTACCAAGATAATGCCTTAATATTGCTTTAGATAATAAAATATCAAAATTTTGTTGTAATAATGTATGAAACCAAATTTTCTTAATCATCATTCTTTGATTTAAGATTTAGAATTATCATATATTTAGGAGAGAATTGTAGAGAACTTTCAAAAGAATATTATATTTTTTCAATAGTGTTGAAAAGAGAGATCTCTAAATAAAACTAAATATTTTCCTTATAAACTATGATATGTCTATATTGTCTTGAATACATGATAATAATTATTTTGTAGGGTTGCAACTAGAAAAACTAGATTTCTTTTAAGTTTCACAATTGAAATATAAAGCTCAAGAAATCCATTTGATCTATTATTTATGATGAATTGGACCTCCTTTTGGGACTATCAATTGCTAACTTGAACTTGCTTTGTTGAAAATTCAAATATTTCTTGGATAATAGGTCAAATACAAGATTTATTTAGAACTTAAAATACTAATACGATAATTGAAGAAATAAATGAATGATTACAAATCTCATGATGAGGATTTCCCCCATTTCTTTTGTGAGTATTAATAAACTAGATTATTCATGTACAAGAGATAAAATTTTACATGTTATTTTAGAGGGTACAAGGTATATTTGCATGTAAATAATAAGGATTTTGAATAGCCTAAAAGCTTATGCTCTTGGAGTCATTGAAATAAGAAAAAAAAAATGATGTTGATAAAAAATTATTGAGACATAATTTTTTTCTAAATAAATTAATGTAGCAGATAGATTATTTGCTAAAGCATGCCTTAAATTGAGTTGGTTAAGCTAAAATTCAAAATCATTCCCTTTAGGGGACTATAAGTTATAATGGAAACACTCTTAGAAGGGTTGGGAAAACCAAATTTTAGCTTTGTTTGTAATCAAGTACTTGTTCTAAGTTTAGCTTTGTTATCTTTTTGTTGGTTTTTCTCCCAAAATGAGTTTGGACAATTTTAAAGGTAATATCATGTAGTTTTCTTGAAGTGGGATTAGTCAATACAATTGAGTATCTTCATGACATATCTTGAGTCTTGATATTTTTTTATGTTCTCTATTTATATAAATACAAGTTATTAGTGATTAGATATTTGAGCTTTGCCGATTAATATTTACTTAAAAGATCACCTTCCTTGGGTGTTGATTGTGTGATTGTTGATCATACCTTGGAATGGTTTCTTGATTTATCTTCTTATTATAATCAAATAATTTCAACAATATTATCTAGGATCTCTTTTTTCCTTGAACTTCCTAATTTTTTGCATTTTTTATAATATTGTTAGAATAGGAGCAATATAATAGGTAGTCTAGTTTCTTTAAGTTGAGTTTCTAAATATTGGTAAATATTTATGCTCTATTTATTAGGAGTAATAGTTGTGAACTTGGAAGCCAAGGTGTTGAAAAAATTCCTTTGCTAATATACATGGAAATAAAATGCACAAAAGCTCAAATTTAATAATTTCTAGTGACAAGCATTGACATGCAAGGGAGATATACGTTGGAAGGCCCTTTCGAGAGAAAGCTAGTACACTCAAAAGCATGAAAATAAATTTATTACAATAATACTATAGTGAAGTACACCTTTAGGAACATAACGTTGTAGGTGTATCACCAACATTAAATATCATATTAATTTTGATGACCTATAATGACATCCTTACAACATAATGTTAAAATTAATCTATGTTAGAGGCTTCAACAGAAAGATCCATAAAAATGAAGCTTCAAATTTAATATTTCTTGAGGAACCTTTGACTATCAAGAATGTAGTGTAAATATTTGATAAGATTAAAAGGAAGAAGAACATAAGAGTTAGAGGGATTGAGGGTTCTAGGAACCATTGGAACCCCTAATTCATTCCTAGTTCTTGTTCAACCTTTAACGAAATTCTTTGATACTTAAAAAGAAATGTGATTATCTTCCACAAGTCACAAAAAAAGGAGAATCCAAAGAATTATAAAAGCCTCATTTCCTTCATTTAAACAAACACTAACACCCAAAGCGAAGAAGGAGCCAAGATTCCTCCACAATGGATCCCAACTTGATTGTAACCAATTCAAAGAAACTCCCAACTCCTTTCGAAGCTCACAAGGTAACCAGATATGTCTATTTATAATACAAATTTATTTTTCTTAAATCCTTTCCAATGTAGTAAAATCATGTCCTAGTTCTCTACCATATTACCCCAAAATTTCTCTGTTAATCTTATTTTAGCCCAACACCAACCTGTAAAATTTGGATGTCAAAAATGTCAAAGTATGTCTATTAGGAGTAAGAAAGAGAATCAATCTTGCAAAATTATGTGTTAAAAGTGGGGGATAGAAAATTAGGGAGTATATATTTGGAAAAAAATTAGACACGAATGAACAAAAACCCTAGGTCATCAATGACCAAAGCCACTTTTCTAAGCATAGCTCATGCGAGAGGGTTTTCAATTTTTTTTCACTTGAAAATTTGATCTAGAATAATGACCTACATTAAATAATACAATCTTGAGAAAATATAAATCACAAATGAAAATGGCAATATAATAGCTAGCTTATATGGTCCCTCTAAGAGAAATCTATTAAGGCTTTCCAATAGAGAAATTTATGCAAACATGGATGTAGAAGGGGCCAAGAACTATTCTTTTACTAAAAAGTATATGTACATAAATAATATCACCAAATACTAGATCAAGAGGCCAAGGAAGGTAAATTCAAAGCTACCTAAAGACCTTATGAATCATTTTAGTGAGGACATATTAGACATTATAGCCTTGTTGTATAGGGTTAATGGAGATGAGGAAATAAATTATTTTGAATTTTGGATGTTCCATTTCATGATTTTCATAGGTTATGTCACAATATATGGATTGGGGTAAATTGATAAGTGGCAATTTGCATAAACAACTCACCAATTTCTAGAATAAATAGGAATTTTATATGACCTTGTATTTGTTTTATGTAATGGCTAGTATGAAACCATGGCTTGGGATTTACAAAATATGATTTATGATGAGACTTCTCAAATATATGATTTCTACCCATAATTGTAGTTCAACATTAGAAATAAGAACTTCAAAAGAGTGAATTGTGTGTTCACTATGCTTATAGTTAGGGGGCTCAATACTAACTTGGGCCAAAAATTTCACCCGAAGCTGCAAAATTAATTAAACAATTTGGAAGCTACTTTATACAATTTCTTAGGTTTTATTACATAAGAACAAGCATCTTTGATGAATATCCCTATAAATTGCTTAGATATCCACTTGATAATTTTGTCATGATTCAATTATGCAAACAAATAGAATCAGTTAACAAGAAGTGTAAGGATTTGGTGAAAGCATGATACCCATTTCCATTCGGTTATACTATTGTAATTTCCCATCTTTAGTTGAAGAAAAAAATATAGTAAGGTCCTTGGTGAAGATAAATATGAATTATTATAATATGAGATATCCTTATGATGACATTGAAGGTTAGGTAAAGAGCAATTTGTATCTTGCAAATAAAATTCTTCATCACCCTCATTTGGAAGATTACTAGGATGACCATGAGAATGTGTTTGAAGAAAAAAATATGGATTGGTCTAGACTAATAGTGCAAAAAATTAAATATTTTGAATTAGATGGGATAATGAGGAAATTTGAGGATTATGGTTTAGATATGCTTGATCAAGTTTACCCAGAAACTAGTCAATTTGAAACTCTCATGCTTATTGATTGAAGCAAAAAGGAAATGAAGGATATCAATGAAATATCTTTCTTTGTCTTAAATAAAACTTATAAGTGGTTAGATTCAAAGAGAAATGAGTGCACTACTACTAAGCCTTCAGGATCAACTTCTAGAGAAGAGGAGTAATTAGAAAAATCTAGTGAAACATTGTCAACCACAGTTAATGTAAATGTTCCAAAAACAAGGTTAACTAAAACAAAGGCTATTGGAGGATACATAGAGGAAAATAATAAAGAAGTGAAGCTTGAATGTTCTTGTACTCAAGAATTTCCTAAATCTTGAGCCAAATTATTGGAAAAAAAGGACTCAAGTAGATCTTGATATTGATGAGGAAATCCAATAATAAAATGTTGATATTTCATAGGAAAATATATCTTCATTACAAATATTATCCTCTGTCATGTCAAAACCCCTCAAATACAAATGATATTGCACATGTATACGTCTCCTCCTCCTTCGCTTAGTGATGCTCCTGAAAAACCACCACCAAAAACAATTTTGCTACCCATTATCACAACTTTTACCTTGAGCCCATCTAAAATTCCATCCTCCTCCTAATGGTTAAAGGAATTAGTTTGCAAGAAAAATAAGTATCAATATTTCATTGAGCCTAATTTTGATGTGGTTTCCAAATTATTACACAGTGCTACTCTTAAGACTAAAATCATTGAGATTGCTTCAAGATTAATGATTGAATATGTAGGTGAACAATATTTGGCCAAACCAAATGATAAAAAAAATAAAGATGAGGTTGCAAAAAGTGATTATAAGGTTTCAAGAATTCACGTAGGCTCATCAACACATTAAGGAGATATACACAATTTTCAAGTTTTAGTTGCAAAGCTTGCACATAGAACAAAGAAAAAAAATCCACCATGGAATAACTTAAGGATCATATCCAAGTTTTAACTTCATATATTAAAACTATTTTAAATATTTCAAAAAAAATATTTGAGGGGCCTTTGATTATAGATAATTCAAATATACAACATTTTGATAAGAGTACAATTGAAATATTTAACATATATAAAATTTTTGGAAAAGCTTTTGAATCCTAGGTTTGACATGTAATTATAGATGGACTCTTTTGAATTGGAAGAGGCATAATATTGTACAAGAAAGATGAAAAAAAAGAACAAAAAGTTAAAGAATTATCTCCAAGCATAAAGAAAGGAAGAATTTATTTGGCATTTAGCAATAAGAGATATAAAAGAGATGACAAAAATAAATACAAAAAACATTGTTGAGTGAGAAAGTTTTGACCAAAATTGATGAGTATAATGCCACCATGTCGATTAGAAGTATTGAATAAAATTTAAGTCATTAGGAAAGATATCAATGAGTTAAAGAAGCTATCTAAAGTTACTGAAACCATTAAATCTAAAATTATGGTAGGTTGTTTGACTATGGAGGTAACTATCCTCAAGAAAGATGATTCAACTCTAGAGGACATCCAAGTAATCAAGAATTTTTTTAAGATCTTATACACAAAGAGGTATTTACTCAAGAGAATGATGAACCGTCAATTTTTTGGTTCCTATGAACTTCTCTAACTCTTCTAGGGTTTTTCACCTAAAAGGAGAGAGATAGGGCCAAAAATGCTAAGGGGTTCATTCAAATTATGCTATGTGAGATGTTGTCTAAGCTAAATGAAATAAACTAAATGCAATTAAGTGATTTATATGAAAGATTATGAATGCAAAACTAAGATTTAAACTATGATGGAAAACACATTGTGATATGCAAATAATGAACTAAAAGATGAAATAATGCAAAACAAAAAGAAATGGGATGAAAAAGAGTGCACCTAGGCAAGATTTAAGGAATCTAGAATGTTGTGAATGTTTTCTAAAGTTACTAAAAATCAACAGTGGGACTCATTCGCCCAAGGTGGCAAATTAGTCCTACTACTGGTGAAAAAGTGTCGGGAATAGGTTTCTAACTACATCAGGATCCAGAATCTAACAAAATTCAAATTTTTAGTCTTAAGGTGGGACTCATTCGCCACTAATGGTGAATCAGTCCTCTCCCAAAATTATGAGAAATCAGGAGACAACTCTACAACACCATATATGGAAATTTTTGCTTGTCAGGTTGCCAAAGTCAATTTGTAGGAAACAGATAGAAAACCTTCTCCAAGCTTGAAATAGAGTTAATTTGACTTGAAACACCTAGTTGACTTGTTGACCAATCTTCAATCACCTAAATTCTTGTAAAATCTACATACAAAGTTTAGCAAACACACATGCAAAAGGGAAAAAATGGTTGAGGATTAGCAAATAGGGGTTTGCCTTGGTCAAACCCACTTTGGTAATCAAACCCTTAATAAAATAATAAAATGGAAGAGAATGATAAACTAACAACATACAAATGCTATCAACTTACCAAACTCTCGAAGATGACGATCTAAGGTAATGTCAATGGATGCTCCAAAATGCTTGAATAATGCTTGATAAGATGTTGTAAGATGCTTGAATGCTTGAGATTGCATGAATATGATGTGTGAATGTTGGAGGATGAATGGAGGATGTAAAATGAGGTGAAAATCACTTATTTATACAATCTTGTACCTTATTACCCTGTTCATACCTCATCACAGGCCAACATCAAGTGTTTTTGAATAAAAACCTGAAAGGAAATTTAAATTTTTTGAATTTGGAGCTAAGGGGGAACACATTCACTACCCATGGCGAATGGGTCCCACCTAGGACCTAAAAATGGGTGTTAGGAATTATCTTGTTTTTAATGTTGTTTGTCGGGCTTACATTAAAAAATACACTTAATTAAAGTATATGAGGGCATAAAAGGGTCAAATAAAGTATAAGAAAGGGATAAATAATAAAATTATGCCTAGAAAAGTGTGAAATCTTGTTACAGGACTTTACAACACTTCAAATTAGGACTTGATTAATGATGAAAATGTGATTTTTAGGTGAACTGTAATGAATATAGTCTAGAAGAGTGTAGAAATTTCTTACAACACTTCACAACACTTTCAAAAGACATCATTATTTGAATTTTAGTACCTAAATATGCATGCTTAAGCCATGTTATATCAAAAAATAAAAGAAAAATAGACCAAACACTATGAAGCAAGGCCTAAAAGACCATGAAAAATGACAAGGGTCAATTTTTCTATGGTGCATTTAGCCCCCACTTTAGTGAGAGGATGAACTTGCTTCAAACTCACACTAAAGTAGCCATGAACATCGAGAGAAGGGTTCAAATGTAATTATGTTAGCAAGATGGAATACAACAATCAAGAGGGATGATCAAGCCCTCATGATGAAGATCCCATGGATAAACTAAGCATAAGAACAAAGGAACACACAAGTGTTGAGAATCAGATGAAGCTTCGATCATCTATCCAACTTGTTGTGGATTAGATCTAGGCTAAAATAGAATGTATACTCACTCTAGGGTGATAAAACTTAGGGCGGTCCACCAGGTGAGAAGGCTCAAGTATAATCACTTTGAGGCCATGGAACTTCTAATCATTCATGAGGTGAGAAATCCCAAAAGGTAAGATACATACTCTAGTTGGTATGCACTCACAAACACAAAGGTGGCTATGGGGGAAAAGTCATGCCACTAGGTGGGCTTCCTACTCAACCATATCAAAGTTATACCTCTTGATAACTTTAACAAGGTGTCATAAAGGAAAAATGAATGTCAGTTCATGCTCCATGAGACAAGCAAAGCTATGTATGCTTAGAACTCATGAACAAAAGGAAAGGTACCATAGGCATGCAAGTTGTGTTATGCAAGGTGGTAGAAATACAAAATGTAAAAATGTAACATGTAAAATCTAAAAGATGTTCAAAAGAGTCTTATTCAGTTCATGCAAGGTTAGTCACTTAGGGAACATTGTGTCTAATGTCTCTAAGAGAGGACCAATCAAAGAATCTAGTATATTAACAACTTAGGGGATGTAGTGTGTCGCATTGGGCGGCCAAGAGGAATGTAATATGGTAAGATAGATCACACTTATGAAGGACATCACACCCAATTTCATCCACAAAGTGACAAACACATCATATGAAATGATAAGGCTACACTAGGAACCAAGAATGCAAATGAATTATGGTAATGCATGCCCCCCACTTTAAAGGAATTTCTACACACTGTTATGTGAGAAATTACTATAAAGTAGTAAAAGGAAGAAAATGTAAAGGGTATGTGCAGGATCATCATGGAAAAAACATGCCCGTAAGTGGCAAAAAATTTAGAAAAATTAGAGTGAGGAAACTTGATGTAAAAATTTGAATAAGGGCAGGCAGATCATGGTGCACCCCAAAAGTGGCAGAATATTATGGGGTGGTCGATACAAACTTTTTCAATCTAAAAATTAATGAAATGAAATTTTAGAGGAGATTCTCAGCTTCCAAAATATAAATTGCGATTTAATTTTGAAATTTCATTAAATAATTATTATTCATTTCATTAGAATTACTTAATTAAAGTCCCCACCGATGAGGGCTTTGGATTGAAAAGTATCTATAACTTTCAACCATATCATATTTTTTAAATTCTCAAACATGTAACATTCTATGCTTCACATACTATAGGATTAAAAAATAAAAATAAAATTTTATGAAGTTTGAACAAGTTAAGGTGGTCAATAAACGAAGCTTTATATTTTCTAAAAGTTGTAATAAAAAATTCATAATTAACTATTTACTTGGAAAAAAATTACAAAAAAATATGCATCACATCCGACATGAGTCCTCTACTTATATGTAAAATATTACAAAAAAATATTATCATTTTATTATGGTTAGGGTGGTCAGACAGACACCTACTTCTTATTTTTTCCCTGAAATTTAAGTACTACTGCATTGAAATTTCAAATTTTCACCAAATATATTTTATTTATTTTTAAATAAAACTAGTATTTTAGAAACTACATTCAATTTTCTACAAATTCTATTCTTACATATTTTTGAAATAATATAGATAACTTATTCAAATATTTACGCCAAGTTGCCTAACACTGATTTTTCTGAATTTTTTGCCACTTAAGGGCCTGTTTTTTGCACGATGATCCTGCACATACCCATCTTTAAAAGATGACTTTCCCCTTCCTAATATTGAAATGATAGTAAATTCAACTAAAGGATGTGCTTTGTTGTCATTAATGGATGGATTTTTTGGATATAATCAAATCTTTAAAAAGCCCCAAGATCAATATAAGACAAAATTTACCATAGATTGGGGAACATTTTATTGTGTTATGATGCCTTTTTTATTAAAGAATTTTGGCGTAACATATCAATGAGCTATGACACTAATATTCCATGACTACATACACAAGATTCTGGAAGATTATGTTGATGACATCCTAGCTAAATCTTTAACAAGACAAGACAATGTGAGTGTCCTTAGAAAAATCTTTGAATGGATGAGAAAGTACAACATGAGGTTACATATAAAAAATGTGTGTCATTGGTGTAGATAGAGGGAAAATTTTAGGGTTTATCATATATCATGGAGGCATAGAGGTGGACACAAAGAAAATTGATGCCATAATCAACACGCCACCTCCCAAAAACATTTCTCAATTTCACACATTATAAGGATGAATCCAAGCCATCAATCATTTTGTTGCATCTTTAGTTGACTACACATTACCATTCACACATCTTCCTAAAAAGGATGTGTGCTTTGATTGGAATGAATATTGTAAACATTATTTTGAGAGTTTAAAGGAATACCTTGCAACTCCACTTTTTTTACAACCTGCCATGCCAAACAAAACATTTATACTTTACATAGCTGCGTCAGCTCATGCTCTTGTATCATTGTTGGCTCAACAATATGAAAATGGTAAAGAAAATAATGTATACTAAATTAGTAGAACTTTGATAGATTATGAGAAGTGGTACACCCCAATCGCAAAATAATTTTTGGCCCTTGTATTCGCTACTAGCAAATTGCGACATTATTTACTAAATGTGGAAATAAAAGTGATGATAAAATTTGACCCTCTCAAACATCTGTTTAATAAAATAGATCTATTAGGATTCCTAGCTAAGTGGGTGATGTTGACTGAGTTTTACCTTGATTTTGTTTCACAAAAAGAAATTAAAGGCCAAGCCTTAATTGACCACTTAGCTGACACTCCTTCCCCCTTGGCATTACCTAGCACTCACTCTTTCCCAGACGATAATGTGTTGACAATTGAAACTAATACATGGGAGTTATAATTCAATGGATCTAATTGTAGAACTAGCTCATGCATTGGGGTTATACTAATCTTACCCACAGGAAATCATATTCCCTTGTCATATCGATTAAACTTCCTATGTACAAATAATACTACTAAGTATAAAACTTTTCTTGCAGGATTACGTGCTGCTCTGATCTTGGGTGTAAAAGACATTAAAATATTTGGTTATTAAAAATTAGTAATCAAACAAATAAATGGAACATATTAAGAAAAGCATGAAAATATATCAAAATGCAAGGATCTTACAATGCACTTGTTAGAGAAGTTTGAGTCATTTACCATTGATAACATCCTATGAAAGAATAATCAACATATGGATGAAATGGTGAGTGCAAGTTCTCTTATATCACCTCAAGATCCTTCAAAATATTTCACATTCACCATTCATCCCATCATGAAACCTTCCATCGACAATAAATCATAAGATGTGCTTGTTAGAACACAATGCTCTACTGAGAGGGGGGCTGAATCAGTAGATTGTAAATTTTCAAACTTAGAGTGACCTTTAGTAGAATTAAACTTAACAAATCAAATGAGGAATTCAAGGAATAATCAACTAAAGTAGTAAAAATCAAGAGAGAGACAAACACATAACACCAAATTTTTGTGGAAAACCCAATATGGGAAAAACCACAGTGAGAAATGCTGCTAGGATCTACTGTCCTAATCCAGCCTCACAAACATCAAAGTTTTGTTACAGGTTTTAAGTGCTACAAACCTAAGGAAGATTTGAATCCCTATTTTAGAAGCATCAACTTCAAGGATGCCACAATACCCTAAACTAAGTTGCAACTCAGTACTAATGGAGGCTACAACCTCTTATAAATATTTTCGATCAACTATGTATAACATGGTTTTTCTCAACCTATGATGCATCAATTCAACAAATCATACTTTTCTCTTTGTTTGCTCTCATGATACTATAATTAGATTCTTGTACTCTATTACAGTTCTCTCTCACTCATTCTTTCAAGAACACACTTCCTTAGTTTCTAAATTATGTCTTCGTATATTTGTACAATTCAAAGCCTCTATTAAGGTTTTTCACTTGCAACCAACATCAACAAGTGTCAAATCATCGAGCTTCCCACTAATTGTTCTGTTCATTCGTGATGGAATCCAATCATATTTTCCATATCTCACATTGAGTTGCACACCAATCAGCCTTGTTATCTAGAATTTACCAAATTTAGCTATCTTTTTTACCTCAAATTCTGATATGCATTTAATTTCTTCTTCTATTTATTCGATCATATTTAATCTTGATCAAGCATGACACCTTTTTAGGGCCATTTTCATTAAATTTTCACATGTCAGTTAGTTAAGCGATTTGATTCTATTCACATGTCGGTCACTGACTTGAAACCCATGTTCACATGGACCAAATTGTTAATAAATGATCAAGTGTGAACACTGGCCATCGATCATCTTGTAGACGAATCAAAAGGTAGAAACACGGTCAAGAGACATCTGCAATCTCACTATAATCATTAATAATCTTAACTCAATATTTGACAATATTATCTATAGGATTTATCAAACCAGAGCACTTTAAACAACATTGTCATAAAGAAGAGATCACTTCCAGACTACCAAATCAAGAACCATTTGAGTTGAGAGCACATAACAATATTGAAAACTCAATTCCAGAACCATGGAAAAAAAACTTAAACGCAAAGGAATGTGGAACATAATACATTCTCCTAGTCATCACCAAATGTCCAGAAAAAACAATTTTCACTCTAGTGAACATAACTTACTCAAATCTTCATACCAGAGGCTCAAACATGGAACATACTAACTTCAAAAATTCCCCTAAATAACCTCCAATCTATAGACAAAGATATTTAATATGAAAGAAATGCAGAGCAAGCTAATGGACCATTCTTACCAGAGGGTTGCTTAAATCTTCATATCAGAGCACCAAACCATGCACAATATTGAAGGGACATAGATAGCACCATTATAAACCTTCTTCCAGATCCAAAAGACCTAAAACAAACCAACAAAGGACTAGATAGTAGATACATTTCTCCCAGTCCAGAAATGACCAACTCTGTTAGACCAGTTCACCAACCGGTGATCACAACTTTCACTCTTTATCAAACCAGAAGTTATAATCTAGGATATATCACCCAATGATGTCCTTAAACAACAGTCCAAATCTACACTAGCATATGATCAACAAAGAAGAAATGAGGAGCACATACCAAAGCACAGTCAACACTAATAAAAACACAAATGTGTTGCATCAATGAAAATGTTGGTTAGACACATATTTGCAATAGTTCTAACAACTCAGGGAGAATCAAGTGAATGGTACAATACGATATTTAATTATTTGAAAAATGGTACCTTTCCTGAGATGACAACCAAGAACATCTAAGCCCGCTTGTGCAAGATCGCATCTAAGTATATAATTCTCCCCAACATGTTGTATCAGAGATCATTCCATGGTCTCTTACTTAGATGCCTAAAAAAATATGAGATACCCATAGCACTTGAACAATCCCATGCAAGTGCTTGTGGTGGTCATTTTGGAGGAAAAATATTGGTTCAAAAACTTATCTGCATTGGATACTATTGGAGAAACATGGAACAAGATTGCTTTAACTACGTCAAAAAATGCCACAAATGTCAGGAGCATAGCAACCTAACCCATGCTCCTACTTGTGAAATTCAAGCTCAAGTTCTAATATGTCCCTTTGTAGTTTGGGGATTAGACATTATAGGAAAGATATCACCCCCTTCTTCCACTGGAAATACATTTGTCATCACTACAACCAATTACTTTACAAAATGGGTAGAGGCCATTCCCCTTCAATCCACAACAGCTAAGGTAATATGTCATTTCATATTGGAACACATTATTGCTCACTTTGGACTTCCTTGCATGTTAGTCTCTGGTAATGGTACACCATTTAAGAATAATGACGTGAAGAAATTCTTAGAGAAATTCAACATACAACATCACTTTTTGACACCTTATTACCCACAATCTAATGGTCAAGCTGAATCTACTAATAAGGTCATCGAAAAAATTCTGAAGAAAATTGTTAACAAGCATCACAAGGATTGGCATGCATAATTACACTATGTGCTATAGGCTTATCACACAAATGTTAAATCCTCTACCGAGACTACGCCTTACAATCTTGTCTACGATAGTGAGGAAATAATGCCCTTGGAGTTAGAGATTCCTATATTAAGATTTTATCTTCAAGGACTTATTGATGATAGAAACTATAAAGAGAAAATATTACATCAGCTTCAAATGCTTTATGAACAATGCATATTTTCTCTTGAAAATATTCAATCTTATGGAAAAAGGAAACAACGATATTACAATCTCAATGTCATCCCTCGTACATTCAACAAAGGTGATTTAGTCCTATCTAAAAAGCAATAGAAAATCAATGCTAATTCTAATGAAAGAGGAAAATTTAGTCCTAATTGGTTAGGACCATACATAATTGACAAATTTTTTGAGTCTGATGCATACATATTAATAGAACTAGATGGCACACCTATGAAAGAGCCTATCAATATTGTGCATCTGTGTTAGTATTATGTTTGATCCTTTGAATAGTATGAATGATAAAGCAATGTTGTTAAAGCTACTGGATTGTATTCCATATGCTTTCACATTGCTTCATTCTTGAAAAACCCTTGGGCGTATGTCTTGAACACTAAGGTGATTATGTAAGTCATTTTTTATATAATTAATTTAGGTGTCATACTATTCAAAGTCATCCTATGTGTTATTTTAGATTAGATCCTTATATGAATTTAATATTCTTCAGTTAGATCATAGGTGCATTTAATTTAGTATAATTTACTTAGTTACAATGTTGCATCTAAGAGAAATTGTAATAAGTTTTAATTAGATCACAAAAAGCATGTTAAATAATGAAGATATTGATTAAATAATCTTATGAAGGTTATTTAATTAATCACATTTCCTTTTAACATTTAACACATCAAATTAACTACTAAATCATCGTATGATCATATATACCAAAAATTTTATGTACATGTCATCAATATATACAATATCATTGAGGTCTATGGCTACTAAATCCCTCAGGATTTGGTACTCATGCCACTCCAGTGGTGGTACATCAGGAGATGGTGGTATGCAATCATGATCATGATCCATCAAGTCTAAGAGAAAACTCTAAGCCATGTATCTGTCCTAAGGCCTCTAGATGTGCTCCTACTATCTAATCTCTCTTTGCCTATAGCCTGGCTATCTTTGACTCTAGTCTCTCAAACTCTACTAGGGTTCGGGATGACTGTACCTCTAATACATCATCAGCTTGGTGAACTTTCCTCCTCAAACTCTCATATGCCACCCATAGTCTTGTGAATTCCCTGAGTGACTTTGAGTCCTAATCTACAATAGGTGGGGGCACATAGTCTGAGTATATGACCTCCTCATTGACTGATGTGGGAACTATCTCTACAATTACTTGTCGATAGAGATCTTGCCAATATCTCATAGCTCCTACAACATAGACACAATAAATAATTGGTACACATCATGATATATATATATAAAGCATAAAACATAAGCACAAAGCACATCCATAAATAAAATATCCTCACCAATATCTTTGCCAAGCTATGAAACATCAACCTAATGCTATGCAAGGGGAATCAGAGATGTGCTAGCCCCTCCATGACTTTGGGTACTGATGCCTGCTATGGCTACTGCTCATGATCTAGTCATACAAATGGATGAGGACTCTCCACACTTGTGTCATGCTTGATCCTCAGCTACTAGCCTCATCACCCTCACTCAGGGGTGGTTCCTCCACCTCATCCTCCTCATCTCCTTCATCCTGACCATCATAATCAAGATTTGCATCCTCATCATTGTTCTTATCTATGACATCTATAAATATGTCTACCTCCCTATATCATGTCTCCTTGGCCCTGTCCTCTATATTATCTCCGTCAACTGGAAATGGTACTACATCTCATATAGGCTCATCCATGGGAAATACAAGAGTTGGTCGTGATACTGTCCACCACTCCTCATATTCATATGTGGCACTGACATCATAAGCATTGAAGATTGGAGGCATATCGTGATCCAAGTACTTAGAGTCATTGTAGAAAAAATTCTCTACAGTGAACCATATTATATCACCAGGTCTTTGAGCACTCTGCACTGATCTTTTGAAGAAGGGTTGTGCCCTCAGTGGTTTCTGGACCTATCCAAACTGCCATGCGACCCAATCATAGTAGAAAGGACGTACTACATAATCATGTTAGCCAATAAAAAATATATCCAACTGCAATCTCCTCATCTACTGAGTGTGGTCTACCCACTAAAGTCTAAGCTGGTATGGTATCCAAAGGATGTCATCCTCCTCTAGTTAGTCAAACCACACTCTCTAAAAGTGTAAATCACTATATTGTCAGAACCGTCGTAGAGGATAGGTGAATGCCCAAGGATACCCCACTACTGTAAAACATGGGAAGCTAGTAGGTCTGGTACAAGTGACATGCTCTAGGAACCAAAACTGTAGAAGCATACAATGTACCACGTTGTCCACCTCCTGAAACACAAACCATCCAAGATCATAGTATAAGTGTGCTAGGATACATCGCCCCCAAGCGTATAATGTCCTATGCTTCACCATCCCTCATATCAGATGTAGTAGTCCTTCCTTTTGGTGCATTTCCTACCCATTAGGGATGAGTACTAATGCAACTTTGTGCATCATAATCCATCTCACTAGTGCAGCTCATGAATACAATAGCATCGATAGATCAATCTGTTCCCTCACTCGCTCGTCAAGTTTTACATGTTGGCCTTCTTCTCATGGATTGTTCAATCTCCTCATAAGCGAACCCAGTCACCCCAAATAGGAACTCAGACTATGTAGTGGACGTCCTCTAGGGTGATCATCTCACCAATAGGAAGGTGGAATGTACATGTGCCGAAATTCTAGTGTTCGACTAGTGCCATCAGCATCTCATCATGGTACCTCATGGGAGGCATGAGGTATGCCCATTATATCCCTACATCCTATAATAACTCTTTTTCCTCTGCTAAAAGTGTGGGGGCTAAGTCTCTGAGAAATCTAAGTTGCCTACCACCTAGACACTAACGCGAACGGGTGGGTACTATTGATGGTGTTTTCTACACAGCAAAAACTCAAACATAGTATAGAATCCTATCTCTCTTGAAAGGTAAATCTCTATCAACAAGCCTCAAGAGATAACCCCAAGGTCTCTAATGTCAGGTCTTGAAAATGCATAAACAACTCAGTGATAAATGTGAAAATGCTAGTAATCACAAAGGGACCTTACTACAAGAAAAATACTGAATCTCAACCTATCAGATCTAACAATATGATGATATTTTAATTCAAAAATCTGACCCAATAACCAAAGAAATAGAAAAAGATAAGGGTTTCAAAGAGATTTCTAAACTTAATACTAAACCTAAGATTAGCAATGAAAATTCCCAACACACAAAATGAACCAATCCCTCAAAACAAATTTTGACTTGACCCAGATGGATTTGCAATCTTATAGAAACTGTGCAATCTTCTAAGGTAGTAAGATTTTCAAATCATGAACATTAGTTCAGACTATCCTATTGCAGTTGAAATGAAGAAATCCTCACAATCGAACTAAGCACAATGAATATGAAGTCCAGGCTAACTTTGCAAAGCAACTAACAATCAGTTGGTTGCGAGAAATATGGACTAAGGGGTCGCTGCAACATTCAAGTATCAAATCACAAACATTATTAAATAAAATATAATCTAAATATTAACCGACTCAAAGCAATTTTAAAGATGGAATAACAAGAACCATGCAAGACAAGAGAATACAAGTGTGGCACCAAATAACAATTTCATTTCTTGCATTCAAATTGTCCACTGTAGCAACAATTCTAGCTTTCTGTTACAATATTTGCTTGAGAACCACTATTCACTAAGCCTAGCTCTACTTAATTAACTATTCTTCTCTATTCTACTTCTATCTTCTAACTCCTTTTCGACTAACTTCTAACTATCTAACCCTTTACAAATGAGGTGAAATGCAAAATATATAGAATCCACCCAGACACCCACCAGCCTAGCAAGAGCTCGCAGCATTAATGGTACAACAACAACCAACCAAGAGAAAGTCAAAATGGAACGAAGGAATGCATTAAATGCTCAAACTGCACCTAGGTCGGCCTAGGATTCCCAATGCAACTTGGACCAACGTAGGGCACGATAATGGGGAAGCACAAATCCTAAAGTAGTTGGGCATTAACTGCCCTTCCCTTTGTCTCTATTCTGATCCGGCCCTTCATGAACTCTCAAAAGCATCCCATCCAAGTTAGCTACTGGTGGCAAAGGAAAAACCCTAAGTCGATTCTCAATGGATGCAATCTCTTCTCTTGACCATATGACCGACTTATCCCAATACACCTTATACATTAGGTATTTATCAATAACTGCAAGGTAGGTGGCTACATCATCCAACTGGTGCTCAGAAATAGAATCATCACCAAGCAATGCGTAAACATCCTGCCACCAATTTCTCAACTGTTCCAGACTCAAATATTAGGGAGCAATCTTCCTTCACCCCGTCATGATTTCAAAGAAGGCCATGGAGCCATTATACACACCACTTAGGGTATCATCAATCTACCTTCTTTGTTTATAAATCTTCTTCAACACCTTCTACCTAATCTGCAGTGCCTCATACCACTCCCATAGTTTGGCAACTCTGGAGGAAGGAAGAATTCCATCGCTCACTAATTTATCCTTGGTGTATTCCATGATAGTTCTGGTTTTCTATAGAAGGAGATCCGTATCTTCTTTATCTTGTGCTAACACCCGCTTCATCCAATCCATCATCCTTGTAGCATCTTTCCCTGTTGATAGGATTTCTTTAATAGCTTCATCACCCTTTATTTGCACCCCTTTCAACCAATTCATAGTGGAAATGGTGGAAGCTCTCATCTTTTCTAGCTTAGTAATGGTCTCTTGAGGTAGAGGATTTGCAGCAGAGGAAGAAGGGTTAATGGACTGCAGGGGCTTCATTAATTCCTCCAAGCATTTCATGAGATTTCATTCTCTTTCCTTAGCTCCTGCTTGGTCTTCACTTCCTTCGTCAATCTACCCACAATAACTACACTAGATCCCTCATAATCCTCAATGTCCTACTTGATTGATGTAGGACCTAGATTGAAAGTCTAAATATTGTAATCCTTTCCAACCACATCATCTTTATTTTTTTTCTAGAGTAGGGGTGGCAATGTGAAAAACCCTATCATGAGCTTCGTCCCTTTCAATCTTTGAGATCACCCTAGCCTTCTTCTTACCTTTATCTTTTCCAATTTTGGCTAGTAGTGCATCCCAATTCAGTGGACTATCTTCCATAACAACCTGTTTTCTCTTTATCTCTTTGTCCAATCAACCAGGGATAGTGGATTCCACTTGCACCTCACTTTGTTTCTCCTCCTGCTAATCTTTAGGTGCTTCCTCACTCAAATTTTGTTTATCATGAGTCTCATCCATACTACTTTACTTTTCTTTGGCATTCTCATCTTCATGTATAGGGGAGGGAACCTTCACTGTTTCCTCTTCTTCTCTTGGAGGAGATTGAACCTCTTCATTTGTGACCGGTGACCCTGCATATGCAACCAAGGGAGATTGCATTACCTTTTCAATTTTGGCCTCTGCATTGTAAAGTTCACCCTCATGGAACTCCTCTCCCTTAGTATCTGGATGATCCTCAACATTTTCCTCCTCACCTGGTTCACTTTGAGTTTCATGAGTGGAAGGAACATTATCCTATGGCACATCATGAGAAACAACCAGAGGGAGGTTAGCCTTAAGCACAATACCCTTAGGAGAAGGAGTCCCAGACCTTCTTACATACACCTTGGCCCTCTCCTCTGAACTTTCTACATTCACCACTGGTGGGGGAATTTCTTCTTCTGCTACCTTGGAGCTTGCTTTCTCTAATAATTTGACAATTCTTTTCCTCTTAGGCACATGAGCATCAACTTCAATGTTCTTCTCTTCAATCTCCTCCTAGCCAAATTTCTTAGTCCTTGTCCTCTTCTTAGGCTTTGGCCTTCTCTACTTTTTAGTCCCCTAGACGTCTTTTCCTTGAACACCTTTAAACTTAATTTTGACAGGAGAATCTAGCTTGCCTTTACCTTTAGGATCCTCTTGTTCGGTAGATTCTTCAGAAGTTGAATGAGGATCTAAATCTCCCATTAGGTTGTATGTGCATTTCACTCCCTTATTCTCCAATTCCCAATCTTATGCTTGAGCTACATCTTGGTAACTTTGATAACTGGATCCATCAACTGTTTCGGTTATGTTTTCCCCTCCTCTAACCAATCCACATCACCAATTGGCCCATCCTTTACTACTTCATAGGCATGATCTTGAATTAAATTCCCATCATCTTCCAATTGATCAAGAGCTGCCCTTACATTATACAAATGGACTGCATCCACTGGAAGCTGAGAGAATTTCCTCTTTCTGACCTCATACTCATCACTACAATTGGCCCAATAGTCTTCCAGATTAACCCTATGGCTAAATTCTCTACTGGCCCTCTTTTGAGCTTCGCCTATGATATCAAACCTTGATCTCCTAGAATGAAAGGATAGACCGAGGGTATTCATTTCTTCCTCAGAAGCTTGGGTAGAAATAATGGAAAGACATGCTTCTCCAGTGCCAATCCTTAGGGGAAAATCCCCACCAAATACTATCTTGTGTTTTTCTTTCTTGACAATAATGTCAAAGTCACAAATCTGTCTAGTTACTTCCAACAATATAATATGATCAGTGGGATACCTTGGAAGTTTGTATGGGGCCCTTTGGCATCCATCAATCCAGATGTAGGAGAAAGTTGGGAACTGTATAAACCAAGCTCCATACTTCTTAATGAGCTCCTTTGCTAGGTCTGAAATCCTAACATGCTTTGCTTCCTGAAGCATTCTGGTGATATACATGGTAAATGCATCATTTTCCCTCCTATAGTTTAAACTTCCCAAATGCAATTGAGGTAAAACTTCATAAATAACATCCTATCCAAAAATTCCCTTTGTATCCAATCCTTTGTAGGGATGGAATCTTGCAAGTGCATAGACTAGATATGAAGTCATTGTGAAATTCATGGTCTGCAACACATTGGATAACTGTTCATGGAGTATTCTACTAATCAAACCAGCCTAATGATAATCAATCAATTCTTGCTCCATCCTCACAATGGCATGGCACATCCAATTCTCAAACACTCATGCGTTCCTCAATCCAACCACCCTGCTGAGTAATGTAATAGCATCATAGTACTCCTTGAATTTTTCCCTGAATAGCTGCTTGGGCAGTTTGGAATAGTGTGAGTTAGGATTTTCCAGCCAAGAGTTGATGAATTGTTGAGATTTAACAGTTTGCTCCTCATAGAATTCCTTGGTGGACCCCATGTCGAATGCCACCACGTGAGATCTATCTGGCATGTCAAATTTCTGAGCAATAGAGACAGGGTTGAAGTTTGAAATCACCCTCCCTTAAGGACTGATAATATTTTGCGTACCCTGGTCATAATGTATGGCACACTCAAGGACAAGATCATAACACTGCACTGTTGAAGGGAAACAAGCCACATGTGCCAAACCTAACTCCTTCATCCTTCTAGCTACCAAAGGAAGATCTTTAGCTGCCATTCTTTCTTTGAACTCTTCCTAGTCCCATCATCCAACATTTGTATCAGTCACCTCTGACCAAATTGATGTGACTTTGCTTTCAAGGATCTTACCCTTGACGTCCATCTTAATCTTCTCTGCCTCGAAAATTGAGGATCCCTCTGCTACCTTACTAGATTCAGCCTACACTCACCAAGAAAATCACAATAAAAACCATAGGAAACTAAGGTTAATTCATCAATACATCGTTAGAATGAATCTCATATAGCTAGAGTGTTATTAAATCTCATATGGGATGATCACAACAAATTTCGGGTTTCTAGACCATCCGCAGAATTTGAGCCAGAGAGGAATTTCGGGAAATTCTAGACCGATCGGATTTCGATGGAATAACTAGGAAACACCTACTTAACCATTAAACCTGATCATGATCAAGGGTATATCATAAATAGGCCCTTAAGTGGCAAAAATTCAAAAATGTGTTAGCAACTTGACATAAATATTTGAATAATTCATATTATTTCAAAATATGTAAGAATAGAATTTGTATAAAATTGAATGTAGTTTCTAAAATACTAGGTTTATTTAAAAATAAATAAAATCTATTTGGTGAAAATTTGAAATTTCAATGCAGTACTTGAATTTCAGGGAAAAATAAGAAGTAGGTGTTTGTCGACCACCTAACCATAATAAAATGATAATATTTTTTTGTAAGATTTTATATATAAGTAGAGGACTCATGTCCGATGTGATGCAAAGTTTTTATAATTTTTTCCAAGTAAATAATTATGAATTTTTATTACAACTTTTAGAAAATATAAAACTCGGTCCAAACCTTTAACTTGGTCAAAACTTCATGAAATTTATTTTTATTTTTAATCCTATAGTATGTGAAGCATAGAATGACGTATGTTTTGGATTCAAAAATATGATACCATTTGAAAGTTATAAATGTTTTTCAATCAGCCTATCGGGACTTTAGTCATAATTCTAATAGAAAATGAATAATAATTATTTATTAAATTCAAATTAAATCATAATTTATATTTTGGAAAGGAGAATCTCCTCTAAAACCCTTTTCGTTTCATTAATTTTGGGTGAAAAAAGTCAACCACATACCCCCATAATATTGCCACTTTTTGGCGCACATGATCCCTGACTTACCCTCAATCAATAAATTACATGGGGAATCCAAATATGACATGAAATAATCATTGAATGCATCGCAAATCATAAACAAACCCAATTATCTCAAGTTCCTTTATATTTCACCAGATTTCGGGAAAATATGTGAGGGACGGATTTCTGTGAAGAACAAGCTAGAGAGGGATTTCGGGAAGTCAGAGAGATACCGGATTCAGAGAAATACGAACCCGACGAAAATCTGTGGATAATGCAGAACTCCAAATCAATGCAAATTCTGGGAATGAAGGTTTCAACAAGAGTTAGTCATCTCGTTGAGAAGTCCTAGCGACTTCCAGGAGGTCACGCCGAAGGATGTCATCGGAAGAGGCTTTGCCAAGACCTGGTGGTTTTGGTGTAATGTCTCGCTGATCAATGATATAGAAAATACTGATATGACCAAAGGGTACTCGGGGTAAGGTCCTAGCGAATCCTCTTGTCTCACCGAACTTTGGGGTCCAAGCAAACACTTTGGCCATACTAAAGTTTTTCGATATGAGGTCTCAGAAAAATTTTGATGTCTTGCCAACTAGCGATAGGTTTTGAATTTAGCCAGAGGTCTTGGTGACCGCTAGTAGTCTCGCCGAAAGCAAAGGTCTTGGCAAGGGCTGAGAGCTTGCCGAAAGGTCTCACCGAAGGATGGATGTCTCAGCGAAGCAAATGAATATTGATATAACTACCTTCTTTCGGGGTAGGGTCTCGACAATAAAATATGAATTTAGGAACGCTTCTGGGTGAAATACAGGGTGATTGATATGACATGTCCCTGACTATGAAGGGTCACAGTGAAGAAAATCCAGAAGGGACAGAGATTCACGATTTTACCCAAACACCAAATCGATCATGAATTTCAAAATGTTAACTCAGGACAAGTCAGGGATGGACCTTTCATAGATTTTCTTTTACATTATAGGTCAATTTTAAGATGGAATAACCTGACATGGCCTTTCCCTAGGTTTCAAACCCTATTCATCCGCCATTAGCGCATAGGCAAGCTCCGAATTCAATCGTTTCAACTACTAAGTTGTTACTAGGGTTTACTGATTACTCACAGGAAAGATTCATCAAAATGCAAATAGACAAATGAGCTCAAAACTCACCTAGGAGATGACAAATGATGCAGTACTGAACAACCCTAGCATGAAATGATCAAATACGTAGGAACTCAAATCCCACAAGCTCTCATAACATTAATGTGCCATTCACAATTCTCAATCAAAGGCAGGGCAATAAAAACATACCATTGTGACGTGGGAATCGATCTCAGAAGCAACAAATGGAAAGCCCAATGGTGTCCACAAAGAACAGATGTAGGAATGCAAAAGAAACTGTCACTCAAATCCACAATTCAAACAAATTTCCCAAACCAAAGTCAATCAATCACAAGAAAGCATTCCTCAAGAACAAATACTCAACTCAAACGATGGCAAATAGTAAGCATGATGGCACAAAGATCCCAGAAATCAAGTAAAATACATCCTTCAAAGCACACACAGAGTCATTAATGCAATCGATAAGATAGTCAAAGAACCTAGGAATCCAATGATAGGGCAGAATCTAGAAAAATCTAGTCCACACGGAAATCCATGAATACCGAAAATCCCCGAACAACAGGTTCCAGCCGGAGTCCAAGCAGGATCCGAGAAAATCTGACCATGGTGGAAAATCCCGAATCAAGTTAATAACCTAAACTTTATCCAGAACTTAGGATTTTCAATAAATAACCTAGGGAAACACTTAGGCAATCAAAATAAACTTTTAAGCACATGCCTAAATAAGACAAAAACTCAAAAAAGAAAGGGCCAAGACACCAAAACCAAAGTGAAAGAGGGTCTCTGCTTTCAGCGGGGCATGTGTGCAAAAACTGCACAACATGTACCTATCAATAAAGAAAAAATATGACCTATAAGTAGTCTAAAATCCTCAATTTCCACATGAATCATCATAAATGTGTACTAAAGTTCCTCTAGTGTGCTTTCTTAAAATTCCTAGATACTTGAGACCCCTTTTGGGACACTTCGTGAAGAAATGGGACACTTTGTGAAAAGTGGGACACTTTGCAATCAAAAGGGACACTTTGCGAAACAATGGGACACTTCGTGAAAAAAGAGGAAACTCTATAAAAAAAATTTCCAAGGCCCTAAATTAACCTAGAAATGTTTTAAATTCATAAAATAATTGCACAAAGACAAAGTGAAGGTAGCCGAATCGACTCACCTCATGATGACGCTCGCTGCATGCCACCTGGTCCCACAACACATCCAGTCTCGCAGGCCTGTAGTCTCATTTGCTCGACATATTTCACTATTCTCCCATTGATCTCAAACTACAAAAAGGTAAAAGAAAAAGTAAGATTTTCCTTCACTTTTTTCTCTTATGAATGTTAAAAATAGGGGTTTTACTATATTAGGGTTAACAAGTGCTCTTTCATTCAATTCAACATAATGGGTTCTAGAGAGCTCCATTTTTGACACTGTTTGTTGTGTTGGAATTGTGATTACACTCCTGAAATCACCAACTATCTATCATTATTTTACATGGTACTTGTAAATTCCCTTTGATATGACTTACCCTATTTGACGTGGCTAGATTGCTACCTTGATTCCACCTCTGTAAAGCATGTGGAATCAAGGGGGGGCATACATCTACCCTTGAATTTGATTTCAAAAAAGTTAGATAAGAGGATCTTTGGACAACTAATGAATTTTTATTGCAGGATGTGGTTCCTAATGTTGTGATTTTGCAAAGAACTACATTGGGGGATTAATTCTCTTTTCTTTTGAATGAGTATCCTTTTATGAGATAAAGTGTACTATTTAGAGTCCTTTAGCTTGCATATGCACATAGAGTCATATGGGCACTAAAGTGGGGGATAAATGTGGACACTGAAATTGTAATCCCTTCTTGGAGATAGTACAATCCTTGGTCTAATTTGGACCTATCTTGGGCACCCTTTCATTTATTATCCTTATGGACATTTCTAGGCCCCTAGGACCCATTATTTCGGATCTTGAGTCTTATTCCACTTAAAAATAATATAAAATCCCAACAAAAAGTATTTAAAACATTTAAATCCTGAAACCCACCTCAAAAACCTTAGGTGGGACCCATTCAACACCTTGGGAAAATGAGTTCCCTTTGGTGGGACCCATTCACCAAGAGTGGCAAATGAGTCCCTTTCAGGGCATTTTTAAAGTTTTAGCGGGAAATTCATCGACTTAATTCAAATTTCTAGTGGAAATCAGCCTTTGAGGTCTAAATAATGATCAATTAGATATTAATGCCTATAAATATAAGTTTTTAGGTCATTTGAATACATCTAAGCAACCTAAGTAAGCAAATTCAAGAGTCAAATATTGAGAATATTTCACAAGAATATACACAAGTTTATTTGTAGCAAAGTTGAAGCTTTGGAGTAGCATTCAAGAATTTTTGTAGGTCTTCAAGCTCACTTTTATTCAAGGTCTATAATTTTCAAGAGTTGATCATGGATGCCTATGGTGAATCATGAGGAATTCTAGGTTGGGGAGATGCAACTAGCCATCAAGCCAAACCTAAGGACTTGTTTTCTAAGTGATTCCATCTTCCATCGTCTTCCAAATTTCAACCTAAGGAAGGTTTGCATATTATTGAGATTCATTTGAGGTGATGTAGGATCTCCTAGGGTGATTCGTGCACCATTCAAGTTTCATTTATATATCTTGTTCTTACATATTAGAATAGGATTGCATCATGTTTCAGATTTCCTAGTCTTAGACACACTTAAGGCTAGGGTTTACATGCACATTTCATTATCTCTTTCAAGGTTTAATTACAAAACTAGGGGATTGACCAAGGAGAAATCCCCATTAACAAATCAAATTATATTCTATTTTGCAGGTGTTTTCACAGATTTGGATCCAAAACCCAACTTGGAAACAAAGTGTAGGTGTTGGAGTATAGATTAGAGTTTCCAATTTTTGAAAAAGTAGAATGAGACTGATTCACCATTAATGGAGAATGATTCCCACTGAAAGTTATTTCCAGATCAGTTTGCATATTCTAGTACCCTTTTCCTTGAAATAACTTTCTGGGAAAACATCCTAATCTGAGACTAATTCACCCAAGTTGGTGAATGAGTCCTAGTAGGCCAAAAATTTAGATTTTTCATAATTTTAGAGACATTTCCAGTCTTCATTCCGGTCTCTACAAGTTTCCAATTGCACACATTTTGTTTGGCTTCTCTATTTTATTGTATTTTACATTTATCTATCTTTTTTCATATCACACCATGTTTTCAAACATCTTGCATTTTCCAAGTTTACAATTGGTGGTGAACCCATTTCTTATCTTCATTCATCTCCAAGGATATCTTATATTCAAATCTCTCATGTTCTTCATTGGGTTGAGATCTCTAACATATCCTTGAATGTGAGCACTGTGAAATCATGTCCCTCTTCTCTTCTTCCCCTTTTGTGTGAACAAGGAAGTTGTGCATCCATTTTCAATTTCAATAGCAACCAAACCCTTATGTATCATTTCTTCCAACTATGATACAAATTCATAAAGGGTATTGCATGTGGGATGTTGAATATGGGAAACCATTAACATAGAAGCCATAGGCATGGTTGTTGCTAGATCAAATCCCAAGATCTGGCACAAGGAATAAAATGCTCTTTGGAAATACACCACAAAGTAATTTATAGGGAAGGGCTCCTTATCATATGGGCTGAAATGACTTTTCCTGCTTCCTTTCTAGTCACCAGGAAATGTTGTAATTTTGAGACCTTGAAAGTTGGCCTCACTTTCTCATATTCAACTCTTTGTGCCTTATCATCAATTTTTACCATGTCTTCATTCCATTCAGTTAGCTTGAAAACCTCAGCTATTTCCTCTTTGGTAATCCTTACCATCTCAATGCCATCATAAGTTCTTACAACCTTAGAAATTGGGTCGTAATTAGCTGCCACTTCCTTCAGAAGGTCAACATCCATGTAAACATTAGAAACAACTACTTTTCTCATGTCCAATCTCCAAGGGTTACATATAAGTATACCACAATTCTTGTTACCAAACCATTAATTGAATTGTGCCTATCCGGTGTATGTCAATGTGGCATCTTTGATGGTAGATTGTTTTTCAATGATGCCATCTCTTATCTTAGGGCCTTGGAACATACACTAAATAGTGAGTTTCTCATTTGTTCATGGTTTTAATTGATCAAGGAGGTCCTTGAAGTTTTTTTGTTTCTTTTCTTCTGATCTTGAGGTTTGGGCTCATTGGGGTGCCATGGTAATAAGGTTCTTTTCAATATAGAGTTAGGATCATTAAAAACCTAAGGTTTTCAACTAGGGCATGGGTTTGATGTAAAGAAACAAGTAGAATTTGACAATTTTATTGTGCAATTTGAATGCCAAACTTTTAAAGAAATACAAAAAGATGAGAAATCTAAATGACAGAATCATTGAGTGAACACCTTCAAGAAATTTTCAAGAAATTGAAGCACAATGTATCAATTTTTACTTACTATTTTGCATATGCTTGGAAACCCTAATTTTTGGACACCAAATGAGCTTGAATATGCAACAAGAAATCCTTAGTTTCTTTGAATGCTTTAATGAATTGAAATTTTTTGATGGTTTTAAAGAAGTTAATCTAGTAGTTCAACATCTTATCTTCCATTACTATTCGCTCACACAAACCAGAATGGCTCGCTTAGCCTCAATTTCAAACTTCAAATTCCATCCTTTGATCCTACAATGAGATGACCTAATGAATGGCTCAAATTAAGTTGAACAAGTTTGAAAATATGACCATAGATGAACCTTTCCACTGACCAATCAAAATATGCTATATAGATTCATTTCCATCCTACAGGCTCCATTATCTATATGAACTGTGAATATGACCATTTTTCATTCACCTACTTGCCCACTAGGTTTAGCTTGTGCACATCTTATGGCAATGAGCCAGCTAGGAATGGTTCAAATTGAATTTGAAACCTCTGAATTGTATGCCTTTAACCTTTCAAGTCATCCACCTAAATGTTTATCCCTCCAATAAGATGGATGACCATGATTATAACATTACTTTGCATATAACCACATTCACTAATGAACCTTTTAGTAGCTCAATAGTTACCACTACTTAACACTATATCAAAATATGTTAGAAATATTTTGTCTCATTATAGTTCCCTTGATGGCTTAAATCATACCATGTGGCACCTCCTCATTGCTCCACTAAGAGATGAAAGGTGTTGGTGGGTCCCTCACGGGCTAGTAGGGAAGGGCTTAAATTAACCTACAACATTCCATCATAGTCGATGATCTAATAAGACTTGATGCTAATTTCCTTTAAAGGATGATGGGCCCTACCTTGAAGCAGGACACGTGCCACCCACCTGCCAGCCCGCTGGTATTTTTTAATGAATATTATATTTTTGTAGGCCAACGATGAATAGTTAGGATGCAATTAGAAGATCCAAGTGCTTCCATTAAAATTTATAATTTGCATGTGCAAAAAGGTTAGTGACTTAAAAAGGGGACCTTACTAGGTTGATGAGAATGGAGAAAATAGAGACCTAAGGTATATAACATAGAAAAAGGCATAAATATTAAACCCTTTAAAGTTTTGATGCATAATTTTTCCCAGTGATGAGATGACTGACAAGACTAGGAAAAAGGGATGGTAAACTAGATGACTCCAATGACATATGTCCAAACTAATGGAATCGAGAATCTGTAACACCACGTAAATTGAAAAATATAAGCAAGAAAGGTAAAGGATAAGTTTTTTCAAATGAATGGAAGCTAAACCCAAAACCATTAACCTAAAACCTTAACCAATGAACCAAATAAGATCACAGAGGTACAAAACAAGTGAAACATGAAGAATTTTTTTTTTAGGGTTCCACCACCCTTCTTCCGACATAGCCCTTTGTCAGTGATGATTTTGAACACTCCATTCCCTCAGGGGATGGAAATTCCTAAGTTTGAGAAGTATGGTGGTAAAGGAGATCCCCAGACACACGTATCAACTTTTAATGCAATTTGCAAGGATTTTTTTCACCATGATGATCTAATGGAGAAACTCTTCCCTCAATATCTCAAGGATACAACACTTGAGTGATACTGTTCCTTTCCTAACAATTCTATATTCTAACTCGATCAACTTGTGAATTAGTTTCTTCAGTAGTTCCTTGCTAACATCAGTCTAAAGATGACCTTCTCAGATCTCATCTGATGCAAGCAAGGAGAGCATGACAAGATCACCAATTCCATTGCATGATACCAAGTGTTATTTTCTCAAATCTCATACTTTCTACCTAACTTAGACATGCAAAAGGTGATCATAGGAAACCAAAAATGAGCTTGGTCGGTGAAAATTTCCTTGATGAAATATCCTTCTTTCACACATCTATGTGTTACGTTGTAGGAGTACCAATAGATGATTGTTCAATTCAATGGATCCTCCTCATGCTCTCATCCCGAAGGAAGATCTATAGTTTCCATTTCAGGAAAAGGAAAGTCTATTGTAAATGTTGTCCCTATGAATAACAATCGTGGCCTCAAGCACAACAGATAGTTTACTAAGTTTTCTAAGTCTTATTCTTCTATTCTACAAAATTTGTTAAAGGATAAAAAATAACATTAGAAGATTCTTGACCTTTGAGAGAGCCTTATCTCAACTCGTATGATGGAAATGTGTTCTAATAGTACCATTGTGTCCGTGAGCATGATATTGAATGGTGCATGCACCTAAATCATGAGACACAAGATCACATTGATGACAGTACCATCCATCTTGATGGTAAGAAGAAAAATGAGAATAAGTTGGTGGCTAAGGTGAATAGTGAGTTGTAGATTTACATGGATTTGATTTTGTCCCACTCTATGAACTTAATTATTGATCCTTATGATGCTTCTCTTAAGGCCTTAACATATGTAAATGTGGTCTCATTTACTCCTAGTCCACCCCCTCAACCTCTGGCCAGTTTTCTAGATGTGGCTTTTACATCACAGGATTTACCCATGAATAACAAACCCTCTCCCCTATACATTCCCACTCACCTCAATGGAAACATTGTGATAGGAGTCCTAGTCAACCCTATGAGTCAAGTGAATGTTATTACGGAGGATACTTTGTGTCTAAATTCATTGCAGATGGAGGAATACAAGAAGATGAAAACTACTATACATACTCATGACAGTCTCTCTCTTGCTGCATATGGCTCTATACCTCTTTCCATCCTAGCGGGACCTAGGGCCGTGGATACTAATTTTGATGTCATCCTAAAATTTTACCTATTTAGGGTGAAGTTAGGCATCCCTTGGCTAGCTTCCATGAATGGAGTCACTTTTGTAATTCATAAATGTGTAAGATTCTCTCACGAAGGTGTCGTGCATATTGTGCACACTAGATATTAGCCATTGGTATCCCATGGGAATTATTCCTTGGATCATTTTTGGCCTACCCTAATTGGTTTTCTTCTCCCCAGAATAGACCTACTTTATTGAAATTACATTAAGTATAAGACCAAGGGCAATGAGAAGCCGAAAAATGACCCACCTTGTAGCGCAATAGCAAGCTGCCTCTCCCTCTTAAAAGGGGAAGTGGAAGCCTTCCTATGCTTAGGGTCCTTATTTCTCCTCCTCTATTGTCCTACCTGTTGCCTCCTCTTGCCTTGTTGTGACACCATCAACATTTTCTCCTATGCATTTGTTGGGGAATCTGATGGTGCTTGTTTGGTAGAAGCCTAAATGTCTGGCGTTTGAAATTATTGTGTTACCCATGGTGCCTCAACCCATTTTTGTATGGGAAGGGGAAGAGGCTTGCCACTAAGGAACTCAAGCCTGCTCCTATTAAATTGTTGTATCATCTTCTCCATCTCTTTCTTCTATTCCCATCCATGAGTCCCTCCCTCTGTCAAAAATAGCTATGATGGATACTTTGATGGTTGAACATGATTCTTCCACCCCTTCTCAAGTCATGGCATCTAGCTCTCAGAGTCATAGAAACCACCTTGCACGTGAGCACAAGCATACAACGAAGGCTCTAGCTACTAAGCAAGTTGCATTGCAGAAGAAGGAAGAGGAGCCAAAAACTCCCACTTTAGTATCTTCTACTATGTCCCCCTCTTCCACTCTTTCTACTTTAGTTCCCTCTGCCTCATTCTTCCTTCAGGCTCCCCCTATGAGCATAAATGATTCTCACCCGAAGAGGTTGTAGGTATTCATTGTTCCTTCGGCTAAGCCTCCCCTCCTGACGTCCCTTCCAAACATCCCACCTTTTTCAAAACTTGTGGGCATGATGAACACCTTAGTGATGTCTTCCATGGTTTTCTCCTCTTCCTCCCTGCCCTCTGCTTCATTCGTGGGGATCTTGTATCCTTCAATGAAGTGAAATACGGAGAATGACCATGCTAGCAATGGGGGTCAGAAGAAGGGTTCACCTTCTTCAAAGGGATTTTCTACATTGGCTTGCACTTTCTTAGTGATGAAGGAGGCCACGGTATCCCAAATGTTCATCACTAATCCTAAATGTTTTGGTGAGCCTAGTAGTGGATCTCAAGTGCCACCTCCATCACCCACTGAGTTGACACATGGTACTCCTATAAATTTCATGTTCAACTTTGTAGACAATGTCCCAACCCTATCGACAATTTTTGCGAGATCGCTAACATTCATCTCACATGAACTGAGTGGAGAAGACCTCAAGGGATCTTCTTTGTTGGATTTTATTGCAGGAGGGTCAGAGGGTACCTGCCTTGATATTCCACCCTTGCAGGTTCATCCACCCTCCTCTTATAGTGATCTATATTTGGAAAATGATGACCTCTTGATTGATGAGGACTAAGGAGCACATATTCCTTATTTGTAGATTAGATTGTGTGTGTGTGTTGTTTTCCCCCATTTTTGTTTTATATGTTCTTGGATGACCCTTTTCACCCTCATAGGTGCTTAGATACATTATTGTTTTTGTGTTGTAAAACTTCTTGTGTTTGTCACATCATTCTTCTCTTTGTCACACCTTTTATTTTTAATAATTGGGGACGATGCAAAGTGTTGGGAGAATTTAGGTCTCCCTTCCATGTTGACCCAATTTTTTTTTTTCATTTTGTTTTCACGTTCCTTTCTTCACATGGTCTGATATAGTAGGGGGTTGATGATAGTTCATTTATATCTTATCTTACTTATCTATCTATATTTATGAGTAGCTTTGACCCTGAATTATCAAGATCCCTCTATCTCTTGTTTGCTATGTCGCGATTTCTTCCTTCCTTTTATCATTCTCTCTTCTTTGTTTGTGTTGTGATGTTTTGGTGTTTATGTGTTGTCCCTTGCATATGTGAAAACATTACCATGGTTACATCTGATCATGGTCCATGGGCCACAACATCAATTTCATTCTTGTTTTTCTCTCCTTAGGATGTCAAGTTCCTTTATGCTTAGCTTGTACCATTGTAAGGGGGGGCTATCATACTACTCTAATTTTCAAAAGGTACATTCTATGGACAATGAATCCCTTCTTGAAAATATCTAATTTTTCAAAAATTGCATTCTTCAACTTGGATCCTTGGACGAATTTTTCTTTCATCTCAAATTCATAAGATAGAATCCATACTTGCCCTTGTGAGGGAACATTCTTTTTGTTTCACCAAAAAGTGTATACCTTTCTTGATTTGGGCATAATTGATGATAAATTGGACTTAATGAGGCCTTTATTTAGTGTTATGAGGTGTTTTATGTTGGTCTTGTCGTTGCACCAAAAGGTTGACCTATTAATGCCTGATACAAGCATCAAGATCCATAGGAGGCGGTTAGACCATGTCACAAACCCAAGCGTTGTGCTACAAGGAAGACCAAGGGACACACCATCTTACAACAATCCCAACCCAGCACAAACGAGGGGTTTGAACCTGTGACCAACTCTAATACCAATTGTTGGCCTTGTCGTTGCACCAAAAGGACCTATTAATGCCCGATACAACAGTTAAGATCCCAAGAGGCAGTTAGACCATGTCACAAACCCAAGAATTGTGCTACAAGGAAGACCAAGGGACCTTGCAACAACACATCCACATTACAATGCATCACAACTTTTACCCAGCTAGGATGTTGGGTGTGACCTTGATTAAGAACTTGATCATGTAAAAGGTCATTCATGCATATTGTCAAGTCAAGCAAGCAAGAATTAAGCATTCAAGCTCACTTCTAAGGCATTCAAGAGCAAGATTCTCATCCATTGTTGCAAAAATTAAAGATCAATCACCATGGAAAGTTTATAATTGCATTATGTCTCATGTTTCATCATTTTGGTTTAATTACCTAAACAAGGTTAGACCAAGGCAAACCCTCAATCCCTAACAATCAACATTTCCTCTTTCTTCTTTTCTGTGATTGTAGATTTAGGTGCTTGGATGGCTTGGACATGATTGAAGACTAGGTTTTAAAATTGTTGGATTCATCTCCTTTTTGGAAAGGTCAAAATCTACACAAAAAGTCACTTGTAGGCCCGAATTTGACAATTTCATAACTGAACACATAGAGGAACAGAAAGAGCAGACCGATGGCTTTTGTTTCCACTTTTGGATTTTCAGAAATTCAAAACTGGACTAAGTTGCCAACAGTGGTTACTTAGTCCAAATAGACCTTTTTTTCATATTTTTTTGTAGATTCAGACACCCATTTGGCTGCAATAGGCTTTGGAATAGTTTTTCCAAATCCGGGACTAGGTCGCCCAGATTGGTACAAGTGTCCCAGTTGGCTTCTGCATCAGTTTTATTAAGATTCTAGAACTTCATTCCATCCTTTTTTGGTCTCATGGTGCACACATTCTGTATCATAACTTATTGTCTAGTTTTATTTGCATTTCTAGGTCAGTTATCACATGTTTGCATATCACAATGTGTTTACAAAAAAAGTGCATTTATTAGGTTTTACATTAATAATTGAATTTCTTTTTTAGTTTCTTTCATTTAGATAATTCCATTTAGACATAGTGCATCCATCCTTGCATTAATTTTGAGTGTATACATTAGCATTTTGGGTCCATCTCTCCCCTTTTAGGTGAAAAACCCTAGAAGAGTTAGAGAACCATTGGGCACCCAAAATCAGTGTCCACATTTTGGTGAACCCACTTTTTGAATACCTTATTGTTTTATTTGGAGTCCATCATCATTCTAGAATTAGTTTGCATTTCATATTGCATTAGTTAATTTGCATCGGTGAAAGTGCATATAGGTTGCATTTTTGCATCTTAAATCATTGAAAATTTCTAAAATTCTACATTTTCACCTTAGGTCTACATCATATAACATAAGAAACATCAAAATCCATCAAAAAATCCTAAAAATTCTCAAAAAAATCCCTACTGGGACTAATTCACCACCTTGGGCGACTTAGTCTTTGTTCAGCCCTAAAATTGCCTTTTATAGAATTGAAACCCCTATTTTTAAGCTTCTATTGTCTGCCATTAGCTATTTGTATCAGTTAGTTGAGCTTTTGTAACATGTATTTCATCAAATCTAGCTTAATTTGAACCATTTCATGCATTGCTTAATTTCAAATTTGCATTCCCACATTGTTGCATAACATAATCAATCAATTATCATCTAAAAAATGCATTTCCTTTTAGCCTTTTACATTGCATTTTGAATTTGTATAGATTGTTATTTCAAAATTTTGGTATCTATCCTTTCCAAGTTTACAATGAAAAAGTTAGTTAACAAGCATTCTAGTCATTCATTCAATCCATTCCCTAGTTATGAGAGTCTGTTAGTGCAAGAGAATAAAAATGTTAATGCTTACCTTAAACATACACCTTATACTATCCTCTCCTATTTGTGAGGATGATGTGATAGAATAGAATACAAACATAGATACTCATGATGATCACAATTCTTCTTCTCCCAATACCTCTCCTTTTAGTGACAAAGGTATCTTGGTGAAAGAAGATACAATCATTGAACATCATGCAAATCTTTCTTGTCCTTCTCCTCATCCCCTTTGGGCAGATACTATAGCACAAGAGAATGAGATTGTAAATGATGAGGATGATAGATTGTTCTTAAATAATAAAATATTTAAGGTCTATAACAACCCTCTTTATGATCCTTCCCCCACCTATCCTATTTTGGAAGACATTAGGGAACAAAGGAATGAACTCATAAATGATCATGATAATCATACATGTACTTCTCCTACTATCTCTCATAGTTATGAAGATGATACTTTGATGTTGGAAAACATAATGGATGACAGTCATGAGAATCTTAGTTATCCATCTTCCACTAGGGAAACCCTTATTGGGAAAGACACTTCAACCACTAATCATTCCCCTTCTTGTGATGAATCCAATATGGCAAAACCAAACATTGAATGTCAAGAACATCTAGCTTTTAGTTCTCCTAAACACTCTCCTCATAGGGAAGGTAACATGGTACAAGAAAACACCAATAATATCATATGAAAACAAAAATCAACCTCACTTTGAAACATCCGAAATTGCTAGATATGGATCAAGCCTTGATGCCAATCTTAATAATTCATGATAAGTCACCTCTACTCCTCAAAACAACAAGGTTACATGTGCTATGATTAGTACCAAGAAAAATGATATAGAAAGATAAAAGAAAATTTAAGAGGCCACAAGGTTATTGGAAGAGGTCTCAAAAACCTTTGAATCCATATCTCTATCCAAGGGAGAATACAAGATCATATCAAAAGAGTCTAACAAGAGAAAAGAGGAACTAGTAACAACAATACAAAATTCAATAGCATCCTCTTCAACCATTTTACATGCAAAGACAACATCCAAGACAAACTTTGAGGAAATTGAACAATAACCAAATACAACAAAAGAAACAAAACAACTTGGGAAAGGATGTGAATCTATAGAACAATGTATCCATGTCCCTATAACGCCTAAGATGTAGGAAGTAACTCACGATCTTGTTCATTGTTCCTTCCAACAAAAACTTTCATCCAATTTCAACATTATCACAAAAAATTCTTCCTAGAACCCTTTAACCTTGGTACATCCTAAATGGATAGATATCTCATTAAATATGTATCAATAAGAAACTTTGTTTACTTATCAACATAAATAAAATTAGTTGCTTCTCCTTGCCATGTAATAGTTGTAGGATCATAGCATACTCACTATTGGAAGGAGCAACATATCATCATCCCTTCTTGGCTCACCCTTGTCCTACACTAAGTGGGAGTTAAGTAGCCTTTTCCTCATATGTCACTTGTCATTGTCTATTTTGGCTAGTCATTAACCTTTCATGAACATATAAGAGCAAGCTTGGGATGTGGATGAAATGCCTTAAGTTGACTCACATGAGACATACTTATTCATGTTGTAGCTCGATTTGGGAACATATCAATTTGAATAGGGCTTTCCAAAGATGGATTTCATTTCTTCTTTCATTTATCATCAACTACTTTAAAGCAATTGCTCATGATGATGGTGTAGCAACCACTTTAAAGTGGGGGCATACATAGATAACATCATTTTGCAAATTTCATGGCATGACTTTTTCTTTTCTTGTGATGTGTCCTCTTCTTGGTGGTTTCATTGGGTTTGATGTTGTCCAAGAGTGTACGATCAACTAGCATGTCATGATGCAAACGAGGCATCCCATGGGAAATGATTTGGCACCCTGACTTGTTTTCTCTTGGAAACATTAGACACAATTCTCCCTAAGAAGAAGAACTTACATGAATAAAGAAAAATCCTCTTTAAAAAAATCTTTGCATGACATTCAAAAAAATTTACAAAAAGAATTTTCATTGTGGTTCCTTATCAAAGTTATCAAGAGGATAACTTTGGTATGGTTTGTATAATGGGAAGCCAACACACTAGCATGACTTTCTCACTAAACCAATTCTTTGGTACAACTTGCCCCATGGACAACCTGATGTTCTATGGCCCCAGAGTGATCGCATCTTTGATCCACCTCATTTTTCTTTCCTTTAGTTCTTGTTATTGCATGATCATGTATCTTTTTTTTCTACAAATCATTCACCTTGTTTGTCCTTTTGTGCTCATGTTGGTTTGAATTAGGATCTTGGATCCCGGGGGCTTGACTGATTCCTTGATCTTTGTCATTCTTTTTCATCTGCATTGGTACGAGTGGACCCCTCTTGAATGTATACTTTAGTGTGAGTTTGAAGAAATTTCATCCTCTCACTAAAGTGGGGGCTTAATGTGTCACCAAATAGTGTATACCTTTCTTGATTTGGACATAATTGATGATAAATTGGACTTAATGAAGCCTTAATTTAATGTTGTGAGGTGTTTTACACATCCGCATTAGGTCTTAGGGCCCTTGCAAATTGAATAAAATGCATGTCTTGTAAAGGTGTTGTAAAGAATTGTAAATGACTTTCACACTTTTCTAGACTTTTATTAGTCTTTTCCTCTCTACTTTTGAATTAAATACTATTTTAATTCAAAAGCTAGCTTTTCCCCTCTTCTTCTATAATTAAATAATTATTTTAATTATTTAATTATTCATTAGCCTTTTCTCTCTATAATTAAATAAATGTTATAATTATTTAATTATTTATCCTTTCTTTATCTCCCCAATTAAATAATTATTTTTAATTATTTAATTTGTTCTCACCTTTCTTAAATAAATAAAATTAATATTTTATTTATTTCTCCTATGTTAGCCACCTAAATTAAATATTTTTTAATTATTTAATTTTCTCCAACAACCTCTTTTTTTGTGCCAATCTTATCTTCCACCTCAATTCTTTATCCATCCATGTCTTTCTTCTCTCAATTAACCTCCACCCTTGATTAAGTTATTTTTTAATTTAATCTTGGCCCTTGATCATGATCCTTATTCTTAACTCTTCTGTATAAAAGGATACCTTTAAACCCTTATTTTCTAATTCATTCATGATTCATTCAATCACTATTCATCATTCATTCATATTGTCATGTTAAGCAAGAAAGAATTAAGCATTCAAGATAGCATTCATGCTCACTTCTAAGGCATTCAAGATAGCATTCATGCTCACTTCTAAGGCATTTCAGAGTAAGATTCTTCATCCATTGTTGCAACAATTCAAGATAAATCATCATGAAAAGTTTCTAATTGCATTATATCTCATGTTTCATTATCTTATTTCATCATTTTGGTTTAATTACCTAAACAGGGTTTGACCAAGGAAAACCCCCAATCCCTAACAATCAACATTTTCTCCTTCTTCCTTTGTGTGATTGCAGATTTAGGTGCTTAGATGGCTTGGACATGATTGAGGACTACATTTTAAACTTGTTGGAGTCATTTCCCTTTTGGAAAGGTCAGAATCTACACAAAAAGTCACTTATAGACCCGAATTTGACAATTTTAGAATCAGACACCTAGAGGAACATAAAGAGCGAACTGAGGGATTTTGCTTCCCTTTTGGATTTTCAAAAATTCAAAAGTGGACTAAGTTTCCAACAGTGGCTAATTAGTCCCACTGTACCTATTTTTGAGAATTTTTTCTAGATTGAAACACCCATTTGGCTGAAACGGGCTCTGAAGTAGTTTTTCCAAATCTGGGACTAAGTCGCCCAAATTGGCACAAGTGTCCTAGTTGGCTTCTGCATCAGTTTTATCAAGGTTCGAGACCTTCATTCCATCCTTTTTCATCCTCCAAGTGCACACATTCTATTTCATAACTTTCTATCTAGTTTTGTTTGCATTTCTAGGTCATTTATCACATGTTTGCATATCACAATGTGTTTTCAAACAAAGTGCATTTCTTAGGTTTTACATTAATAATTCATTTCCTTTTTCAATTTCTTGCATTTAGATCATTCCATTTAGACACACTGCATCCATCCTTGCATTAATTTTGAGTGTAGACATTATCATTTTGGGTCCATCTCTCCCCTTTTAGATGAAAAACCCTGGAAGAGTTAGAGAATCATTAGGCACCCAAAAGCAATGTCCACACTTTCTTTCAAATTTCTTGATGAAATGAATTTTTCAGAAGGAATCCTTGATGCTAGAATAATTGGTGAAAAATCTATCTCTTTTCAAAAATGTTCATCACTTTCAAATTGAGCATCCCTTGAGAGGACCCCCTCTCTTTTGAAGGGTTCCCAAGGGACCCCTTTGAAAGCTCTTCCTTCAATTGTTGGCTATTTGCATGATTCTCTTCCTGTGTGGCTTATTTTTGATATATAATATGTTTTGTTTATGGATTAAGATATTGCTTTGTAGGTGCGCCTATGATTTTTTTTTTTCAATTAACCTTGCAAGATTGAGTACTTGTAAGACCCCGTCAGACTCTATGAAGCATCTTACATCTAGCTTCCTTCACAACCAAGCACCTGGGGGGGAACGTCCTTTGCAAGTTTGAGGACATGTGAAATTATTACATCTTTTGATATCTCTTTGTTCAACTCTGTAGCTTTGACAACCTACAAAGCCTTTTTTTCACCATTCATGGTTCTACAGATCTATGATGCACTTTGTTCAACCCTCCTTGGGTTTGAGGACCTGTGGAGCCAACTTCTCTTCCTAAGCTTTTGGGTGGATTAGAATGTAGTCTACTTCCTCAACAGTTCAGGTATACATTTCTAAACTCTTTTCGATCTACTGTACCTCGCATATGGTAGCACATATGCTTGCTAAAGTGGGGGAAATTTTAATGGAGTGAATTTGCACCCCTCACAAATTCCCCATTTGCATCGCCTCACCTTAGAAAAATTAAATTAAAAAATGCATTTCCACCTCACCCATTCATATTCCACACACTTGGTGACTTTCTGTAGTGTCAGTGGGGGAATTTTTGTTGGGGATGCTAGTGTGACACACGAACGTCTATGCAACACGCAACAATCTTGATAGGATTCTTGCCTCTAGAATATGCAGAGGTGCTAAAATTCTCCATTGGCGATGAAGAGTAATTCCCTTACACCCTTGACCGACCTCAAATAGCTCTTTTGAGTTGCTATATTAACTTCAAAACATCTGATTCTTCATGGAATTGAGGCTTCTTCACAATTCTACACATGATGGCTTGGTGCAGCTAAATTTTCTACACACTACTCAATCACACTTCACTTCTTGTTGCACTTTTCCCACCATTGGAGCTATGAATTTGTGTCTTGTAAGAATGCTTCTTCATTGTTGTGGCAACATCGACTTTGTTAAGCTTGCATCTTCCCCTACATGCTTGAGGGAATCTTGATTGGGAAGGTGATATTGTTTCATTTCAACATTTCCATAGCATTATCATTTGATTTATGTAGCATAGTGTTGTTTCCTTTGCTTGGAATTTTTTCCATTTATTTCTTTATTGTATTTTCTATTTCGTGGATATTCTAGTTGTCAATGGAGGTGGGAATACCAAAATAGCCCCCAACATTTTTCCTCCTTGCTATGTGTAGGTACCTTTTGAAGTGAAGATCCCAACAATATCAACACGTAGGTGGGAGGTATGCTCTTCTTACCTCCTTTGTCATTTTCGTAATAAGACTAGATATTAGTTCCTTTCATTTACATTGCTATTTTGTTGTCATTTATTTATGTTACCATATTAAACTCTTTTAGTTAAGTAGTTTGTTCATTTCCTAAGGTTTTGCACTATATTTCATACTTTTTTGTCCGTACAAATTCCAGTGCACCGTGTTGTCATCCCTATTACATGTTGTTGTCCTTTGGAAAAGAGTTGTCTGAGGTACAATATGAAATCTAGAAACCTACTCACTTGAACCCCTAAACTTTCGGGTTAGAAAAAAGACAATAGTACTGAGTGCTCTTCTTTCTCTACCTTAAACGCCTTACAAATTTCCTAAACCTTCCATCTAGCTTGAGGTAGATCAAGGCAACATATCATTCTAGACCCTCCTATGACCTAGGGTCCTAACCATTCGATCCTTCTCCTCTACAGTTTCATCTAATAATTTTTATGCAAGCAATCCTAGAAAATTCAATTTATCATAAGAGTACTTTCACAAGAGCATTATAAAGCATTATAGAGCATTAAAGAAGGAATTCAAGGAAGATTATTAGAGTTTATTGCAGCAATCAAAGATCTATTTCATCATGTCAAAGTCATGCATGTTGTTTATCTAATGTGATGATGTAGCATTCGTGATCAAGTTCAAGTGTTCAAAGCCATTATCTTATGTCAAGTTCATGATCAAGATCCACACTCATTAAGGCCACTTCATGCTAAGTTTCATATTTTCAATCCAAGGTTCAATTGAGGATTCATGAGTTGTGGCATTACATTGTTCATTCATCTTTCCTTTTTATGTATTGTTTCATTATAAGGTTTAACTACCAAAATAGGGTATGACCAAGGAAAACCCCTATTTCCTAACAAAACAACATTTTTCTTCTCCTTTGATGAGTGATTGTAGGTTTTAGGTTGAAGATTAAGTGGAGAAAAAAAGTTGTCAAAGTTGTAAAGTTGTCATCTTTCTTGCAAGATCACAGAAAGACTTCTACAAAATTCATTTCCAACTTTTGGGAGTTGAACACCTAGGATCTAGGAGTGCAAACAATGAAGAACAAAACCCATAAATTGATTTTCCAAAACCCTAGTAGGGACCCATTCACCACTGGGCGAATGAGTCCTTCTTGAGGCCCAAAAAAGCACTTTTTGCAACAAGTACACAATATTTGACCCTCTTAAAACCTACCTTTTGATTTTTTATATTTGTTAGGTTTGATTTCCAACTCTTATTTATGCATTATAACCCTCATAATTGAATGAAATTGGAGAAGTAGGTGCATCATTTTGTTTCATTTTTATAAACATTTTTTTCTTTGTTTCTATACTATCTTGAGATCTTGTTATCAATCATCAACATTGAGCTTATCATACATCTTGCATACTACAAATCTAAGAGAAAAAAAAGAAAAATGGAGAAGAGTAATGAAGGAGAATCAACCTTGGCATAGGAATTGATATTTCATTGGTTTATCATTTGATTTCTATTGTCATTTGTTCTTCATTGTTAGATAAGGGTCTCTATACATTGAAGTTTTGTAGTTTTGTGGTTGCTACTAATGATTCATAATTTCTAGTATTTTCCTAGTCAACAAATTAGTGAACTTGATGTGAACTAACTAGATTTTGTAAAATTTTTAAGAAAATTAGAGTCTCAGGTGGTGCACTACAATTTTTATGCGTAGCTTTCCATAATCATTTAGCCAAACACCACAATCATCATCAACAACAACACATGAGAGGTTTTTTGCACCACATATGTCACTCAAAGCACCACATTTGTCACTACAATGTCATATTTTACTTTGGTTTTGCAAATTTTATAATTCCTTCATTACTGCTATTTTTGATCATTTATAGGATTTTACTTTTTCTGACATCTTTACAGTGAGATTACATCATCTGCATTATTATATTTTCTATATTCTTTCATATTTTTGTGTGTTTTAGGTTCATATTTTTTCATTGCATCTACTCCATAATATATCACAATTGTCAGATTATACAATATATCCATGCATCTTAATTGTTTCTTGAAACACTACATATGACTATCAAGCAAAAAGAGGGTATAAAATGGAGTTTATCATTTTTTAATTTTTTCATTTAATAGGGTAGAGCTTTTTGGTCACTAATATCTAATTTCCAACTGTGTGGAAAACATTGGCTGAAGACTTTGAGATAAACTACTAATCTAATTTCTTGCAGGTTCCATTGTGTGTTTGTGATTTCTAAATTAGGAAAATTTGGAACTAGTGCTTAAAATGAATAGGTATCTTCCATGTTTTGTGCACTTTCATGCATGTGAGTCAATCACAAAAATTGTGTTTGTCTTAAGTATCCTCTCCCCTTGTGCTACATGCAATTCTTGGGTGATTGAGAAATAGCGGCATTGTATTATCTTAAGTACATCCTCTTCCCTTGTGCTACGTGTGATTCCTAGGTGATGAGAAAGAGAAATACATAAGATTTTCCTTTTTTATTTCAATACGAGGCCCTACTTGTGGAGTTTCACCCTAGGGTTTTACCTCCAATGTATATAGCTCTACTATGCAATATAAAAGGGAAAAAGTTGAAAGGTGAGCTCAATCAACTTGTGCCCTAGGAGGTGGGCCTCACGGTCCAAACTAATTTTGGATGGGGGTTAGAGACTCATTTCTTCCATTTCTACTAGGTCAATGTTTTATTCAAATTTCCTCCACTACGAACCATTATTTTAGAAGCCTAAGATTTTTTGGTCATCTGCTATTTGTGGTGCATCATGATAGCATCATCACGAGAAGTTAGTACCATTTATAGTTATTAGTTGAGGTCATTCAATTCCTTGTTGGGATTTCATCCTTTCAAGGTGAGGGTTGTTAAGGTGGTACATGACCTCGGCATACCCTAGTTACCGACTCTATTTTATCATATTTTAAAACATTGAAAGGTGTGTTAATCCCATAATAGTAAATAACCAATTACTACTAGCTAGCTTGTGCTTGCTTAAATTATTCTTGGACCAAGACCTAGTGAGTTTTGTGGAAGAAAACTTGCAAGATACTTTATTTTACCAATAAGTTAAAGAGTCAAAATAGCCAAATCTATCTTCTAATTTTTTGTTGCATTTTATGATCAGATATGGAAATTTTCCAAAATGAAAAATCACTTCAAAATCATTAATTTTAGACCAAAAATAAAAACACCATATTTATTAGAAATTGAACAACAATTGTCAGATATAACATTGCAACTATCAAAAATAAAATTACAACAATCATAAACCCTAGGAAATCCAAAATTTCACATTTTCTTGTGCACAACAATTGATTGGTCTTGAACTGTATTTGTCAGGCCTTGCACTACATATGTTGGGTTGTACACCACATGTGTCATAATTACAAATTTTTGGGAAATATCTATACATCCAACTTTTAGTTTCCTTTCAGATAATGACCATGCATTCAAACTTGAGACTTGTTTAGTTTATATTATGCTTTCAACACATTGTACCATTTATCTTAGCTTATCTTGCATCTCCTAGTTTCCATTTTTCATCTTAGCTCGTTCACCATCACCTCTGAGTCTTGAAACCAAGAAGCTTATTAGAACTTTGATCATACCATAGTCACAAATTTGAGTGTCTTGACCTTGTCATATTTCATCTATCTCATTCTCAAGTTGGGCCTAAAACTCATCTGTCTAGTTTAGGTTCACTTTTATCCAATCATCACCATCATCATCTTGGTTATTATCCTCTTGAGGTCTTGGCATTTATATTTTTTACCTTGGATCATCATATTTTTCCTATCATTCTCCTTTTAAGGTCCAAAGTTGCATATACAAAATCAGTCATAGTCTCCTTACCACTTTACTTTCTAAGCATAGTCATAGTTATATTGCCATATTGCATCTTTATATCCAGAAAATCCTAAAAACATAGCATAGATTCATTTCAATTTTGCATCCCCATCCTTAGTTAAATTCATCCCAAAATTCTCAAAATCCAAAATTCACAATTCTTATATGGTCCTCACAATTTCTACAAATTAAATGAAAGGATATGGATCCCTCAAATGACCCCAACTTTAATCCTACTAGCACCATGAATTTTGGGTCATCTTCAAACCAACCACCAATGTCACAACCTCAAGTTGCAAATCAATTTTCAAATTTATTAAATTGAATGAGGTGGAATAATATCTTACTCAAGAGTAAATTGAAAATGCTTCCCAAGATCCTAGGATATTGTGTATCATAAATGATCTTGTTACAACAGATCTTAGGACTTGCTCAAAATAGGGCCAAACTTCCCACTAGTTTTGACATTTCCAAAATAGTATAGGGAAACATGCAAACTCAAGGTCATGTCCATAACACACTTCCACCAAACCATCCCATTTCACAACAAATTCGCATTAGTATGCCACTTGGGCAAACTAAACATAACATGATGCATGTTAACATACCCCCTACTCCAACATTTGGGACCAAAATCACCAATCCAACATTTAATACACCAAGTCCGTCATTATTAAATCTATTTTCTATGACATCTAACACCATGGGTACCTCATTTGCAAATGCATTTACCACTTCTCCATCTCAAAATATTGCACCATCAACTAATACCATGTCCATGGGTGAAATCATCACAAATCAAAATCCCCCAAATAAGACACAAAGTATTCATATTGCCACACCAAAAAACAACCCCAAATGACATACACTAAACCAAAAACAAACATATATTTTGGGTCAAACCTAAACATCAATCCATACCTATCTCAACAAAACATCAATCTGAACCCCAACTTCATAACACAATACCAACAAGTGAATCAAAATCCAATCCAAAACTACACCAATTCCAATACCATGTTCACATCTCACTTCCAACAAGGCAATCAAAATTCTTCTCAACAAAACATCAATCGAAATCCAACATTCACATCCAACTTCCAAAACCAAAAACCATCCTCATCATACACTCCCCTTAACACATTCAACACAAACACAAATGTGGGTTTTCAAAATTCCAATCCATTTACACACCATAATTAAAATCCTCCAAACATGTCACCATCATCCATGGACAGTCTAGGACAACAAATTCAAACATTGCAACAACAAATATCCAACATGCAAGTGAGTGTGACAAAGAAAACTTACTCCATTGAAGAACTATCTCCATATCATTTTGATCAGAACATATACATGCCACCTTTCCCCCAACATTTCAATGTGCCAAACTTCAAAAAATACAAGGGAAATGGAGATCTAGTAGAACATCTGAGATATTTTCATACTTATTGCATGGATGTCACATTTTACCACACATACTTGATGAGATTATTCCCACATAGCCTCTCAGAGCAAGCTCTAGAGTGGTTTGTACATCTACCTTCAAGGATAAGAACATGGAATGAGCTAGCTGATAAGTTTGTCACACATTTCTCCTACAACATCGAAAGTGATATGAGCCTTGAAAAATTATGTATAACCAAACAAAAATATGGAGAATTAGTTATATCCTTCTAGAAATGAGAAGTATGGCTGGAAAATGCCCTTGTCACACACTTGAAAAATAGTTAGTTCATATCTTTGTTGAAAATATAAATACAACACTAATTCACCAACTCTAAATCCATTTTTGTAATACATTTTAGGATGTCACTAAAAAAGAATTTCTATTGAGAAAGAACTTTCAAAAGGCTTGGTCAAAATATTCAAAGAAAATCAAAACACTCCCAATGACAAAAACATATTTTTCTAGAAAAAAGAATGTCACAAATGATGGGATAATTGATGCTAAAGTGACTAAAAAACCTCACCCCATCATTAGCCTCAAAGGTCCCTCTACATCAAACAATCAACCAACAATTATTGATCAATCCACAAATGTAGTTCAAAACAATCTGCAATGCCAAGGTCCTCTACACACAAACACACAAAGATGAACATATACACCCTTAGGGAAATCAATTGAATAGATTTTGAAGAAACTATTGCAATCAAATGTCATCCAACTCCTAGAAATTAGACACTATGAATCAAGACCTCTTAAAATTTCTTGGTGCAATGACACTGATTTTTGTAAGTACCATCGCACAAAAGGGCATAAGACATCCTCATGTCACAAACTTAAGAACATCATTCAAGATCTCATTGAATAAGGTGACATATCTATATATAATTCACAAGGGTCCTCAAATATAGATCATACCATTTTTTAAAATCCCTTACAAGATCATGTGTTAGGAAATGGCTCGAGTTCATGGACTAATACAAACAACTAAGCCAATTATACTAGCATTTCATATGAGTATACCATTAGTAACATCCAATAATTTGATAATAATTTCTCCACAATCACCATCAAGAAAAATCTATAATGTTTCATTGCAACCTGAAGATCTAAAGTGACCTTGCACAGGGCCACTTCTAATCCGTAGCCAAAAAATCAATACAATCTCTTAGATCATTTAGGGAAAACTACCATGTAGATATGCATTCTTGAGTTATTTCGCATATCTCTCAAACATAAAGCCATTTTGGACAAATCTTTGCAAGACACTTTCATCCCCAAGACCTTAATTTTAGTCAATTTCAGGCCATGGTAGGTTACTTGGCTACCACCCATCACCTTACATTTTTTGAACAAGATCTTCCTACATAAAGACCAAACCATAATGACCCATTACACCATGAAGTTTTCATTAACAAATAAAAAATTAGACGACTCTTGGCAGATGATGGAGCAAGTATAAACATATGTACCTTAAAATTGGTTACAACATTGGGATTCTCTGAAGCTTGTATAGACACATCTAAGAAGATTATCATAATGGATTATGATGGCATAGAAGGTTTCTCTAAAGGGGTAATTACAATTCTCGTAAGAGTTGGACCAGTCATTAAAAATATGATATTCCAAGTCCTAGATCTAGATCTACCATATAACCTTCTCCTCAACCACCCATAGATTCATGTTATGAAGGTTATCCATTCCACCTACCATCAATTCCTTAAGTTCCCTTATAATGGCATTGAAATCACCATAATAGATGATCTTGATCCCTTTCAATACTACAATAGTCTGAAAGGAAGCACTAAGCATCAAGTGCCCATCAATCGTGAAGCCTCTCCATCTAATTCATCACATTACATTGATCAATCTTCATTATCCATATCTTCCACTCCATCCACTCCCCTTCCCAAAGGTAAATTCTAGATCCAAGACTAAGGACATGGAGAGTATAATATTAAGAGTTCATTTTGCATTGGGAAGTTACCTGCATCACCTATGTTCTATGGTAAACCAAGTCAAAAAGAACTAAAAGTTGTTGTTCATAACCCTCCCACTACTTTCACTAAGTGGGGTGAGCTTAGAAAGGAAACTATAGGAAATGATATTTCTACATGTATCTATAAGGATGAAGAAGATACTAGGCTTGTACAATTACTAGTTAAGCAATATGGAAAAGGTTTTGAGATCGTGAAACAAAAAGGTTATGATGGAAATAGTGGACTTTTTCCACAAAAGAATGAAATAATGGAACCCCTATTTCCTCCCAGGTTAGAAAAGAAAAAGGGCTATGTTATAAACCATTAAAATTGAGTCCTCCTAGTACTAAGTTTCTTTCAAATAAAAACGTTAATGCTTCTAATGAAATCGATAGATCTAATGAAAATGCCAAGACGAATACCCCCAAACCTAAACATACTAATAGTCATGTTTGGATTGAGACCTTTTGGGATCCTAACAATACATTTTTATTTACCATATATACCCTATCCTTGATCTATAATGATACCATTGGTGACTTACCCCTAGTTTACCCACAATTAATAGATTGGGGCCAACAACCTGGACCTCCGAGCTTAGACATATTTGATAATGATGAAGCAATACTTGAGTTTATGGGACTTCAAGAAGGAATACTTAGTGGGGATCAAAAATTTGGATTCATCATAGAAATTGATAACACAACTTACTTTGGGGAGTCTATTCCACCCTCTAGTCATATAAATGAAAAAATAAAAAAGAATAGGTCTCTAGGTGAAAATCGAAAGGTGCCTTTAGATAGTGAAAAAGTAAATGGAAAGGATGTATTTGAGGGTGAAAATATCTCCAAGGCACCCAAGGATGGAGGGTTGGATATGCTACATAAAATTCAATAGATATCACCATTTCTTGTAGAGAAATAAAAGGAAATAAATATTGGTATGAATGACAATCCTAGAATTGTTCACTTTGCAGTATCTTTGACAATCACTAAAAACTGGAGTTCATCAACTTCTTTTCAAAAAAACAAATCATTTTTTCTTGGTCATATGCTGATATGGCTAGGTTGGATCCTAAGTTAGTTTTGCATCACTTTCTATTGTTTCCAAAATTAAAACCTATCAAACAAAAGTTAAGAAAAATGCATCCCTAGATCGCACTCTTAGTGAAGGAAAAGTTGAAGAAGCTACTAGACATTGGTTTCATTTGACCTATAGATTATGCTGAGTGGATTTTGGATCTTTTCCCTAGCATGAAACCAATTGGAGGAATCATAATCTACATAGAATTCAAAGATTTAAGTAAATTTTGTTCCAAAGATGAATTCTTGTTTCTAAATATTGACATCATAGTATACCTAACAATAGGATATGAAATGTTATCACTCACAGACAGTTTTTCAAGCTATAATCAAATCAAAATTTCCCCTAAATATCATCACAAAATATATTTCACTTTTCCTTTGAGTACCTATGGTTGGAATGTGATGCCCTTCTGCCTTAAAAATGCTAGAGCAACATATCAAAGCGCTATGACTTCAATCTTTCAAAATTATATGCATACACTAATGGAAGACTATGTTGATGACTTGTTGAAAATTCACTATCAAGGGAAAGTAATTTAGATCTATTAGATAAGATCTTCGAAATGTTTGAGGAATAAAAGGTTAGATTAAATCCAAAAAAAAATTGCGGTAACATTCTATAAACTACTAGGATGTATTATGTCTCATAGAGGTATTGAAGTTGACCCCACAAAAGTGAAATATATCATGGATATGCCTCCACCAACCAACATAAACTAGTTATGTAGTCTACAAGGAAAGTTGCAATCAATCTGAAGGTTCATAGCTCAATTTGCTGATAAATATCATTCATTTCAACACTTTCTTCGTAAAGAATTCTCATTCAAAGGGACTGATCATTGTCAAGAGATGTTTCAAGAAATCAAAGATTATCTATTGTCTCCTCTAGTTCTCATGCCACCCATTGATGGAAAAACTCTAATTCTATATATATCAGAAACACCATTGGTATTGGGAACCCTTTTGGCACAAGATACTTAAGAAGGAAAAGAAAGAGCCATATACTATATCATTTGTACACTTGTGGTATATGAGATTAAATATAGTCCTATTAAATGATCATTCCTTGTAGTTGTCTTTGCTACCCAAAAGCTGACATTATATGCTAAATCATCAGAGAAAGATAATAGCAAAGATAGACCCATTGAAGTATCTACTCAATAAAGCAACTCTAATATGTCGACTAGCGAGGTGGGTAATGATCTTGAGAGAGTTTGATATAGAATTGTTGAGGTGTCAAGTTGACACACGACATACAGGTAAGATAAAAGTAAACGTATCTCACCTCTCCTGAAAGAGGCAATTAGTAATCAAACTGATCACCTCCCAAGGTCCTTGATGTTGGTTCACAACGTTGTTGTTTCACAAAGTGGTCAATATGGCTGTAATATTCAAGGGGCCTGCTATTTTTGAGCTTCTAGATTTTTGCAAGATCAAACATCTATCTAAACCTACTTTAACCAAGGGTTTTAAAGAAATAGAAAAAGATAGATCAAGGTTTTCAAATTGAAAAGAATTTTGATTCATTCAAATAATCAAACTTTTTACCTTCCAAGGAATTCCTAAACTAGAATTGCAAAATAAAATTAACCTATAATTGATACAAAGTTTCATTCATTCACAGTGCAAACTTTAACAGTAGATTGCAAATCATCATTAAAAAAAATCATAAGATAAAATTTCATTACTTCAAAGCTTTTCAAATCAAATGATTAACCCAAAATAAATACCATTCTAGAGCATAATATAAAGTAGGTTTAAGTCTGGTTGCTCCTACTGTCAATGAAATAGATAAGCAACATTTACAAATCTAGAAAGATCACTAGTGTACAAAAACCCATGTCTTCAAATATCTCCATCTATGCTAAGAAAATTAGGAAGATACATCACCTCCTCCTCCTGTTGAACTGCAAAAAAATGTCTAACTTACTTAGAAACCCAAACTTTCTTTTTCGATATCCCATCCTCTACCTTTCTGCCTCTACTATCATAGTTCATAAAAGATAAATAGCAAGAACCATGCAAGATAGATGAACACAAAGAATTCACCAAGAACACAATGTCTTCAGTTGTATTGAATCACCAAAGATAGCAACAATTCGAGTCCTTTTGTATTACAATGACTGCTCAGAATAAAAATAACTTCTAACTCCTACTCTACTTCTTGATTTTCTCTACCCTCTAAATCCCCCAACTTGCTAACTAATCTGCTAACTTTTTTTTTTCTAACCTTTTCTAACCTTTTCTAAAAACCCTTACAAAAGAGGGGAAACACCATATTTATAAAACCCACCAGATGTGTCGGCCCAGTTAGGGTCTACAATAATTTGGTCACTGAACAAGTTGGCCCCAAAAGAATTCAAAACAAAGTCAAACATGCATTAAATGCATGGGAACCAATCAGATCGGCCCAGGATCTCCCACATAACTTAGACCAAAACACATGAAGAAGAGGCAAAGTGAAACAATGAGGAAGCATGACTTTTGATGCAGCTTTGCATTAACTACTTCCCCCACTTCGCCCATACCTTGTTCCATTTTGGCCTTCATCACCAAGAACTTCCTCTGCAATCTATCCGCAAGTGGCATAGGCGAAACCCTAGTTCACCATTCAATAGCATCAATATTATTCTTCAGCTACCTCATTGTATTGTCCCAGTCTCTCTTGTTGGATTGATATTCATTAATGATTGCACTATAGGTCACTACGTCATCCAGCTGGTGCCCAGTTACTATATCCCATGATATCCTTAGTTGTTTGTATCAGTGTGTTCATTTTTGTATCTGAAACCTTGAACCAGACTGATGTCATCTTGCCCTCAGGAATCCTACTCTTTTCATCCAACTTTTTTTTTCTGCTTCAGAGATGGATGATCCCTTTATGTCCTTTAGCCTCTCTAGCCACCATCGTCCTACCAAACTCAACCTACATTCATCAAACACCAATGTGAGAATCCAAATGTTGACAAAAATTTCATCCAAACTTGTTATCTTAAAATCATGAGAAAACCATTAAATTAGCCATTAAGCATCAACACTATGAAGTTTAGGATTTCAAGTTAACAGGGGAAAAACAATCTAGAAAGAATTTTGGAAAATTTTGAACTTGGTGGATTCTCCCGATGAAGCACCAATTTCAACAATGGATCATCAAAATGAACACAAGCAACATAAAACAGTGAAATTCATCAAGCTAAAGCAAGATATGTTTAAGCATTTATCATTAGATTCATCAATTTTATCCAATTTCTTAAATTCCACAAAGCATAGCAGAGAATTCGAAAAAATATGGCCAGACCGAAATTTCACGGATGACCCAAAACTCCAAACTCAGAGCACACTTCCAGGAAGATGAAGGAATCCGGGAAAATCTAGAGACATGGAAATTCTGCGAAGTCTTCGGAATCTAGAAAAACCTTCATCACGCTCAAATTTTCATGAAGTGATCAAAACTTGATGAATTCTGAATCTCTTGAAGTCTACTCGAATCTAATTCATGATTTCTATTTATCCCTTTGGATCTAGACTACCTGAGGAGTCAACTAACAAAAGTGCATGACAAACTGGTGATGCCCTAGATTCAACTCCTAAGCCCTCCGCCATGAACAACAAGGGCAAGCTTAGATTACCTAGATGGAACTCAGATACACCCAACAAGGTTTGCAGTGGGTTTCCAATGAATAATGGACCATTCCTGAGCAAGCTTTGATTAATACAATAAAGTAAAAAATCACCAACCAACTCAGAGTGCGCCAAATTGAACTGGGCTTCATAAAACCCCACTTGAATCAATCTGAGGCACTGACAAACAAGGAAAGGCATGTAAACCATTCAGGAACACACATCGACGAGAGATACACCTGGGCAGAGAGAGTTAAGAAACTCACAACGACTGGTAAGTCTCAGCGACCCAAAATTCAGAAACCTGACGGCAAAGCGGAATCTGGAAAAATCTGGCCCAGGCAGAATTCCTTGAAGATCCTGAAACTCTGAACTTCCAATGTTGAAATTACTTTGTTGGGTTTATGATGGAATCCGGGAAAATCCGGATGGGTCAGAAAATCCTGAAACAAGGTGAAAACCCAAAATTTGCCTTAAAACTTAAGCTTTCAATGTGCAACCTAGGGGAATGACTTGGATGGGCAAGATGAACAACTAAGGACCTCAAAAAGCAATCAAAGCAATAAAATCCACATGCCCAAAAGATGTCAGAATTTAGAGCAAAAGAGGGGGGGAAGGGATCCCATTTTAATCAAATTTAAAATGGGGTGGATATGCAAGAAATAACAAAAATATGTTAATCGAAAGGCAATAAAAGGATAAGTGATAGCTAATAAACTTGTAGATTCTCCCATGACAATAGATCATCCTTTGGTGTTCGATTTCCCTTATGAGTTAATTTTCACAATAGAGACTTCTACTGCATGGTTCTAGAGCTAGTATTCTCTTTGTCACACCTGAAGGAGACTCAATACCCAAGTCATATAGGATATAATTCTCTTTTACCAATAACATGGCTGACTATGAAGCATTTCTCACAATACTTTAAATAGAAATTAAATGGAAAATCAAGAATATTCATGTCTATGGTGATTCACAATTGGTTATCTATCATGTCAATGATTATTATGATGCAAAAGGTGAAAATATTACCACTTACAAGAGAATGGTGGATAATTTCAAGTGGTATTTTGATGTCATTATCTTCAATTAGATTCTAAGGATTTAAAATAAAGCAACTAACACAATGGCCACCATAGGATCTCTCTTGGATATACCTAACAATGCACCTCAATATGAGTTCTTGGTAAAACAACTTCTGATCTTTGCATTCAATATCCCTAAATCTAAGCTCATGTATTAAATTTTTGGTCTTGATTCCCCATGGTATAAGTACCTTTATAATTATTGAACCGTAGATTTTTGGCTAGGGCTTATAGACTAGTCTTGCACTCTTAGGATGTTTCACCTAAAAGGAGAGAGATAAACCCCACACAAAGGATCTATGCTAGGTTCACTAAAATTATACAATGTATGATGTTGTATGAACTAAATGGAATGGACTAAGTGCAATTAGATGATCTATGTGACTGATTATGTATGCAAAATCTAAGATTTATGTAGTGTTTGAAAACACAGTGTTGTTTGCAAAAAGCTTAAAAGAATGATAAAAAATGCAAATTAAACCAAACAAAAAGTTGTTTTTCAGAATGTGTGCACCTAAGAAGCTAAAAAATACTGAAAAGAAATCTAGAAATCTAACAAGACCTGATTTTTAGCTAACTGGGACTCATTCACCACCCTGGGCGAATTAGTCCCAGGTCAAGGTTTTCTGCACATAAGTTGTTTTCTGTCAACTGGGTATCGGGATCTACATCTAACTCAAAATTTCATCTTAGGAGGGACTCATTCATCATGCATGGTGAATCAGTCCACTTTCAAATTTCTATGATTTCAAATCTTTGTTCTGCACCTTGACACCTGTACAACAATTTCTGATGGAAACCTAAGTTGAGAACTCAGAAAATTCCTGCAAAACAACTTAAAATTGTTTGTCTAATGGGGGTTTTTCCTTAGTCAAACCCCTAGTTGGGTAATTAAACCTGAATGGAGAAAAATCTGCATAAAACCCTAGCCTTAGATGTGTTAAAGACTAGGAAAGTCTGAAGTATGTCAAAAACCCTATTCTATTGTGCAAGAACAAGAAATGCAAATGTGATTTGAATGATGCAAGATCACAACCCTATAAATCTTATAACAAATCAAAAATGGTGATAAAATTTCATGCAAATGAAATGTAGATGAAATACAAACCTTAATTTGAAGATAGAGTGAAAATGGAAGATGGAATCACTTTGAAACCATGTCTTTAGGTGTGATTTGATGGCTAGTTGCATCTCCTCAACCTAGATTTCTCCATGATTCACCATAGGAATCCATCATCAACCATTTGCAATGTTGAATCTTTATCTAAAGAGTAAGTCTCAAGACCTGTAAAAACCCTAGTTTGTTGCCCTAAAACTTCAACTTTGCTAATGAAACTTGTTGTAGAAGACTTGACTTTAGAAATTTCCTTTTTTGGAAAATGACTAAAAGATGTGTAAAATGACTTAAAATGAGTGTTTATAAGCAACAACACCTAATTTTCCCATTATTTAGACCTAAGAGGCCGACATTCACTAGAAATTTAAGTTGAATTAATTAAAGTCCTGCTCAAAATTGAATTTTTCCTCAAAAGAGACTCATTTGCTACCCTTGGCGAATGGGTCCCACCAGAGGGGATTCATTCACCCAATGTGGCGAATGGGTCCCAATACTAATTTTTGATGGTGAGTTTTTGGATATGAAAGAATTAAGTGTTGTTTGTCGGGTTTTAGGTGATTTCTCAGGTGAAATGGTCCTCTAGATAAAAAAATAATGGGTCTTAGGGGCCTATAAATTTTGTTTTGAAGGATAAATGATGCAAGGGGACTCAAAAGTGGGTCCAATTAGACGTGAAATTGTCTCTGTTTTCAAGAGGGTCTAATTTTCTACATCACAATTACCTACACAACCAAATAATTCCCCCTGACTTGTCATCCAATCAACAAAAAACCTTTATTTGGCAAGCCTCAAGATATATCATCATCAGTCATACCCTTTACCACAATAGCCTAGACAAAAGTCTGATTAGATGTCTTGATTCAAATAAAGTACAAACAAATTTACATGAAGTACATGACTGTATATGAGGAGCACACTCTAGTGGTCCTACCTTAGCAAAGAAGCTCATGTGAACTAGATACTATTAGCCTATTATGGAATGTGAGACATATAATTTTGTTAAGAAATTCCAACAATGTTAGATACATGGAGATCTTGCACATGCACTTACTCAAGAACTTCATCCAATTATGTCACCATGGCCTTTCTCTCAATGGGGACTTGACCTTATGGGAAAGAGTCACAATACATCTACCAATGTTCATAAGTTCATCCTCACTACAACCGAATACTTTATAAAATGAATCAAAGCCATCTTGATGAGCTATATTACCGGTAAATAAATAGCCACGTTCTTCCTTAATTACATAATATTGTGGTATGATGTTCCCCAATATATTGTTATGGATAATGGTCATCCTTTCAAAGATCAGGATGTCCATGATTTGTGTGAGAAATTCCATATCCACCACCATTTTTCCCCCAAGGTAATGGTCAAGCTAAGGCATCTAAAAAACAATTATCAAAATTCTGAAGAAGACTATCGATGACACTGGCCATGACTTACATATCCAACTTAATCTTTCCTTATGGGCTAATCAAACCAACATCCATAATCCCACTAGATCCATGCCATATTCCCTTTTCTTCAGTTCCAAATCCATTCTTCTCATCAAGGTCAAGTTTCCATCCCTGAGAGTATCTATGCAAAAATTCATTGATGATGGATATTACTGCTCAAGTATCTAGATTGCATGAGCTAGAGTTACTGGATGATAGATTGCAAACCACATTGGTCCATTTACAAGCTTGTCACAATCATATCCATCATAGTTACCATAATAAGGTCCAAGTAAGACACTTTGACATCGGTGACTTGGTCTTGGGTATGTACAAGATTATGATGGGCCAAAAAGTGGCGATATGATGGGTATGTGTAGGGTATGTGGCTGACAACATTTTTATTTACCCAAAATTGATGAAATGAAAAGGGTTTTTTAAGGAGATTCTTAGCTTTCCACCAATATAAATTATTCTTTACTTTGAATTTAATAAATAATTATTATTCATTTTCTATTTGAATTACAACTAAAGTCCTGATTGATAGGCTATTTGGAAAACATCTATAGCTTTCAAACAGTATCAAATTTTTTGAATTTGAAACATGTGTCACATTCTATGCTTCGTATACTATAGGATTAAAAAAAAAATGAATTTCATGAATTTTTGACCAAGTTAAGGTGGTTAGACATATGATTTTTTATATTTTTGAAAAGTTGTAATAAAAATTCATAATTAATTATTTACTTGGAAAAAAATTACAAAAAAATATGTATCACATCGAGACATGAGTCATCTACTTATATCTAAAATATTATCATTTTATTGTGGTTAGGGTGGTCAGACAAACACCTACTTCTTATTTTTTCCCTAAAATTTAAGTGCTACTGTATTGAAATTTCAAATTTTCACCAAATAGATTTTTTCTTTTTAAACATTTAACCTAGTAGTTTAGAAACTACATTCAATTTTCTACATATTCTATTCTTACATATTTTTGAAATAATATAGATAAATTATTCAAATTTTTACGTCAAGTTAAGTAACTCTGATTTTTTTGAATTTTATCGCTACTTAAGGGCCTCTTTTTTCCATGATGATCCTGCACATACCCTCTTAAAAGAGAATTTGAAGAATCAAATGGATCTAGAGAAGCCAATTTTTTTTATCCTAATTGTTTGGGTCCTTATGTCATAATTGTAGCTTATGGAATTGATGTTTATCAAGTTTCTATTCCTAAAGGTGAACCAATACTAGAGCCTATCAATTGCATGCACCTTCCCAAGTACTATACCTCATATTCAAAGAATCCCATAAAAATACAAAAAAAAAGTAAAAGATAAAAAAATAATTGCCTTGATGAATAGTTAGAAAATAGAAATCTTGTGTTACACAAAAAAATGGAAAAATAAAAAATAGTAAAGAAAAATAATCCATCCAATAGTGAAAACCACTTTGGTGGTTCTTTGGATAAGTACCATGGTGAAAATCTGGCAGGTGTCATGTGTAGTCATTCTTTGCTCCATAGTATAGTATCATTCTATTTGTTTTTTCACTTCATCCATAATAATACCCACACATATCCCCTTCCATAATAAAAGACCTCATTTCCATTAATTCATAATAAATCTTCGTCACCCTTCTCATGGCCTAGGAATGTTGATGTTTAACGTCTTCCACTTTCTATATTCATCCATAATAAATTTATCCCATCTAATTCATGAACATAATAATTGGTTCTATTCCTAACTAGGGGTAAATCATTGACTTAGGTTTTCATATTGGATCTTAGACATGGTATCAAAGGACATCATTTAAAACATTCCAAAAAGTAAAAAAAAATCAAAACATGAATAATTCCAAAAAATAAAAAAAATGTCAAAACTCCAAAGATAATTTTGTGTCATAGAAAAATGGCCCCTTGTCATTTTCATTTCCTTTTAGGTCTTTCTTCATGATGATTGTCACATTTTACTTTTATTTATTGATGTAATGTGCCTTGAACATGCACATTAGATCCTTAAAATTTCAATAATGATGTCTTGTGAAGGTGTTGTGAAGTGTTGTAAAACATTTCCACACTTTTCTAGGCTCTATTCATTACAATTCACCTAAAAATCACCTTTTCATCACTTATCAAGTCCTATTTTGAAGTGTTGTAAAGCCTTGTAACAAGATTTCACACTTTTCTAGGCATAATTTTACTATTTACACCTTTCTTATGCTTTATTTGACCCAATTATGCCATTATAAGGCTTAATTAAGTGTATTTTTGAATGTGAACCTGACAAACAACATTAAATGAAAGATAATTCCTAACACCCACTTTTAGGTCCAAGGTGGGACCCATTCGCCATGGGTGGCGAATGAGTCCCTCTTGGCTCCAAATTCAAAATATTTCAAATTTTCTTTCAGGTTTTATTCAAAGTTACTTGATGTCGGCTTGTGATGAGGTATCAATGGGTTCCTAAGGAAAAAGAATATATAAATAAGTGTTTTTCTCCTCGTTTTACATCTAACACATTCAAGCAATCTTCCCATTCATTCAAACATTCATCAAGAATTCAAGCACTTTGCATCATCTAATCAAGCATTTTGGACCAGCCATTGACATAACTTCAGATTTTCCTTCAACTAGGGTTTGGTAAGTTGATAAAATTTGCATGTTATTTGTTTATCATTCTCTTACATTTCATTATTTCATTAAGGTTTTGATTACCAAAGTGGGGTTTAACCAAGGCAAACCCCTATTCTCTAACACTCAACCATTTTTCCTCTCTTGCATGTGTGTTTGCAGACTTGTGTATGCAGATTTGACAAGCAATTAGCAGTTGAAAGATGTTTAATAGGTCAACAAGGTGCTTCAAGTCAAATCAACCTCATTTCAAGCTTGGAGAAGAAATTTTGTCCATTTTCTATAGAATTAATTTTTTCAACCCAACAAATAGACGACCTCAAATTTGGTGTTGCAGAATTTGCCATGATCAATGACAAATGAGTCCCACTAGTGATTTTCAGTGATCTCAGTCAGCATTTAGAAGATTCTAGATTCTCCATTCTCTGTCAAGGTGCACTCTAAATCAACCTTTATCTATTATGTTTTGCATTTGTTCATTCTTAGTTCATGTTTGCATAATCACATTGTGTTTTCCAACATTGCATAATTCTTAGGTTTTGCATACATAACCAGTCAAATAGATCATCCAATTTCATTTAGATCATCTCATTTAGTCTTAATTACATCATACATTGCATAATTTTAGTGAGCCTAGCATAGATCTTTTGTGTGGGGTTTATCTCTCTTCTTTTAGGTGAAACATCCTAAGAGCGCAAGTGTAGCTTATAAGCCCTACCCAAAAATATACTATTCATTTTGGTGAACCTACATATTGAGCACTTTACATTTCTGATTTCAATTGCATCTTGCATCCTAGACTTCATTTGCATCAACATTCAATTAGGGTATTGTTTTCTATTTGCATCCTAGGGTTTCTCAAGTTGCATTAGTGAAAAACTCATTTAGATTTCATCTTTGCATTGCATATCATTGAAAAAACTAAAAATGTGCATCTACATCCTTAATTGGCATCTGAAAAAAATTAGAATCACTTTAATTTTTTTGAAAAAATAAAAAAATCTCATAGTTGGACTCATTCGCCACCATGGGTGAATCAATGCACCTACACATTTCATATTGCATTTTTAGATATTTTTTTTGAATTTTCCTACATTTATGTTCTCTGTTGTTAGTTCTTTGTTTTAGTTTGTAGAATTTCTATTATTTGCATTTTTCGCTCCTAGATTACCTTGCATTTTCATTCATCCCATCTTTTGTGGTACTTGTATGAGTGTTTGGTTCCTCATTGATAATACTTTAGTGAGACAAAGTTCTAGACTCATGGCTTCTCGCGATACCACTTTCGTTGTGGACCTTGGGATCTCAAGAGCTCCTACTCCTAGTATGGAAAATGGTGCATTAGGCATAGACAATACCACTTCTATGCCCTCAGCTTTCCATCCAATGAATGTTGACACACAAAACAATTCCATCCAAAAAGAAAAATTCATTAATATTCATGAGGATTTTGCACACTTACAACAAGACTTGTCCCTTCAAACAATTTCCACCACTGCCATACTAGCCATAGAAAACCTTCATCATTTGATCGAAAGTTATGATGGCCTACAAGTTATGAAAAGAATTGATGAGATTTAGAATAAACATGCTTCTTCTAATTCCCAAACAACAAACATAGTTGCTAGCCAAGGAGGACCTCACATTCCTCTCCCTTCAACCATAGCATCCATACCAACTTATACCACTCCTCAGGTTACAACAACTATGTAACAAGTTACTCATGTGGCTCCTTCTTTTGCAATTCCAACTAGCATTTCTAGTTCTATTGTGGCATCACAAGTCCCCTCTACCACCTTCACCCCTCTTAGTGTTCCTTTCACTTCCCCTAACATTACATACACTTGAGGACATCGCCATTTTCTCTCCCACCCCAAACAACTTATGCCAACCCCATCATTACATAGCTCCTTAATACTATTTCATCCATGCAATAACAAATTTCCACCATTAGCCAAGGTCAAAATGCTCCACCCACATATCATGTTCATAGTAGCCCCTTATCCTTAGAAATCTTATTATGCACCTCGATGCCACAAGGGATAGAAATTCCTAGGTTTGAGAAATACAGAGTTAAATGAGACCCTATTAACCATGTCAATGCTTATACAACTTTATGCAATAATTTTGTCCTTGATGATAAAATCTTAGCCAAAAAATTTCCTAGAACCCTGAAAGATATTGCATTAGAGTGGTTTTCAAACCTTCCTAATCATTCCATCTGATCATTTAATGAGCTTGTGGATGCCTTCATAAGTCACTTCCAAGTTCATATGAATCCTAAAAAGACAATGGCTGATCTAAGCGATGTAGACAAAATGTCGATGAAAAAGTAACTGACTTCATTTCACGTTATCAGTAGTTGTATGCTCAAGTTGATGTCAAAATTGTTGATTCAGATCTATAGAATATTTTTATCAAAAACTTGCACAAAAACCTTCAGGATAAGTTAACTATGATGAAATTCCCTTCGTTCATGCACTTATGTACAACCCTATGTGACTATCACAACTCGGTTTCTATTCATGATTCAAAGTCCACTTCTAATAGAGTTGAGAAGTCTCAGCCTAATAACCAGAACAACACACAAAACTTTCGCAAACCAAATAGAGGCTTTTTATAGTTCAATCTGCCTCCTCAACCACAAACTCAACATGTTCCAAATCAAGTGGCAACTATTAAATCAATGGTGCCTTATACCTATGGGGATCGAAAGAGACAATTTATTCCCTTACCTGATACCCTCCATAATACAATGAACCAATTACTTGAAAAAAAAAATGATCACCTTGCCTACCATCAAAACACTTGATACCACCAAACCTTTACCACCCACCTTTAAACCAAATTCTTATTGTCATTTTCATCACCAAAATGGCCATGGCACCGAACAATGTAAGCGTCTCAAAAAATTAGTACAAGACCTCATTGATTCGAGCTATTTGTCCATTGCGGGTGTTAATGATCAAGGCAATAAATTTGTTGCACCCCCTAACCAAAATTTACAAAATTTCACCAACCCCATGACTAAACACAATATTTCATTTGTCAAGGCTAGTGAACCTTCAAACACTGATTTAATGAATGCTGATACAAATATTGAACATGAAATAACTCCAAATGTTACCCAAGTTAATCCTATGGATGAACTTGTGGGTGCGATAGACGTTATCCCTTGTAAGGTCCCAACCAACAAAACTCTTGATATCACTTTTTTTTGTCAAGATATACTTCAAAAGCTTCCTGATGGTCCTCTTTACATAGCCGGTAGAATCTATGATAAGCCCACCAATGGGATATTAATAGATCCCACCTATGGTAAGAATGTGATCACGAAGGAGTTTTTAGTATTACATGAGTTGTATCAAGATGATTATAATAAACCAACTACCTAGATTAAAACACATATTGGTTTTGCATGCCCTATGATCAGATCGATTGTACTCCCCTTACAAATACGACCCAAAATTTTGGAGGTAAAATTTTCAATTATTCCACAATCAAATCAATTATGTCGACGACTAGGTCATCCTTGGCTCCACTCAATGAAAGCGATCCCTTTAGTTGTTCACAAATGTTTGAAGTTTCCACATGGAAATGAAATATTTACCATACACCATAGTGGCTTTATTCCATTATCATCTAAAGGTAATTTTTCCTTAGAAGCCTTTTGGCATGAACCTATGGAGTCCATCACCCCTCGCAAAGATTTTTTTTTCATAGCCTATCAAAAGTTCAAAGCCAAATGAATTGTCGAGTTGTCTCTTCGTAACATGTCCTCATCCACTTCCACTCCTCCTATCTTAGATGAAACCATGCTTCAACCTAAGTTCAACATTGAGCAAACCATACAACCTCATGAACAACCACCCCTAGACACTTCCCCTCCATCGTTTAAATGACCAAGAGAAAGTGAAGCCAATCTCGTCATGCCTCCCTACATTAAACAGGTGTATAAAGCTAAAGAGAAAGTGATTGAACCATCCTCTTCAATTTCTTCCATTCTTCCCCCTCTACAAGAAATGAAACCTATGATGGATCAATCAGCTCTTACACCCCAACAAATTCAAAATAAAATTAAACGCAAAGGTGGTGCTAGGAATGTAGGCGTCAACATCATCTCCTTGCTTGTCAGTCTCAAATGGAGAAAATAAAGAAAACCAACCTCCACCTTTGACTGAAGCAATAGATGACCATCCTCTTTTGCTTGACCCACCACAAGATAGCACAGTCCAACCCTCGCAACAAAATGACCAAATCCAATGGCCATAACTAATACATCCTTCCTTGGAAATAACCCTTTGTCCTCCTATCGTAATCAATCTTGATGATGATGATGAGGAGGAGGAGATCACAAAAGTAGATGAAGAAGTGCATAATGATCTAAACCCTTTATTTTCATCTACCATGAGCTTAAATGATAAATCTTCTCAACCAAGTGAGAAACCTGGTACATCTCCTAGTTTGACACTTGCAATTCTTCCTTTGGATAGTCAACTGCCCTCACAATACACTAAGCATGATTGGGAGGCAGATGACTTGTTAGATGGTTGACTTGCATTTTCCCTACTAGCCTTTTACATTTGTATTTGTTATTTCTTTCGCTATTGTATGTGCATATCATTTTTCCCCGTATTGCGTGTTTGATGTTTTCTCTCTCATTGTACACTTCCTCTATTTGTACCTCTATTCTTCTATATGTCATGTATCATATTTTTCATTTTTTCTTTTGTGTTTTCCTTTTGAGGATGACGCAAAGCATTGAGATTTCAATGTATCTTCCATTGTCACCCAATCAGTCCCTTTTTCATTTTCCTCTTTTCCTTTTTCTTGTGTTTTTCTTTTGGGGATGATGCAAGGCATTAAGATTGAAATGTCTCCTTCATGTTGACTCCAAAAAATTTTCTTTTCCTTTGCCTTTTCATTTTCTTTTCACTTGTGTGTTCCTTTTGGGGATGATGCAAAGCATTGAGACCACAATGTCTCTTCCATGTTGACCCAAAACATACTTTTTTTTCTTTTGTTTTTGCTCTCTTTGTGTCATTCTTCCAGTTCTATTTGCTTTGGGAAATGATGATAGTTTGAGCTCTTTAATAAAAACATTGTAGCAATAAACATACTAACCCCAAATCCATATATCCCTTATGTGTTTGGTGTGTTCCTTTCTGGAGGGAAACTCCCTTTTCTTTTGTTCTCTTTTTTGTTTACTTGACACATCCTTACTTAGAAACATATGACTTGGCATAGGGCTTTCTGAGTTGGCTCTCATGTCTTTTTTTCCTTTTTGCATTTTCTTTCCTTCACTACTTTAAAGTAATTGCTCACAAAACAGTGTGTAGCAATTCCTTTAAAGTGGGGGGCATACATTACCATAATTCATTTGCATCCTCGGTTCTTAGTGCAACATTTTTGTTTCATACGATGCATTTGTTACTTTGTGGATGACATCGGGTGTGATGTCCTTCATAAGTGTGATCTATCTTAGCATATTGCATTCCTCTTAGTGGCCTAATGTGACACACTGCATCCCCTAAGTTGTGAATATTTTATTCTTTGATTGGTCCTCTCTTGGAGAGATTACATACAATATTCCCTAAGTGATAGACCTCACATAAAATTAACAAGACTCCTTTGAACATCTTTTCCATTTTACACTTTTACATATTATATTTTTACATTTTAACATTTTACACTTTGCACTTTTTTCCACCTTGCATAACGTAACTTGCTTGCCTATGGTACCTTGATTTTTGTTCATGAGTTCTAAGCATATGAATCTTTGCTTGTCTCATGAAGCACAAACCAACATTTTCCCTTGTGGCACCTTGTTAAAGTTATCATGAGGTATAATTTTGATATGGTTGAGCGAGAAGCCCATCTAGGGGCACGACTTTCCCCATAGCCACCTATGTGTTTTTGAGTGCATACCAACTAGTGTATGTATCTTACCTTTTGGACCTTCTCACCCGGTGAACCGCCATGAGTTATGTCACCCCAGAGTGAGTATGCATTCTCCTTCTCAAACAAACAACCTAGATCTAATCCACAACTAGTTGGACAAATGATCGAAACTTAATCCGATTCCTCCTCCCCTTATTTCATTTCAACACTTGCATCCCTTTGTTCCCATGTTTATTTTTCCATGGGATCTTCATCCTGGGGGCTTGATCATTCCTCTTGATTGTTTTTATTCCATCTTGCTAACATAAGTGCATTAGGGTCCTTCTCGATTTGCATGGCTACTTTAGTGTGAGTTTGAAGCAAGTTCATCATCTCACTAAAGTGGGGGCTAAATGTGCCATAGAAAAATAGCCCTTTGTCATTTTCATAGCCTTTTAGGTCTTTCCTCATGATGATTGGTCCATTTTACTTTGATTTATTGATGTAATGTGGCTTGAACATGCACATTAGATCCTTAAAATTTCAATAATGATGTCTTGTGAAGGTGTTGTGAAGTGTTGTAAAACATTTCTACACTTTTCTAGACTCTATTCATTAAAATTCACCTAAAAATCACCTTTTCATCACTTATCAAGTCCTATTTTGAAGTGTTGTAAAGTCTTGTAACAAGATTTCACACTTTTCTAGGAATAATTTCACTATTTACACATTTCTTATGCTTTATTTGACCCCTTTATGCCCTTATAAGGCTTAATTAAGTGTATTTTTGAATGTAAACTAAATAAACAACATTAAACGCAAGATAATTCTTGACACCCACTTTCAGGTCCAAGGTGGGACCTATTCTCCATGAGTGGAGAATGAGTCCCTCTTGGCTCCAAATTCAAAATATTTCAAATATTCTTTTAAATTTTTATTCAAAGTTACTTGATGTCAGCTTGTGATGAGGTATCAATGGGTTACTAAGGCACAAGAATGTAGAAATAAGTGTTTTTCTCCTCATTTTACATCTCCTAACACATTCAAGCAATCTTCCAATTCATTCAAGCATTCATCAAGCATTCAAGCACTTTGCAGCATCTAATCAAGCATTTTAGAGCAGCTATTGACATAACTTCAAATTTTCCTTCAACTAGGGTTTGGTAAGTTGATAGCATTTGCATGTTATTTTTTTATCATTCTCTTACATTTCATTATTTTTTTAAGGGTTTGATTACCAAAGTGGGGTCTGACCAAGGCAAACCCCTATTCTCTAACCCTCAACCATTTTTCCCCTAGATTGCATGTGTGTTTGCAGACTCAAGTGTATGTAGATTTGACAAGAAATTAGGTTTCAAAAGGTGGTCAACAAGTCAACAAGGTGGTTCAAGTTAAATCAACCTCATTTCAGGCTTGAAGAAGAAATTCTATCTGTTTTCTACAGAATTAACTTCATCAACCCGACAAGCAGACAACCTCATAACTGGTGTTGCAGAATTGTCTTCTAATTTCTTAGAATTTTGGGAGAGGAATAATTTACCATCAGTGGCGAATGAGTCCCACCTTGTGGCTAGAAATCCATATTTTGTCAGATTTTGGATCCCGTCACTCAAAAACCTATTCCTAACAATTTTCATCAAAAGCAGGACTAATTCGCCATCAGTGGTGAATGAGTCCCACTGGTGATTTTCAGTGATCTCAGTTAGCATTAAGAAGATTCCATATCCTCCATTCTCTTCCCAGGTGTACTCTGAATCAACCTTTTTCTATTTTGTTTTGCATTTGTTCATTCTTAGTTCATGTTTGCATAATCACATTGTGTTTTCGAACATTGCACAATTCTTAGGTTTTCCATACATGACCAATCAAATAAATCATTCAATGGCATTTAGATAATCTCATTTAGTCTTAATTACATCATACATTGCATAATTTTAGTGAACCTAGCGTAGATCTTTTGTGTTGAGTTTATCTCTCTCCTTTTAGGTGAAACATCCTAAGAGTGCAAGAGTAGCCTATAATCCCTACCCAAAAATATACGGTTCAAATGTCTATCAATCCTAGTTGTCAACCTACATTACCTCTGTGACTTCACAGAGGTGAGGCCATCATCGATGAGCCGCCAAGGCTTAGGTCAGTCCTTTAGGGTCTTCCAATGTAAACTTTCCATCCATCAGAATCCATTTCCCATAATAAACTATCTATTATCAAGGTCAGTCAAACTACATTGCCTTTGTGACTTCACTTAGGCAAGGCCATCATTGATGAGCCCCTGAGACTTAGGTCTATCCCTTAGGCCTTGTCTATAATAATCAACATCTCATAATAAAATGTCCCTTGCTAAGGTTGACACTTTGATTAGACACAAACTAGTTATCCTACAAAGAATTGACCTTAACAAATTGCAAAATAATCAACAAACTATCCAACTAGCCCCCAATCCTAATCGTTCAATTGGACAATCAAATAACAATGATCCTTATCAGCTATCACTTCTCTTATATAGGATGTTGCATAATAAAAAATAGACTCAACATCATGTATGATATGCTTCATTTTTTAAAAGTAGACATCATCTATTAGCTATCACCTATCTTATACAGGTTGTTTCCCCCTTGAAAAAATATTTGATGTCTTATATCATAGGTTTCATTTTTGAAACCAGAATCAATCCTATCATTGGTCTTATACATGATGTTGCATTGACAAAACTAGACTCGATTTCTTATACGATATGATTCATTTCCTAAAACTAGATTTTATCCAGAATCCTATCATACAAACACTCATTGTTGGCGAGAAGATCTAAATGTTTGTTGACTCATTGGTCTAGTTTGTCTTATATTTTTATTGATTTATCTTTGGTCATGTTACTATGTACCGCGAGAAATTCCACAAGTGATGAGAGGAGTAATGATGGATCATGACATTTTTCTCTTTGATTTTTGTGTGTGGTTTGTCTTGGCAATATGACTAAGGAAAATAAGTTCCTTGCATGTGGTTAAGGTTCAATTTGGCATAATCAAAATATCCTATCCAAGTTAAACATCATCTAACACTTTCTTGCATCAAGACTAACATTCTTTGTGTTGTCTTCCTCACATATTCTGACAAGGTTCTATGGTTACTATTCTAAGTCATGGCACTCCTATATGTTGTGTGTCTATTTTGTAAGTGATAGCACATCACACCTTGGTGTATATCATGCCTTGATGTCTATTATGTATTGCCATAATAAATTTATCTATGATGATAATCGTGCAAATAAAATAAAATCTCAAAATATATTAGCAATATCTCAAAATATCATCCCATTTCATTCATGGATCTAACTTTTTTTTCACTTATTAAATTTTTTGTCATGCTAACCCTTCTTCGATCCATCCCCATAGTCATCTCAATGGCGTGCTATGAAACAAAAAAAAAATGCATTATTAGCATCATCCTACATACATATTCATGTTAGGACATCATAGATATCATCATTATATATAATCAGGTCATCTATATTACATAAGAAAATACACAAACATACATGGAATTACATCATATAGAATTAGTATTCACATAAGCATTGCATAAACCATACCATATACACATAATCTCAACTTGCTTATAGATCACATAGCCATACTAAGCTCATCATAAGATCATGTGCATCTATTCATACATCATAACATATATAAGAATAAATCATACATCATAAATCCATAACCCACATTAGACAAGAAACATCATATATAAACATATAATGCATATCATAACATCACATCATATAAATCCATCACATAGGATCATAAATATAGAATCAAACACATCATATAGTTGCCACCAAAATCATTCATCTCATATATATATATATATATATATATATATATATATATATAATGTGTCAAAGAACAATATCAAATGTCTATAAAAAATGGAGCTCGTAGGATCAATCCAAAATATATGTCTATATCCAAAACAAGCCTATCCTATGCTACCCCTCTCACCTGATGGAGACTATCCTAACAGTGATGGCCTATCCTCTCTATGCTCTAACCCTGATGGTCAATCATATGGAGATGCCCTCCTCTGCTGTGAAACCCCACCGCTACTTTGTGTCCTCTGAGAGTGAGATCTCTGTTGTGACTTTCTCTTTGTATAGCTTAGAGCTCTCTTGCCATTGGTATTGCACCCTCATATAAGCACCTATAGTACTGTACTACTCTCCCAACCTGATACAACTACCATCCCAAGTCTGGACCGACCCTTTGATATAACCAAATGGCATGCGCCTAAATGTCCATCAGCATCCCTCTGTCAATCTTATCTTGCAATTATATCGGCGTAGAGGGGATGGGGTATTGTGTTATCATGCCACCATCATGCCATAGGGAGGCGTGTTATGTTAGAAGCTCTCCCATAAAGATATAATATTTGAAGATATCTATATTAAATCTATCCTATTGATTAAATAACACATTATCTCTAAACATGTATTTACTAATTTATAAACATACTTATATAATATTTATATGTCAACGCACATATCTAGATTCATTGTTTATTCAGATTTATCTATCCTAGAAAGCTGACATTTTATCACAAATGTGAAACTTAACATCACAAGGTAGAATTCGATGGCTGTAGCTTCACATTGCGTAAAATGCTTGAATGGATAGGGTTGGACTATCGTTTTCAATTTTACTCTCTGCTAAACTAGGCTTCTAATTTAGTGACGTGTGACTAAAGTGGTTTTGCGTCGTTATTTGATGAAACGGAATATATTAGGTCAACAATGTGTTTGTCGAAATAGCAGCCGACATGAAAGTTAAGCCATGTACTGACAATTTGCTCAAGATTATCGATATAGAGCGTCGTCGCTCTTGGAAAGAAACGTCGATAATTAGGGTGAATGAAATGTACTAATGTCGACCTTGGCTTTTATCACTATCCATAGAATTGGTTGTGGCCACACCATTCAATACATCTGTGATCTAACTTATGTACAGTGTCATGCGTTAGTTATAGGGTTAAATTACTTCAGAATGGGACAAAAGGATATAAGTAGTGAACACATAAATGCTACATTTTAATCTATGTCATGTATAGCAATATGTGTGGGTTAAGCTATGTTAAATTTATCATTAGACATTTATTTTCTAGGAATGTGAACCCTTCTAGTTATGTCTATAAATAAGGATGAACAAGGCTCTACCAAAATATCGTATATGTAAATTATATTTTTGTTTAAGGTTGTAGAGGTTGGTCCCTTAAAATGGTTAAGTTCTTTATTCATTATTTTATGGTTATTTCATTTTAATTGAAGCGACTTCATTACATGTGTTATTAAAAGAATGGTTTGGATAAAATATTTTACTATGGTCACATTGTTTAAATCCTTTTGAATATTTAGTAATCATTTCAAATTATCTTAGAATATACAAGGAAGTTATAGTATGAATTTCATACTTGTACGATCAATTTTAAGTGAATTATTGTGATTTTGATATTTTTATAAATTTATTGTATATGGTACAAAAGATTTTTTGTTATATCTTTGTATTTCTAAAAATCTTCAAACAATCTATTTGGGATTAGATCTTTTGATTTTCTAATTTTAGACCATCATGAGTCCAAATTAATCAAACTTCACTTTCATGCTTAAACATTAAAGGTTCACACACTAGAGGTGAGGGAAAAAGTACTTCACATTATAAAATCTCCTAGAAAAGACGATGTGGAGCTAGATGTATGATTCAAAGGATATCCTATACTAATTTTTTGTCTAATAGATCACAAAGTTAGATAGCTTAAGTATAATATCCAAAATATGTAGAATAATACAAATAACATTAATCATTATTTGGTTGGGATTAGGTAGAGGCTATATTAATTGATAAATTTGTAACTAAATCCACCAAAACAACTATTAGCTACTAATACACAACCTAATGTAAACCCAACTATATCATAGTTGTTATGTTTGATTAGTACCCATTTGGGGCCATATATCATGATGCAAAAAGTGAAAAGGAATATGTTCGATAGGAAGGATCTAGGAACTTGAGTCAAGAAAATGGAGAGTTTTTTATTACATTAAATATAATATGGAGAAAAGGTTCTAATGCAGTCTTTATAGTTGGACCCATAGTAGTTTATAGTCAAACTCAACTAATTACTTCAACTGAATTTTTTTATTAAGAATTAATTTTAACATCTATAGAATTTATCTTTGAGAGTAGAGGAAATCATAGATGAAAATTCAAAGGGATTTTTCCTCAGCATGCTCAAGAATCACATCCAATATAAGGTGTACAAGTTTAATCTAAGTTCTCTATTTCATATCATTGTCATGTCACACAAACTTAAAGAGAAGGAAATAGTCACTGGATGACATCTATTCATAATGTTAAGAAATAGGAGCACTCCTACATACAAATTTCCTCATCCTACCAAACTAATTTCTCAATAAATTGAAGAGAAGAGGTAAAAATGGTATTTCTTTAATTGTGATAGCAATTATAGTCAAGGACATAAATATGGAGGTAAGAAAATATTCTACATTGAAGTTTTCAATGAATTAAAATAATCATATCCAATTATTTCTTACCATATACTTCTAGTCATTAGCATTCCATTAACACACAATATAGCATTTTTTTATCAAATAAAATGTGATAAAATTGATTGGATTAGGTGGTACTCACAAGTTCATAAATAATAAATTAGTTGTATGATTGAACTATTTTTTTCTATTTAGCTCAAAATTTCAAGTCATGATTTTAGATGGTGTAATAATAAATACTTTTTGAAATGCCATAACGTCAAGCTCTCCATGGGAGAAGATTGATTGGATAGTCTTATCTTTTTCACTCATATGGTTGGAGTAAACATTATTTTTAGAGACTAATGACTAACTACCATTGGAATGATTGAGATGAATTTATAATATTTTATTTATGTATTTCCATTCAAAGAGTAGAAAATTTAAACTGCATGGTTTAATGCAACATCACCATGATTGGTGAGTTCATATTTGAAATGGAAGATTCTTAAAAATGGTAAGCAGGGGTTTATGACTCAATTATTGTTAATAAAGTCACAACTACTAAAGGGATATATGCTCTTAGAACTACAAGCTATTATAAAAAATCATTTATTTATCTTGATAAATATGTCAAAAGGACTTTCTCTAAAAAATTATCATAATCACATCATTTAAACCACTCAACATTGGACCTTAAAGGTACCCATATGTCAAAATAAGTGGAAAAAATGGTACATGTGATGTTATAAGAAAGTATTATTTGTGATACTCATTATGTTTACTCTTCTCTAGAGGTGATATTGTCGAAGAAGGATGATACCTAGTGCATAATTATTGACTATAGGAAACATAATAAGTACAATAAAATGTTAAGTTCCCTACTCATGAGATAATTGATTTCCTAGATGAATTACATGACATTTTTTATTTCACAAAAAGTGATCTTTATTATGGATATCACCAAATTCAAATTAGAGATGAGAATATTTTAAGTGACATTTTAGATCACATGTAGGTCATTATGAATTTTTTGCGATTTAATTTTCACTCCTAAATGTTCCATCTAGATTTTAGAGCATGATAAACTCAATGTTAAGGAAATTCATATAAAAAAGTATCTCAAAGTTAATTGATAACATTGTAAATTATTGAAAATAGCATGAGATGAATAATTGCATTGTGTAAATCAAGTTCTAGATATTATTTAACAACACTAGTTTTATTGTAATCCTTATAAATGCACCTTTGCAGTCAAGGAGGATAAGTATTTTGGCCAAAATATTTCACATGAAGGAATTGATAAGGATCCTCACAAGATGAAGGGTATTGTGTACTTGAAAGTGAATAAAAATATCAAAACCTCAAAGGCTTCTTGGATATCACAATTTACTATCATCACTTTAGATAAATTCATGGTATCATAGGGTGATCCCACAATATTGGTTTACAATTTTTGGCCAAACTAGACACTAAACTTATTTTTTCTAACTAAATCTTCACTTTTGGGCACCTATAGTGGCTAAACCGTGAGGAATTTGTAGATGATTCAAACTAGTGATTTGTGACATTTTGTCTATAGATTATAATTTATTTAAAAAAAAAAAATTGGAATAAGATTGCACTTCTTTTTCACTAAACACCATTTTTAAGGAGTGATGTTCACCGTATACAACATAAATTTTTTCCATGAAGGATTAAATTCTAATTTCTTCGAATTTAGATTTTTAACTATGATATCTAGCCCTTTCATTTGGTTTCATAGTGTTTTATTTAATATTGTTTTCTTAGTCAAGTTTCGAAGTCAAACCAATTACAATTCATACATAGGCAGACCATATACAACATAACTTTTTCTGTATGTATCAAAATTCTTTTTTTTACTAGATCAAGAACATCAATACCTAGCTTACATATATTTTTCAAAATTTTATTTTGATAATCTATTATTTTTCCACATATGCATAACAGAGAGCTTGATTTTTGGTGAAAAACCTATGTTTAATCAAACTATACCATAGAAAAATGGATCATTGACATTTTAATGATTATTTAGGTCTTTCTCTTGTGATGTGTGACTTATCTTGCTTTGATTTAATGTTTTAATGTAGCTTAAACATTCACATTAGGTCCTAAATATTCAAATTATGGCATCTTGTGAAAGTGTTGTGAAGTGTTGTAACACATTTCTACACTTTTTTAGACTCTTCTCACTATAATTCTCCTAAAAATCACCTTTTTCTCACTTTCCAAGTCCTATTTTAAAGTTTTATAAAGTCTTGTAACAATATTTCATGCTTTTCTAGGCTTTTCTTCACTATTTACACTTTTCTTGTGCTTTATATGACCCCTTTATACACTCATAAGACTTAATTAAGTGTATTTTTTAATGTAAACACAACAAACAACATTAAATGTGACTTAATTCCCGACACCCACTTGCAAGCCCAAGGTGGGACCCATTCGCCATGGGTGGTGAATAAGTCCCTCTTGGCTCCAAATTAAAAATAATTCAAAATTCCTTTCAGGTTTTTATTCAAAAAAACCTTATGTCAGCCTATGATGAGGTATTATTGGGTTATTAGGGAATAAGTGTGTATAAATAAGTGTTTATCTATCCATTTTAACCCCCATTCACCTAATTCATTCAAGCATTCATTGAGTTCACTCATTCACTAATTACATTCAAGCATCATTCAATCAAACAAACATCAAACATCTTGGAGTAGCCATTGATATATCTTTAGATTTCTTCAACAAGAATTTTGTATGCAAGTTTGTCAAGCAATTAGGTGTTGAAAAGTGGAAAAGAAGTGAAAAAAGTTTTTCAAATCAACCAAACCCTATTTCAAGCTTAGAGACAACCTACAGTTCATTTTTTGTTGATTTGACTCTGTCAACCTGTACAAGAAGACAAGTGCAAATTTGGAGCCACGGAATAGACCTTTGATTTCACAAATTTTTAGAGGAGGACTAATTTTCCATCAGTGGAAAATGCATTCTAGCTGATGGCTAAGAAAGTTGATTTTGTCAAAATCTAGTTCTCGACAGTCAGAAAGTAGTTTCAAGTGTTTTTGTTAGTAACAGGACTGATTCGCCATCAGTGGTGAATGAGTCCCACTAGTGATTTACAATGATTTCTACCAGTTTCCAGAGCCTTCCAGATTTAGCATTCAATTCCCAGGTGCACTATCTTCAACCTCTTTCAATTTTTTTTGTGTTTGTTCATGTTTTTGTTCATTATTGCATATCTCACTGTGTTTTCAAACATTGCATATTTCATTAGTATTGCATTAATAATCAGTCAATTTCATAACTTAGTTGTACTTAGATCATTCCATTTTTTCATAATTCCATCTTGCATTCCTTTATTTGAGTGAACCACCTCAATTTTAAGGTTCTATCTCTCTCCTTTTAGGTGAAAGATCCTAAGAGTGTAAGAGAAGTCCATAGAAACCACAAAATTGATGGTTCATTTTGGTGAACCTACATATTGAACACATTATGTTTCTAATTTCAATTACATCTTGCATCCTAGGTTTCATTTGCATCAACATTCAATTAGGTTTAGTTTTGTTTTTGCATCCTAGGGTTTCTCAAATTGCATTAGTGAAAGACTCATATAGACTTCATTATTGCATATCAAATCATTACAAACTAAAAATTTGCATCTACATCTTCATTCTACATCTAAAAAGCATAGAAATCATTTTAAATTTTCTAATAAACACAAAAAAATCTCATACTTGGACTCATTTGCCACCCTGGATGAATCAGTCCACCTACACATTTTCTAGGCATTTTCTACATTACATTTTTTTGTAACTACTTTTTGTTATACTTTCCATATTTTTTGTTTCTTTCTATTTCTTTCATATTAGTCTACTTTTTCTCATTTTCATCATGGCTTTTTCATTTAATAAGTTTTCAAATTTTTTGAAATCCTTAGTAGACATGTCCAATTGTTCCTTTGGTTGTGATCCTAATGACCTTGAGCTTCCTTATGCTCCTTCAATTCCTCATGATTTTCCTCCTCATGATGTAGACATCATTGGAGAAGATGATGATAGCATAAACAGGTTCTTAAATAAATGTCTTGATAACCTTGAAGCCAATCCATCCTTTTACCCATCCATGAAGTCACAAGATCTTCCTATTGTTGCACCTCCTGATCACTTTGGATACCTACATACCAAAATAAATGAAGGGCCTAAGTTCCCTCCATCAAGTGGACCTAGTTCCTCTAAACAACCACATTCTCAACCATTTTATGATAACAAAGTTACAAACACATCAATCAACCTTGAAGAAACATATGGCAAAGGCTTTACCATCTTAAGTAAACAAGGTTGTGACACAAAATATGAGCATAACATTTACCAACTTCTTGAACAAAGACCAAAATAATAAAACACAATAGGATTAGGTTATCAAGATCCTCCTCATGACAAAAAATCTCCTTTTGAATATTGGAGACTTCAAGATGATGGCACAGTGATCTTTGATTCCCCTCCCAACTTGAATTTCCTTCCAAAGGAACAACCATTACCTAATTCTAATGACAAGGATGCTAGGATCCACATGGGTCCTCTTCCTCCTTCAATCCATGAAAAAAGGAGAATCTAGCAAAGGAAAATAACCTTATAAATTGAATAAAATCAAGTTTCCTCTCCATCCACCACCTGAATGTGAAAGGAAACTCCAAATGCTTCTCAACAGAGGTCTCATTCTCTTACCACCTTCAAATAGGTTGTTCATTAATCCTAAAGATTATAATATACCATGTTGAAAATATCATCATGTTCTTGGCTACCAAATTGATGAATGTCAAACATTGAAGGACATACTAGCAAGTATCACTTCACCGATACCGACTATTATCCTGTCATACCATAAGTACACTATCAACAACCTCATCATGCAATAGTTGAATAATTTTCCATTCTCATTATTGTAGGATCCTTCCCATCACCCACCTCAGCTCATTCTTTCCCTACACTTAGTGGTGGAAATAAGTTGTTAGCCTTGTCCTAGTAATGCATTTTTCTTTGTCTCTTAACTGTGTTATTGAGTTTTCTCTTATATTACTTCCAATTGTGAAGTCAATAACTCAGTTAATGGTTGACTCACATTTGCATTACTAACCCCCTTTCACATTTTCATCTTTCTTTGATTTGATTGCATGTGTGTATCGTGCTCCCCCATAATGTATGTTTAATGTTTTCTCTCTCTTTATGTACGCCCTCTATTTGTACCTCTATTCTTCTATATGTCATACATTTTTCATTTTATTTTTCTCTTTTTTTTTGTGTTTTCCTTTTGGGAATGTTGCAAAGCATTGAGATTCCCTATGTCTCTTCCATGTTGATCCAATCAGTCCCTTTTCCTTTTAACTTTATCTTTTTTCTTGTGTTTTTCATTTTGGGGATGATGCAAGGCATTGAAACTAAAATGTATCCTTCATCTTTACCCAAAAGCTTTTCCTTTTAGTTTTATTTTTGCTTGTATTTTCCTTTTGGGGATGATGAAAAGTGTTGAGACCACAATGCCTCTTCCATGTTGAACCAAAACAAACTTTAGTTTTCTTTTATTTTTGCTCTCTTTGTGTCATTCTTCCAGTTCTATGTGCTTTGGGGAATGATGACAGTTCTAAGCTCTTTCATAAAAACATTGCAGCAATAAACATAGTGACCCCAAATCCATAGATCCCTTATGTGTTTGGTACATGTGCCTTTCTAGGGGCAACCCTCGTTTCTTTTGTTTTCTTTTTCGTTTACATGAAGCAACTTTACTTGGATACATATGACTTGGCATAGGGGCTTTCTAAGTTGGCTCTCATGTCTTGTTTTCATTCTGCATTTTCTTTTTTTACTTGGAAACATATGACTTGGAATAGGGGCTTTTTAAGTTGGCTCTCATGTCTTGTTTTCTTTTTGCATTTTCTTTCCTTCACTACTTTAAATTAATTGCTCACAAAACAGTGTGTAGCAATTTCTTTAAAGTGGGGGGCATACATTGGCATCATTTCATTTACATTCTTGGTTCTTAGTGTATCCTTGTCACTTCATATGATTTGTTTTTCACTTTGTGGATGGCATTGGGTATGATGTCCTTCATAAGTGTGATCTATCTTAGAATATTGCATTCCTCTTGGTGGCCTAATGTGACACACTACATCCCCTAAGTTGTGAATATTCTATTCTTTGATTGGTCCTCTCTTGGAGATGTTAGAAAAAATGTTCCCCAAGTGATAGACCTTGCATGAACTTAACAAGACTCATTTTAACATACTTCTACACTTTTACATTTTTGCATTTTTCATCTTTGCCACCTTGCATAACACAACTTGCATGCCTGTGGTACCTTTGCATTTTTTCATGAGTTCTAAGACTACGAAGCTTTGCTTGTCTCATGAAGAAAAAACCAACATTTTTCCTTTGTGGCACCTTATTAAAGTTATCAGGTGGTATAACTTTAGTATGGTTGAGTGGGAAGCCCATTTAGTGGGACGACTTTCTGCATTGCCACCTATGTGTTTGTGAGTGCATACCAACTAGTGTATGTTTCTCACCTCTTGGGCCTTCTCACACGACAGACCACCATGAGCTATGTCACCCCAAAGTGAGTATGCATTTTATTTTTCTCACAAAAAACCTAGATCTAATCCACAACTAGTTGGACAAATGATCGAAGCTTGATCTTCTTCTCTTTCACTTTTGTGTTGCTTTATTCTTATGTTTAATTTTCCATGAGATATTCATCCTAGGGGATTGATCATCCCTCTTGATAGTTGCCATTCCATATTTCTAGCATAAGTGCATTTGGACCTCCTCGATATGCATGGCTACTTTAGTGTGAGTTTGAAGCAAGTTCATCATCTCACTAAAGTGGGGGCTAAATGTACCGTGGAAAAATGAACCATTGGCATTTTCATGGCTATTTAGGTCTCTCTCTTGTGATGTTTGATTTATCTTGCTTTGATTTAATATTGTAATGTAACTTAAACATTCACATTAGGTCCTAAATATTTAGATTATGGAATCTTGTGAAGGTGTTGTGAAGTGTTGTAACACATTTCTACACTTTTCTAGACTCTTCTCATTATAATTCACCTAAAAATCACCTTTTTATCACTTGTCAAATCCTATTTTAAAGTGTTGTAAAGCCTTGTAACAAGATTTCATGCTTTTCTAGGCTTGACTTCACTTTTTGCAACTTATTTATGCTTTATATGACCCATTTATTCACTCATAAGACTTAATTAAGTGCATTTTTTAATGTAAACCTGATAAACAACATTAAATGTGACTTAATTCTCAACACCCACTTACAAGCCCAAGGTGGGACCCATTCGCCATGGGTGGTGAATGAGTCCCTCTTGTCTCCAAATTCAAAATAATTCAAAATTCCTTTCGGGTTTTTATTCCAAAAGACCTTATGTCAGCATGTGATGAGGTATTATTGGGGTATCAGGACATAAGTGTGTATAAATAAGTTTTTTTCTATCCATTTTAACCCCCATTCACCTAATTCATTCAAACATTCATCAAGTTCACACATTCACTAAATACATTCAAGCATCATTCAATCAAGCAAACATCAAACATCTTGGAGCAACCATTCATACATCTTCATATTTCTTCAACAAGACTTTTGTATGTAGATTGGTCAAGCAATTAGGTGTTGAAAATTGGACAAAAATTCAAAAAAGTGTTTCAAGTCAACCAAACCCTATTTCAAGCTTGGAGACAACCTACAGTCTATTTTTTGTAGATTTGACTCCATCAACTTGACAAGAAGACAAGTGCAGATCTGGAGCCACAAAATCGACCTTTGATTTCATAGATTTTTAGAGGAGGACTAATTTTCCATCAGTGGTGAATGAGTCCCACCTGATGGCTAAAAAAGTTAATTTTGTTAGAATCCAGTTCCCGATAGTCAGAAAGTCATTTCAGGTGTTTTGTTAGTAGCAGGACTAATTTGCCATCAATGGCGAATGAGTCCCACTGGTGATTTATAGTGTTTTTTACTAGTTTCCAGAGCCTTCCAGATTTAGCATTCAATTCCTAGGTGCACTATGTTCAACCTCTATCAATTTTGTTTGTGTTTGTTCATGTTTAAGTTCATTCTTGCATATCTCACTATGTTTTCAAAAATTGCATATTTCATTAGTAGTACATTAATAATCAATCAATTTCATAATTTAGTTGCACTTAGATCATTTCATTTAGTCATAATTCCATCTTACATTCCTTTATTTGAGTGAATCACCTTATGTTTAGGGTTCTATCTCTCTCCTTTTAGGCGAAAGATCCTAAGAGTGCAAGAGAAGTCCATATAAACCACAAAATTGATGGTTCACAAACTAAAAAACCAAATACATAGAAAAAAAAAAAACATATTAAAATTATATTCATTGGATAGCTCATTTCGAGGACTACCATCATCCAGTTGGGTCTATGAAGTCTCCTCCATTTTCATCCTCAACTCAAGCTTCGAAGGGAAAAATTCTAGAGATTTTTTGTGCTAGAGGGGGAGAAGGGGGAAAAGGTGGGTTCAAGCGAACCTAGGTTTGAGTGAACCCCCCTTGAAGGTTCGCTCGAACCAAGGTTTCAGCAAACCCCCTTCCCACAAAGTTTCCCTTTGCTTTTTTCCTCAAGAAATGAGAATTATGGTGGGACCCAACATTTAATAGGTTCACTCGAACCAAATGTTCGTTCGAACCCCCAAAAACTAAAATTTTCTCCATGGGGGCATTTTTTGCAATTTTCCTTCCTCACTAGAGTTGTAAACTAGTTTATGGGTTTACCCCATAGCAACACCACTCACAAAATTATTAATAAGTGACCCTTTCATTGGAATCAAATAGCCACCAAAGCATTTGGGAAGTTAAAGGACCTGCCATGTGCACTATTGCAATTCTAGCTACTCTAGATTTCTCAAAAATATGCATGATGGAATATGATGCTTCAAGGTATCCCATGGGACTAGTACTCATGTAATAATGACAACCAATTTCATTTGTGAGTTACAATTGTTGGTGTGAATAAGGTGTTTTACCTAACTCACTCACCTAGTATAGCCTTATTCACATGTTCAGTTTACTTTGGTCCAAGGAATCCTTCTAGAAGCCTTTGTTTTCTTGATAAGATCTGATCTTATGTTTTCTCATTTACTTCTTATTTCCTAGGTAATTTAATATTTTTTATAATATTTATCTCATGTTATAGGATTAACACACTTTCCATGATCTTGTCTAATCCTATCAATTATCGTGACTTGATAAGCAAGGCTTCTATCTAATATTACATGTACATGAAGGTATATTGAGGGGCATCAAGGGAATAAATAGAAAAAAATATTTTTTAATCATCTTGTGAATATTATATTCTTGTTTTGTGGAATAACATATTTTGTTGTGGCTTCTCTCTTGTGTGTGTGGAAGGTTATTTGGTGTTGAAAATCATAGATCTTGGTTGCATCCTAGTTTCTCACATCAATATGGCATCAAAGTATAAATAATTTCAACATGGTATCAAATATTTGAATTTGGCAAGCCCCTACCATATTTAGAGAGTTTCTTCCATCAATTTTTTTATTTTGATTTACGTTTATTGATGATCTTGTGAATTTTTGTATTCTCTTCTCTCACATTTAATATGATCTAGAGAATTATAAAGGACTTACCAAGATATGTTGATCTCATATTGCATGTGTGATTTTTGGTGATATTTAGTTATTATATCTCTTTTGATTACTAGGGCAGTATTTTTGGTTGTCCCATTATGTATAGGAGGCTCAATAAATTTATATTTTCTTTTTGTTTCACTCAATTTGGCCACCATTTCCCACATTAGAAAATAAGGGTTTGAAGCTTAGATCTAGTGAACAATATTTTAGTAGAGCAGTTTTGGCCCAAACAGACTTTGTCATTGCATCCAAGAGGTTAATAAAATAAAATTTGATATTAAATTTTCTCATATTCAACATCATGTGCTTTTTAGGAAATTTTTTTTCCAAAGAAGTCATATGACCCTCCCAACAGTAGTCATATGACTATTTTGAAAATAAAAATAAAAATTTATGTGTATTATTTTAAACCACTCATAAGAACTATGTTATGTTCTTATAACACTTTAGCACTCAACACCTAAGTTCCCCACAACCATTGGCCTCTTTGCAAACTACCGCTAGTGGCTGACACTTAATTGAAACCCTAAGTAGCACCTCCATCACCCATCTACTACTTCACCAATTGTGGGGAGAAAGGATGTTTTTTGACCATCTATGTAGTGCCCAGTCATATTGGCACCTAGCCCTCAAAGGGCCCAATTTGTTCCTCTAATTCTCTAATAGAGAAAAAAAATTTAGAGCCATAACTTTTCTCTTAGATATCATTTTTTGTTGCAAATGAGATATTGAAGGAAAGGCAGTTCTAGGAACTATCTAATGGTACAATTATTTTTCTCATATTTTATTATTGGTGTATTTTATATCTTTTTTAAGTTAGATGTGCATTTTTAGCTCCTAGCCTCATAAAATTTTCTCTATTGCTCTATTTTTTAGGATTCTTATGGTGTTGAAAAGGCCATTTAGAGCTTTGAAGAGATATCCATGCATTTTTTCTAAATTTAGCCCCAAGTATATTTTGTTCAAATTTTCATGTATTAGCACTTTGGTTATTTGCATGGATTTTTTTGTGCATGGAAACCTTTTGTTTGTGTTGGATGGATTCATTTGGGTTTTTTTATATATGTATTTCCAATAGATTTTCCTTTGTGATAATTTTGAGCATGTTTTGAATGTAGTCTTTTATTTGTAGATGCATTGAGATAAAGTGCCACACTATGGTACATTATTTTTTGGACTTTACACAATAACAATAAATCCCAATGATTCTTGCCTCATGTGTGTGCTCCTTGGTTTGTACACCATTTTTTAGTTGCAGGTTCTCTCTTGTGCACTTTCAGATGTTATTTCTTTTCATTCATCCATTATATGGTGATACATAGTTTTAGTGGACCTGTCTTACCTCTCCCTAGACAAAATTATGGGGCATATCATACTATTCCTACTAGTACCTCCTTGTTTTCACTTTGGAGTGATCTTTGGGTGATCCCACAATAGTGGTTTATACTTTTTTTGACATTCTATTTTTTGTTGAAATCACATATTTTTAGAAAATATAATGATTTAAGCCTTGAAAAGTTCCATTTAAAGGATTCCAATTGAATAGGGTTTTATCAAACCACCTTATATCAAACGCCCTTGGATAGAACCCCACTACTTTTAAACCATACCTATAATGGAGTCTCCTTTACACCTATTAAAATGTTGATAAAAAACCACTTTTGATTTACCTTTTGGGGGATCAAATGAATTCATTTAATATTTTTTTTTTGTAAGTCTGTAGTCCTTATTATAAGATTCCCAAAAATTATAATTTTAAATATATTTAATTTTGATTATTATATATATTTTTATTTCTTGTGAATGTAGGTTTTTCACCGAAAATCAATCTCTTTGTTTTGCACATCTGGAAAATAGCATATTATCAAAAAAAAATTGAAAACTATCAGTGCAATAGATATTGATGTCCCTGATCCAACAAAAAAAGAAAAATTAAATTTTGATACATACAAAATGGGTTATGTTTTAGCCTGTAAATCATGTCTAAATTGTAACTAGTTTGACTTTGAAACTTAATTAAGAAAAAAATATTCAATGAAACTCCATGAAACCAATTTCATGCACTAGATATTGTAGTTACGAATCTAAATTTGAAAAAAATAGAATTTTATCCTTCATAGAAAAAAAGCTATGTGTTAGCCAATAACGCCACTCTTTAAAAATGGTGTTTATTGTTAAAAACTATTTTTTGAAGGAGATGGAAAAAGAAGTTCAATATGATTCCAAATTTTTTGAAAAATATATATTTAGAATCTATAGACAAAATGTCACAAATCACTAGTTTCCATCATCTTCAAGTTCCTCATGGTTTAGCCACTATAGGTGCCTGAAAGTGAAGATTTAATTAAAAAAATCAGTTCAATGTCCAATTTGGCCAAAAATTGTAAACCAATATTGTGGGATCACCCTTTTGTATCTAGTATTTGTCCCTTTGTACTATGTAGATGTAGAGGCAATTACCCATATATTTTAGATAGATGAATCATTTACCATATTAACACTCTTTTATTATTTTTTTTCCAGAAGAAACCTTTCATCTTTATTTGATCATTGCTCTCTAGACTTTTGGAACTTGTATTTTTGACTAGCAGTTTACTCTTGGATTGGGTAGTGTCATTGGGGTCACTCAATGTAGATTCATATGCTATCTATATCTTTTCCTAACAATTTTTTTATCTTTGATGTCCATCTAAACATTGTTCAAGTAGTGTTGTTGTGGGATCTCATGCAAATTATCATCTTCTTGATCCTAATCATTATTATATTTTTAGAGGAGATTCTCCTATCTCAACACTATAATAGTCATCTTTTGATAGTTGTATACAATTTTTTCATGCTTTGATGGTGTTCTTCATGTTCCTACTCCTTTTAGGACATTGTTTTTGGAGGCCTCTTAGTCCATTGTATTTCTCTCCTTTGGAGAGTAGTTTTATCCCATATTGTTTTTCTCCTTTTCTTTGTTTTTAAGAGATTATCTATACATGATTACTTCATTAGGCCTTATTTTTTGGATGTATCCTTATATCTTCTACATATTTATATTGTTCTTATCCTCCCTAAGTTGCACTTAAGTGGGGGTGTTCGTGTGAATAAGGTGTTATACTTAATTAGTTCACCTAGTTGGTCTTATTCACATTATAAGTTTACTTAGGTCTAGTGAATATTTCTACAAGTCTTAGTTGTCTTGATGAGATATTATCTTATCTTATTCCATTTAATTCTTGCTTCATAGGTAATTCAATATTCGTTACGTTAGTCTTCTCATGTAACTTACAATTTTTTAAAAAATATTATGTAATTTAGTAAATAGAATAGTATGTAAATCTATTCAAATAATTTATTTCTATAAAACTTTAACACTATTTTGTTGAACTAGAACCTAAGACCTCTATTGATAGAGTGCTCTACCAACTAAACTATTGACCCTTCTTTAACCAACCGATTGTCAATTCAAATGTGACTTATTTCCAACATATTTAAATAATTATATATATAATATGAGTTAAATTGTAGATAAATAAAAATAATTATTATTATTTTTAATTAAAAATTTAAATTTAAATATTAATTTTTATACATAAAACATTAGTATAAATGTGATAGAAAAACTATACTAAATTTATTATATTAATTAAATAAACACCTTATCTCTAAGCATGTACTTACTTTTTTATAAACATTCATGCTTATATAGTATTTATAAGTCAACGCATATATCTAAGTTCATTGTTTATTCACATTTATCTATCCTACAAAGCTGCCATTTTATCACAAACATGAAAAAAAACGTTTTCCAGCATTTCTCCTTGGGTTCTACTTCAACGGTGCGAATTTCAAAGCCTCTTGAAAATGCCGCACTAAAACAAGCTAACATTGTTTGTCATGACCAGCTTGCCGGTAAACACAAAATAACATAGACGACGAGAAAATGTCGTTGGAAAAGCTGGGCTTAGCGACTTCCATTAACTACATTTTCAAGTTGCTAAATGTAGAAAAAAACATTAATTTAACCAAAAACATTCTCATCGCAGAAGAAAACACCGTGTTTTTAGGTGGTTGGGTTAGAATGGAAACAAAGAGATTATCAATGTTTTTGCATTGCAAAGGCCGCTAACTGACTGAGAAACAGACTTTCAACTTTGTCATTTTGACTCTTCGCTGAGACAATTTGCTGAGACTTGAAGTTGTTTACTACCATTTTATAGCTCAGATGGCATTTCAATAACTTCTCGCCAGTCTAACAAGTTTTCAGCACTTACAATGTCACCAGTTAATCTGATGCTTTCGTGTTGTCAGTATTGAGCGTCAAGATAAGTGAAGTATCTGTGCCAGTTTAATTTCAGAGACCCAAACGTGGTGAGGCGGCCGACATTAAAACTACAAGATGTGTAAATATGAATGCCTCGAAGATAATATTCAAGTTTGCGCGCACGATGACGCGAATCAGATTCGACATATGCATGACATGTTGCTCGTAGGCCACGGAGAGGTTGATCCTGATTACGACCAGCTCAACCACTGGCCAGCGCGTCAGGAGGTGGTTATTGCATTTGATTTCCGTATTTCTTTGTAGTTGCCCTTGCTTTACAGGATGTAAAATTTAGCTGCATTCTGTCTGGTTGACGTGATATAGTGCTTTTCAGGTTTTAGAAGAGCCGGTGATGCTTGGCAGAATCTCGGGGCCAGTAGTAGTAATGGGACTGCTTCTCTACTTGAGAGGAATGATATCCATGCAGTTCTTGGGGTACCTGGGAGAGTTGGAGCTGGCGGGAGGCTCTCTTTCAATCGGCTTTGCAAACATAACCGGCTACTCAGTTATTTCTGGCCTGGCTATGGGAATGGAACCTGTATGCAGTCAGGCTTTTGGAGCAAAACGGTGGAGTCTTCTCGGCGTCTCTCTTCAAAGAAGCATTCTCATTCTTCTCTGCTTCACGGTACCTATCAGCTTGTTGTGGTTAAACACTGAATCGATTCTTGTTTGGTGCGGGCAGGACGAGAGCATCACCAGCATGGCAGGCACGTACATTCTCTACTCTCTGCCCGACCTCATCGCGCAGTCATTTCTTCATCCGCTGAGGATTTTCCTTCGAACTCAGACATCGACTCTTCCGCTCATAGTCTCAGCAAGCGTGGGTCTTGTTCTTCATGTTCCCATCAATTTTCTTTTAGTGGTATATTTCAAACAATCAATCCGGGGCGTTGCCCTGGCTGCCGTGTGGACAGACTTTAACATTGTTATATGTTTGGCGTGCTACATATGGCTGTCGGGAGTGTACACGAATACACTACCGGGGTTGTCGACTGAGTGCCTGAAAGAGTGGATGTCGTTTCTGAGACTGGCAATCCCTAGCTGTGCTTCAGTGTGCTTAGAGTGGTGGTGGTACGAGTTCATGATTCTTCTCTGCGGACTATTGTTAAATCCCAAAGCAACGGTAGCTTCGATGGGAATTCTCATCCAGACCACTGCATTGCTTTACATCTTTCCATCGTCGCTGGGCGTGGCAGTTTCAACGAGAGTGGGAAACGAGCTCGGTGCAAACAGACCGGCCAAGGCCCACACGGCCATGACAGTGGCAATTGCATTGGCAGCTGTACTGAGCTTTATACCAATGGGCTTTACAGTAACCGTGCGTCACTCATGGGGTAGATTGTTCACTCAAAATGAGCAAATTCTGTCGCTGATCTCGTCTACACTGCCCATAGTGGGTCTCTGCGAGCTGGCGAATTGGCCGCAAACTACGGCATGCGGAGTCCTCCGAGGCAGCGCGCGGCCGAAAACGGGAGCAAATATAAATTTGGGCTCCTTTTATTTGTTCGGGACGCCCGTTGCGTTGATTTTGAGTTTCCTATACAAATATGAACTTGTGGGTTTATGGCTTGGCATGCTGGCGGCGCAAGCGTCGTGTCTGATCCTCATGATATCCGTGTTGCTGCGGACTAACTGGATTGTTGAAGCAGAGAGAGCCAGGGAGCTCACTGCAGTTCCTCCACAGATCCACATTTTATGTGAACGAGAGAAGGAACAATGTGTTTGCGGAACTCTGGATATTCCGTATGCAGAAACGAGCATTCAGCCTCTACTAACGGTCGTTAGTTCACAGGTGTAGACACGAACGGAATGTATTTTGAGATAGTGTCAAAGCTTTGAACGGATAAGGGTGGACTATCGTTTTCAGTTTTGGAGCTACCAGTTTTTATTTTCTGCTAAAGTAGGCTTGTAATTTAGTATCAATAAAATGGTTCTCCATCGTTATTGGATGAAACTTAGAATATATTAAGTCAACATTGTGTTTGTCGAAATAGTCCATGGCAATTGCTCAAAGATTATTGCTCTTGGAAAGAAACGCCGATAATTTTGATGAACCTGCGCCACCCTCATAACACGTTAGAATCACAAAGGTCTCTAAGTAAAATTTCCGTTTTAATATCTTAATGACAATTGTGTTTTTCAATTTTAATATTTTTAAGAACACTAGCGGTTAATTTAAATTGCAGTTAGAATTAGTCGTTATTTCTAACGAACTTAATTAAATGTCAAAAAAATATGAAATTTGATGGTACATTGTTCTATTGATGGCAAGTTTAAATTTTTTGTTTTAATATCTCAATGACTGTTGTTTTTTTTTCAATTTTAATATTTTTAAGAACATTAACAGATAATTTAAATTGTAGGAGACGACAACTCCTTCCCAGGATTCTCAACCTACAACAACAAACTACCCTCACAAATACACGAGAGAAGCACACAACTATTATGTCAAATATCGAGAATGATATTCAGAAAAATGAGATGCAATAATACATATTGTACAGACCTTTTAAAGGCATAAAAAATGTGATGGGTGAACAACTACCTGATACATGAAAAAACCACCCAAGTAATTAACCTAAGTTAAAATTAACAGTAACACATCTCCTTAAGTGTAAACTTAGGGAGATTATTATGCAAAATGAAATGCAAGATGGGTCCTAGCTACAAGGCCATGTTAGGTACCCATGCACAATTGGTATGCAATGCAATCTCTCACAATCGGAGAAAAAGAAAAAAACCCTGTGAGAGAAAGCTCCTCTCCAAAAGAGAGAAAAAAATTCTAAAAAAGTGAAAGGAGGAGGACTTCACAAGACCTCCCAAGGACAACTCTTGTCACTGATCTCAACAAAGTACAAAAGGAGAGAGACTATGTAGCCCCCCATGATGAAGAAACTCTTGTGCTGATTATGGAAGTCTGAAGAATATCCCATGTCTAGAAACAACATGCCTCCTTTTAGGGAGAAACAACCATTGATGCAAGAGAAACTCCAACTCTGAAACAAGAGAAGGGAGAGGAAGAATCAACATGAAAGGTGCCTTTGAAAACTGTCTCAGTGCCTCCACGTAACCAAATGTCACATCATGATCAAGTGCAACCTCAACTAAAAAGGTAGATCAACAAGACCATGTGGAAACCCTGAAGCAATAATATCCAAAGACACAGATGGTGTGATAGTAGTATAAATACTGCTATAAAAAAGAATGGGATATATCCACAAATGCATCATCCAAATCATAAATGTGAGATTCATAAAATAACTCCATAAGACCTATCAATTGACTATCCCACAAAGAATGATCTAAAAGGTCAAAAACATCCTGTTCTGCTGAAGAACCAACCTCTAAAGCAATAGGAGATGAATCAACATAGGTCTTAAGAACCCCAAAGTTCAAATGACCAATCTCTCTCGAGGAATTGCTAACATTAGCAAGAGGGGTGCAAGGCTCACAATCATCATCAACAACAAAATGAGAAAAGGCATAAAGACGAGACTCATGATCAACTTCACCGACAACAATGACTTTGCCAATATGAACCTCTCTAATGAAAATAGAATCTGCAATGAACTCTACAGTCTTAGGTACCTCACCATGAGTAATCTGATAGATGGAAAGTATATTTGTGTGTAAATTAGGAATACATAGTACATCTCTGAAACAACCATCACCAATATCAACATTTCCTATCCCTACAACATCCAAAAGCTTACTATCTCCTAACAAAATCTTAGAAGTATCAGTAGGATGAAGACTCCAAAAAGGATAGGGAGTAAAACCCACATGATGAGATGCTCCTGAATCCAAAAACCTTATATCACGACCAAAATGAACTGCAAAAGTTACCAATGCATGTCCTTTACCCATGTAGAGTTTATCTTCTTTACCACTTGCAAATCCTGCATTCTCTAACTATGTAGGTTTGGATGATGATGCAGATGGAGTGGCTATAGAAGAAGGAGTCACAGATGAGGGCAATGGAATATTGTTCTTCTGAAGAAGATGCAAAAGCTCATCAATCTTCTTTGTATAATAGTGGTGTTCATCATGACCTTTCTTCTTGCAATACACACAACTGAACTTCTCCTTCTTAGATTTATCCTCTTTTGAAGAGGTGGACGACTCATTAAACTTTATCTTAGCCTTAGTTTTTTTCTTCCCTTTCCTCTAAGAGGCTTGTACAACTAATGCATGATTCATAGAGACCCCCTCTAACTCAGAAAGTTTGGCTTGCTCCCTCATCAAATGATCATAGAATGTCTCAAAAGAAGGCATTTGGAATGCATTTCCCAAAGCATCCATGGTGGAGTAGAAGGTAGAAGAAAAAACTATAAATGGACCTCTTAGCTTAGACAAAATAAAGAGAATGGATTCCTTATTAGTTTTACCCTTCCCACATCCTGCTAATTGTGACCTCACAAATTTGAACTTGAGTAGGAAATCATCAATGGAAGGAAATTATCAGACCCATAGCTTTTTCACACTTATTTCTATGAGCAAATGTTTCATACTCCCTAGTAAAAGTGGGTTGTGTATCATTCAATGTGGACCACAAACCCTTAGATTGGAGGAATCTACACATTTTAATCTTCTAGGTATGGTACTTATTGGGGGTTTAAATTTCAGCTGAATCAGTAGTAGCCATGAAAACAATTTGCACCAAAAGCAAGAAAAACACACCAAACTAATACAATTGAAAACTCCAAGAAAAATCAATCAATGCAGCTTCTCAAGATTTATTTTTCAAACATCCAAAAAATATCACTCAAGAATTAAAAAAAGATTGAATATGTAACTGAATCTGTATGTGCAAGATAGCCTCTTCACAACCTATGAGAATTGCTCACACCAATCAAAGGTAGTTCAAAGCTATTTAAATAGCAAAAAAATACCCCATGCTACCAATCTGGGATAATTTTTCTACCAATCTGCTTTAGGGACCCACCTCCACTTCAACTACATGACAATTAGAAGCCCTAAATAAATATTTAACAAAAAAAATTTGTAGACATAGAAAATGTATCGATTGATCTTATACACCTGATCCTAATTTTATTAACACTGCTTCGTCTTGAATTGTCACCTTTGCTATCCATTTAATCAAATAATCTATATTTGATTAAATTCATCACATTTCATCTCTTAATTAAATAAATCATCTTTATCTAATTAAGTTGAATTATCTCCTGTTAATTAAATAAATCATTTTATTTAATTAAATCTCTAAAGTCATTCTATTAAATTAAATAAATTAATCCTTATTTGATTTAATTTAACAATGTCTTCTTTAATTAAATAAATCAAAATCTTTATTTAATTAAGTCTAATTCATTTTCTTCTCATTTTGATTTTAAATTAATCCAAAAGTCTAAGTCAAAATGGTCAAATCAACTAATCTCCTTTTAGATTAATCAAATCTTGATTAATGTTAATCCTAATCACCAAATCCTCTAGCTTTGGCAACTTGCTCATGAAAATCATTTCAATTGATTTATTAAATCTTCAACTACTTTCAAAAAAGCATCAAAAGGGGAATATTCTCCAAGTTTGAAAAATCCCTTCAAAAGGGTTTGTAGATCCAACAAGGCATTTAAACCTTTTACATGTCTTTTTTCCTTGATCCAAGTGGCATTAACTTCATTTTCTCCTCCCTCCAACTTGTTATTTCATCCATTTTGAAATTCCACCTGATTGCATTTAATTGCACATTCACCAAAATGTGCTCCACCTTTGTCCACTCACATGTTGACAAGTGGCTTCATACTATTGGTTGGTCTTTTATCCCACATTCATCCATTTTAACTCATCCTCCATCTTTCACATCTATAAATAAGAGGCTCTCATTTGGATTTGGGATCCACAACTTCATGCAAAGAAATTATCTTGAGATTTTGAATTTGCTTATCCATTGTTCATCCATTTTCACATTTTCATAGCTAGGCCATGCAGGAATTACACCAAGGAAGTATCAAATCTTCATTAAGTCATCATTCAAACTTACAAGGGATTGGGAAAGGGCCATTTTACACATCAAAATGGCACCAATTCCCCCATGGGATTGAGAGTTTGTTTGCATTAGATAGGATTTAATATCTTTCTTAATGTGTTCTTCACTTCTTTCTTATTTATTTGCATTTCAAATGAATTCCATGGGGAATGTTGATTTAACTTGCATAATGGACTAATTATGTGTGTGATTGTTCTTAGTGTTTGTGCAGGTCTAGGATCACCATTCACAACTTTATAAAATATAAGGTTTGATTTAAATGCCTCTAATGGTATTACAATTTCTCAAAATTCATAGTCACTAGACAAAATTACACCAATTGTTGTTGGAGTAAATAAGTCATTATCTGATAATTAATTATTCATCAATTGATATTAGAGGATTTTTACTTTAGTTCACTTAAGATAAAATTAGGAGTTAATGTTTAATCTTTAGTTTGATTCTTATTATTAGATATTAGACTAAATTTAGGACAAGTTGTCTCATTGCATGGGATTAAAACACTTGTCATTATCTTCTCAAATCTGCAAGTAGAGTTTTCTTCTGCATTGCTTATATAAGCATGCACATTCATTTGTAATATCAATAAAGGTTATTTGCATCAATAGAATTCTCAGGTCATTGAGCACAATCTCACTTTTGATCTTCTTTATTCTGATAGATAATTGCTTGCAAGTGTTTTATGGGAGATGTGGACTGAATCAGTCAATTCTAACATGGTATCAAAGAACAAATTTGTAGCCCCCTATTCAATTTTTGAAGAGATCTGGCCTTGAGTAAATTTTTGGTGCATCCTGGAGCAAAACAAGCTCACCATTGCATCTAGAATAGTTGAAAACCTAAGGATCAACTGTTATTTCATCAATTTATGAGAAATTGTAATGAAAGGAAAAAAAATTAGGGGAACTCAAATTTGTATAGATCTGGGCCCCATTATGCCTCGAATTGCATGCAGATGCATAGGTACAGAGTTCTAAATTTTTTTATTCTAGTTTTTTATTTTCCAATCCATAAATTTTTTTAATAAAAAAAAAATAATTTAAATAAAAAAGGAAAATAAAAAAACACAAAAAAAATTACAATAAAAATTGATTTTTGATTGAAAAATCAAATATCAAAAAAATTCAAAAAAAAAAGGTTGTGGCAGGGCCTTACCCTGCAACCCCTTTCACTTTGGTAGGGTTGACCCCACCAACGGTGGCATTTAAAACCCTGCCCTATACAACCCAGTGGCTCATAGAAAATCCAAGCCCCAAAATCAAACTAGTGGCAAGGGCAAGTCATTGACTAACAAAAATAAAAATGTCGGCCAGTCTAATCTCCATCAACGGCAAAAAAACTCATTCCAAGCACCACAATAAATCGTTGGCAAAAAATCTAGCATGCTCTCAAAATCCATGACAATAGGGGAATATTCCCCTCTAAAGGTATATTTCGAGGAGAATCAACAAAACCGACATCTATCAATTTTTTTCTGGCAAAGGGCATTTTTTTGCATTGATAGCCAAGAGACCATCAAATTTGACCTCACAGATTGTTGATGTCATCATACGACCAACCCTCTTTGCCCCCCTCCTAGCCTTGATTTTCTTTAAAGGAGCAGTTTTTTTCATTTTTGCATAACTTGGGAATACGGTGTTGAAATCAAGAAAATGAGATATTGTCAAAAATCTAGATCCATGAAACTTCTAGTGGTGTAGGTCTCATTATCATATTTTTTTGTTGGTTCCTACTATTCTTAATCAAAGTCAAATATTCATTTTGCACTTCTGAGCTCATATGTTTTAGCTTGTATCTCTGATTTTCATGATTCAAGCGCATTGGAAAGGTATTTTAGAGCTCTTTCGATCTATTCATGCACTTTTTCCAGAATCTACCCTAAGTACATTTTATTCAATATTTTGTGTTTTCACACTTTTCTTAATTAATTGGATGTCTTGGCACTTGGAAAGGATCTGTTTGCATAGGATGACATCATTTGAATTGCCTTAACAGTACTGAGATCATTAGTCTCTTATTTTTTCATTTAAGTGAGTATCATGTATTTTTTTGTTCATCCTTCTATGATCAACTTGGACAAGGAAAATTATGAGCTGTCCTGGCACAATGGCATCCTAACCCATCTCAAGTGGCTTGATATTTTTCCTTCTTTGTATGGACTCATACCTACACTAGACACACCAGGGAGTTTATCAGCATGGGGAAAAATCAAAGATCATATTGTAGGTGTTATATGTTCTAGTGTTGATCTTGACACTATGTATGTTGTATCAGACATTGAATGTCCCCACATACTTTGGACACAAATTTGGGAGATCCGTGGAGACCCTCATATTTCTCCATACCTAGAGGATCCTACTACAGATTGTCTCATCCCTCTTATAGATGCAGATTGCATACCCTTTAATGATGATAGTTTAGAGGAGCTTGAGTATGTCACAGGTCTTGCATGTTCTGATGGTTTAGAGACTTTCATTCATGTTCCCACTCTTCAGATTGAGACTACATCATCTTCTTTTGTTCCTGATCATCTTGGCACCACCACATCTTCGGCCCCTATTGATTAAGTGTAGCAGGACATCATACATCTTCCAGACATAGCTACTTGGGATTCGTATCTTGCAAACATATCATCCTTGTTTGTAGAGTCCTATATTCCAGATCTGGAGGATTACTTTGAGGAAAATTCATATCCTCTTTGTTGATAGCCACGTCACTAATGTTGGCCCACCATCTTCATTCCCTTTGCGGCGTGTTCTATATCGGTCTTCATAGGATCTTGGATCGACATCATCACTGTCTGACATGTGGACACGTGAGTAGTTTTTAGAGGAACACATCCAGATTTGGATTCCAGAATCGCCCATTCTTTTGGATTGGCTTTTCCAATCACCAATGGATTTGTTTCTTCTTAAGGGGAGAAATGTTGTTTGTAGGCAATGGATTGTATTTTGTCTTCATACATTCATAATTGACAAGGGAGCTCTTTCTTTATGGGGGGATTCATATCATCTTTTACTCTCTCCTATCAAGGGGACATATATTGTACTTTTGTAATAGAATTAATCCTTTGGGGGTCACGTTGAGCCCTTCTATTCTTCTTTCAATAATGTAGTCATTTCTTTTTCTCTCTTTTTGGAGAGGATTTTTTCCCATGAGCCTTTCTCCTTTTATCCACTTATGAGAGATTTTAGTTCAAAGCTTTTCATGGTACCTCATTAGGCCTTGTAGCCAGGACCCATTCTACATTCATTTAGCTTCCTTTATCAGTTATTTAGTTTCTCCCTAAGTTGATCTTAAGGGGGGGTGTTGGAGTAAATAAGTCATTATCTATTAATTAATTATTCATCAATTAATTATTAGAGGCTTTTTACTTTAGTTCACTTAAGCTAAACTTAGGAGTTAATGCTTAATCTTTAGTTTAATTCTTATTATATTAGATTAGACTAAATTTAGGACAAGTTGTCTCATTGCATGCAATTAAAACACTTGTCACTATCTTCTCAAATCGACAAGTAGGGTTTGCTTGTGTATTTCTTATATAAGTATGCACATTCATTTGTAATAATTACCTAGGTTATTTGCATCAATAGAATTCTTAGGTTATTGAGCACAACTCACTTTTGATCTTCTCTATTGTGATAGGTAATTTCTTATAGGTGTTTCATGGGAGTTGTGGATTGAATTAGTCAATTCTAACAATCATGGCCTTCCTTCAACACATAATTGGCCCTCTTATGGGTGAAAACGTGCCTCTAATCGACAAAATCGATGCTTCCAATCATTGTCACTAGACCCTTCCAATCGTTGTTGCTTTCAATTGAACCTCCAAAATAGTGAAATTGTCCCCTCTCCCATAAAATCACCCTTTGCATAGTGATTTTGGGGCTTCAAATGTAGGAATTCATGGTCAAATAGAGATTTCAAACATAGAGACGAAGGGGGGAACACAAACAAAGTGAAGAGAGTTACGATAATATTTTTGGATGCCAACTTAAGCTTGAATGTCATTAGTTGCCGAACTATTGCACCAAATGACAAATACTTCCATGATTGGCATAAACACCATTCGCCTACAGGAATTCTCATCTTCAAGAGAAATCACTAATATGAATTGTTGTGTTGGCAATAGAATTGACAATAACCCGAATACAACCCCATTTGAATAGCATAAAGACTCGTCTATTTTGAATCATTCCTCCAATGCAAAAATTTGTGCCGCTCCAGTGTAGAATTGGGCCACAAATGGGAGGAAACATGCCTCTTCAACAAGAAAATTTGAAAATAATGGCAACTTTGAAATTTAATAAATTTCAAATACTAAAAAAAACCTTTAGTAGGCAACAAAATTTCCTAGATTTCCTTGGTAGAAACTCAAAAAAAGGTGAGAAGGAGGAGGAGCTCTTATACCATGTAGGAGATGACAACTCCTTCCCAGGATCCTCACCTTGCAACAACAAACCACCCTCACAGATACACGAGAGAAGCACACAACTATTCTACCAAATATTGAGAATGATCATATTTAGAAAAATGAGATGAAATAATACGTATTGTACAAGCCTTTTGAAGGCATAAAAAATGTGACGGGTGAACAACTACCCAATAGGGGAAAAAACCACCCAAGTAATTAACCTAATTTAAAATTAACGCTATCATAAATTGCAATTAGAATTAGTTATTATTTCTAATGAACTTAACTAAATGCCAAAAAGATATATGAAATTTTATGGTACATTATTTTATTTATGGTAAGTTTAAATTATTTGTTTCAGTATCTTAATGAAAATAGTTTTTTTCAGTTTTAATACTTTTAAGAAAATTAGCAAATAATTTAAATTGTAGTTAGAATTAGTCATTATTTACAATGAACTTAATTACATGTCAAAAAGATATATGAAATTTGATGGTACATTGTTCTATTTATGATAAGTTTTTCATATATTATGGAAGGCGTTTAATTTTTTTTTTCATATATAAGTTTTTGATCAAAAGCTAATATGATGAAATGTATTATTACATAACTTAATTTTTAGAATTTAATCTTTATTTATAATTGTAAAAAATGATTTTGGTTACCCAAAGTTGCTCTAACTCTTCTAGGTTTTTCACCTAAAAGGAGAGGAATTGGGGCCAAAATGCTAATTTCTACACTCAAGATTAATGTAAAAGGGATGAAATGTATCTAAATATAATTTACTAATGCAATAAACTGAAAAAGAAACGATTTAATGATGCTAAATAGAAGAAATGCAAGGTGCTGGAAAATGCACTGTGATATGCAAAAACACCTAAGAATGCAAGTAAATGATGAAATAATTGAACAAAACTAGAGAGGTGCACCTAGAATCTGATGTAGAGAGGCTCTGAAATCCTACAAAGTTGACTGGAAATGTTGAATGCCACACTTACGCCAAGCTGGGCGACTTAGTCGAGTTTTGGGGAAAATCTATCGGAATAGAAATCTGCCAAATGGGTATCCCAAAATGCAAAAACCACTTTTAGACTGGCAGTGGAACTAATTTTCCATAGATGGTGACTTAGTCACCTGAGGATTTCTAGAAATTTGAGGTAGAATTTTGTAACTCTGGTCTGTACTTGCTTTTCTGACAAGTGTCTGAGCTTGATTGTGCAAAAACTGGGTTGAAAAGAGTCTCCATGCTTCAACTAGGGTTATGTTGACTTTGATGGATTTTTGACCACTTTTTGACACCAAACTCCTTGACAAATCTACATACAAAGTTTGCAAACACACATGCAAAGAGGGGGAAAAGGGTTAAGGGTTAGAGTATAGGGGTTTGCCTTAGTAAAGCCCCACTTTGGTAATCAAACCCTAGATAATGAAATGAAATATGAAGAGAATGATAAATAAACAACATGCAATATTATAAACTTACCAAACCCTTGATGTTGAAATATGAAGATCTGCAATGAAGTGCTCCAATGGATGACTTGATTATTCTTAGAGTGCTTGAATGCTTAAGAATGATTAAGTGAATAAATGCTTGAATGAATTAGGAGATTTCAAGAGATTAGGAGATAGGAGATGTAAAATGTGGAGAAAAACCCTTATTTATACTTGATTTTTCCATTAATTCTCGAAAATAACACATCATAGCCGACCTCAAGGGTAAGAGAATAAAATCCCGCCAAGAAATTAAAATTATTTTTATTTTTGTGCCCAGTGGGACTTAGTCGCCCCAGGTGATGACTTGGTCCCACCAGGGAAATTTCACTGGATTTCAGAGATTAAAGTGCATTAAATGATTTCTAATGGGAATATCCTCAAAAATACACTTAAGAATGGCCAAAAAGTGCATTAAGGGGTCATTTAAACATAAAGAAAGGGTTGACTTAGTGATGACAAGTCTAGAAAAGCATGAGAGTTTGTTACAACTCTTTACAACACTTTGAAATATGACTTGGTAAGTGATAAAAAGGAGTTATTTAAGTGAAGTATAATGAAAGGGTCCTAGAAAAGTGTGAAAGTGGGTTACAACACTTCACAACACTTTTACAAGACATCCTAGAAGTCTTAATGATTCACATGGTTCTAAGACTTAATGTGAATGTGTTGGCCACATTACAACATTAAATCTAGGAAAAATAAAGTCAGTCCACTAGGAGGGCCTGAACATGAGGAAAAGTAGAAGGGTTATTTTTTTTGTGTTCACATTTAGCCCCCACTTTAGTGAGAGGATGAATTTTCTTCAAACTCGCATTAAAGTAGTTGATCATGCAACCAAGAGGGGTCTGAATGAACTAATTCTTGGTAAGATGAGATAAAAATGATGAAGAGGGATGATCAAGCCCCTAGGATCATGACCCCATGGAAAATCAAACATAACTGCAAAGGAACACACATGAAAATGTTGAAAAGGGATGAAAGCTTCGATCATTTTTCTAGCCCATTGTGGATCAGATCTAGGCTATTTGTTTGGAACAAGAAATCTGTAATCACTCTAGGGCGACAAAAAATTTGGTTGTTTGTTGGGTGAGAAGGTTGAGGTATACTCACTTTGGGGCCATGGAACATCTGGTTGTCTGTGGGGTGAGAAGGTCCAGTATACTCACTGTGGGGCTATGAAACTTCTGGTTGTCCATGAGGTGAGAAATCCTAAAAGGTGGCTATGGGGAAAGTCATACCTTAGAATGGGCTTCCCACTCAACCATATCAAGGTTATACCTCCTGATAACTTTAATAAGGCACCACAAAAGACAATTTCATTTCGTGCTTCATGAGACAAGCAAAGCTTTGTATGCTTAGAACTCATGAACAAATGCAATGGCACCATAGGCATGCAAATTGTGTTATGCAAGGTAGCCATGTAAATGCAAAATGCAACATGAAAAATATGTTCAAATGAGTCTTGTTCATGCGAGGTCTATAACTTAGGGAACATTGTGTCTAATGTCTCCAAGAGAGGACCAATCAAATAATATAAAATTCACAACTTAGGGGATGCAGTGTGTTGCATTAGGCCACCAAGAGGAATGCAATATGCTAAGATAGATCATGCTTATGAAGGACATCACACCCAATGTCATCCACAAAGTGACAAACACATCATATAAAGTAACATGGCTGCACTAAGAACCAAGAAAAGAAAAATGCAAAATGAATTACACCAATGTATGCCCCCACTTTAAAGAAATTTATACACACCGTTCTGTGAGCAATTACTTTAAAGTAGCAAATGAAAAATGAAAAAAAGAAACAAGATATGAGAGCCAACTTGGAAAACCCCTATGCCAAGTCATACATTTTTTAGTAAGGCTACGCCATGTGAAAGAAAAGGGGAAAAAGAAAAAGAAGGGGTGCCCCCTAAATGAAAACACCAAACACATAAGGGATCTATGGATTTGGGGTCAGTATGTTCGTTGCTGCAATATTTTTATTAAAGTGCTCGGAACTATCATCATTCCCCAAATACACGTAGAATTGGAAGAATGACACAAAGAGAATGAAAAAAAGAAAAATAAGATCTGTTTTGGGTCAACATAGAGGAGACATTATAGTCTCAACACATTGCATCATCCCCAAAAGGAAAACACAAGTGAAGAGAAAATGAAAAGTTGAAAGAAAAGAAAAATCTTTTGGGTCAACATGAAATAGACATTTCGGTCTCAATGCCTTGTGTCACCCCCAAAAGGAAAAAAAACAAAACAAAATTGAAAAATAAAGGTAAAAGGACCTTTTGGGTCAACATGTAAGAGATATAGGGCATCTCTAGGCTTTGCATCATCGCCAAAAGGAAAAACACAAAACAAATCAAAAAAGAAAAGAAAAAGAACTAATTTGGTCAACATGGAAGAGACATTGGTCATCTCTACAATTTATGTCATCCCCAAAAGGAAAACACAAAACAAAAGAAAAAGGAAAAAGAAATGTACGACATAGAGAAGAATGAAAGGTACAAATAAATGAATGTTATGGAGAGAGGAGAACATCAAACGTCACGTCACGGGGGAACACGATACGCACATATAAGCTCAAAAGAAAAAGCAAATAAAAGAAAAATGAAAAACTCTATCAAGGTGAATGCAATTCAACCATCTATCAAGTCATCCACCTCCAAATCATGTTTAGTGTATTGTGAGGGTGGTTGACTATCCAAAGGGACAATTGTAAGGGCTGAACTAGGGGAAGTACCAAGTTTTACACTTGTTGTGGGAGATTTTTCATTTAAGCTCATCGAAGAGGAAAATAATGTATTTAGATCATTATGCACCTCTTCATCTATCTTAGAGATCTCATCATCATCATCATCCAGATTAATCACAATGGGAGGATAGATGGTACTTTCCATGGAAGGGTGTATCAAGAGTTGTGGTTGTTTTATTGGATCATTTTGTTGTGATTGGGGAGGAGGGTTGTTATTTATTGCTTCTGTCAAAGGTGAAGGTTGATTTTTTTATTTTTTTTCAGTTTGTAAATGATGAGCAAGGAGACAATGACGACGTCTACGCTCCCTAGCACCTTGGTTTCATTTGATTCTATTTTTAAGTTATGTAGGTGTAAGAGCGGATTGATCCACCATAGGTTCCTTTTCTTCCCCAAGGGGAGGCACAGAAGGAACCATAGGAGGTGGGTCAATCAATTTCTCTTTTGCTTTATAAACTCTTTTTATGTGAGGGGGCATGATGGGGTTGGTTTCATTATCTCGTGGAAATTTGGATGAAGATGATGAAGTGTTTAGTGGTGGTTGATCTAGATTTTCTGGTTCAGGTTCAAGTTGAAGCATTGTATCATCGAGGATGTGTGTCGAAAATGGATGGGGATTGGTTGCTGAATAACAATTTAGTAATTTTCTTTGCTTTAAAATTTTGATAAGAAATGGAAAATAAATCTTTGTGAGGTGTGATGGGCTCCATGGGCTCAAGCCAAAAGACTTCTAAGAAGAATTTTCCTTTAGAAGACAAAGGGTTAAATCCACTATGGTGAACAGTGAGTATGTCATTGTCATGCAAAAACTTTAAACATTTGTGTATGACTGAAAGAACAACTTTCATCGAGCGAAGCCATGGATGGCCTAGTGGCAAATGAAACTAATCTGATTGTGGAATGATAGAGATTGTAACATCCACTTTCTTAGGTCCTATTTGTAATGGAAGAATGATCGATCCCATTGTAGGGCACGCAAAACCATTGTGTTTTGATCCATGCTCTTGGTTTGTCATAGTTATCTTGATAAAGATAATGTAATACCAAAATTTCCTCAGTGATCACATTCTCACCACAAGCGGGATCTATGATTATCCCATTAATGGGCTTATCATAAATACGCTTGGCTATGTAGAGAGGACCATTAGGAAGATTCAGAAGAATATCTTTAGAAGAGAAAGTTATATCAATATTTTTCTTAGGTTGGCCCTTATGGGGGATACTGTCTATCGCTCGTACCATATCATCCATAGGTTTAATAGAAGTGGTATGTGGAATAAGATCAAGATTTTCATTCTCTTTATGAACAATCATCACATCAAATGTTTTGAGTTTCACTGGTTTTGAGGTATGACACATTATGTTTAGGCATGGGATTGGTCAAAATTTGCAAATTTTGATTGGGTGGGGCAACAGACATATTGCCTTTAACATTAACATTTGAAATAGATAGATGACCAAAATTAATGAGGTCTTGCACTATGTGTTTAAGATGCTTACATTGTTCTATGTCATGTCCATTTTGTCTATGATAATGACAATAAGTGTTAGGTTGAAAGGTTGGATGCAAAGGTTTAGTTGGATCAAATGGTTTAACAGTAGGTAAAGAAATCATTTGTTGCTATATAAGTTGAGTCATTGTGTTATGAAGAGTGTCTGGTAATGGTGTAAACTATTGTTTTGGATCTCCATAACTGTAAGGTATCACGGATTTAGCAGTTGTGACTTGGTTGTTGATGGGTTGAGGTGGTTGTTGAGTAGGGGGTTTGAATTGTAAGAACCCTTTGTTTGGTGTTTGAAATGGTTGCAAACTATTGGAAGTGCTAGGTTCATATTTTTTAGTTCAGTTGGAAGTGGACTTTGCATCATGACTACTAACCAAATTGTGATAGTCGCAAAGGGTTGCACACAAGTGCGTAAAAGAGGGGGGTATGTGGGGGATCATGATGGGCCAAAAAGTGGTGATATGATGGGTATGTGGCTGATGACCTTTTTTTACCCAAAATATATGAAACAAAAAGGGTTTTTAAAGGAGATTATCATATTTTCACCAATATATATTATGCTTTACTTTGAATTTAATAAATAATTATTATTCATTTTCTATTTGAATTATGACTAAATTCTTGATTGACAGGATGATTGAAAAAAATCTATATCTTTCAAACAATATCACATTTTTTGAATCCAAAACATGTGTCACATTCTATGCTTCACATACTATAGGATTAAAAAAAAAACTTGAATTTCATGAAGTTTTGACCAAGTTAAGGTGGTCGGACATACGACTTTTTTTATATTTTTTAAAAGTTGTAATAAAAAATTCATAATTAATTATTTACTTGGGAAAAAATTACAAAAAATATACATCACATTGGGACATGAGTCCTCTACTTATATCTAAAATATTATTTAAAAATATTATCATTTTATTGTGGTTAGGGTGGTTAGGACACCTACTTTCTTTTTTCCCTAAAATTTAGGTGCTACTGCATTGAAATTTCAAATTTTCACCAATATATATATATATATATATATATATATATATATATATATATATTAAATAAACCTAGTAGTTTAGAAACTACATTCAATTTGCTACAAATTCTATTCTTACATATTTTTGAAATAATATAGATAACTTATTCAAATTTTTACGTCAAGTTGCCTAACTCTAATTTTTCTGAATTTTTCGCCACTTAAGGGCCTATTTTTTCCATGATGATCCTATAGATACCTAGGGAAATTTCATCATGGCCAATCTATCTTGGATTTGACTTTGCAAATTTTCAATGAAAATATTTTGGAGATGCAGATCAAGAATTTTAACATCAAGTTGGGCATAAAGTGACTAATAGTGTGAGATTAAATCAGTTACTTTTTCATCCACATTTTGTTTACATCTCATTAAATCAGCCAATGTCTTCTTTGGAGTCATATGCACTTGAAAATGACTTATTAATGCATCAACTAGTTCATTGAATGAACTAATTGAATTATTGGGTAAGGATGAAAACCATTCTAAGGTAGTGTCTTTTAAAGCCCTAGGAAACAGTTTGGCCAACAGTTTATCGTCAAGGACAAATTCACTACACAAGGTTGTATAGGCATTAACATGATTATCAAGATCACCCATTCTTCTGTACTTCTCAAATCTAGGCATTTCTATTCCACATGGGATCAGTGCTTGTAGGATTTCTAAAGATAGTGGGCTACTACAAACATAATAGGTAGGCGGTCCATTCTGGTTTTGGTTGATGGTGGATATTTTGTTTTTGCATAGAGGAGACAGTTGGAGAAGTTGTGTGATGAGAGGTTCAGTGTAAGTGGTATGAAGTGGAAGGAAAATTGGTGATGGAGTGTATGTAGTGGTAGGGAAAGTGAAGGGAATGCTAATGGATGGTATGGTGGAAGAGTAGAAAACATTTGATGCCACAAAATAATTGGGAATGCTAGGAGGAATAGTCGAGGAAGGAATCCCATTGCTTACCTATTAGATTGTGGTTGTGACTTGGGGAGTGGTATAGGTAGGTATGGATGCCACTATGGAAGGAGGAGTGTTAAATCCTCCTTGACTTATAATAGTGTTTGTTGGTTGGGATGTAGAAAGAGCATGTTTGTTGTATATCTCAACAATGTGTTTCATAACATTTAAGCCTGTGTCACTTTTAATCAGGCGATGGATATACTCTATAGCAAGAATCATAGTGGTTGAAACATTTTCAAGACAAATCTTGTTGTAAATGTGATAAATCCTCATGAATGTTAATGACTTTATCTTGTGGAATGTGATCATTTTGTGTGTCAATTTGCATATGAGTGGAAGGCACAATATTGCTAAAGGTAGGGTCCATGCCTAATGCACTATTGTCAATACCAAGAGTAGTAGCTCGAGACAACCCAAGGTCCATAATGAGTGTACTATCATAGGGTGCCATGAGTCATGAACTTCTTCTCACTAAAGTATTATCAATAGGGCACCAAACACTCATACAAAGGCTACTAAAGGTGGGGTGGGTGCAAATGAAATGCAAATGAGGAGCACTAAAATGCTAATAATAGAAATGTTGGAAACTGTAATAGTAATGTAATAGTATAAAATAAAAATGCAGAAAATGTGTAGAAAATGCCAGAAATTACAGTGCAAATGTGCAGAAGAACTAAGTCAGCCAGCGTGGCGAATTAGTCCTAGTGAGGATTTTTTTATGACTTTTCAAAAATTTTGAATGCAATTTGATGTCTTTCAGATGCACAGATGTAGCTATAGTGTGAAAATGCACAATGTTGTTTACAATGAAAGAAAATGCAAAATTGCAAGCTCTATGAGCTTTTCACTAATGCAAGTTTTAAAACCCTAGGATGGAATTTAAACAATGCAACAACTAATGCAATGCTAATGCAAATTAAAACTAGGGTGCTCTTGAAATAAAAAGTAAAAAATTTCAAAAGTCAGGTTCACCAAAATGTAAACAATGATTTTGGTTACCCAAAGTTGCTCTAAATCTTCTATGTTTTTCACCTAAAAGGAGAGGAATTGGGACCAAAATTCTAATGTCTACATTCAAGATTAATGTAAAAGGGATGCAATGTATCAAAATATGATGTACTAGTATAATAAACTAAAAAATAAATGATTTAATGATGCTAAATCTAAGAAATGCAAGGTGCTGGAAAATACATTGTGATATGCAAAAACACCTATGAATGCAAGTAAATGATGAAATAATCGAACAAAATTGGAGAGGTGCACCTGGAATCTAGAATCTGTTGTAGAGAGGCTCTAAAATCTTGCATATTTGATTGTAAGTGTTGATTGTGACACTTACGCCAAGTTGGGTGACTTAGTCTAGTTTTGGGAAAATATGTCAGAACAGGAATCTGCCAAATAGGTATCCCAAAATGTAGAAACCACTTTTTAGGCCTGGAAATGGGACTAATTTGCCATTGATGGTGACTTATTCAACTTAAGGATTTCTGGAAATTAGAGGAAAAATTATGTAACTCTCAGTCTGTACTTGCTTTTCTGACAAGTGTCTGATCTTGATTCTGTAAAAATTGGGTTGAAAAGAGTCTCCAAGCTTCAACTAGGGTTATGTTGACTTTGATGGATTGTTGACCACTTTTTGACTCCAAACTCCTTGACAAATCTACATACAAAGCATGCAAACACACATGCAAAGAAGGAAAACATGGCTAAGGGTTAGAGTATAGGGGTTTGCCTTGGTCAAACCCTACTTTGGTAATCAAAACTTAGATAATGAAATGAAATATGAAGAGAATGATAAATAAACAACATGAAATGTCATAAAATTACCAAATCCTTGATGTTGAAATCTAAAGATATGCAATGAAGTGCTCCAATGGATGACCTGATTATGGATAGAGTGCTTGAATGCTTGAGAATGATTAAGTGAATAAATGGTTGAATGAATTAGGAGATTGCAAGAGATTAGGATATAGGAGATGTAAAATGAGGAGAAAAACCCTTATTTATACTTTATTTTTCAATTATTCTTGAAAATAATACATCACAAGCCGACCTCAAGGGTAAGAGAATAAAATCCTGCCAAGAAATTAAAATTATTTTTATTTTTGTGCCCAATGGGACTAATTCACCCCAAGTGGCGAATTGGTCCCACCAAGGAAATTTCACTGGGTTTTAGAGATTAAAGTGCATTAAATGATGTCTAACGAGAATATCCTAAAAAATATACTTAAGAATGGTCGGAAAGTGCATTAAGGGGTCATTTAAACATAAGAAAGGGTTGACCTAGTGATGACAAGTCTATAAAAGCTTGATTTTGTTACAAATCTTTACAACACTTTGAAATAAGACTTGGTAAGTGATAAAAAGGAGTTATTTAAGTGAACTATAGTGAAAGGGTCCTAGAAAAGTGTGAAAGTGGGTTACAACACTTTTACAAGACATCCTAGAAGTTTTAATGATTTACAAGGGTCCAAGACTTAATGTGAATCTGTTGGCCATATTACAACATTAAATATGGGAAAAATCAAGTCAAAGTCGACTAAGAGGGCCTTAACATGAGAAAAAGTAGAAGGGTTACTTTTTTCGTGTCCACACTAATAATTAGCTTTTGTTAGACCATTTAATAGATTTGTTATTTAATTTATGTAAAATGTCATGTGGTTAAATGATCAATTGTTGACAATAGGTTTGAAGTTATATATAATAATATATACGATCCTATTCTGATATGAAAGTTGCATTTAATTGAAACTGCATTATGTGTCTTTACTACTTCGAAATGTAAACTTCTATGAAAATAGTCTTGAGATATCCTCAATAGGAGAGGCGTAGATCTTTGTTCTATGTGACAGAAGCCCAAATATATTAGGATTGAAACCTTTCTTACAAGTTTATGTCCTGGTTAACCTACAAACATTGCAGACCATGAGACCGACACCTCAAATTTGGAGAACATCTTCTCACCATTCTAGTTTTCCAAGCAACCTATTAGGTGTTCCCTCTAGAAGATATTTGACTGAATGTTGAAGTGAATAGTATATGTTAACTTGTTTAGTTATAAATGAATTAATTGGTTTTAGATTAGAAAGGACTATTTAGTTTGAATTGATTCGAATACTTGTTCACATGAAGATGCTCATTTAGACTTAAAGTTGTATGAGTGTAAATTTATATGTATATTTTGTTAGTTAGATGTATATTTATATATGTTATCGAGAGAGAATAGTCTAGTTAAGAAAAGGTTATTGTAGAAAGTAATTCTTATAATTAGTAGTGTGGTTAGGTTAAATTGACTTATTAGTGAAATAATGTTTTAGAGGGAATTTGGTTTCTATTAAAATTTGGATTTAGATTTATATTTATAATAGTGATACTATAGAAGAATAATTTATGTCTATTTGATTGACTATGTATGATAAGAGAATTAGGAAACCAAATAAGAAAAGGGTGATATGCTATTTTTAGACATTTGAGAGACTTGAATTATGAATTGGAAATTTAGAGAAAAGAATTTTCGCTTTCTGATTTTTGTATATAGATATAGATATAGTTAATTATGTTATTGTTGTAACTAGGAATGGTTATTAGTGTATTTAAATGTTAAGGAAAGAAATAATAAATATAATTTTTATATACAAACCTATATTTTAAGATATTAATACTTTGGTGATTATTTTCAATATTTAATAGTTAATAATATAGATAGGCCTTTGTTGAATTGAGAAATGTTTTGGTAAAATTGGTCTATTTGTAGTTAGTTATTTGAAAAGATTTATTGAAATGGAAAAGTTATTTATATGAGGTAGTTTTCTTTTAATAGGCTAACTTATGTTGGTTAAAACTAAATTAGCAAGGAAAAGAAAGTTTAGTTCTTAATTTTATTTATTTGGTATCCATATAGTGGAATAAGGAGTAATTGGAAGAATGTTGTTACTTAAAGGTAAATGATAAGTTTATTGATTATTAGGGGATAGTAATTATTTTAAATAGTTGACTAGTAAATTTGCTTATGAAATGAATAATTGGATTATCATTATTGTATTAAGAGTAATTTCTAATGTTAGGGTTTCATATTTCTTTGATAGAGATGATTTTTTTGTTAAGGATCTAGTTACTTTAAGACAACTATGTGGAGTATACGACTTAATGATTGAATTATGTGACTAAGTCAAGAAAAAGATTGTGAACATCTCCCATAGTTATGGTTATTTGATTGGATAATGTGTGTCATTTTCATTTGAATTTATGGTTGTTTTGATTATTTGTTCATGTTAATTATGAATTGATGGATTTTACTATTGATGTCATGGTTGTTGATCTTGAGATGATTTTGGTTCTTATGGTTGTTTGTGGCATGGTGATGATTGAGGCTAATTTGTTGTTTCATGGTGGGATCCTTTTGTGCCTAAGGATTAATGGGAGGATTTTGAATTTATGGTTGGGATGTTTTCACTCACTATTTTCATACTTGACTTGTTAATTGTGGTTTGACTATAGTCTTTTGGGATCTTATTGATGTTGCCATTTGATGGAGGATTCTACTATGTTAGTGATTGAGTCTCCTAGAGGATGGAGGGGATATGATTCTTACTTGCAAGGGCTGGTATGGGGGGCGACGACCTAGGAGGACCTGCCTTGGATAACCCATATCAAGCCTGGTGTATTTATTTGAGTTTTATGTTGTTTCACCTAGATGTGGGTGGTCTTATAATTTTGTTATTTTGATGGTTGTAACCTTTACTCATGGATTATATTTACGTGGCTTGAGCCTTATACTTGAATGTGGTTTTCGTTACTCTAAAGTTCTAGCATGAGATGGTGCATGCCTTGATGCTGTTATATTGTTGCATATGGTTTTTGGTGCAAGTTGACTTGTCGATTGTGATTTTGAGTTTTTTTTATTAGGTGGGGGAGTGGCTCTCAGTGGGGGCCGGTGCCCAAAATAGTTGGTCCAGGATAACCCATTGTGAGATCAAGTGATAACTTAATTAATTAATTAAGGGGTTTGGGTAGATTCACACATTAATTTAGATAATGTAGCCTCACTCATGGGCCCAAGTGCTTGTTTAGGCTTTTGCATAATACTTTTTTAAGGTATGTTGATCCAACATAGTGGCATGGGGGTCTGGCAGTTGGTAGAGGTGGCCAAGGTGATCTGGTAGCCTAGGAAGGTTACATCAGGGTAACCCATAGCACCTATGTAATAATACTCCACCATTTAACAACCTTGTATGCTTTTGTGCCCCTCTTGTTGTTCTTGAGCCTCTAGAAGTGGATTTGTCATATTTTTATTGATGCTTTGTTATGTTGTGTTGGCTATTTCATATGTTGATTACATCTTGTGTCGGTTATTTCTCTTGTTGGAGGTTGCCTTAAATGTTATTGTTATTTATTCTTGTAATCCTTGTTTCATTGATGGTGATCATTGAGGTCCTTCTTGTCTTCTCCTAGCACAGGGGGCAGGCCTTCAGGTCCATGTGGTCAGGTGGAATGTGCTATGTACCCCATTGGGTCCCCAACCATTGATCGAGTTGTGCAAAGAAATACCAGTTGTAGTGACACCATAAATCTACCACTATTGGATTTTGATATGGAACTTTGTATTCATACATTCCAGATGTATTCATCCATGTTGTTGTACTCTTCCCAGTTCATGTTGGGAAGTAGTAGTGTAATATTGTAACCCTTGAATAATGTATCTTCATGTTATTAATGTATTGTTCATAATCATGTTATATTCTTATGGATGTACTGGTATCTCTCGTGTAATGGGAATGATCGATAAAGTAATGCAGTCATGTAATCCCAAGGGACTTTGTCATATGTTGTACATGTATAGTTTGTTTTCAAATGTGGCATGTTATATTATGTTAAATGTTAGTTATTGTTTAAAAAAAAATTGTGCCATGCATGTGAGATGTATTAGTTTCCTATGGAGTTGTGTGGCAGGGCATTACATAAATGATTTGGGAAAAATATTTTATTTTATCCATATCATTTAAACTCTTTTGAAATTTTAGTCATTGTTTCATATAATCTATGAAATTATACGAGGAAATAATAGTATTAATGTCATACTTCTATGATCCATTTTGAATGAATTACTACGATTTTGGCATTTTTTATAAAATTGTTTTACATGTCATGAATCATAGACTTTTTTGATATATTTGCATTTGCAAAAATCTTGAAAAATATGAGTTACATATTTTAATGTTCTAATTTGAAGAAAGTCTGAGTATAAAATTGTCTAACCAAAGTTGATCAAAGGGGAAAATTAAATTTTACTCTCTAAAGCTTGAACATTTTCTTTTTAAGATTTATTTGATTTCCTCTTTACTCACATCTATCTTACTCTATAGGCCCTCTCCCTTCTTAATTATACCCTCTACTATTTGAGCCAATATCTCCTATGTGTGTAACTATTATAATTTTTGTATTGGCCTACCATCTTTGCCTCATGTATTATATGAGTTGTTTAATTAGTCACATTATTTTTCTCTTTGACTAGCTAGGTAATAAGGTCATCACTAGTATTTTCCATTTTTAGTGATGATATTTCCTACATCAATGTGTTCCTTGGGAAAAATTGATCCTTACCTAGCTACTTCTTCAATTTATAGACCTATGAGTCTTCTATATCTATGGTCTATTCAAATAGTATAATAATATGACCCTCAAAGTACTTCATCTTCATATTGATAATATTGATGGTTTATTTGGTCACTTGTAGTTCATTAGTTTTCTTATTAAGTGGAGAAAAATATCTCGGTTCTCTCTTGGAGAAATTCCACCCTATCCTCTAGATATGTATCTTTTATTATCCTCATGTATCCATTTAATAAATTTTTCTAACATGTGGGTAAGACCATGGGAATTTGGAATATAGGGAGATTATAGCCATCAATCAATTGTGAAATTGCTGCATTTCACTAATTTGGAGGGTAATATGGGTAGTAATATTATGACATATATTAAAAGAGTGAAGACATATACTTATGAATTATTGTTATTATGTAAATATGGCAGCTATGAATGATGGTGATAAAAATAGAGGGGGATAGGATTAGTTGTATGAAGGTGAAGGGAGTAGAGGAGGGTAGGATAAGGAGAAGAAGGGATGATAAAAAGGGATGACATCATGGGGAGTTATGAATGAGAATGGGTAAAAAGGATTTGGTTTGTATGTTGAGGAGTAGAAGGGTTGAATACCTACTTGTATAACTTTGAGACATTAGGTTGTATATTTTCTCCTTACTCTAGTTTCCTCTCTTTCTTAACCTCATTATCCAATTTATTTGGTGTCTTGTCCATTCTTCTATCTTTATTTTTATTTTTCTTCTTCTCCTCTTCTTTGTAATTTTATTAACCATCCATATCATCATGAAATAACTAGTCTAGTTGGAAGAGCCCTTTGTGATGAGGAGGTGGGACTAATACATTGACCTCTTAGTTTAGGAGATGATCTTGTTAGCTATCCACTTGGTACCTATCCAATAGTAATAGAATTTTCTTCTTATCATTACTATTATAAGGTCCTAGTGACTAGCACTAAAGGTCATATGACCTCCATAGATGAGATGAGATATTAAACTATTATCTTTGACATTGTCGTTCATGTTAATAATGACTTTATCAAAATAGTTAGATTTTTTCCTAGAGAGTCATATTCACATTGCTCAAGTCTCCACTTAGGGACTTCTATAGTTTTATATCTCACCTCATGTGGTTGAGACAAGTGTCCTCACTTTGTGAGACATCTCTTTCATGGTCACTTTCCACTAACAAAAACACTTTTCATGTGAGTTTACAAATATTCAATTACTATAGGAGTTGTCAATTATTGTGTTTGAATTTCCTACATTCACCAACTTTCCTATATAAGAAAGGTTACTTTGTGTATTCAAATCAACTCTTTTATCAATATCTTGATAATATCATTCATATTATTTGTGTGATGCATATATTTTGTGGAAGTTTATGGTTTTTTAACAATCCTAGAAATCATAACATGGTATGAGTTTCATCCTAGAAAAACCCTCCCAAAATCTTGCACCTATCTTAGTCTAGAGTGCCATGTAATTTTATTTGCATATAATATTAATCATCATTTTGACATGATCTCAAATTATATTTGCAATTAATGTGATACATTGTCTAGAGTGAATTTACAAGGGTGTGTGGAGGCCTTAATTGACCTATGATTAACATGAGCTCCCCTTCATGTCCACAATCTCTCCCTTATGTGTGAAAGACCAATGAAATGTGAGATATCCTTTGGGTGGTGTTGAATTGATTTATGTCTTAGAGGCTAAGCAATAAGCTTGATAACATCTGGAAGTTTGATTGATAGGTGTTATAAAGCCTGATCGATATCCCAATAAGAATTTTGACTAGACTTACAAATAGTAAAGGAATTATCTCTTTGCATACATGACCTAGTAAGAGGATCCAAACTCTAAATATCTCATGTAGGTCATTCTATGTGATCTCACATAGGATGTGTGATCTTAGAAAAGATGTGTAATCTTATATAGGACCATATGATCTCACACAAGCCATGTGATACACCACACAAAAATGATGAATTTGTTGCAGGCCAACCATTTTATGGTTTGAAGGCCTTATGTACCTAACTTTCCATGGTAAATGGATTATAAAATTCTATTTTATCTTGGAACGAATTAAGGTGTCTATTTTTATTCTCTTGTAGCATAGGCTTGACAACTCCAATATATTAAGCCACTTTCTCATTGAATCATTCAACACTCTACCATATATCTCCACCCTCCATTGGTACAATAATTTGGATAACCATCCCTTAAAAGTAGGTAGCTTTCCTACCACCTTCTCCATGTGGCCCACAACCAAGTATTCTTCACTTGGACTCATCCTCACACCTCCTCCATGCACTATTCTTGGTCAATATCTCCCACATGCCTCACTTCTCCCTCCATGAACTTAAGTTTAGTGCCATACAATATATTTTAATGGTCAAATAATTTATTGTATGATTATATTTTATTTTAGTAATATTATTTATTTTAACATTAAAAAATTAGTCTAACCACTGTCAATAGTTGAAATAGTTAGTGGTTAGTTAAATTCCAAAATAGACAGTTTAAAAAAAATAAATCACCAAGCTCCACATAGTTCTTGTAAGGGGGAGTATTTTTTATTTCAACATAACTTTCAAATGGTAAGTCAAAATTTTGAATGTAAATTATATTTTATGGAAATATCTTTCCATGCTAACCCCAAATTTATCTTGGTTCATAACTTTTCCTTGATTAATATTATCTTCTTGAAGTTCCTTTAAATTTTTAGTGAGAATGTAGATCCCCTCACCACTATTCTAGATAGAGAATTGGCTAACCTTGACCACTCTCTCTAGATTTCTTTTAAAATATGTTTTATTTCCTATTCCATAGCAACATTTTTCCTTTCCATATCCTATTTCCACTTATCTATGCACTTCACATTAGAATCAAGGTCATTCTAGAAGGTACACAAATCCATTTCCTTTCTTTCAACCTTGGGGATTGTATCCCATCCTTTCAATATATTTATCTCCTTTTACCACTAAATTTTAGTCTGACCTTCCCTTTTTTCATATAAAATATCCATCTTCATATTAATGTAGTTTATCTCAACATAAAACCATTTAAATATCCTTTTTAGCATTAACAACATCTCAAATACAATCAAGATCCTCCACTAATTCTTTGGTATTGACAACATAAGAAATCAAGAAATAAAAATTTGTAGGGGCTTTAGAAGTAGGATCAAGAATAGAGGAAGGGATAACCACCCTTGGTTCCATCACCTTAACATTTGCAAAGGTACCAAGGTTCCCTCTCTCATTGGCCTTTTTTCCTTGCACTAACATCTCCAACCCTAGCCCCATGATATCTTCAATAGACTCTAGTATTTCCAAACTTCCATATTTTTATCTTTTTTCCTTCTCAAGAGGGTTTTTATTTCTTCATGACCTTTAGTACCCATGGCCATATTTTCTTGGAGATAAATCCTATCATTTTCATTATTAGTAGAATAACCAAAATCATCTAACAATAGAGAGGAAAAATTGCTAATCCATTTTTTCTTAGAATCCTTAGGAAAATACATCCCATTCCCTTTTCTTTTCTAATAGGGGTAGACACCACCTTTCCCTTTGCATACTCAGTATCATTATAATTACATGACAAATAATTTGGATGGAATTCATAAAAGCTTCAACGTTCTTCCCCATCCTCACAATTTTCCTCCTCCCAAGCATTTGAGGACTCCTCATCTAAGCTTTCCTAAACCCTAGGTTTCTTAAATGTTTTCTTTGTTTTATTGAGATACCTTCTAGGAGTCATAGATTTCATGTAGTTCAAAAATTAATAGAATAATTCATGCATGGAGGATAGAAAATTTTGGGTTTCTCCTATTCTCAAAGATATAATTTTCAAGATAAACCAAGATATATAAAGGTGGAGATTCAACTAAAATTTTAAAGTTAAAATTATTTAGCAAAGTAAAGTGTTAGCCATATATATTATTATAACAACCCTCAAGGGTCACATACCTCAAAATAATCTCAAAAATAATAGTCTATATTTGTTTAATAAACATTATTTCATAGCTAAAGTGAAGTTTTACCAATTTAATTCTTTTGTTTCCCTTGAAGAAAATTATAATGCCTCATCACCCTCCTTATGATATTTGAAATGATTTCTACCCTCCATAGAAGGCTAGTTCACCTATTCTATCAATTACTATTGATAGTTATCTTCCATCCAAAAATAATGACCTTCCTATTCTTCTAAGTGCTTGCAATATTTTTAGTAGCATTTGGGTCATGGCCATGAAGTTTCTAAATGAACGAAACCAACTCTCCCTCCATTAGAAAACTCAAAATTTGAGGATTTCACTAAATACCATCATAATTAGGGTTCTCAATCCTATTATGGTCTCCCTAGGGAATCCTAATCAAGGGTGAACCCACAATAGTGGGTTACAAATATTGGCATGAATGAAACTTGAAGCTACCTAAAAAAAATTGCAAGTCTTCAAATGAAGTGACCCTTTGAATGAACACATGCTTCAAACAAACCCTACATAATGTCAAAATAGCCTTTGAATGAACCCTACGTAATAATGTGAATGCAATTTAAATTGAACATTGTGTAAATATTAGCAAAACATTATAAATAGTCTTGGACAGGTTCCATATACTGGTCTTCAAACATTAGCCAAAACATGATATACCATTAGAGAATTTGATTTAAATGAAAGTTAAGCCGAAACATTATAAATAGTCATCGATATACCATTAAGTGAAACATATAGGGGGTGTTCATTTGAAGGCCCCTCTGAATGAACACCCTCTTTTTTATCTAGCCCTTTCAATTGCAAACTCAATGCATTTTTTGACTTTCAAAGCCTAATTCAGAGGTGAAGATGGAGTCAACTACTACCAACTCTTTTCCCAAGGACCCCACTTATCCTTTTGAAACAATATTTTTTCTTTTTAACTAGGATCCCACTTACCTTTATCTTTGTTGAGACATAAAGTTCACTATCCATAAGCTTCCCCAAAAATATTATTAAAAACATCCAAAAAATGTGTAAATATTCCCTTACTCATTAATAAGGCCTCACCCCTTACATCCACCATAAAAGATGCAATCATTCTAGAATGAAAATTCTCAGATTTTGGAGGGATTTTAGAGTACAACTCCCAACTCAATAGGTTATCAATATTCATTACAACATTAGTGAATAGATCAACCACTTGATTTTAACCTTCACATAACATATGAGAAAATCCCACCCTCTCAAGATCCTTAGCCATATTGAAAGAATCTCTAGGTATGTGTAGGATCATGATGGGCCAAAAAGTGGTGATATGATGGGTATGTTAGGGTATGTGGCTAACGATTTTTTTTTACCCAAAATTGATGAAACGAAAAGGGTTTTTAAAGGAGATTCTCAACTTTGCACCAATATAAATTATACTTTACTTTGAATTTATTAAATTATTATTATTCATTTTCTATTTGAATTATGACTAAAGTCATGATTGACAGGTTCATTGAAAAACATCTATAGCTTTCAAATGGTATCACATTTTTTGAATCTGAAACACATGTGTCACATTCTATGCTTCACATACTATAGGATTAAAAAAGAAAAATTAATTTCATGAATTTTTGACCAAGTTAAGGTGGTCATACATACGAGTTTTTAATATTTTTTAAAAGTTGTAATAAAAAATATATAATTAATTATTTACTTGAGAAAAAATTACAAAAAAATATGCATGACATTGGTATATGAGTCCTCTACTTATATCTAAAATATTATAAAAAAATATTATCATTTTATTGTGGTTAGGGTGGTCAAACAGACACCTACTTCTTATTTTTCCCTGAAATTTAAGTACTACTACATTGAAATTTCAAATTTTCACCAAATAGATTTAAAAACTAGTAGTTTAAAAACTACATTCAATTTGCTACAGATTCTATTCTTACATATTTTTGAAATAATATAGATAACTTATTCAAATTTTTACGTCAAGTTGGCTAACTCTAATTTTTCTAATTTTTTTGCCACTTAAGGGCCTATTTTTTCCATGATGATCTTACACATAACCCTCTAATGAATGACTCAATGGTCCAAATAGACTTCTTCATAACATTTAATAATTTAATTATGTTTAGAAATCCCCCCTCAGCCTAAACCTTTTTAAATAATACAAAATGGGCTAGTTTTATGCTAAAAAAGGAAACAACTACTTCAACAAAATGATTAAATTGAAAGCCCAATGGGATCAGCACTATAACAAGAAATATATATATATCTAATTTATTATCACTCCTCCACCCCTTTCATCTTGGGTTACCTTTGGCCACCCATAAAAAAATATTTTAATCCATCTAACATGTGGAGGATTCCATTAAAGGCCTTGTATATAATTTGCCCTACTCTTAAAGGAGATAGAGATATCAATTGGAATTATCCATCCCTTCATAAATTGAAGATCATAGAATGACACTCCAAGCTTTGAGATCTTGGAGATTTTATCAAGAATTTAAATTCTAAAATTCTTATTAGTGGAAGTACTAATTATATTAGCCACTTTTCCACACTTTCCCCTTTTTCTCTAAAAATGTGATTTATTTTCTCCTTCCATAGGCCCCAAGAAATATAGGGGAGCATGAGAGTCCATAAAATATTTAGGTAAGGCTTAGAGGATGGATAGTGTCATTAAAGAACCACTCCTTCTAAGGAAGAGGGAAAGACCCAACAAACATTTCAAATGTTAAGAAAATGAGACAAATTGCTTTGAAGAATGAGCAAGAAATCAACAAATGGAACACAACCCCACAATCACACTCACAAAGGGTAAACCTATTAGGAAGGAAAAATCCCCTTCTACAAAAAATTTCACAAGGGAGAATCTTGTCTTGGGTGAGGATCCAAAAGAAAATATTAATTTTGGGGGTAAGATCAAGATACCAAAGTGTAGCCTAAAAAGGGGGTCTACCATCTAGATGCACATTAGAGGAATAACCTACGAAAATAGAGTAAGAACACTCATGAGTTTTGAACCACACTAAGTCATCTCTTGAATGAGAAAAGGGTGATCCCACAATACTAGTTTACAATTTTTGGCCAAAATGGACACTAAACTAATTTTTTTTAACTAAATCCTCACTTTCGGGCACCTATAGTGACTGAAAAGTGAGGAATTTGAAGATGATGCACACTAGTGATTTGTGAAATTTTGTCTGTATATTCTAAATATATTTTTCAAAAAAATTTGGAATCATATTGCACTTCTTTTCCATCTTCACAAAACTTTTTTTCAAGAAATATTTTTAAGGATGACGCCATCATATAACACATAACTTTTTTCCATGAAGGATAAAATTTAATTCTCTTGAATTTATATTTTTAACTATGATATCTAGTAGTTTCTAATTACTTTCTCATAGTGTTTCATTGAATATTTTTCCTAATCAAGTTTCAAGTCAAACCAATTACACCAGACATATATGGACCGTGATAACATATAACTTTTTGTATGTATCAAATTAAATTTGTTTTTTGTTGGATCAAGGACATCAATAATATCTCTGGGTAATACACTCATATTTTTCAAAATAAAAATTGATAATCTTTTTTTTTTCACATGTGCATTAGAGAGCTTGATTTTCGTGAAAAACCTACATCTTCACAAGAAATAAAAAATTAATATAATAACTTCAAATTAAATTTATTTTAAAATTATACTCTTCAAAGCTTTATAATAAGGAAATACATACTCTAAAAATAAAAATTAAATGAATTCATTTGATCCCCCAAAAGGTAAATCAAAAGTGCTTTTTATTAGCATTTTGATAGGTGTAAAGGGGACTCATATAGGCATGGTTTAAAACTGAAGGTGGTTCTACTCCAAGGGGGTTTGATCACAAGCTTTGATCAAACTTCCTCTTCAATTGGAATGATTTAAATGGAACTTTTAAAGGCTTAAATAATTATATTTTATAAAAATATGTGATTTCAGCAAAAATCATAATCTTCGAGAAATTGTAAACTAGCTTTGTGGGATCACCCAAAAAGGAATGTGAACATGTGCCAAAAGGGTGTGAATCCTTGAGATGTACACAACCAAGGGATTGAATTTAGAAAGACATTTAATTCCAAGATCTTTCCTCAATATATTTTACCACCCTATAAAAAAAAATCATATAGGGTTTCTTCAAAGAGCTAGACCACTCACAATTTGAGAAGGGGGAATCCAAAAGCTACTTGTATTACCAAAATTTCATAGAAATACCATTCCCATTTCCATTTCATCCCTTCATAAAAATATTTTTTACTATCCAAGATGTTTTCCATACGATGGATTTGTTCTCGGGAGGTCAAGACTATAAAGGATAACCTCCATGTTATTATTGAGATTTAATTATTTTCTCTTAAAAACCTTAGTCCCTTCCCTATTTTCCTTCAAAAGCCTCCAAGCTAGCTTAGCTAACATGTCTTTGTTGAAATTCTTAATTTTTATAATTCCAAGAATTTACAATCACATGGTAAATAATTTTTGAAAGGTAAATCCAAAGGGATTCTCTTTCTTTCCTCTTAATTCAAACCACTTTTTTCTAATCTATTAAATATTCTCAAATAAAACCTCCCTAGAATTTTGAAAACACCTATAGCATAAAAGGAGATTTTGTAGAGAAGATTTAAGTAATTATACCTTATCAACATGGTTTAATAGAACCCCTTTTCAACTAGACATCTTGTATTGAAACCTATCCACTAAAACCAACCAAAAAGAAATCAACAGTTTGTTGATGTAGAGGGGAAGATCAAGGTACTTGGAAGGAAAATACCCCAAAAAACACTAAAGGATTTGGGCCATAATTTTTTGATGATGGGGATTCCTATTCAAGAAAACAATAGAGATTTTTAAGTAGTTAATTATTTGACCAAAATCCTTTTCATAAAGAAGTATAATAAATAATAGAAAATAGGTTTACATGATCAAGGATTCACCCATAATGATATTGTCATCAACAAACTAGTGGTGAGAATGAGGGCTAATAGAGGGAGGAGAAACACTAAGAAATTTATCCATTTGAACATATTTGAGAATGAACCTTTCAAGAGCTTCATTCATGATCACAAATAATAAGAGGGAAATAGTATTCCCTTGTCAAAGACCCCTAGATATTTCAAACAATCTCAAAGGGACCCATTTATAAGGACCAAAATGTTTGTTGAAGACATAACTTTGAGAATGATCTCTAAGATTTTATCCCCAAACCCAAACTTAGCCATAACTTCCATTAAGAAGCCCCAATCAACCCTATCATATCCTTTAATTAAATCAAGCTTAAGGAAAAACCCTTCCTTTTTATTGATAGATAATAAATGAATCACCCCATGAATAGTGATTATATAATCAAGGATCTATCTCCCCAAGACACATCCACTTTGTTTAAAAGTAGGAAGACTTTTTTGCACTTTAAGCCTTATAGCCTTAGAAAAGATATTAAACAAAAAATATCATAGAATAATAGGTCTAAATTTTGTAATGGATTTAACACCCATTTTTTTAGGAATAAGGACCAAAAAAGTATAATTCAACTTCTTTAGTAGGACTCAACTACACTATCTTTTGCAAAAAAAATCCAATTGATTTGAAAGAAAATTGAATAAATCTATCACACCCAAGAGATTTGGATCCTTATAAGGAAATGAAAATCATCTTTAGTTCCTCATCCAAAGGAATTATTGCAAGTTCCTTATTATCATTATTTCATATGATTTTAGGAATCACGCAAGTAGGATCTTGCTCTCAATAATTGGGTCTTCCATAGAATCCATTGAGAGGATATTTTTGAAAAACTCACTAGAAACCATAATAATACCTAGATCATCATTAATTTCAATGAAATTAACATGAATAGACTTTATTCTATTAGAAGATCTATGCTTGAGATTAGAAATATGGAAGAAGTGAGTGTTATGGTTTCCATTCTTCAACCAATGGAATTTAGATCTTTGTTTACATAAGTCTTCTTTGGAGATGATAAAATTTCTCTTAGCTAAAAGGATGTATTCCTAGTTGAGTAGGTCCAATTCCATTCTAGATGACTACAAGTTGAAAGGAATAAAATTGTTGTTCCTTATGGTTTAGGACATAGAATAACAATCTTCTTCACTTCTCATTCAAGGAAACCCTAGATATCTCGATCCAAAAATGAAATGGTGGAAAGAGATCTACAAAGGGTTGTCCTAGGATAGGATTAGAGACTAAATAAGAGGTTCACCACCAAGCTAGGGATTGGAAAGAAAAGAGATGAATGAATTATGCAAAGTACCAATCAAAACCTTGCTAAATGAGCTAGGAAATGAAACTAAAATATAGAATATCAAACTAGAAATGTACATAGGTGCACCTAGAAGAGTGATGAGGTCAAAAAAACCTCCAAGACCTTGAAAAATTGTTTGATGCCCACTAGGACTCATATGCCAGTCTAGACGATTTAGTCCCAAACTAGGGTTTCTATGCTAAAACTAGAATTTGATAGTGGTGAGTCTAAATCACCTAAAATTTGGAAAAATCCTTGTACTGGGACTCATATGCCATGCAAGTGGTGTATCAGCACCACTTATATGTTTCAAAGGGTTAATTTCTTATTCTACTCTCCTATCTCTGTGCTTCTGTCCACACTTCATTTCTGAATCCGAAACTCTGATTTGCAACCTGTAGGTGACTTTCCATGTAGCTGAAAACATGATGACAACCTTGTAACTTCATCTTCAAAGGATCTTCAAGATCCAAGGCACCTAGATTTGTAATCACACATGTAGGGAGAGAAAAACTTGTTGATTGTTAGAGAATAGGGGTTTTCCTTGGTCAAACCCCTTTTAGGTAATTAAACCAAATGATGAGACAATGAAACAAGGACATGAAGCATGAAATATGGAATATGAAACATGAACAATGATACCTTGAATGATGTCTTGTAAATATGCAATCTAACATTAAGTGGTCATGAAAGATGTAGATCAATGTCTTGAAATAAGTGTAGAAAAATGCTTAATCTTGGATATTGAATGTGACATCACAACCTTAGCTCAACAATGATTGATGCTTGATAACCTTGACATGATGATAGATCTTGAATTGTTGCAACAATTGATGAAGAATTATACCCTTGAATGCTTTAGAAATACTCTTATAAACTGTCTTGATGCTCTTGTGAAGTCCTATAATCATAAAATTTCTATAAGAAATTCTCTTTTGAAAGTATTAGGTGAAAATGAGTGAAATAACCTTGTATTTATACTTGTTTATGCCAAATTTCTTAAAATTACAACACTACAAGCTGAAATCAGATCTAGGAGGATAAAATCCTACCAAGAATTTGAATTAAATTTGATTTTGGGCCACATGGGACTCATATGCTAGAAGTGGCGTATGAGTCCCATTAGGATTAACTATGGGACACATTTTTCAAAAATGCTTAGAATGATGTGAAATTCAGATTGGGGCCCTAAGACCTAGGTGGGACTCATATGCCCAAAGTGGCATATGCATCCTAGATCACTAAATATGGGCCACACAACCTAAAAGGACATGAATTATGATTGGATGTTGGTTTATGTTAGGATTATCAGCAAAAAGAAGCATTAATTAAGGCTTGTGGATGCAAATTAAGGCCAATTAAGGCATAAAAGCCCAATTTATTAATGAAACCCTAGATTAGTGTGAAAGTGTGGTACAACACTTTACAAAACCCTAGATAAGGGATAATTAAGTTCATTTATTTTACAAGGGCCCATAACTTAATGTGAAGGTGCAAATAAATACACTTTATAATGTTAAATTGAGGAAAAAATAGGTCTTTTTAGCTTTAAAGGGCTCTAAATCCAATGTGAATGTGTAAAATACATTACAACAGTAGGCCAATGCGACATTAGGTCCATTTTAATGTTAATCATTCTCACATTAAATCATAAATTAGATTTTTTAGTTCACAAGGGCCCAAACAAGTGTGAAAATTTCACGGACGACATTTTTTGACATTACAATAGTATATTGAATCAAATCCAACATGCCCTTAACAACCTCCTTCTTTTTGAATATATGCCCAAATGATATTTTTTTCCAATACTAAATTTTAGATTTTTAAAAAATATAGCTTCTTTTCCATTCTATACATAGTTGATCCATCCACTTCAATCTCCCATCATTGTTGGAATCTTCATTCAAATTCTAGGAGGTGGATCCATATTTTCTCAAATCAAAAAGGAGAATTTTTCTTCTACCCCAAACTATTAGCATAGAAAGAAATAGGGAAGTGGTCTAACCCAAGCATCATGAGGGAAGATAAATAAAAAAATACAAAGAAAAAAAATCAAATGAAATAAGGGTTAGTTGTGCACCTTTTGCACACACACCCCACTAAAGGTAGGTACCCCCTCTTTGGCCGCTTTTATCCCGCGTTGTTGTAGGTTTCACCTTTTCCCCTTAAGGCATAAGTTCCTCTGAATTTTGGATTTTTCTTCACTCAGTGAGATTAATGATTTATCTACACTGAGGGTACATTACTTGCAACATTCTAATCTCAAGAAATTTGCTAAGATCCCTAGCCTTAATGTAAGATTTGACTTAGAGGCAGGATTGGTTGGGTTTGGTTAAGGTTCATAAATTTTTCCTGGGCTCATATTTTCTAAGTGATGGGTCATCTTGGAATGTCCGAGGTGACCCAGAATTCCCGCAATGTAATCCTTCAGAGAATCCAACCTTACTTGGATTCCTTGAGTCCCTCCTCAAGCCGTTTATCTAAGTCCTTAAACTCTGAGCTATGCATTGATGGGGGTCATTGGCACCATTAATATGGTCTTGGTAGTTTTTAAAGATGACTATTTGATAATCATTCTTGTCATTTTGAATTCTTTTGGGCTCGTGAGTGTGGCTAGTCGATCCTTCCTCTTGCACTGGTGATTGCATTCACTATTTGTGGCTTCCCTTGTGATTTTGGCTTCCATTAAAGGGTGAATCCAATTGCTTGTTCTTGGGTCACGCACATAAAAGGTAGGGTTTAAATCCCTCTTTACTTCATGATTGTATGCCCTAGCTTGGCTCCGCATTGCAATTTTATTATGATTATGATGCTCATCTAGTTTTAATTGTGAAATTGTTGGTGATTAAGCTCTTTCATTGATTACATGTGTTTTAGTGTGCCTTGTGGGGGGAATTTGGGCCATTTGATTGATTCCTTCATGGCATAATGGTTATTTCATTTGCATTGGGGTTGCATTCATCCTTGTCATCCTCCATCACCTCCTAGGGTTTGGTTTCCTGTGCAATTAGGTTTGATCTAGGGAGTGTTATATCAAAGTTCCCCATAATTTACTATTTAGATCATTGAACCAAAGTGACTATATGGTGCCTCATGTTGTGGGTAGGTCCTATTTTTTCTCGTGCCCTAGTTAGTTTGCTCCAACTTGCTTGAATCTTAAAAAACCAATCAAGAATAATGGGGTTCTTAATGCAAGCTTTGCATGTGTTTCATTGAGTATGATAAGCAACTTTGAATCATTGGGGGAAACATGAATTCATAGGGAAAGTAGTATAAATCCAGAGTTTTGAAATATTGAAAATGATGCAGAAGTTAAATGAGTTTGTGTGGGACAAAGAAGTTAGATGAAAATATGGAAGTTCGGCTCACCTTGGGGAATCTGAGGCACCCCAAATTTTCCAAAGGTCAATCCTTCAGAGAATCTGGTTCCCTCTAAAATTCCCAAATCCCTCTATCACCTTGACTCCTAAGGGCTAGCTTAGTTTCCCCTAAGCTTGATTTGAAGTTTGAGTTGAAGTTGAAGGCGACCAAGGTTAACTTAACGACGAGTTTTGAAGGATGGGCTCTTCTCTGGGAATTTTGCCATACCACAAATTTTTTGAAGGATTTTTCTTTTAGAAAATTCATTCTTGTCTAGATTTTTTGAATCCGTGTAGGTATGGGAGCCTCATAGACATAACCTAAAATCAACCAAGTATGGAGGGAACCTCATTTAGTGAGAAGGGGGTAATTCTTAAACATGAAGGAATGAAGAGTGCATTCAATGTATTCAAGGGTGGTGAGGATTTTGGAAATTATGCCTTGACTTAGAATTTTTGATCCCCAATCCTATGAAGATTCCAAAGTCCCTTGAAGTCCCTGAATCCATTCAACAGGTTAACTCCTATGAAAAATTCCCTTTCCTTCGTATCCAAGTTTTATTTTGAGATAGAAGTGAAATGATTCAATGTCGACTAAGGGAAAAATTTAGAAGACATCTTAGCATTCAGATATTTCTCCTCACCATGGAATCTCTAAAGGATTTTCTTTCAGAGAATTCACCTGACCCCGGATTCTTTGAATCCGTGAGGGTGAGGAAACTAAAAAGGTGACTTGGAGATAAGTGAAGGTTGAGACTTGAAAGAACGCTTGAGTAGACCTTTTAGAAATTCCACCCTAGCTAGGAATACCCAAGCCCTAATCCTTTGGATAATCTGAGTCCCCTTGGATTTTCTACAAACTTCTCTCGAACTTCCAAAAGCATCTAAGACTTAACCCTAGGGTGAAATTTCATTAGGTAATCATGAAGGGTAGATTTGCAGCTTAGAAGTGTCACATTTGGTATGATTTTCAGAAATTTTCCCTTACCTAGAATTCCTCAAGCTCCTGTTCCTACGGAAAATCTGCCCAGCCTAAAAATCTCTGAACTTAATTTCCTATGGAAAATCTGCCCTACGTTAGATTTTCCAAAAATCCTCTAGGGCTCCAAAATCCTGAAGTGTATTGGTTTGTGGGCAATTATCTTGATCTTTGGGATGAATGAAAGGAATTTGATGTTGACTAAGAGTTTTTATCTATCTTCTTTTAATGATGAGTTTATTAATGATTGGAATCATGGTGATTATCATCTCTTCTAACATCTATAGGAAGAGTTGAGTCCCAAAAAGACTTCCAATTATCAACGACTTCACATGCTTAAGAGGAAGGGAAAAGAAGAATAAACATAATGAAGTATGATTTCAAAGGAATATGGATAGAGTCTAGAATATCCTCTGAGTGGTCAAAGATAGGTGACAACAATATGGGACACCTGGATTATGATGATTTCTAGCAGAGGATGTTTGGCAATGCAGCTACACAATTGCCACAAGTCATCACACATACTAGTTTAGCTTAGGCAGCAAGATTTGCACCCACATTATTGTGCCTTGAGTTAGTGCTAGAATGTACAAAGAACTATGATGTTGATAAGAGGATAATAGTGGGCCCACAAGGAAGGGTTATGGCTAACTTGACTGAGGACTCCATCGCTGAAACCTTCAATATTGCTTCCCATCACAAGCTCATCAAAGAGATCAACATCCAAGAGGTAGAAGAGTTCTATGCTAAGGATGTCTCCAAGGCTCTAGATATGATGAACAGTTCATGGATTTCCAAGCCAAAACCTCACTATTCCAAGCTCCCAAAGAAATTGCATAGGAGTGATTTCAAGATGGAGCACCATGATATCATCACACTCCTAGGTAGAGTAATGGGATTGGAGGAAGCATTCACTTTTAGGACTTGGATGTTCTATCCAATTACTCATATTATAGGAGGAAAAAATTATCATTGGGCAAGCATCCTGAGTGAAAATTTGGACAAATAGCTCAGAACTGTACATGACACTCATGTGTTCACAATGACATCCTACCTTGTCTACATGTTAGCAAGAAAATTCAAATACAAAGGCTTAAGTTGTAGAGGGACTCTTGGCAAGGATATAATCTATGATTTTTACCCTCAACTCGAGTAGAACGCCTCAAATTATAGGAGATCCAATGATGCCTTCTTCATGTACATCCCTAGATTACTGTAGGGTGCTCTCCACATCAAAATTTTTGTAGAGGCAATGGATTTGATGAGAAAGTATGGGAGATGGCTCATATAGTTCCAAATATTTTCTTACATCAAGCTACAAGGATCTCCTGTAGTCCCAATTAGGATGCCAAGGTATCCCACTAATAAGCTCATCTTGCTAGAATTGACAAGACAAATGGTTGCATTTGATATGGTGTTGCAAGAAATGCACAAGAAAGGTCTCACAAATGAATTCCCATTGAAAATTGGCACTCTAGAATCTTTCCCTAATCTCCAAAGTGCACAATATGAGTTGTATTCACACACCAACCGGGACAAATTTTACCCTTATGGTAAGGCATCGAAATAGGCTAGTAGAGAGTATAGGCACTAAGACCACATTGAGGATTACTAGGCTAATTGTAGAGATGAGTTTGAGGTGATAAAGATAATGTACTCTAGGGTACCCATGAAACTCATCAGACTTTATAGGTGGACCAAGTTCCAAATCTAGATGATGAGGATGAAGGAGATCTAATATAGCACCATGATTATGAACCCTATAGGAACCAAACCCTACCATTAGTAAATTTGTTAGAAGAGGAGATAATGGATCTCGATTAGGTGACTGAGCTTGTGAAGAGATACTCTAGAATGTGGGTCAAGCACAAGGTCACAGAGTTGTGATCAGTTGGTGCTCAATTTACCTATGACCTAATGGGAAACCTTGAATCCTATTTTGATGATGACATCGAGGCAACAAAGGATGATACTACATAGCCTTCACATGGGGAGGAACAAGAAGGACCAAGACCTCTAACATTGAATGGGAGAATGAGAAGTTAAGAGAAAAATAAGAAAAATGAGAAGCAGCCTCCACCAAAGATAAGAATACTTCTAAGGAAGTTATTGAAGAAGGAGAATTGACTCCTCAACTAGCTAAGAAAAGGAAGTTAGTGACTGAGGGGAAAAAACTAGCTAAGAAAGAAAAGACTGTTGAGGATTCAGTTACCCCTCCCAAGGTTGTCAAAATCAAGAGCTCCAAGGAGAAGCCATAGGTGTATGTGAGAAGGAATTTACCAAAGCATAGGGTGTCCCTTGTAGGAGAATCAAGAGTTGGGACTGAGAAGCTACATGTTGAAGAGACTCCTACCGAGAATCCCACAAAGGAAGCAGAAAAGGCAGTTACAAGGGATAATTCACCTTCTCTATCCCCAATGTAGAATATACAAGAAGGTGAGGCTTTGAAAGAACATAAAAATATAAGTGGAGAAGAGGGCCCATTTGAAAATCCTGATGAGGAAACTCAAAGTGAAGAGGTATCTATGCCTAGGGATTGACAATTAAGTGATTTGGCCAAGGAGTTAGAACAGAGGGTAGAAATCAACAAGGAGACTACCTCTGAGGTCACTTTGGAAATACCTTCTCTACCTCAAATTGGGGAACATGCTGATATACCACATTCAGAGGAGGGGCCTGAGGCTAAAGGCGGTGAAGAAAGGGAGCAACAGAACTAAGAAAAAGATGAGGAGAATATAGAGGTTGTTGATGAGATTCCTCCTCACTATCAATCTAATCATGGTACTTCTTAGATGAATACAAAGATGGAACAACCTGCTTCCCAAGACTAGTTAGAAAAGAGGCTAAAGTAGAAGGCTATAATTGTAGAAGACAAAACTCCAAATTGGGACAAGCTATTGGAAAAATGGGAACAACCAAAGGAAAGGAAAAGACCCAGAATGGTCTCTAAGTTTGCAAGCATTGAATTCAATAACCAAATTTTCCATGTTGTCATTCCTCTTGAAAATAAGTACAAGGATGAATTAAGACCCATAGACTACAAGGTTTGTACTATTAATTTGGGTCCCACTATAAAGGAACAGGAGAAGGAAGACTTCCAAGAGGCCTCTTAGGAAATTCTAGGGAGACTAGACAAGGAGAGTGCAGAAAAGGAATAATTGCAGAAGAAATTGAGAGAGGTTCATAGGTATATTCAACATTTGGTTAAGCCTCTGCAATCTCAAAGTAGTGAAGGCTCCTCATTTCCAGAAGGACTGTTGTCTAAGGAGGCAGTTTCAAAATTGAGAGGTTGAAAGCTTTTGGAAAGGACACATAGGAATGGTTGTAGAATGTCAGTGATAGAGGAGATGGAATGATACAAAAGGTGTTGTCATTCTATGAAAAGTCATCCTTCCTCTCCAAGGACATAGCTTATTTTCTTGATGACTACAAACAACCACCTAATGATACAATTGTTAAGGAGTTGCAGAAAATCCTTTCCATCCCTACAAAAACTCTAATTAAGGCATGTCTCATCACCATGCAAAATACACATAATGAAATGGAGTGGGTAGAAGCTTTCAAATTTAAGAATGAGCTTAGAATGAAGGCACCCAGGAAATTATCTAAGGTGCAAGTCAAGGTAAAAGAATTCTTTGATAGCTACACCACCTTTCTAGAAATGGTTATAGGGAGGAGGAAATTCAGACAAAAGGACTTGAATGTGGAACAATTGCAGCAATGGTGTCATGAGGTGTACTCCCCAAGTGTAGAAGGTCTAGTTTTCAAGGACTAGTTGGAGGATGTTTCTATTTACATTTCTTGTATGGATAGATATCAAGGATTGTATGCTAATTGGGAGAAAGTATTAGCCAAATATGAGGTAGAATTAAACTTACCTAGGTCCAAAATTAATGTGATAGCTACCCCAACTCAGGCTGACTTGGATCTAGTCTTGTCAAATATAAAAGAGGTTTCAAGAAAATATGGGGTAGGTGAAGGAGAAAGGGAAACCCATCTTGGTTTCCTTGGATAAAGTGTCATTTAATGCTAGTTTTGCTTATGGGACAAGGCAGATGCACCTTGGATTTTTCACTTGGGAGCATTTAATGCTAAAGTTTGACTTTGGGGGTTGACCTCCACTATTTTAATGTCTATTTTGAACTTGAATTTTGGGAAGGAATTTTTGGCCAACCTACTTGGCCAACCTTGGTTATGAAACCCTAATTTGGGCTGCCCTAATTGTAATTGCTATAAATAGGGGATTCTCCCTCATTTGTTAAGGTTAGACATTTTGAAGAAAGTGCTAGAAGTTTACCTAAGGCATTAGAGAGCTTTGTAATACTTGAGATATTGGAAAAACTTGAATTGTTGCAGATTTTGGTGAAGCAAATACAAAAGAATGCATTGTTATTTGGTGCTCTTCATTGTGTTATTCATTTGTACATGGTTCTTTTGCTTCTTGTATTTCAGATTTTGATAATTTGTTCTAAGTGAGTTACTCTTTAGACAATCTTGGAAATATTTATGTTTTAGTTGTGTTCTTGGTGGAAAATTTGAAGTGTTCGAGCAACTCTTGGTCCATACTTTTAGTTACTTGCTAAATGTGGGTAGTTGTACAAAGTTATCCTAGGCCTATGGGTACGTGCAGGATCATCATGGAAAAAATAGGCACTTAAGTGGTAAAAAAAAAGAAAAATCGAAGTTAGAAAACTTGACATAAAATTTTGAATAAGTTATATATATTATTTCAAAAATGTGTAACAATAGAATCTGTAAAAAATTGAATGTAGTTTCTAAACTACTAGGTTTATTTTAAAAAAAAAAAAAAACTATTTGGTGAAAATTTGAACTTTCAATGCAGTAGTACTTAAATTTCAAAGAAAAAATAAGTAGGTGTTTGTCTGACCAACCTAACCATAATAAAATGATAATATTTGTTTATAATATTTTAGACATAAGTAGAGGACTCATGTACGGATGTGATGCATATTTTTTTGTAATTTTCTTCCAAGTAAATAATTAATTATGAATTTTTTATTACAAATTTTAAAAAATATAAAAACTCATATGTCTGACCACCTTAACTTGGTCAAAACTTCATGAAATTCAGTTTTTATTTTTTTAATCCTATAGTATGTGAAGGATAGAATGTTATGCATGTTTTGAATTCCCAAAATGTGATACCGTTTCAAAGCTATTTTTTCAATCAGCCTATCAATCAGGACTTTAGTCGTAATTAAAATAGAAAATGAATACTAATTATTTATTAAATTCAAAGTAAATAATAATTTATATTGGTGGAAATCTAAGAATCTCCTTTAAAAACCCTTTTCATTTCATCAATTTTGGGAAAAAAAAAGTTGTTAGCCACATACCCTACAAATACCCATCATATCACCACTTTTTGGCCCATTATGATCCTACACATACCCCTATATTTGATGTTCTTAGTTCAATTGAGAAGTGTTTTCATTTTAATTATGTGTAGATTGATATGTCAATGCTTTACAATATGAAAATATCAACACCTTAGAGAATAACACTATTTCTATGACATTGCAAGTTAATCTGGGTTTAATAGAAATTAGTTTGGAGGGTTGGTCCACTTTGAATGTTCTATCATTTCTATTGCTAATTCTAATAGTTAGACTTATATTTATATCAAACCCTTATCTATTTTGATCTTTATTTAAAGTTTGGCTTAATTTAGGACTTGCAAGCATCAACATATTGTTATATCTGATGAACCTAAGAAGATCCTGCATTTGTGTGTAAGGACCTTTGTGGAAAACAAGCATTTTCACATCATCTTTGAGTTGTTTCACTGTAATTTTCAAGACCTAACATTAGAGACCTTGGGGCTATCTCTTGAGGCTTGTTGATAGAGATTTACCTTTCAAGAGAGATAGAATATCACATTCTCTTTGAGTTGTTGTTGTGCAAAAAACACCATCAATAGATTGGCGCTAGAAGGAGGGTTGATTCAACAAGCTAGAGTGATTTCTATCATCAATATCTCCTCAGAGATTTAGGAGAAAAACTAGTTCTACATCAAAAGGATATTTCTAGGAGTTAAAGCCTCCTACTAGGTCAAGGAGGACCAAGTAAGGAGGAGCTTCATCATGCTCACCCATCTAACCTTCATCATCCTCTTCATCTTTAGATTCTGAGTCAACCTCCACTGAACCCACTCCCACCGAACCTAATCCTTCACCCATTCCACAGCCCCAGGTGCAGTCCAATCAACCACTTCCACATCCACCACCACCAATGGCCTTTCTAGCAAATAATCCTTCACCTTTGCTCTTCAATAACTACAATTTCATGCCCAAAAACCCATAACACTTTTTCTCCAAGTTTTATGTGGGTGATCCCTATTAATTTTAGGATCAAAAATGAAATAAGCAGAAACACTGAATAATAAGACATAACAAATACCCTAGGAAAACCCTCCTTCTTAAGGGATAAAAACCCATCCAAAGATATATCTCTTATATTAGAATGAAATAAGCAAAAATCTACTTTACAACCTTAGTCCAAACACAAGGCTGAAATGAAGCAATAAAATTTGCACCTCTCTTAGATGAAAAATACACAATTGTAATGAACTTTCCTTGATATTGATCTACTCTAAGTGAAAATTATAATCTGTTGTAGGTGACAAACTCCTTGATAAATTGTGAATGTCTTGAGAATAATAATCGATCTGTTGCAAAAATGATGATCTCCTTCTAGGCGTGCGAAGTTATCTTTAATGAATTGAATTATCAAAAGAATGTGAAGTTCCTTGCACTTATACAAGTCAAGATGACTTTTCATGAAAGGTCGTCCTCTTCACAAAGTGATATGTCTTTACAAAATGATGCGTCCTTTATCAAGTCAGCTTTGACAAATAAAAATATAAAGTATTCTTAATGAAGTGACTCTTCACTTGAGTTGGTTTCCTTGAATCATTTATTTATTTCAAACTTTAAGGCAAAAAGAGATCCCTCGATGCTATAACATCAACAATCCCAACACAATAGCTAAAGCGCACATCCAAATTTTCTAGACTACCTTGAGGGATAGAGGAATTATTCATGAAGATGTTGAAAGTATACTTTTTCCTTATTCCCTAGGTGAAGAAGCTTTTTACTAGTATAACCACTTACCAATTGGTTCTATAACTAGTTGGACTGATTTGGAAAATGCCTTTTTACTCAAGTTCAAAATTCACATTAGTGCTAATGAGTTATATCTACAATTCACTAGGGTTATAAGGGAGGTTAATGAACCAATAGGGTCTTTTAATAATAGGTTCCATCATGCCTATACCTAATTGCAATCCCCTTATATTGTGGATGATGCAATAGAAAGAGAAGTCTACTATGATGCATTGGATAGCTTGACCTCTACTTTCTTCAAGTGGAAGCATAACCTCCCTGATAGTCTGTTGAATGCATACACAAAAGAAGTTAAGAAAAGTACATATTTAAGACAACACTAATTAGGACATTTATTATCATTAGGGCCTATTGCTCATCTAGGACAAGTTCAAACTATAAGCCAAGCCATAAACAATTAGACTCTGATTATGAATCAAGTCCCACAATTATGCATAGTTCCTCATCTAGGACCTCCTCTAAATCAAGCTTCTACTATGGAAAATTATTCACATAATGTGAGTCAAGCACCCTTTCCTCAACAACAGGCTAACATCCCAAGTTATCTACATAATTCTAAGGTATTGAATCAATATTTGAAACAAGGTTCACATGCAGTCTATTTAGAAAATTTTGTAAATTATGGGTTTACATCAAGCAATTCGAACAAGGAAAGATTAGATGAACTAAAAGAACAAGTTAAGAAGTTGTCTATTGAGGTGACTTACTTGAGGAACTAGAACAACCAATTATAAGCTACCCAACAAAGTATCCAATCTAACTATAGTAGAGATAATAAGGATAATAGGGAGGCTAGTTATAATAGAGATAATAGGGATATTGTGCAAGGATATAACCAAGGTTATGATAGAGGCCAGTCATAAGGACCAAAATTTGATAGGAGACAAACACCAAGGAAAAATAGGGCATGGAACAATAGGCCTAACAATGGAGTGGTTCCAACACCATTGGATCAATTAAGCAATTCAGAAAAGACTACTAGCTTAGTCCTCTTAGCATAATATGCTCTTAGAGGATACTGCCAACTTCACAAGACAACCCAACATTTGAAGTTTGATTCTCCAGAGTTCCAGATAGCTACAACCATATTTCAGATGGAAGTGCAAGATGCTATAGGAGGTCCCTTGTATGGTCAAGAAATAGTACCTTTAGATCCTTATGAATCTCCAGTGTTGGTGTTGAATCATTCCCCTTTTCCCAAAGGAGAATAGAATGGGCCTGAAGAGGGTTTCTCAAAATAAAATATAGAATCAAAACAAGTGTACAATGGGGAGTCAATATTAGAGTTATTTGAAACTAATGGAGCTATTGATAATGGTCCTTTAGATGAAGAAGAACAAATAATTGGTGAACTATAGATGTTCCACCAAAGGAATAGACCATATGAATTGAGAAATTGGAAGGCTGGTGGACCATTCACCAATTCCACTCCTCCTAACAATTTTGGCACTCTTCTTGATCCTAACTCCAGTAACATCCCTCCATACCCTTATGTACCAAGGCGATATTTCTCTAGGGAAGGATATTTTGATCCATCAAAGGGAGTAGCTTCCAAGGATCAACAAGGGGTGTCAACAAGGAGTAGCCAATCTGATATGACTATATTATAGATGAGAGAATACATAGCAGAACTGAAGAAAGTGAAGATTAGTCTCTTAGCATTTGAGCTATTGAGAGTTCCAACTATTTAGAGTGTTGTATTAGGATCATTTAATGATCAATCATCCACGAAGTTCTCATAAGAACTTTCTCCCAAGAGGGTTGGTTTTATAGAACCCTTGGCTAAAGATACAACTGAAAAACCATAGGATTCCCAGTCAACCCCAAGTTAGAATACTCAGCAGGAAAGGAAGCAATCACAAGTACAGAAAAAAGGATAGGAGTAAGGAAAAGGATAAGACCCAAGTGGATAATGTTGATTCTTCAGTAATTTTTTTCCAAACTAAGAAGGATACTCCTCATTTTCTGATTTCCATTTGAATCTTTGACAAAAATTTGCACAATTGTCTATTAGATTCTAGTGCATCTACAAATGTGATGCCATTCTCTATATGGAAAGTCCTAGGCATCACCCAGCTCCCTCTCAATGAAAATTGACTCAACTAGATAAGACTAAGGTGAGTGTAGTAGGAGAATTAAACATGATCTTGATGCAAGTAGCATCAGACCCAAGGGTGCAACGGGTTATTAATATCTGGGTAGCTGATATACCTGATGCTTATGGAATGATCCTTGGCAGAGATTTCATGAGAGTCCTTAATGGATACACTTCAATAGATCACTTTCATATGTGGTTTCCTTGGAAGGCATTCTCAAATCAGATTATAATTAAGAGGGAACCTAGACTAAAGTACCTGATTACCGAATATAAGAATACCTCTAATGAAGTGTTGATTTATGAAGCAAGTTTGGGAAACTATGTCCTAGCAATTTTTGTCCAAAATCCAAAGGTAGAGGAGGTGTTTGTGATGCAAGAAATACCTGGAGATTCAACTCAATCTTCTGGGAGCAATGAGGTGATGGCATAAAATGATGAACATTCTGAATTGGGTGATAATAATCTTGGATTGTTTGATAATTTTCAAGAGTTTATTCAGAAATGCATTGAATACTAGGTAAGCTTGGGAATACAAATGGATTTTGAGGAATTTCTACTACCTAACTAGTGCAAGGTACACAATGTGTCTCACCCTAAGTTTGAGTGTTGTCTTTTTGAGACTATAGTTGAGAAGATCAAGAAATACACTAGTTCACCTTCAACAGTTGGGCCTGCAGTGTAGGAAGTATGTCAAGATAGAAAAGGGAAAGAGATAGTCGAGCAAGATGGCCCTTCCCCTTGTAGGAGTGGTAGCATTAGAGACTCCAAAGGTAGTTCATCTCCTAAAATCTAGACTGTATGATTTGATGGATCAAAATGTAAACAAGGTGTAGGAGTCGGATTTGAATTGATAAGTCCAATAGGGAAAACCTTCTTTGTTGCCTATAAGTTGCAATTTCAGTACACCAACAACGTTGTTGAATATGAGGCTCTGATCCATGGACTGCTTATGGCACTAAAGAATAATTTTAAGGTATTGCAAGTGTTTGGAGACTCTGAGTTAGTAGTGAAATAGGTTAAAAGGAAATATTCCTATCATGATAGGAGGATGACTAATTATAGGCACAAAGTGTGGGATTTGATTGAAGGTTTTGATGCATTGAACATCTAGGTGATCTTGAGGGCTAAAAACCACACTATTGATGCTTTAGCTTAAGCAACTAGTATGCTAGAGCCTCTTACCCTATCTATATTGAAGTTCACTATTGAATTGACACCAATCCCTTCTATACTTGACAATGTTGCAAACTTTCAAGTATTTGAAGATGACAAGCACATCCTAGATTTCCTAACCAGTTCTGATGTGTTCACTTCACAAGTGATTGATGAGATAAAACCCCAAGAGGCACAATTGAATATAGAAGGAGTTCTCAACCTAAAGATGAACACAATTCCTAGAGGGATGGTGCAGTTGAAGACGATCTTTGACCCTGATAGGATAAAATATCAAGATCAATAGACAAAAATAGATTCGATAGACAACCAATGCAGTAACTACAATATGGGAACTCCCAATAACATTAAGAATGTGTACATTGGAAAGGTATGTACCCAAAAACACAGGAAAGGAATAATATATGCATTGCATGCTTACCAGGATGTCATAGCATGGAGTTATGAAGATCTAAGTACTTACGACACCTCCATTATCACACACACCATTCCTTTGAAACTGGGAGAAAAACCTTTCTAGTAGAGATAGAGGCCCATAAATTCCTTACTAGAACTGATCATTCAAAAATAAGTATAGAAATTACTATCTACTCGAATCATATTCCCTATTAGACACTCAACATGGGTGGCTAATTTAGTTCCTATCTGCAAGAAAAATGGAGAAATAAGGTTATGTGTTGATTTTATAAATCTTAATCAAGATTCTAAAAAGGATAACTATCCAGTCCCTTCCTTGGATGAGGTTCTGCAAATTTTTAATGGATCCCAGATGATTTCCTTAGATGGTTACTTTGGTTACAATCAAGTTATGGTCCAATATGAAGATAGGCATAAGACAACCTTCACCACCAAGTGGGGCACATTTGCATACAAAAGGATGCCTTTTGGGCTAATCAAGGCAGGGGCCACATTCCAAAGAGCAATGGGTATTTCTTTTAAGGATATCATAGGAAAGTACATTATTATCTACATGGATGATCTGATAGTTTTCTCTAAGAACATAGGTGATCACATCACATATTTGTGCAAAGTATTCCAAAGATGTAGGGAATTTGGCATCTCCCTCAATCCTAAGAAATGCATATTTTGGGTAAGTAAAGGAAAAATCTTGGGACATGTCATCTTAGAGCATGGGATTTCCATTGACCCTAACAGAATTTAGGCTATCCTGAAAATTCAGCCATCTACTAGCAAAAATGAGATGAAATCTTTCTTCGGGAAAAATAACTTTGTCTAAAAACTAATCATAGGATTTGCAGAAATTGTGAAACCACTAAATGCTATGCTGAAGCAAGATGCCAAGGTGGAATGGAATACTGAGGCTAAACAATAATTTGATTAAATTAAGAGGGCTATAGCTACTGCTCTAGTGTTGGTAAGTCCTAATTATATGAAGCCCTTCTACATATATTCTTTCACATCTAATCATTCTTGTGAAAGTATGCTGACGTATAAATCATATGAGGGGAATGAGTACCCTATATATTTCATGAATGCTCCTCTCAGAGATGCAGAGTTGAGATATCCAAACTTAGAGAAACAAGCTTACACTCTACTTTGAGGTGTTAAGAAGTTTAGACATTATATCCTGAGGAATAAGGTCTTTTTCATTGTACTAGATCCAACCATGAAGCTCGTGTTGATGCAGAACGAGATGGGAGAATGGAGAGCTAAGTGGATCACCATGCTATAGTAGTATGATCTAGAAATCTAGTCTATGAAGTTGGTGAGGGGACATGATCTAACACAGACTATGGATGAAATAGGTCTAGAGATTGTTGCACAATAGTACCATCTTCAAGATGTGTCTCCAAATGAATGGTATGATGATATCATGTATTATTTGCTGAATAAAAAGTGTCTTGATCATTTGAACACAGTGCAATGAAGGGTCTTGTGCTTGAAAAGTGAAAGTTAAATGCTACAAGCAGGCATTTTGTACAAGAAGAACCATGAGGGAATCTATTTGTAACGCTTGGGAAAAGAAGAAGCAACTCATGTGATGATGGATTTTCATGACAAATATGGTACAAGCCATGGTTTTGGGCCTGCTACTGCACACCATATCTTGAGGGCAGGTTATTACTAGCCCACTTTATTCAAGGATGCTCATAACCACGTGAGGACCTATCATGTATGCCAGATGTGTGCTACGAGGGAGAAGTGTGTTGCCCTTCTGCTTCAGCCTGTTGTTGAGGTGAAACCCTTTGCACAATGGGGTATGGATTTCATTGGCTTAATCAATCCACCATCCTTTGGAGGACACATGGATATTCTAACTATTACTAATTATTTCACTAGGTGGACTAAAGCTATCACTTGAAAATAGTGTACTGATGAGGTAGTGATCAATTTCCTCGAGTCAGGTATCATTAACTACTTTGGTTGTCCTTTTTCTTTAGTATGTGATAATGGTTCTATATTTTCTTCTTTGAAATTTTTGGGATGGGAATTTGACCACGGTATAGTTATTAAGTTTTCCTCAAACTATTACCCTCAAGGGAATGGTCTTGTTGAATCCACTAACAAGAACCTCTTGACTGTAATCCATAAGTTGCTTGAGAGGAATCCTAAGGATTGTCACACTCAATTGATATTTTCCTTGTGGGAAGATTGTACATAGAAAAAAACATCCCTAGGAACATCCCCATATCATCTAGTGTATGGTTTTGAGCCTATATTCTCTATCAAGTTAAGGATTTCCACACTCTAGTTCATTAATGAGTATTACGAGGAAGGAGAGTGTTTAGAGGCCCATCTGGCTAAATTGTTACAACTAGAAGAAAAGAGAGATGTAGCCCTAGAAAACTTTACTAAACATTAGGGTGTCGTTAAAAGGTGGTTTGACTGTAAGGCTAAGGTTAAGGCCCTTCGGATTTCATACTTGGTCCTATATTGGGACAAGGCACATTGAAAGAAAGGGGAGTATGGTAAGTTTGACAAGTTGTGGCTTGGCCCCTATCAAATTTATGAGATCCTCAGAGATAATGCTTTTTTCCTTAAGACTCTCATCGGAGAATATGTCCCATTACTTGTCAATGGGAAGCATTTGAAGCATTACTTCCTTGCTTGAGTTGTTTCCAGCTCACCCTTACAAATAGTTAGGGTAGGTGTTTCCTTTCATTTTTGGTTTTTGGTTTGGTTAGGTGGTTTTTCTTGCTACTTTGCTTTGGCTTGGAGGTTTCTTTGTCATCTAGTTTGGGGTAAGGTTTCCTAATCGTACAACAACATTTTCATTGTGTGGGTCTGTTCTTAGTATTTCCTTTACAAACTTTAATCATCCTTCTAGAATAGGTTGGTAGAGACCATTTACTCAATGTCACATGTGCTAAACATTCAAAGTGGATGAATCCCTAGATTAAGTTAGTCCTGAATGTGCTTGAGTCTTATAATTATTCACATGTCTTAAGAATCCAAAGGTTGTTAGGGACTCCTTGGAAGGTCTATTTAGGTGAAAAAACTTATTTTTTCTTCAGTGCAACTGTTGTTCTTAGCCCTGAGTGTGAACTTCATTGTTCACAGGTTAAAACGAAAAGAAGTGAAAAAAGAAAAGAATATCAAAAAGATGAAAAAGAAAAGTATTGAATATCAAAAAGAAAATTTAACTCATCAAGGGGATCTGAATAACTCCACCAGGGCTATGGACACCTAGCTGGAGTGGAGCTATGTTTGAGAGAATCATAGCGATAACCTCATCAAGGTTATGGATGCCTGTCTGGCAGTGAGGCTCTATCCAGGATCCTTTTGAAGTTAGGATTGTTATGTAGCTTAACCTGACCAACCTTGGTTTCCTTGCAGCAGCTAGGGGAAGGAAATGAATGCATCTTCACACACTTGGATTCCCAACATGGAAAGGGCTATCTTGTCCATTGATTCTGAGACTTTAATTTCGAGGTGACCTGATGCGAGGATCGAAACTAGGAGTTTTGGGTTCCTTATTCCAGTTTGTCATCGAAATGCTCTAGAGCATTTCCCCAGTGGAGTTTCCATTTGTTGTGCATTTTTTGCACACACCCAGAGGTAGGGACCCCCTCTTTGTCTAATTTTACTCCCACGTTGCTGTAGGTTTCACCTTTTCCCCTTAAGGGATAGATTCCTCTGAATTTTGGCCTTTACTTTACTCGGTGAGATTAACAATTTATCTGCACTAAGGGTTCATTACTTGCAACATTCAGATCTCAAGACATTTGCTAGGATCCCTAGCCTTAACACAAGATTTGACTTAGAGGTAGGATTGGCTGGGTTTGGTTAAGGTTCATAAATTCTTCCTAGGCTCAGATTTTTTGAGTGATGGGTCATCTCAAAAAATTTGAGGTGACCCAGAATTCTGGCAATGTAATCATTCACAGAATCTAGCCTTACCCAGATTCCCTGAGTCCCTCCTCAAGTTGTTTATCTAAGTCCTCAAATGTTGTGCTATGCATTGATGGGGGTCATTAGACGCCATTAATATGGTCTTGGTAGTTTTAAAAGATGACTATTTGATAATCATTCTTGTCATTTTGAATTCTTTCGAGCTCATCAATGTCAATTCTTCCTCTTGTGTTTGTGATTGCATTCACTGTTTGTGGATTCCCTTGTGATTTTGGCTTCCATTAAAGGGTGAATCTGGTTGCTTGTTCTTGGGTTGTGCACATCAAAGGTAGGTTTTTGCCTCTTTAGTTCATGATTGTATGCCCTATCTTGAGTACGAATTGCAATTTTATTATAATTTTGGGGCTCGTCTAGTTTTAATTGTGAAATTGTTGGTGATTAAGCTCTTTCTTTGATTGCATGTGTTTTAATGTGCCTTGTGGGGAGAATTTGGGACATTTTATTAATTCCTTCATAGTGTAATGGTTATTTTATTCACATTGGGGTTTCATTCATCCCTGTCGTCCTCCATCGCCCCCTAGGGTTTGGTTTCTGGTGTGATTAGGTTTGATCTAGGGAGTGTTGTATCAAAGTTCCTCAAAATTTGTAGTCTAGATCATTGAACCAAAGTGACTATATGGCAGCTCATGTTGTGGGTAGGCCCTAGTTTCATTCGTGCCCTAATTAGTTTTCCCCAACTTCCTCAAATATTAATAAACCAATCTAGAATAATGGGTTTCTTAATGTAAGCTTCACACGTGTTTCATTGAGTATGATAAGCGACTTTGAATTGTGGAAGGCAACATGAATTCCTAGGGAAAGCGGTATAAAGAAAGAGTTTTGAAATATTGAAAATGATGAAGTTATTTGAGTTTGCATGAGACAAAGAAGTTAGATTAAAACATGGAAGTTCAACTCACCTTGGGGAATTCGAGGCACCCCAAATTTTCTGAAGGTTAATCCTTTGGAGAATTCAGTCCCCTCCGGATTTCCCAAATCCCTCTATCACCTTGACTCTCAAGAGATAGCTCTATTTCCTCTAAGCTTGATCTAAAGTCTGAGTTGAAGTTGAAGGTAACCAAGGTTAACTTAACAATGAGTTTTAAAGGATGGGCTCTAATCCGAGAATTCCCCCATACCATCAATTTTTTGAAGGATTTTTCTTTTAGAAAATTCACTCTCATATGGATTTTTTGAATCCATGTAGGTATGGAAGCCCTGTAGACATAACCTGAAAGCAATGAAGTATGGAGGGAACCTCATTCAGTGAGCAGGGGGTAATTATTAAACATGAAGGAATGACGAGTGGATTTGATGTATGCAAGGGTGGTAAGCCTTTCAGAAATTCCAGCTTGACTCATAATTTTTGAGCCCCAATCCTATGGAGATTCCAAAGTCCCTTGAAGTCCCTGAATCTATTCAACAGGTTAACTTCTGAGAACAAATTCCCTTTCCTTAGTATCCAAGTTTGATTTTGAGATAGAAGTGAAATGATTCAATTTTGACTAAGGGAAGAATTTAGAAGACATCTTGGCATTCAGATATTTCTCCTCACTGCAGAATCTCTGAAGGGTTTTCTTTTAGAGAACTCACCCAACCCTAGATTCTTTGAATCCACAAGGGTGAGGAGACTCTAAAAGTGACCAGGAGATAAGTGAGGTTTCATACTTGAAAGCACGCTTGAGAAAACCTTTTAGAAATTCCTCCCTATCTAGGAATCCCTAAGCCCTAATCCTTCAGAGAATCCAAGTCCCCTTGGATTTTCTGCAAACTTCTCTCAGACTTCCAAAAGCACCTAAGACTTGACCCTTGGGCGAAATGTCATCGAGTAATCACAAAGGGTAGATTTGTAACTTAGAATTCTTACATTTGGTATGATTTCAAAAATTTCTCCTTACCTAGAATTCCTTAAGCTTTTGTTCCTACAGAAAATCTGCCCAACCTAAAAATCTCCAAACTTAATTTCTTGCAAAAAATCTGCGCTAGGCCCAATTTTCCAAAAATCCTCTAGGGCTCCAAAATCCTGAAGTTTATTGGTTTGTGGGAAATTATCTTGATCTTTGGGATCAATGAAAGACATTTGATGTTGACTAAGATTTTTTATCTATCAGCTTTTAATGATGAGTTTATTAATGATTGGCTTCATTGTGATTATCATGTCTTCTAATAGATGTAGGAAGAGCTGAGTCCCAAAAATACTTCCAAGTCAAAGACTTCACATGATCAAGAGGAAGGAAAATGAAGCATGATTTCAAAGGAATATGGAAAGAGTCTAGAATCTCCTCTGAGTGGTCAAAGATGGGTGACACCAATATGGGATACATGGATTATGATGATTTCTAGAAGAGGATGTTTAGCAATGTAGCTACACAATTGGAACAAGTCATCACACATACTGGCTTATCTCAGGCAGCAAGATTTCCACCCACATTATTGTTCCCTAAGTTAGTGTTGGAATGTGCAAAGCACTATGATGTTGACAAGAGGATAATAGTTGGCCCACAAGGAAGGGTCATGGCTAACTTGATGAAGGAATCCACTACTAAAACCTTCAATATTGCTTTGCATCACAAGCTCATCAACGAGATCAATATCCAAGAGGCAGAAGAGTTATATGCCAAGGATGTCTCTAGGGCTCTAGATATGATGAAACGTTAATGGATTTCCAAGCCAAAGCCTCACTATTCCAAGCTCCCAAAGCAATTACATAGGAGTGATTTCAAGATGGAGTACCATGATACCATCACACTCCTAGGTAGAGTAATGGGATTGGAGGAGGCATTCACTTTCAAGACTTGGATGTTTTATCCAATTACTAAAATTGTTGGAGGAAAACATTATCATTGGGTAGGCATCCTAAGTGACAATTTTGACAAATAGTTCAGAAGTTTACAGGACACTCATGTGTTCACAATGACATCCTACCTTGTCTATGTGTTAGCAAGAAAATTCAAATATAGAGGATTAAGTTGTAGAGGGAATCCTGGAAAGGATAAAATCATAGATGTTTACCCTCAACTCTAGTACAACACCTCAAATTATAAGAGGGCCAACGATGCCTTCTTCATGTGAATCCCTAGATTACTGCAGGGTGCTCTCCACATCAGAATTTTGTAGAGGCAATGGATCTGATCAGAAAGTATGGGCAATGTTTCATACAAGTCTAGAGATTTTCTTACATCAAGATGCAAGGATCTCCTGTAATCCCAATGAAGATTCCAAGGTATCCCACTAATAAGCTCATCTTGCTAGAATTGACAAGACAAATGGTTGAACTCGAGATGGTGTTGTAGGACATGCACAAGAAAGGGCTCATAGATGAATTCCCATTGAAAATTGGCACTCTTGAATCCTACCCTAATCTCCAAAGTGCACAGTATTCAGAGAAGTAAATGGAACAATATGAGTCTTATTCACACACAAACTAGGACAACTTTGACCCTTATGGTAAGGCACATAAACAGGTCAGTAGAGAGTATAGGCACCGAGACCACATTGAGGATTATTGGGATAATTGTAGAGATAAATTTGAGGTGATAGAGAGAAAGTACTCTAGGATACCCTTGAAACTCATTATACCTTACAAGGTGGACCAGGTTCTAGATGAAGTTGAAGAAGATGAAGGGGATTTGATATAGTACCATGATTATGAGCCCTATAGAAACCAACCCCTACCATTAGTAAATTGGTCAGAAGAGAAGATAATGGATCTTGAGCAGTTGATTGAGCCTGTGAAGAGATATTCTAGAATGTGGGTCAAGAAAAAGGTCATAGAGTTGCAAGCAGATGGTGCTTAATTCACCTATGACCTGATGGGAAACCTTGAATCCCATTCTAATGATGATACCAAGGAAACCAAGGATGATACTACAAAGCCTTCACATGGGGAAGAATAAGAGGAAACAAGACCCCTAACATTAAAAAGGAGAACAAGAAGTCAAGGGAAAAATAAGAAAACTATGAAGCATCCTCCACCAAAGACAAAGAATACTTCTAAGGAAGCTACTAAGGGAAGAGAAAAGACTCCTCAACCGGCTAAGAAGAGGAAGTTAGTGATTGAGGGGAAGACACTAGCTAAGAAAGCAAAGAATGTTGAGGCTTCAGTTACCCCTCCCAATATTGTCAAAATTGAGAGCTCTCCAAGAAGAAGCTAAATGTGTATGTGAGAATTAATTCACAAAAGCAGAGGGTGTCCCCTATAGGATATCAAAAGTTGGGACAAATAAGCTACATGTTGAAGAGACTCCTAATGAGAATCCCACAAAGGATGCAAAAAAGGTAGTTACAAGGCATAATTCACCTTCTCTATCCCTAGTGCAGAATATACAAGAGGGTGAGGCTCCAAAATAATATAAACATCTAAGTGAAGGGTATGTGCAGGATCATGAAGGGCCAAAAAGTGGCGATATGTAACTGATATGATAGCCCATGTGGCTAATGACTTTTTTTTACCCAAAATTGATGAAACAAAAAGGGTTTTTAAATGAGATTCTCAAATTTCCACCAATATAAATTATGCTTTACTTTGAATTTAATAAATTATTATTATTCATTTTCTATTTGAATTATGACTAAAGTCCTAATTGATAGGCTAATTGAGAAACATCTATAGCTTTCAAATGATATCACATTTTTTGAATCCAAAACATGTGTCACATTCTATGCTTCGCATAGTATAGGATTAAAAAATAAAATTGAATTTTATGAAGTTTTGACCAAATTAAGGTGGTTAGACATACAAGTTTTTTATATTTTTTAAAATTTGTAATAAAAAATTCAAAATTAATTATTTACATGGAAAAAATTACAAAAAAATGCATCACATTAGGACATGAGTCCTCTACTTATATCTAAAATCTTATAAAAAAATATTATCATTTTATTGTGGTTAGGGTCGTCAGACAGACACCTACTTCCTATTTTTTCCCTGAAATTTAAGTACTACTGCATTGAAATTTCAAATTTTCACCAAATAGATTTTTTTTTAAAAAAAAAGCCTATTAGTTTAGAAACTAGATTCAATTTTCTACAGATTCTATACTTACATATTTTTGAAATAATATAGATAACTTATAAATAAAATTATGTCAAGTTTCCTAACTCTGATTTTTCTAAATTTTTTGCTACTCAAGGGCTTATTTTTTCTATGATGATCCTACACATATCCTGGAGAAGAGGGCCCATTTGATAATCTTGATGAGGAAACTCAAAGTGAAGAGGTTTCTACTCCCAAGGATGGGAAATTAAGTGATTTGGCCAAGGAGTTGGGACAAAGGGTAGAAATCAACAAGGAGACTACCTTTGAGCTCACTATGGAAATTCCTTCTTTGCCTCAAATCAAGGAACATGTTGATATACCACATTCAGAGGAAGGGCCTGGGGCTAAAGTTGGTGAAGAAAGGGTGCAACAAAAACAAGAAAAAGATGAGGAGAATTATATAGAGGTTGTTGATGAGAGTCCTCCTCATGATCAATCTGAGCATGGTACTGCTCAAATGAATACAGAGATGGAATAGCCTGCTACCCCTTACTAGTTAGAAAAGAGGCTAAAGCAGAAGGCTATAATTATAGAAGATGAAACTCCAAACTGGGACAAGTTGTTGGAAAAATGCAGACAACCAAAGGAAAGGATTCAAAGATCTAGAATGGTCTCTAGGTTCGCAAGGGATCAATTCAATAACCAGATTGTTCATGTTGTCATTCCTCCTAAAAATAATTACAAGGATGAATTGAGACCCATAGACTACAATGTCAAGACTGCTAATTTTGGCCCACTACAAAGGAACAAGAAAATGAAGACTGCCAAGAGTCCTCTTAGGCAATTCTGAGGAGACTAAACAAGGAGAATGCAATAAAGGAAGAATTGCAGAAGAAACTAAGAGAGGTTCACAGGTATATTCAACATTTGGTTAAGCCTCTGCAATCTCAAAGCAGTGAAGGCTCTGTTAGCTCTCAAAAATGCAGGCGGAATTCCTCAAGAGGCTACCAAACTCCTAATATGTTTTAGGGTAACATACAAGGTCAAAAGATTTAGACCTTCTACTCTTTAGGTGCTGCTAGACCTAGGTGGGTGCACCTATATGAATGAAGTAGACTTAATGTGCTTATCTCTCTTGAAATATTTTTCCCACAATGGCAGATGTGAGTGGACAAATAAAACTAAATTTGGTATAAATTGTATACAATATTAAAACTAAAACCTAATATACTCAATTAATAGATGTAAAGAAAATGAATGAATCTAAATGGTGAAATGCACAGACTAGTGCCTTATTGGGTATGCAGAGTCAAATGAAATAGCAATGAGCAACCTCTGGAAAACACTCAAATTGTTGGCATATTTTTTGTTTATAACTTGTATAAACATGCAAGACTGTGATTGCTAAGCTCTTCTTAATAATCTAGATGAATTTCCCTGATTACTGTGATTAATTAAAAGGATTTAATCTTTCCTTGAAAGAACTGATCAATCAACCACAAAGATACAAAAAATGTGCACTAACAAATTGAATATAAACTTGTTATACCAATTTAAACAACTAGAAAGCATCAATCTTGGAGACAACTTAGTAATACTTTCGATAAGCACAATAGAAAATTGACACCAGAAATAAGCAGCCACATCAATTGATTGTTATTGATATCTCCATTTTGAAATCATACATCATAGTCTCTGTTCTGAGATTTTTATTCTACTGAATCCTTCTCTAATCTATTTACTGTATGTCTTCTATCTAATCCTCTTTTTTTCCTTTACAATCAGAAATGAACATTTATACATTTGCATTTGAAGAGACACATCATTTCACATTCCCTGTCAGTGGGCAACTGTATTCGAAATTCAATTAAGAATCTCTGAGACATTTTCCGAGACATCCCGTAGTCACACCAAAGGCCAATGTCTCGGTGACAGTCATCTTGCATCCTTCGTGTTTTGTTGTGACCTCTATTGTCAGGGAGATGTCCCATAGATGATACTTCATCTTATCGAGATGTGCACTTTAGTGTATTTTCCACTCGCTAAGACAATTCTGAGTTGGGAGGAAGTTTCATAGAACACCTTGTGTCTCACTGAAATACCCTATGGTACATTCATGTCACTAAAACATGATCACTCTCTCACCGACGAAACACTTCGGTGTGATAAACGGGTTGGAAAGACTATACAACATTACCCCGATAACCTTTGACAGGATTCCTTCACATTGTCAGCAAGACCAGAGGCATTCGCCAAGACTTTACTTCAACACATATTAGTCTTACCGATATGCATATCCTTATTGTTGACTGGCAAGACACTACAAATTCGCTGAGACCTCACCCCGATGAAAAATCTCTCACTGACATGCTCCTTCTGTCGCTGGTTGGTGAGACAATAAGATCTTGCGAAGACCACATGCCGAATACAATTTTTTTGGCTGAAGATAATCCTTTTGAGTCACCAAGACAATGAAAATGTCCTGTTGATAGGTTCCTATAGGTAAATTTCGATTGCTGTGACATCCTGAGCTGGGGAGACATCTCATAGATCACACTATGTCTTACTGATATGCCCCCGTAGTATCCTTCTGGTTGTTGAGACATAAACAAACTCTCACCGATGAAACCATATTTTGGCATGACCTTCAAGTTTCTCACTGATGAAAATAATCTTACTGATGAAATAAATTCCATCGGTAAGACAATGAATCTTCGAAAAGACTCATACCGATGCCAAATGTCTCACCAAACTCGTTCCTCTAGATTACTCTATTCGGTGAGACTCCCCCCGAAGTATTCTATTGGTGTAACTTTAAAATTTTGATGAAACTCATCCCAATGGCTTCTCTCTCACTAATGCATATCTTTATCGGTGTGACATTTGAGTCGGCAAGACTACGTGACTTCCTCCCGATAGCGTTTTGATGAAACGCCTTTGCGCCTTATCAGTAAGACCCAACACTTTCGGTAAGACATTACTCCGATAGTCTTTTGGTTTGGCCAAAATCAATCCATGCACTGCTCAATGAGACATATATGAGTTCATTATGACTCATCCCGATATAATTCTCTTGCCGATATGATTCTTCTATCACCGAAACAAAAGATGTGTTTGTTCGATAATCTACAACAAGTATACATTAGTAACAATGTCAAATGGGTCAGGGTGACCCTCATTCTGTCTTGCCAATATGGGTAATACAATGAAATATCAAAGACTAGATGGATTCAAATGGACCACATGACAAAATATAAGCAAGATGTTATGAGGAGGGAATTTTATGTTGATGATGAGGACTTATTTTGGAAACTCATGAATGCAATTGATTGTGAAATTTCAAATTTTCACAGTTCTAACAGTGGCTCCATCCGGGGATGAATAATTGTGAGATCATTGCAAGGATCTAGATTTTTGGGTGATCAGACCAAACTCAACGTGATGGATCAAGTGAGCAAGATGGAATGAATGGAAATGAAAGTGACCCTACACTACTGTACATGGAAAAATTATTTTGAAAGAAGGAAAATCAAGATTGTCAATGTACTGGCAAGTCCTGTTCCTTTTATTTCCTATACTACTATGCATGGAAGATAGAATTTTGAGAGGATTGTCAAGGATTGTTCATGCACTGGCAACCCTTAATCCTCTATATTGTTCAAGAGAAAAAATGCTTCAGAAATTACCCATGTACAGGTAATTCCTAATCTTCACCAGCCATATTTTGTAGATAGTATGAATCTTCACCTTTCTTTCCAATAACCACAAAAGGTCCCAGCCACAAGGCTTCAAAATGCCCATGCTTGCCCTTCTCCTAGCACCTTTTTTTCCACATCAATACCAAATCGCTCTGTCCAAATTTTCTATCCTTTGCCTTTTTATCAAATAGATACTTCATCTGTGTCTCTAACTTCATGTTTTGGTTTTGGGAAACTCCTTATTTCATCAAGTTCAACTAGTTGCTCCATTCTTTCCTCCATAGGTTCTGGAATATCCAAATCTTCCTGAAGGACAAACTTGTAGACTGGTAACAAATTCTGCAAAGGAATCCTGGCTTGTGTCCCATACACCAATTCAAATGGAGATTTTCCAATTGCCTTTTTTACAGTGATTCTGTCAGCCCAAATAGCTAATCTCAATTTTGAATCCCAAGCCTTCTTGTTCTAACCTAACATCCTCCTTATAATCTTCAGAAGACTCTTATTGCTAGACTCTACTTGACCATTAGCTTGTGGATGGTAAGGGGCTGCATAGGAAATGGTAATGCCATATGTGCTACAAAAATTTCTGAATTCATCTGATCTAAAACACATCCCATTGTCAGTGATCAATCTTATTGGTGTACCAAATCTGATAATGATGTTTTCCATCAGAAAATTTTTCACAACTCTACTTGTAGCCTGTTTAGTTGGGATTGCTTCAACCCATTTGGTAAAATAATCAGTGGCCACCAGTATCCACCTATGTCAACCACTTGATTTTTCTTGTATCTCACCAATGAAATCAATTCCTCATTGATGAAAAATAGCATCAGCCTGCAAGGGTCGAAGTGGCAAAGCTCCCTGATATTTTAGTTTTCTAGAGAATTTCTGGTAGGCCTCACATTTTCTTACAAATGTAAAAGAGTCATTAAAAACTCTTGGCAAATAATAACCTTTCCTAAGAATTTTATGTGTTTGCTGAGTAACGTCCTCCACAAACCCCTTCATGCATTTCACTCAAGACATTCTTGGCTTGTGATTCATCTAAACATAACAATAGTATACCATCCTTATTCTTCCAAAATAGATCTCCATCCATGAAGACATACTTAGATTCCTGCAACTTCATAGTTCTTTTCTGGTTGTCACTCAATCCCTCTGGACACTTCATGTATTTAAGATAATGCATAATATATGCATACCATGGAGTATGCTCAATGCTTGCAATTGCATTCTCCTCATCTTCTATATTGCAAACTTGATTTTCTTGCTAAGTAATGTCCTCCACAAACCCCTTCATGCATTTCACTCAAGACATTCTTGGCTTGTCATTCATCCAGACATAACAATAGTATACCATCCCTATTCTTCCAAAATAGATCTCCATCCATGAAGACATACTTAGATTCCTGCAACTTCATAGTTCTTTTCTGGTTGTCACTCAATCCCTCTGGACACTTCATGTATTTAAGATAATGCATAATATCTGCATACCATGGAGTATGCTCAATGCTTGCAATTGCATTCTCCTCATCTTCTATATTGCAAACTTGATTTTCTTGCTAAGTAATGTCCTCCACAAACCCCTTCATGCATTTCACTCAAGACATTCTTGGCTTGTCATTCATCCAGACATAACAATAGTATACCATCCCTATTCTTCCAAAATAGATCTCCATCCATGAAGACATACTTAGATTCCTCCAACTTCAGAGTTCTTTTCTGGCTGTCACTCAATCCCTTTGGACACTTCATGTATTTAAGGTAATGCATAATATCTGCATACCATGGTGTATGCTCAATGCTTGCAATTGCATTCTCCTCATCTTCTATATTGCAAACTTGATTTGCTTCAATATTTGCTTCTTCCATCAACTTGGCCAAGCCCTGACCTCTTACCAGTTTAGTAATTTGTATTTCCATGTCAAACTCTTGGATTTTGTTAATCCATCTGCATCTTTTTCCTGTTACTTTAGATTGTGTCAAAATATCTTTGACAACTACATGAGGAACATAAGAAACCACCTTTGCTCCAACAAGATATGGTCTGAAACCTTTTATAGCTTTCACTAATGCAAATGCCTACTTTTCCATTATGTCATATTTTAATTCAGACCCCTGTAATGACTTACTAAAGAAAGACATAGGCTGTTCATAACCATCCTCATTCTTTTGTAACATAACAACAGTAATAGTGTGCATTGAGGCGAATGAAAATATCTGAAAATGTTTTGCAAAATCTGGAGACTTAAGGACATGAGCCTCCTTGATGGCCCTTTTTATGGATACAAAAGCTTCCAAGGCTTCTGCAGTCCACTCTACCTTTTTTCCTTTCTTCAACATCTTTGATATGGGTTTAATAATCTCAGCAAAGTTAGAAACAAATCTCTTAACAAAATTAATCTATATCCAAAGAATGACTGTATGGCCTTAACAGTTTTAGGGATAGAAACTTTATTAATGGCCTCAACCCTCTTAGGATCTATATTAATCCCTTCTTTTGAAATAATATGTCCCAAGATCTTACCTTCTGTGACTACAAAATGACACTTCTTAGGGTTCAAGCTGATACCATACTCTAAGGCTTTAATAAATACCTTCTCCAGATGTAGAACATGATCTTCAGCCTTCTTTGAATAAGCAGTCAAGTCATCCTAATACACCACCATGATAACATTGATCAAATCTGCAAATGCCACATCAATAGCTCTTTGGAAGGTTGCTCCTGCATTGGTGAGACCAAATGGCATTCTCAGATAAACATATGTCCCCCAAGGAGTTGTAAATGTCATCTTATATTGATCAAATTCCTTGACTTTGACCTGGTTATATCCTGAAAACCCATCCATCATAGACAACAGTTCACACCCTGTTACCTTATGCAATATAGCCTCCATATTGGGTAGAGGATAATTATCTTTGAGGGATGCTATGTTTAGATTTCTGAAATCCACACATAGCCTGATATCTCCATTTTTCTTTCTCATAGGGACCAAGTTTGAGACCCACGTTGAATGTCTGATTGGTTTAATGATTCCCCCATCTTTGAGCTTTGCCAACTCTTCTTGAATTTTAGGCTCCAATGTTGGATTTATGGGTCTTTTCTTTTGTTTGAATGGCCTAGCATCTCGCTTCAATGGTATTTCATGCTGAAATAGATCTTCCCTGTATGCTTTTAGATCTTCATAAGACCAAGTAAACACATGTTTATATTTTCTCAGCAGCTCTATTAGCATTCTTCTAATTGTAGGGCTTATCTTCTTCCCTATGTACACCTTTCTTGGTGTCATCTCAGTCCCCAAGTTAATCTCTTCAATATCCCCCCTATTTAATAGTGCTTGCTTAATGAGGGATCAATCATTTCCATCATACATCCTCTCCAATGCCACTAAGCCCTTAGGAAGCTTATTTTTTTAAGTTGTAAGATCTCCTTCCCAAAAAATGTTTGCTTCCCATCCACTTCTTCAACAAAAGCATTGAAATCAATCTCCTGGGCTTCATATCGATCTATAGAGTGGAGGAATTTCAAAAGGTCAATATCATCATTAAAGACATGCCAACAATATATGTTATCAAGCACTACAGGCCTTGTCTTGAACTCAATCTGTGATACTCCCGCCAATGTAATGTCATCTTTTTTTAATGCCACATATGCTAAAAAATCTGCCATTATATTCTTTGACCTATCAATCCACTCAATTGAGAAGGAATCAAACAACTCAATTGTGTCCCATACAATGTTCCTGTATTGTTTCAATCTTTTATGTTTTACTGCATACTTGGACTTAATTTGTGAAACAACCAACTCAGAATCCCCTAGGATAATCAGCAACTTGATTTTATGTTTCATAGCTATATTCAAACCTGTTATTAAAGCTTCATATTCTGCCACATTGTTTGTACATTTAAATGTTAATAGGAATGAATACTTAAATGTAATACCTTCAAGCAAAACAAACACAATACCAGCTCCATTTCCTTCTTGGCTACATGCTCCATCAAAATACATTTTCCAAACTTCATTGCAATTTTGTGCCACATGCTTTTCAATTGGATCACTATTGGTTAATTCTGGCTGGGCCGGTTCTATCTTAAAACTCCCAAAATAGACATCACAAAAACAATTGATTTGATCTTGTGGTATACATTCAACAACCTGATTCATCCTTAGCTCCCTATATAACTTCACTTCTTGACCATTCACCGGAATTGTTGCATAAGAGAGATCAAACTGGACATTTCCACCAACCACGGTTGTCCACTGTCTTGATAGAAGCATACCAAATTGAGGAGGGGTGTCAATCATTATTATATCAATATTATATGCCACCTGAGGATAAGTAGCTAACTTGAATTCAACATCTCTCATTATACCCACCACAGGAATAGGTCGGTTATCCATTGCATAGCATTTCCCTTCACATGTATCTACCCACATGCCTAGTTGTTTCATCACTCCTACTGGCATAATATTCATAGCAGCACCAGAGTCTATCATGCAATTCCTCAACAGTTTGTTATTTATGAGTAATATAGTGAAAAAAGGATCAACTTGTGGGGGAGTTGTTAATACATCACTCAAGCAGACTTTTGGGATATTCACCTTCTCTTGCTTATTAATAATTTTAGTGGCCATCTTACTTTATGAATTCATGTGTCTTTCCTTCCCATTTATTATTAATTGAACAACACTGTATCTGTATTCCTTAATTTTCATCATCTCAAGTAGTGGAATAGACATCTTTACCTGAGATAAAGCCTGAGTGAAGTCAAAAGAAGAACCCTCCACTTTAACCATTTTCTTTTGCTCTGACATTTCTCCTTTGTTTTCTTCCTTATCTCCTTTACTTGCCTGATCAGGCTTTTGCATTTCTTTGTGTAATTCCTTCACTTCCTCCTTATGGACAGACTTCTATTCACTTTTATCATTTTGTTTGTTTTATATTTTCTTTGAAGCTCCTTGTGTCACTTTTTGATCCTTCATAAAGATTCCCATAGGGACACCTTCCTTCTCATTTACCGTCATGTTTCTCAACCAGTACTTACTCTTTGCTTCTTCAACAGTAGCAACAGTTAATCTCTCTATCTCCTCTTCAGTCAGTTTCCTCATACTGTCCTGAGTAGGTATCTCATCGAAATGTGGTTCTGCATAATCATCCTCAGAGTTAGTAAGAACCTATTGTTCAGCCATGTGGACATTGTACCTTTGATTTGAAACATCATACTCATATCCATCTTCCTATGAAGATGAGTACCTCTCCTCAACACGGTGAAAAGTATTTGAAGTTAGATATATTGTGTGATCTTCTCCATCATTTCCCATCAACATTCCTTCTTGTTGCATTATTTGGGATACAACACAATAATCTGGGGAATGTGGCTTATCATAAACTTCACATAAATAATTGTTATTCACCATATAGGTTCCCTTCTTCCTTAATGGATTAGGAGTCTCTTTGTTTCTAGGCCTTTCCGTTATAGGTTTCCCAACTTTCCAGTTTGTGTTATAGGGCATGTCATGTAACCTACGCCTTTCATTTCTATATGCATTCTCCTATTTGTATTGGTAATTATTGGTTTGTTGAGGAGCCCTAGGGTTGTCTCTTTTATTGATTATCCCAATAGCCTTCCTATTGTTTTTAATTGTTAATGCTATCTTTTGAGCTTCAGCCAAATCTCTTGGGAACCTATTTCTTAGTTCATATCCTATTTTAGGATCGAACGCATTCAGGTAAACACTCAATGCTATAGAGTCTGGCAACTTTGATCCAGGAGGTATTCTATTTTGTAGTTTATTGAATTTCTGGTTGAAATCAAAAATTGAATCATTCTGACTTTTCTGAATTTGCATCAATTCATGAAGAGCAGCATCTAGTGCACTTAGATTCCCATATTGCTCGAGGAATCAGTCCTGAAATATTTGGAGAGAATCAATAGAGGTTGTTGTTAGGCTGTTGAACCAATCCCTAGCTTCTTCAATAAGAGACATCATGAATAGCCTCATATGTAAATCTTCATAAGGTACATCCAAATCTTGAATGAAGGCATTGAAATTCCTTAAATGATCCTCGACCGTAATTGCACTACTCCCTATAAACTTAGGCACCAAATTTCTCCAATTTCCATTCATAGGATAAGGGTATAATTGAAACCCTACCAAATCAAATTGTCTAATCATTGTTGTATACTGATGAGGGGGAGGGTTAGGTGGGTACTGATATTGGTACATCAGGTTATTGTATTGTGTGTTATGATGTGGCACATGATGCTGACCATGAGGTAGCTATATATCTGTATATTGTGTGGGAATATGAGGTGGGTGATTTGGTTGTCTGTATTGATTCCCTAAAAATGGAACTTTTTAAGGCTTAAATCATTATATTTTCTAAAAATATGTGATTTCAGCTAAAATTCGTTCCTCTTAGGAATTGTAAACCACTATTATGACAACACCCCTATTTGATGGTGAGGGACCCCTAGTGGATCAGAAGGCCCTGCACCATGATTACCTTGCTTATGAGGTGGTACATACTTAGGGGAGCAACCAGCTGTCTGAGTAATGTTCTGAGTTTTTTGCAATTTGAATTCTCTCATTGCTTGTATCATCTAGGCTTTCTCTTGTTCTTCTCTTTCCTTTCTCTGAGATTCAAGTTGTGATTTTACTTCTACATAAGTTAAAGATTCATAATCTTCTTGAGGAGTCTCATGATCATTGGACTCATTTTGGTTACCCTCCATTTTTTTATCATATTCGTGTTGACATATGAGTCGTTCAACTTCAAATTTAACTCTAAACTTAGCCTATTTCTAAGGATCGTAAAAAGGATTTCTTTGATCTTGTGGGGTACAAGGTTTTGCACTTTAATTATCTCTCCATGTATCAAAACGATCATATATTTCACCATGTGGTATTGATGATTTGTCTTTGTTCATCATGCACATGTCCTCACTTATCCTTTTACCCTTATCAACCCTGTCATCCTTGTGTGTCCACTTACTACTGCCAGCAGGGGCTCCAGTATGACCTCCCCTATATTGAGATCTTGTTCCATTCATGTTGCAATGTTTTATTAGAGTTACCACTCACTTTCTTAAAAGTGAGAAAATATTTTTACTTGTTATTTCTAGTGGAGTCTATATAGGATTTCTAACTCTATGATTAAGGCACAAATTCTTAGTTAATTCCCCAGTAGAGTCACCAATTTGTTAGCTCTCAAAAAAGTAGGCGGAATGCCTCAAGAGGATGCCAAACTCCTAATACGTTTTAGGGTAACAGACAATGTCAAAATATTTAGACCTTCTACTCTTCAAGTGCTGCTAGACCTAGGTGGGTGCACCTATATGAATGAAGCAAACTTAATGTGCTTATCTCTCTTGACATATTTTTTCCACAATGGCAGATGTGAGTGGACAAATAAAACTAAATTTGGTATAAATTGTATACAATATTAAAACTAAAACCTAATATGCTCAATTAATAGATGTAAAGAAAATGAATGAATCTAAATGGTGAAATACGAAGACTAGTGCCTTATTGGGTATACAGAGTCAAATGAAATAGCAATGAGAAACCTCTGGAAAACACTCAAATTTTTGGCATATGTTTTGTTTATAACTTGTATAAACATGCAAGACTATGATTGCTAAGCTCTTCTTAATAATCCAAATGAATTTCCCTGATTACTGTGATTAATTAAAAGGATTTAATCTTTCCTTGAAAGAACCGATCAATCAACCACACAGATACATCAAATGTGCATTGACAAATTGAATATAAACTTGTTATACCAATTTAAACAACCAAAAAGCATCAATCTTGGAGACAACTTAGTAATACTTTCGATAAGCACAAGAAACAATTGACACCAAAAATAAGTAGCTGCATCAACTGATTTTCATTGATATCTCCATTTTGAAATCATACATCATAGTCTCTACTATGAGAATTTTATTCTACTGGATCCTTCTCTAATCTATTTACTATATGTCTTCTATCTAATCCTTTTTTTCCTTTACAATTAGAAATGAACATTTATACATTTGCATATGAAGAGACACATTGTTTCGCATTCTATGTCGGCGAGCAACTATATTCGAACTTCAACTAACAATCTTTGAGACATTCGTTGAGACATCCCGTAGTCACACTGAAGGCCAATGTCTCACCGACAGTCATCCTACATCCTTCATGTCTCGCTGTGACCTCTGTTGTCGGGGAGATGTCCCACAGATGATACTTCATCTTACCGAGATGTGCTCTTTAGTGTATTTTCCGGTCACTAGGACAATTCTGAGTCAGGAGGAGGTTAAATAGAACACCTTGTGTCTTACCAAAATACCCCATGGTACATTCATGTCACTGAATCATGATCACTCTCTCACCGACGAAACACTTCAGCATGAAAAATGGGTCGACAAGACTGTAAAACCTTACCCTGATAACATTTGATAGGATTCCTTCACATTGTTGGTAAGACCGGAGGCATTCGCCAAGACTTTACTCTGATGCATATTAGTCTTACCGATATGTATATCCTTATTGTCAGTCGGAAAGACACTACAAATTCACTGAGACCTCACCCCAGTCAAAAATCTCTCACCGACATGCTCCTTTCGCCGATCGATGAGACAATAAGATCTCGCCAAGACCACATGCCGAATACCATTTGTTTGGCCAAAGATAATCCTTTTGAGTCGCCGAGACAATGAAAATGTCATGCCAATAGGTTTCTGTAGGTAAATTTTGATTGCTATGACATCCTAAGTCGAGGAGACATCTCATAGATCACACTTTGTCTTACCGATATGCCCCCGTAGTATCCTTCTAGTTGTTGAGACATAAACACACTCTTGCCGAAGAAACCATATTTTGGCGTTACCTTCAAGTTTCTCACTACTGAAATTAATCTTACTGATGAAATAAATTCCATTGGCAAGACTATGAATCTTTGAAAAGAATCATACCAATGCCAAATGTATTGCCGAACCCGTTCCTCTAGATTACTCTATTCGGTGAGACTCCCCCCGAAGTATTCTATCGGTGTAACTTTCAAATTTCGATGAAACTCATCCCGATGGCTTCTCTCTCACTAATGCATATCTTTATCAGTGTGACATTTGAGTCGGAAAGACTACGTGACTTCCTCCTGATATCCTTTTGATGAAACCCCTTTGCGCCTTATCAGGAAGACCCAATGCTTTTGGTAAGACATTACTCTGATAGTCTTTTGGTTTGGCTGAAATGAATCCAGGTGCTGGTCAGTGAGACATATATGAGTTCGTTATGACTCATCCTGATAGAATTCTCTTGCCAATATGATTCTTCTGTCACTGAAACAAAAGTTGTGTCCAGCCGATAATCTGCAGCAAGTATACATTAGTAACAATGTCAAATTGATCAGGGTGACCCTCATTCTATCTTGCCGATATGGGTAATACAATGAAATATCAAAGACTAGATGGATTCAAATGGACCACATGACAAAATATAAGCAAGACGTTATGAGGAGGGAATTTTATGCTTATGATGAGGACTTATTTTGGAAACTCATGAATGCAATTGATTGTTAAATTTCAAATTTTCACAGTTCTAACAGGCTCCTCATTTCTAGAAGGATTGTTGTCTGAGGAGATAGTTTCAGAAATTGAGAGGTTGAAAGCATTTGCAAAGGACACACAAGAATGGTTGTAGAATGTTAGTGATAGAGGGGATGAAATGATGGAAAAGGTTTTGTCATTCTATGAGAATTCATCCTTCCTCTCCAAGGACATAGCTTATTTTCTTAATGATTGCAAACAATCACCCGATGATACAATTGTCAAGGAGTTGGAGAGAATCCTTGCCATCCCTACAGAAACTCTGATTAAGGAAGGTCCCATAACCATGCAAGATACACAAAATGCAATGGAGTGGGTAGGGGTATGTTTAGGATCATCATGGAAAAAATAGGCCCTTAAGTGGCAAAAAAATCAGAAAAATCAAAGTTAGGAAACTTGACATAAAAATTTGAATAAGTTATCTATATTATTTTAAAAATATGTAAGAATTGAATTTGTAGAAAATTGAATGTAGTTTCTAATCTACAAGGTTTTTTTTTTTTTTTTGAATATGAAAATTTGAAATTTCAATGCAGTAGTACTTAAATTTCGGGAAAAATATAATAGGTGTCTATCTAACCACCCTAACCACAATAAAATGAAAATATTTTTATAAGATTTTATATATAAGTACAGGACTCATGTCCCAATGTGTTGCATATTTGTTTATTTTTTTTCCAAGCAAATAATTAATTATGATTTTTTAATTACAACTTTTAAAAAATATAAAAACTTGTATGTCTAACCACCTTAACTTGGTCAAAACTTCATGAAATTTAGTTTTTTTTAATCCTATAGTATGAAGCATAGAATGTGATGCAAGTTTCAGATTCAAAAAATGTGATACCGTTTGAAAGATATAGATGTTTTTCAATTAGCCTATCAATTAGGACAGTTAATTCAAATAGAAAATGAATAATAATTATTTACTAAATTCAAAGTAAATCATAATTTATATTGGTGGAAAGCTGAGAATCTTCTTTAAAAACCCTTTTCATTTCATTAATTTTGGGTTAAAAAAAGGTCATCAGCCACATACCCTACAAATACCCATCATATCGCCACTTTTTGGCCCATCATGATCCTGCACATACTTGGGAAACTTTCAAATTTAAGAATGAGCTCAGAACAAAGGCACCCAAGAAATTATCTAAGGCCCGGTTAAAGGTAAAAGAATTCTTTCATAGCTACACCAACTTTCTAGAAACAGTTACAGGGAGGAAGAAATTCAAACAAAAGGACTTGAATGTGGAACAATTGTAGCAATGGTGGCATGAGGTGTACTCCCCATGTGTAGAAGGTCCAATTTTCAAGGACTAATTGGAGGATGTTGCTATTTATAGTTCCTATCTGGATAGATACCAAGGATTGTATGCTGACTGGGAGAAAGTCTTAGCCAAATATGAGGCATAATTAAACTTAGCTAGGTTTAGAATTAATGTGATAGCTACCCCAACTCGGGCTGACTTGGATCTAGTCTTAAAAAAAATAAAAGAGGTTTCGAGAAAAGATGGGGTAGGTGAAGGAGAAAAGAGCAACCCAGCTTGATTGCCTTGGAGAAAGTGTCATTTAATGCTAGTTTTTCTTATTGGATAGGATGACTACACCTTGGATTTTGCACCTAGGAGCATTTAATGCTAAAAGTTGACTTTGGGCACTGACCTCCACTATTTTAATGTATATTTTGAACTTGAAATTTGGGAGGGATTGTTTGGCCAACCTACTTGGCCAACCCTGCTTATGAAACCCTAATTTGGGCTGGACCCTCATTATAATTGCTATAAATAAGGGTTTCTATCTCATTTGTTAAGGTTGGACATTTTGAAAAAAAATTCTAGAAGTTTAGCTAAGGTGTTAGAGAGCTCTGTAATACTTGAGATACTAGAAAAACTTGAATTGTTGCAAATTTTGGAGAAACAAATACAAAAGAAGACATTGTTACTTGGTGCTCCTCATTTCGTTATTCATCTGTGCATGGTTCTTGTGCTTCTTGTATTTCAAATTTTGATAATTTGTTCTAAGTGAGTTACTCTTTAGAAAATATTGGAAATATTTATGTTTCAGTTGTGTTCTTGGTGCAAAATTTGAAGTGTTTGAGCAACCCTTGGTCCATACTTTTAGTTACTTGTTGAATGTGGGTAGTTGTGCAAAGTTACCTTGGGCCTATATTTGATGTGCTTAGTTTAATTGTGAAGTGTTTTCATTTTAATGTTATGTGTAGATTGATATGTGAATGCTTTGAAATATGAAAATCTCATCACCTTAGAAGATAACACTATTTCTGTGACATTGCAGGTTAATATGGGTTTAACAGAAATTAGTTTGTAGGGTTCATCCACTTTGAATGTTCTATCATTTTCATAGTTGATTCTGGGAGTTAGACTTAGATTTTTCTCAAACCCTTATCTCTTTTGCTCTTTATTTAAAATTTGGCTTAATTTAGGACTTGCAAACATCAACATATTGTTATATCTGATGAACCTAAGAAGCTCTAGCATTTGTGTGTAAGGCCCTTTTTGGAAAACCAACATTTTCACACCATCTCTAAGTTGCTTCACTGCATTTGTCAATACCTGACATTAGAGACCTTGGGATTATCTCTTAAGGCTTGCTAATAGAGATTTACCTTTCAAGAGAGATAGAATATCACTTTCTATCTGAGTTGTTGTTGTGCAGAAAACACCATCAATAGGGTCCTATCAAGTCTTACCTGAATTAGGTGATCCCTAACACATCTATCAAACCAAGTAAAGATAGATCCCCTCATACACAAATGAACTAATGGATGGTCATCAATGAAGTCTATAGAATTCAACATACTATCCATACTAGGATAATAACCCTCTATTTTTATTATCCTTGAGATTGTTATTGAAATCCCCCATAACCATCAACTTATAATTAGAATGGATTGATATGAACATTTCTCAAACTATTCCATAGTTTCTTCGTAATATTCTTAAACATTTAGAACCAATAGATATTATCCCCTACATGAGTAAACTTGGTAGTAATATCATGAGATTCTTCAGAAAATGGTTCACCATTAATCAATTTGGGATTCTAGAAAGTAGCCAACCCTCCAAATTCCCCATTTTCACTATACCCACAAAACCCATAGTCATTAAATATTTTTTCTTAAGATTTCTCAGTTTTTCATTTTGCATCATAATCTCTTGAATCAATAAAATGTTTGGTCTATTCTCCCAGATAAGATTACACATGAGGTCATGTTTGTGAGAATTATTGGACCCCCTAAAATCCACAATATAATCTTCATTATTTAGGTGGAGGTGTTGCCTTAGAGCACATAGTTGTTATTATATTTTTCACTCCATCTAAAATGCCCCATTTTCTATCTCTCTCCCTATTTTCTTTGGACAAAAATCTTACTTAAGTCTTAGTATCTGAAGCACAACTCACTATTTTTTTCTTCTATATAAATTCTCTAGTTCCCTCTCAAAGGAGGCAAGCCTTTTTTACTTTTCTTTACTCTTTCATGATTGACTAGATTTATTTTTTCTCTACCTTATCTTTTAACTTATCTTTTCTCCTTGACCTTGTTACTTATGGTAGAGAAAAATAAAGAGAAAAAATATGGAGAATTCATGATAAGAACAAGAACTAGAGGATAATGCACTAGAACATATGCCTCATTTAATACCATTGTCTCTTGAAGCATAAAATCCAAAATGAGATCTTAACTCCTAGTGACTATTTTTATCATGGATTCCATCCATTCTTTGACATTATTAGCTCCCTTATTTTTTGAATCCGCTCCATTTTTTTCTCATTGATGGGTCACTATTAAATATTCACAAACATTGCTAAAACATGTGATCATTGACTCTTCATGGACTTCAAGAAAGTGCTCCCATTCATAAAAACTAATATTTTTTCTTCAAAATCATGGAATGCTAAATCAAGTCGGAGCTTTATCTCATTTTTCTCCATTATTTGAGTGTTTTCTAAAAGGAGCCCCACTTGCACATGTTTCAAAACATTTTTTTAGAAACAAGTTACTGAAGCAAGATGGGAGCTCAAGCTCCACATTATGTTTCTCACATTGAGTGATTAGATGAGTGAAGACATATTTTAAAGAGGTCAAGAAATTATTCAAAGATGGGTGTGGACTTTTATTCTTCCTTTTTTTAGGTTCTTTTTCCTTCCAAATTTTCCTCATCAGTAGAGTATGGAGAGGATATTGTTTCACATACTGTCATGCTTTCTTATATATGAAGTAGAAAAAATAAATGCTTTCAAATTAAATTGGATGCTTCCATTCCCCTAGTTTATATTTAGTGAAAATCAAGTAGGGAGATTATATTTCTATTGAAAACAAACATAGATTCTAAAGCCCATTAGGTTCAACATAGTAAGGTAAGGTTGGATAAAGATTTGATATGATGAAAATGATGAGGGAATGAGGTATTTAGATATATATTTTTGAAAAATAAAGTGAATTTGGTGTGAATATGATGAATGACTAGGAGTTAAGTAAATTGATTTTGGATTCAACTCAAATTAGTGGAGATGGCTTGACTAGTTATAAAAAAAAATTATTTTGAGTTCATATCAAGATAATAATGAATTAAATTAATTAAATAAATGGAGAACGAGAGGAAAAAATTTCTAGTTAGAAGAACAAGCTAACTTGTTAGGAGATAATTAGCAATTTATTTATTTGTTAAAAATGAATAATTAGTTAACATTATTTAAATAATAAAAAATAATTCATTAATTGAGTAGCCATGGATAATAGTAATAAATGATAAATATTAAATGCAATAATAAATGATAAATGTGATGACATGACAATAATTACATAACTAATGATGTAATAATATCTAGTTAATGATAAAAAATGAAATAATAATTTTAGTGTCTAGAGAGAACACAAGAATCCCTTTATCAAGATGATAAAATAATCCTATGAATTTTAGTAGTAATGAATAAACCAACAATTATAGAGAATAAATTTCAACAATCTATGATACTATCCCTAAGAGTGTTTAAGCTAATAGCATGAACAATGTAGAAAAACAAGAAAAAACCAACAATAAGGGAGTTATGTTATAGAATTTAGAGTATAACCATATTTCTAAAAGAGTGTTGTAGACAACTTCAATGAATCCTTGGAGTTTATGGAATAATCTACTATAAGAGAAGAACATAATATCAAAAGCTAAAAGTATCAAGTGTTGTTGGTAAAATATCATAGCATGAAAACATTAGTGTATGTGCATTGTAGAAAGCATGTCTATAAAACTAGTAGTAATTAGAGAAAAAAAGATTTTATACTATAAGAGGAGAGATAGACAAAAAATTGTAGATCAATTGAAATAATAATTTTATTTTTTATTTTTAATTTTCAATCATCACATTGCTATTGTGAGAAAACAAATAAGAAAACATTAATTTGAAATGAGTAATCACATGCATAGTTAGCCATTACAATCATCCATTAACTAAAATTACTTTAATTTTATCATTGAAAAATGACCATAATTTTTATTTTGCATTGGAAATGCATCCATGATATTGATGAAATGTAAGTAATTAACAAAAATACCAAAATTAAAAGTTGAACACAACATCAAAGAGACATGACATTGAATACAAGAATATAAATAAACATAAAATTAACACTTGGTTCATGAAAATGGTTGAATCTTAGACTAAAATTAGTCATGAAACATACTACTAAAATAAACAATAAATATGTTTAATTTATAAAATTTAAATAATAGAACATACAATTTATAACTCTACGTTTTACCTCACTACATTAAAATCATGTTATTTTATCTCTACATTTTATCACTTCATTAAACTCATATCATTAAGTGATCTAACTAGTTGTTAAAGTATCAAATTTAAAATATATTTAAATAAATTATATAATTTTAAATATGTTTGGATATACTACAAAAATGATACAAAAAAGATTGGACTAGATTGCCTCGTGGGAAAGTAAGTATTTAAAACTTGTTCGACTAGCGAGAAGTTATTGAAATATCATCTTTGTTATAAAATTATAAACTAGCAATTGCACCTAATGTGCAATGGGTACACTGAAGAGGTGTGGAAGGCCAGTTTGGAAAAAAAATGGTCATTTTTGTAAATATTTCTATAGTATGAGTAAAAATGGTAGACCATTTAGTAAATGATGTTTTTGTGCAACAAAGGTCTCAATGGAGAAGTGGTAGATTCAAATAAAATATGCATCCACTTACAAGGATCCAAACACAATTGAAACAAAACTATTAAATTAAGAAGGTAATAAGGCTCTATTACCAATAGGCTCATGTTATGTTTGCTATAGCAAGAGAGGGAGAGGGGGAGAGATATATAAAAAGGGAGTGATAGAGTGGGAAAGAGTGAGGAGAGGGGAGATGAGATCTAGATAGTAATAGAGATGTATAAGAAGATAGAGACATCTAGATGGAAATGTAGATAGATTTGGAGGAGAGCGAGAGATAAATAGAGGAGAGAGGGATAGATAGAGAGGAAGAGAGAATATATAGATGTGAGAGAGAGAGAGAGAAATATAGAGATAAATGATAGGAAGTTTCACAGAGAGAGGGAGAGAGGGGGAGACGGGGAGAGATATAAAAAGGTAGAGAGATGAGTGAGGGAGAGTAGGAGAGATGCAGTGAATAAGAGGGAAGAGATAGAGAGATAAAAATATAGGAAGTGATAAATAGAGATATAAAGAGATAGGGAGACAGGAGCATCCAGTGGTGTAAGGGCAATCTTGCATCACCCTAAAATATTGTATTTTTATTTGTTTATAGTTTCCTTAGCTATCTTAGGGCCCATGGTGACTCATGTAGTCTTTAGGATAGCTAGAAGTTTGCAACAACCAGAAATAGTCACCTACTATTTTTAGTAAGTCAGCGTATTCAAGATGTATGGACACAAAAATTGATCTCAAGGAGTGAAATTAGAAACTAAGATTTTTGGTGAAAGAATCATCTCACAATCCTATACCGTTTGGAAGATATTAAATTTTCATCACAAGGAATTTCTCTAATGAGGTTTAAAACTAAAAATTGAGGCCCTTTAGAGCCCCAGAACAGGGTGCCAAATCTATGATCTTTTAGATGTGGTGAAAGATGACTATAGATCTCTTCACAAAATTTCCAACAATAGATTACAATTGCAAAAGTGATGGTTGGATCAAAAGTTATGGCCCTGAGAAGTTGCCCCACTAAAAAGTGAATTTCATTAAAATATTTTCCTAGGAAAGAAATCAAATGATGAGACTTTTGGCGCCAAAACAAAAGGGAAAGTACACTTTCTAAATCATTCTAGGGATATTATTGGGTACAATAAAAGGGTTAAGTTGGGGTTCTAGAAGGTGGCTCCATTAGTGTAGATTGTGGCTCCGAATAATAGATTTTCTTTCAAAGTTAATTTTTGTTGTAATGAATCAAGCCCATGAGGTTGTAGCATTGTAATCTCTAAATCTATAATTTTCATTTTTTGGAAATAATTGAAAGTGAGTTTTTTTGTGTCTCACATCTCCTGTGTTGGTATCTATTTATGTGTTTTATGTGGGTTTCGGGCAGTGTAGCCCTCATGAGAGATGGAGGTAGAGAGATATTGTTATAAATAGGTATAGATAGAGTGAGATATATAGAAATAAAGAGCGATAGAGAGAGAGAGATAGTTGGGAAAGATAGACCTCAAATGTGTTGCAGAAAGAATTGATGTGAAAAAAAAATAGAAGGCATAGATTAGATAACATTATTATATTTGAGAATCAAAAAAATCTGATAAATATTTGAAATTATAAATTCTAGAATAGGTGATAATTCTAAATGTATATTTAGAGGGAAATGCATCCAAAAAACTAGGGTTTCTAAAAAATGATTGGTTGAATTTAAATAGATTGGAGTCAATCAAGCTTATAATGAAGACATTTTTCAAATCATGGTGGAGCAAGTTATGTAGGAATTGGAGCTAAAAATATTGCTTTGGTGCAAAGATACATGAAAACTTAAATTGTATGACATGCAAAGGTGGAAAAATACTAAATACAAATTAAAGGGGAACTACTTCTTAAAATCAAGGGTTTCTTTGTTAAATTAAAAGCATATTGGAGCCAAGCAAGTTTAAATGAAGGGTCTAGTTGAAAAGAGAGGGAAATCAAAACAAAAAAGATATGAATTTGGCATAGATACATCTCCATGGGGATCTAGATCTCTCTACCCATCTCTACTTCCACAAATTCTTAATGCAAAATATGGTGAACTATGAATGCAAAAAACGGCAGCGAAAAACGGTAAACAAAAACCGGTGAGAAAGAACAGTCGTGATCATTTATATCGTCTTACACATCCTGTTTAAAACTGTACACCGTTGATCGACAAAATGAGGTGGGTGAAATTCAAATAAGGAACACCTTGGAACTTCCAATCTTCAGCGAATGATGTGATAGGTCTTTCTCGGGAATCCATAGGAACTCGAAGAGTCAAAAAGACAAATTTCAAGCTGGGAACTTACAATGTCTGAAAGCATATCTCTCAGTCAGCCAGCGGGCTTGGCAATGGAATTGAGCATGTTTTTCTTTGTCCTCTTTGCCTAAAATTGATAATCTCATTGTTTCCATCCTTAAAAACTTAAGCACGATGTTTTCTTGTCCAAGGAAGAACTTTTTGCTTACACTTAAACTGCTCGAAAATGTAGTTAATGAAACAGTGTAAGAGCAGCTTTTCCAATGATCTTTTATCGTGTTTCTGTTGTGTTTGGTGGTAAGCAGGCCATGACAACAATGTAAGCTTGTTTTACTTGTCTGCCAGGTGCGACATTTTCAAGAGACTGCAACAATCGGCTTCTAACGTCGTCGCAAGGAGCATATTCTGGAAAGACGTGTAAACCTGAGAATGGTCTTGCACGTGGGGATCCCCATTGCTTTTGAAGTTATGCAACGTTATGGTACAACAGAAGCGACTATTTCTCATACAAAATGTATCAGGTTATACATAGTATACGTATCTAAGAGTTTGATTGGATGGTCGACAATTTCTTATTTAAATAGTTTTATCGTTCATGTATTGTTTATTTATGCTTTTTTTCAAATCCATTGGATGGAGTGTTTGGTCTCTGAGATTATTTATATATGCCTATTGATAATCTATTAGGTATTCTTATTAATTTAACATTAAAGTCGCATTTACCAATTTATAATTATCTCATGGGTTTATAATTTAAGAGATTTCTATCAATATATTTAAAAAAGTTGACTTTTCATGTATAATAATTTATCAATATCAATAATTATTTGCGACAATATCAAGAATGATTATAAAAAAGTCATGATTTTTTTAATTTCTTCAATTTTCTATGATGTGATGTATCATTATATAATACTATAATTATTTCAAAACAATGCATAAATTAATTTTATATCATATTCATATACAATTATAATATTTTGTTTAAAATACAAATATATATTCAAAAGGGTAACAATGATATTTAGAAAACAAACATAATCTTATGGTAATAACATTAAACACATAGACATCATTAATATACACTATATAGTTTTAGTGTATAATAATAAGTTAATTATAAAATAAATTCAAATATGCTTTGTATTCAAAATATACATATTGTATGCTAGCCTAATTTAATACCAAAAAAGCCTACTTTGCTAGACTAGTAAATTAAATTATAGGTGTGATCAAAGTATGGCTAATAGTTTTTTGAAGAATTTGCTTGGTAAATATTATGTCTAGAGTAAGCTTGGTTTATATTCTTAGAATTTGGAAAGTTTGGGTTGAATTTTTAAAGTGTTATTATTATAAAAAAACAAGGCTAGCTCACATTCTTAAGATTCATAATGTTGGATCAAATTATTATTTCTCTCACATTTCTATTGTATCAAAATCTTTTGGATGGGACAATTCTCTAATATGAAATCTAATTTTTTTCTCTTTGTTAAAATAACATTTTAATTTGTTAAAAACATTTTTTTCTCTTAGACATCTACATTCTACGATGGGTATAATATTGAACAATTCTAAAATAATTTATTTTCATATGAACACCTAATTTGCATTGTAGTCAAGCCTAATAAAAATATCTATTGATAGATTGTGGGGAAATTTTTCTTGATATAATGAATTTGAGATTTGAATAACCAAATATTTCTTTGTATTGGAGATTTTAAAAATATGTACTATTTACTCTATGGAAAAAAAAGCTTTTCATTTCTCTTTCTCAAGGCATGGTCTTTCTCTTTACAACTATTTTAACAAAATTATTCATTTCTATTGAATACCAAAAATGCTCATTGACACACTTGGGTTATGAGATTCATGCCAAACATAAATAATTATTTTGATAGTAATGGTATTCAAGTTTGATTTAATTAAGACAAGATTTGATGGAATTGATGTTTTATTTCCTAAATTAATAAAAATGGGTGATAAGAATACAATTCTAATGGTAAATACTATTGTGTATAACAAAAAGACACATCTAGCATGTCCAAGACTGATGCAAGAATTTAAAATCAATTAATTGGCTGATGTATATAGCATATTATGTCCTAATTCATGTCCACTGGCTTGTAATAATAATTTAGCCTAGTTTGATATTTACTTGCAAACTACAAGGTTGAGAAGTCATTTATTTTGTTCGTGTATTTGAAATGTAATTGTTGTGATTATTTGTTAGCTTCTTTTTCTTTGTAATATATCTTACTATTTTGTCTACCTTGATTCTATGTATGATTAAAAAACCTATTTTAGAGTGCAAGATAATTGTATATTGGTCATATTAGTCTTCTTATCAATTATACAAAGATTAGAGTGGAAGGATCCTTTAAATGTATAAACCTAGTTTTTATCCATTGTTCCATGGGGACACGCCATTGGGGTTTGTGTGGTGTCCCAAATTTCTTTATATCTTAGGGGCTTGGAGAGTTGGAGACTTGGAGGGGATATCCATTTTTTAATACTAAATAACCGTCTCCATTTGATGCATAATTGTTTTTAAAAACATTTTTCAAATAAAAAATGTGAAAAGATCTTAAAACCTAAAAAGGGACAAAATTTCATTCTAAATGTAGCACATTATATTTATATTTCAGAAATCTCTCTATGTCTAGTTTTCTTAAGTTATTTTATAAGATATCCTCCCACTATTTATTTCCATTCCATAAAACCACATCTCCATGTCTCTATTGTTAGTGTAAGTAGTATCTTTTTCCATCTAGATAGGATATCACCTTTCTAGGATTGACCTATCCACACCTAGCTTAAGTTTACTTAGGTTTTTTTAATTTTTCTCTCACTCCATAGTATTGAGACATATGTCCTAATGACTTGAGACATAGGTATTGCATGTACACTTTCCACTTTCTCACCCACTTGTCAAGTGAGATCACAAATGTGTCATCTTTGGGGGGGTAGTCAAAGTTTCACTCCTACCTTCTCACCTTATCATCCTTGCCTATATATGTAAGGCTTGATCATTGTATCATACCTCTTCATTTTATATTGATACACATACTATTGTACTTATTTTATTTCATTTGTGGAAGTTTTTTATGCTCTTGTATCTTGGCATTCTCCAACATGGTATCAAAGCCATGATCACATAAAGGTGACTCCCATACATAGCTCTATCAATGAAACATCATAGAGCCAAATGGATAGTATCATTGCGTTCAAAAGGCTCGAGAAACAAAAATACTTTTTGTTTCATCAAATTTCGATAATTTTCATTTTTTGCATTTTTTTTGACCTTAATGTCTATTTTCAAAAAGTTGTAAAAAACAATTTTTTTTAGTAGAGGGCTAACTTTCCCTTTACCAATCTACTATCGGGTAGATATTTGGTTTATTTAAAAACATATTATGGCCTATTCGTCCTGTAGATCAGAATTGGAATATTTTCTATATCTTCATCAAGTAGGCATATTTGGCCTTTCTAGCCCATTTTTGGAATTTTCAAATTGTAGCAAATTTGTGTCTTGATCGGCCTCTTTGTAAAGTTTGTGGCATTATTTGTAAAGTCTGTGGTTCTGAATCAACGTTATTGAAATATTATTAGTTCCTGCCAGGGAACTATAGCAGAGGCTTCAACCCTTAACAAGTGATTAATCTATTAGTCGAACAGCCAATCAGCGGGCATAGATTTTTCTAAATTTGTTTTTGGTTTGCTATTTGTATAGTTAACGTGCACATTTTTTATGCAAAATATTCACTGCAGAAATTTTGGCGCTCTATGATTGGGGCGGGAAAGGGTTCTGTGGATTGTCAGAGGCCTTGCATCTCTTATGAGACAAGAGACTGCACGAAAATCGGAAGCTCTTGCAGATTGTCAGAGGCAGTCTGGAGACGTGGACATCAGGTGTGTTGTAGCTCCTTTCTTTGCATGACAGGAGGAATTCCATGAAAACCATTGTTTTTACATTCACAGCCACGAGAATGCATAGGGATTTTTTTTTTTTTTTATCAATGCAAGAGAGGGCACGAATTTTAGGGAGGCTCATGGAGGTTTCCAGTTGAATACACACCATCACATTTCTCACTGCCATGCAACTTATTTCCCTAGACAGTTGGCAATTAGGGTTTCCCGCAATGTTAATGGGCTTCATAGCAGGTTGCATGCAGGGGAGACGTGGCTAGTTTCGACGGCATTGGTTGCTACAGTCAATGATGAGGGCACTCAGATATATGGATGCAAAACATTCTCCCTGGGTTACCATATGTGCTAGAGTTTTTCATCTTAGCTTAGCCTTCTTTGTTTTTGTACAAAGGATAGGTAGACATTACATTTTTGTCAAATTTCATGTTATAGCTTTTTGTCCTACTGTTAGTAAATTTTGTTCCTTGTGATTTACAAATGTTCGTCATTACACCACAGTCTCAACAGCAATTCACATAGGGATCAGACCATCTTTCAGGTTGAGGACTCTCAAGTTGAGGAACAACTTTGTATTATCAGGTAGATTGATATACAGTTTGCTTCACTAAAATATTTTTTTGTACTTTCTACTAGAATTTCAATATGGCACATTTACTGGCATTTTAGTTTGTTTTATGACCGAGCTACTGTCTCCTCACATCTTTGTGTCTGGCAAATTAAATCACTCTAAATTTCTGTAACTTGCTCATGTCAAGCAAAAACCTCTCCTAAATGCAAAACAATCTCATCTGCATTTCTTTCTTGTGGTCTTTCTTAACTTGGCATACGATTTCTCTTGTCATTCTTGCTCTGATTGCATGGTAAGGATTGATACACTCTGCATAAGATCATATGCACATCAAAAAAATTGCAATTTGAATACAGATGACTTCTGAACAACAAATTCCCTTAGAATAAATCATTCACCTTTTGAAGATGTCCCACATAAATCATCTTCATTTCATACTTGATCTCTACCAAAAATTTTGTAGTCTTAGGTTAATTTCAATTGGCATTTTCAACTATTGTGCTCCAGTCTAATCCTCTGTGCAGGTCAGTGACATGTTGTATGATCTAACATGTAATCCTTGAGGCACCTGTGTGTTCCAATAAACAAATAAACAAGTTATTCCACCATCCCACAAATTTGTCACCTTGCATTTGTAGTAAAACAATTGAATAGCAGTTCCCATTGAATAAGGACTTGGTTGTCACAGGTTTTAAGATGCTTCTAACTATTAAACAAAATGGGTTCAGAAGGAATATACATAATCACAAATGCAATAAGGAAGCAGCGTAAGCTAACAAACTTTCTCCACTCATTCAGTTTTACATATTCCTCGAAAGTCATTCTATATCTGCTCTTTACTAGTTGGCTGCAATGTTCAACAACAAAATTCACATCAGACGATTGGTGGATCTATAGGTCCCAGATATTGTAGGTGCCTTTAACAAGGATAAACTGAAGAATATATTCAAATTTGACTACTACAATGTTGAAAAGGCGATTTTCCAAGTGATAAATGTTGATTTCTTACTAGATCCAATGTGCTTCTATTCTTGCACAGAGATAGCTTATTCTTTTCTTTCAAATGCCATGGACCTATTAAATTGCCCTACTCTGCTCCATTTTTTTGTGTCAAAAACATATATGGGAATCAATTTTCAGTGATGCCCAACTGCTTCATGCAATTGACCAATATGATATCTCAAGGGTATCTTCCCCATTGGTGGCATCTTTTCTAGTTCTCTACACACATTATCCTTGGAGGTCAACTATATCCTCAATGCTTTGACTCCAGGCCTTCAAAAATTATATATTGTCTCATGGTCATTTGCTTGATAGGGAGGTTATTCAAAAAGCTAAATCCAATTTTTATTCTCCTTGTCTAGTGCTGAATCACTCTTTGTCTTGTCTTAGTGAAAACTCAAAGTTACTGAAGTCCCTCAATGTTTTGTGCACAGACGAACCATATTTCAGTGATCAATATAGTAATTAGGGTGGCATATGGTAACTTCCTGTTTGAATCTATAATAATCTGGTTTTTTGTTTGTTTGTTACCGATCATTCGATGCAATCCTAAACTATTTCGGGATATTTTTGGGCTTGGATATGCTAGATAATTTTAATGTGTTTTCAGGTTTTGGCTTGTAACAACTACTATATTATTATATTATTAATATATTTACAAGTAGTCTCTACCTTTTATCAAAAAATGAAAAACATCATACTCTATTTGAACATCATTTTCTAATTATTAAAACTATTCCTCTTTAACTTATATAATTATTTCCACATTCAAAATTGCTTCAATAAAATATAATTGTATACTAAGAGTAACACAACTCTTTTTACTGCAGCCTGAGTAGATTCCTGTGAGGTTATAGCTCTTTTCTGAGCAGCTACGGTGGAGAAAATAGATGGAATTAGTACCTAAAAACTCTGTCAGCTTTATGAATTGTTCTTTGTTACCTTTATCCTCAATGCTTTGACTCTAGGCCTTCAAAAATTATACATTGTCTCATAGTCATCTGCTTGATAGGGAGGTTATTCAAAAAGCTAAATCCAATTTTTATTCTCCTTGTCTAGTGTTGAATCACTCTTTGTCTTGTCTTGGTGAAATCTCAAAGCTACTGAAGTCCCTCAATGTTTTGTGCACAGACGAACCATATTTCAGTGATCAATATAGTAATTAGGGTGGTATATGGTAACTTCCTGTTTGAATCTATAATAATCTGGTTTTTTGTTTGTTTGTTACCGATCATTCAATGCAATCCTAAACTATTTTGGGATATTTTTGGGCTTGGATATGCTAGATAATTTTAATTTGTTCTCAGGTTTTGGCTTGTAACAACTACTATATTATTATATTATTAATATATTTACAAGTAGTCTCTACCTTTTATCAAAAAATGAAAAACATCATACTCTATTTGAACATCATTTTCTAATTATTAAAACTATTCCTCTTTAACTTATATAATTCTTTCCACATTCAAAATTGCTTCAATAAAATATAATTGTATACTAAGCATAACACAACCCTTTACTACAGTCTGGGTAGATGCCTGTGAGGTTACAGCTCTTTTCTGAGCAACTACAGTGGAGAAAATAGATGGAATTAGTACCTAAAAACTCTGTCAGCTTTATGAATTGTTCTTTGTTACCTTTGACGTATTTATCTTACAAATTTTCCAATTTTCTAACTGTTGGGCAGAGTGTAGTGATGGAAAAACCATCCCACAAAGTGCTCTAGACCTGATTTGAATTCCCTCCAAATGCTTAGGCACAAATCTCTACCCTGTTTTTATGTGTTTAGCGAATTTCTTATGTGGCTTTGCTAACCTTGATGCATGCTAAAGGACTTACTACCACATTTCCTCATGCCATGCAGATTTATCATATGGTTAGCATTTTAAATTCTCACTAACCATTGGATCCGCATTGAGTACTAGATCCATTTTTCATATATGTATCTGCCAAGAGTTTTGCTAGTTTCTCCTGAGACTTTGTTGTTAGGTGAAGTTTGTCCTCCTTAAGTACAAGGCCATTGGCATCAACATAGTAGACATTGTGAATGCTTATACCCAATTGTACTCTTCTAGTTTTCTATGCAGGTTCACTATATGGAGGGTCAGCCATGGTTATAGCAACCTATCAGGGACAAAAAAGAGAATTGGGACTTGATAGTTTATAGCAAATGAACAATGTGATTTATGTCCAGTAGAATTGGATATAAGCATAGGATGGCTTTACCAAATAAAGCTTGAGCAAGGTTGCCATTTTTCATATATTCGTATACTAGGAGAAGCTCTCCTCCTACACAACAACCATAAATTTAAACAAGATTTGGATGTTATACAGCAGATATTGTGGTTACTTCAATCAGAAACTGGTGATTCCCTTGTTTGCACAATTGTGACAATTGCTTTATTGCTACTTTTCTTCCACTAGGTAGTATGCCCTGCACAATAGAGATTCTCCATTGTAAACTTGCAACAATAGTTTAATAAGCATTTCATACTTCCCTAAGAAGCACCAGTATAAATGTTATGCATGTGTTTAATGATTTTATTGCCCATGTAAAAAGCATTTCTTGCATGTTTACTAGGAAACTGTAGTATACAAATAGGAAACATGTCCGTGTCCCTGTACCCACAATATTTGGTGATTACATTTATATTTAATTTAGCCATGCCTTTGTTTATTTACTCATCTTAATTTTAATGGCATCCTTATTTCCAATTTTGTATTGGCACCTGTATTGTCATTTCCCAAGTGCACAGTCTCTTTACTGTCACAACTAATCCACACATCTCTAGAATAGCAATAAGCAGACATAGTAAAATTGTCAAGACTGTGATATGAAACGTTGATGGTCAAAATAGTCTCCGTTATCTATTTAGTAGACTTTTTTCCCAGGTAGTGTCTGGTTCTTCAAGGATGAACCTAAATGATGAGGATGTAATTTCAAAGGCTTGAATACCAACCTTTTTTCCTATATCATTTGAGCAATTATTGTAATCACATACTCATATGCACACATTAATAAATATTGAAACACTTGAAACAAATGTTTGTCATTGGCTGACATAAATTACCTGGTAGAGTTTAATTTATTATTTCCTCAAAATTTATGATGGTTTTAAGTTGCTGACTGTGTTCGAATGTTTTCAGTAGCAAGATACATATAGTTATATAACTCTTATGTTATTTTCTTAAATTATTGCACAATGTAAGGAAACAGATACACTTCCCTTGCTTTAATGATACCTTTCTCTTTTTTACTAAAAAATACAAATATAGTGCTGATTCTCTATGGCAACCAACAAAAAATAATATGTTGAGTTCTATTAGTCTTCTGATGTTTTGTATTAATGTTAGACTGGTATATTTCCTTTGAATGATATGAAAACATGCTTTTGTTTGCTTGATTTAAGATTCAGTGGCAATGTGAACATTTAAAAGATTTCGTGCTTTATTTCTATACCTTGGAACATTGCAATAGAAATTGGAAATACAATACAAAACCAAATGAGACCAGAACTATTCTTACACAATAGAAATTGAAAATACAATACAAAACCAAACACGGCAAGCTGATGCTAAGCTTGTCTTATTAATTGTTCCCATTGTTGCTATACGATGGACAAGATGAAAACCACATTGGTCTTGACAAAATCATTAGAGAATGTCATAGATGCAGAGAACTATAAACCCACTGGCAGTGATCTGTTAGCCCTGTCAATTGACACAGTATTGGCATACAATAACATGTTCAGGTTAGAACCATTTGCCTACAACATAGGCGACTGTCTTTTTGATTCATTCCAGTTGTTGTTACATATGCAATACACTTCTTTGCAACTACGGAATGGAATTATTGACTACTTTATCAATTGCCTAAAAAACAAAGATCGTGATGCTTTATTATCTTACGACCTTGAACTAGATCCGCATACATTGTCTAGATTACATGGAGTGCATGGAGTCAACGATGTTGATACATATTTATGATGTATGCGGTTGTCAGCAATTCAAAAACTGAACTGTAATGAATATGGCCTTTGGGGGGATGTCTTTTGTATTAAGTGGCTAGCAAAATGGTTGAATATTGGAATATGTATCTGGTCTTCAATAGCAAAAACAAAGTACTTGCATTTCAATGAGGGGTCACAAAATAATACATATTCTATCTTGTTCCATGATGAAAACCCTGAGCAAGGACATTTTGAACCACTTATTAAGAAAAAAAGAACTCTGCTCTAGGCATAGACTCACCAAGGTCAAACGTCAAACACACTTATAGAATCAGCTAAGAGTTTTGCAAAAGATAGTTTAGTGCGTACATTGTCTAACTTGTGCAAAAATGCACTGTCAATATCAGATTGTGGAGACAGTCTTTTTAATACAGTTGCTACTTTGACAAACAATGAATATGATAGTCAATGTCTTAGACAATACATGGCTCAGTCCTTTTGCAATGCAATACTACGTGGAGACAAAGTCGCACTGAATTGTATCGATACCTGTATCAAATCTCACTTGACCATTGTTGGTTTCCCGAGTTGGGAAGCATTTATTGCAAAGGTTGGACAGCCATATGAACAAAGTAGAATTGAAGGAGTGGATTTTTGTTTTGAATGGCTATCCTACATTTTGCAAGTAGAGATTAAGATTTGGTCAACAGCCAATAACATGTGTATAAAAGAGTTTTGCAAATGTGTTAGGCCGACCAAAGTATACAATATCATGTGTAACCAAGTCAATGACATGCATACACACTATACTCCATATGGAGTAGACATTGTTGCAGCAACTGGCGGTTATGCTGGGCAACCAAAAACAACACTAGTTGCAGCAACACAAAAGATCAGTATCCACAAACTGAAACAAACCATTCAAAAAAATCTACATGTACAGATTAACACCTCCACAAGGTTATCAAATACCTCTAAAAAAATGTGCCATGATCTCAAACCTACTTGTAATAGCCAGCATGTACAATTTGACATTGTTGCACAATCAAAAAATTTCTTTAATCAAATCTCCCATGACTCACTTCGCAAAGTAAAGCGACAAATGCGTGAAATAGCTAAAATTCAATCCGTACAAAATTCAACAAAAAGACAAAAGACAGCAGTAGAATCTTATATGGCGAAAATTCAAGACACGCCAAAACATGTGTGTGCAATTTTCCAGCGGCTCCATTTCAAGAAAAACATAAAAAAACTAACACAGAAAACAAAAGACACATACGAATTACTACTATCAAAGAAAAAACACTTTCTTGGAAACAAGATATGCAAGTATTGTTCTCAACATTTGTAACAAAACATAAAACCACCGTATGGAACCCCAGAACATATCAGAAGAAACAATCCATTAGAACATGCAGCTATGCTTTCAAAACTTGAGGAAAGGCTAGTGGCATTTCGAATTGCATTTGCACAGATATGGCAACTAGGACACAAGAGGGCTCAAATTGGATTATCTGGAACCATTATCAATGTGCCAACCGACATTAACATCATACAAATAGTATTGCCGCGATCATTGAATGAAACATGGACAGTTGCTGTTGCATTAAAGAGACGTTTGCAATACACAAATGCATATCAAAAGGGAAGAGTGCGACCAAATACTATTATGAATGCTCTCAATGAATTGTGCAAAACAACACTATACAAAATGCATAGTGTCAAATTGAACAAGAAGTGGCATGAGCATTTCTACCCTTTACAAGAACAGGTCCTTGATGATGTCGAGTCTTCATCAATTGACGATGACAATGAAATTAACAATGCACCAGAGATTGAAACAGACAGTTTGATACATGGGTTTACTGAGTCAAGAACTATACATTATCTGCAAGACAAAGTAATAGAGATTGCACCAGTAGAAGGAAAACAACCCCTAGGAATGTTCCAAGATAAATATGCAGAGGAGGTGAACTTCCCCACACTTTTTTTTGGGGAGCCATGTGATGAAGCAAGGGAAAAAAGACTCTCATATCAAAAAATCGCCCAATGGGAGTTGCAAAATTCAAATCGATCATTTGCCTATCATACAACTAATTTATTTTTCAAAGCTGTCAAAATACTAATTGTCCAGGTCTTCTCTACCATATGGATACGAATTCGCAAGGGGAAACTACGAGGCAAAACTCTACTAGCAAAAGATGTCAAGTACAAACCAAATCTTGAAAAGTTATTGGGATCAGATATTGGATATATAGATTTCAAAAAAATAAGAAATTCACCAGACTATTTGCAATATCTAAAGAAGAATGTTTTGTAATGATATGACAATTAGGACCACCAACCTTCTTTTTAATGTTCACTAGTGCAGAGCAAGATTGGACACCATTAACAAAAGCATTGGAAGAGCTGTACATATCACATTACACAAGGTCGAGCCAAACACAATCTAATTCACCTCCTGACAATGACATTTTCTCTCTAATAAAAAAGGATCTAGTCACTTGTACACGCTATTACAAACATAGGATTAATGCAATGAAAAGATTGCTATGTTCAGATGAAACCTTCTTTGGAAAGGTATTGGACTACTTCTCAGTTACAGAATTCCAAAACCGAGGCAATGAACATGATCATTTTATGCTATGGGTTAAAGATGCACCGGTCTATGGAAAACATAGCAATGCCACCATTCAACAGTTTGTAGACAAATATATAACTTGCAATACAGAAAGCTTAGATGGTCAAATAGCCAAATTACACACACATCATCACACTAGACAATGTAGAATCATAAAACGGAAAAAGTGTCGCTTTGGTTTCCCACAACCACCTATGAAAGCAACAACAATACTTGAACCATGTGCTGACAGAGAACAACGCAATTTGCATATTGCTAAGAAACTGTATTCGACTTTGGAGACGTCAAGTTATGATTCTTCTGTATCCTTTGAAGATTTCTTGGACAACATAAACATGGCTGAAGGCGAATACATAGAAGCAATACGATCTACATTGCTTAGGCCAACATTGTTCTTAAAAAGAAAACCAGCTCACATATGGAATAATTCTTTTGCAACCCATATTATACATTTGTGGCAAGCAAATACAGATGCATAGTTTGTTCTCAATGCATATGCTGCAGCAACATACTGTAGCTCCTACATGACAAAATGTAATAACTCAATGACAAAAGCATTCAATAAGATATGCATAGACCATAGGCAGCATAACATCGATGCCATTAATATGTTAACAAAACTTGGCAATGCCTTACTCAATTTACAGCAAATGTTTGCTCAACAAGCCATACACATTGTGCTTTCACTTCCACTTAACTATAGTTCACGAAAATGTAAATTCATAGACACTTCTGATCCTGAAAATTGCACATTTATTTTAAAGTCTTCCGAATTTCTGAGCAATGAACCCGATGAGTCACAAAATATTGCTTGCAAAACCTTGATTGACCCTTACATTGCACATCCTCAAGCATTGACCAACATTTGTCTGGCAGAATTTGTTGCAAAATACACAATAGGAAAAGGGAAATTAACACGACGAACCAAACCACAGATTATCAGATTTATCAAGTACAATAGGCATCTTGACATTGAAAACTACTATAGGGAGAAACTTTTTCTATATGTTCCTTTCTCTGTTAATGAAAACACATTGAAACAAGACTTCACAACATGGCAACATGCTTTTGCTAAGAATCAAAAGACAGTACAACTTAACGAAGCAAAGTATACGTACAATGTAAATGAATCGTGGGGTGACATTGACGATGCTATTATTGAAGACAACATTGATGATGACAGCTATAACAATCAACACAAAACACAAAAACAAAATTGCGGAGACTGTGAAGAGTACAACTTAAAAGCAGATTTAGACACACTACGACATAGTGTGTACACAAAGAAAATAGTAAGACCACTTGAAATAGCTACACATCCACATTTACTTGACAACACAGAGTATTACAATATTCAAAATGTTGAACATAGAGCAACAAGCCATAGTGAAGGACATATTAATGAAAAAACAACGAAAAAACCTTCAGCCATTGCATCTGTTCTTAACAGGAGGAGCTGGCACAGGGAAAACCTTTACTGCAAAAGCAATATACCAAGGCCTTCTTCGTATATACAATAACTCAATTGATAGTGACCCAGACAAGACAAAGGGCTTGTTACTTGCATATACAGGAAAAGCAGCTTCTAACATAGGAGGTACAACATTGCACTCTGCACTTCTTTTGCCATTAATGAAATGTACTTACGTTCCCTTGAGCTCAGAAAGATTAGATGCATTGGCAAAACAATATGAGCAATTGCATATTATTGTCATAGATGAGATCTCCCTAGTTGGAGCAAGACTGCTACGTTCTATAGATAAAAGATTGTGTGAAATAATGCAAACACCTGCTAAACATTTTGGTGGATTGGACATTATTTTTTGTGGTGACTTGTACCAAGTAGAACCTATACATGATTGTCCAGTGTTCCAAAGTCCACCAATGGATACAGAGCTAATACCATATGACTTTTGGCAACAAAATGTCAAATGCTACAACTTACAAACAACCATGAGGCAAAAAAACCAAATTTTTATCACGATCCTTAATAAAATACATACAGGTTCCCAGATAGAGATGGACATAGCATACTTGAATAAAAAATACTTACGCTCTCCACCTATAGACCCATCATTCCCATTCCTTTTTTATAGAAAAAAGGATGCCAATGCTCACAACCAAAAGATATTATCTGCTATGCCTAGACAACTAGTTACAATAGATTCAATTGATGAACAAGACAGCTCTGTTGAGATAGAACCATTGAACAAACATATTGCAGCTCTGGAAAACAAAATAATGTTAAAAGAAGACATTGGTTGAGATCTATGGTGGGAACTATGACATACAGGATGGTCTTGTCAATGGATCAGATGGGAAATTCAAAGCATATACACGAACTACTGACATAGATATCATTTGGGTTCAATTCAATGATCTTCATGTTGGGAAATGTCAAGTTGCAAAATTAACACACGTTAACTAGACATATGTCGACAATGGATGGGTTCCAATTCTTCGAGTTGCGAGACCGCTCCAAAAAATAGCCACTACACAAAAGAGAACTATTAGAAAACAATTCCCACTACAACTAGCATGTGCCCGAACAATACATAGAGCACAAGGGCTCACTATGCATGGTGTTGCATTTGACCCTTCTGGTGTGCACCAACACGGCTTAACATACACAACTTTGTCTCGAACTTCAAGCATTGAAACACTTTTTCTATTAAACCCTCTAACACCAAAGAACTTTAAGGTCAAACCAACAATTGTGCAAGAAATGGAACGACTACAAACAATTGCTAGTTGGACTCTTCAAAATAACATTCATTATAAAGAACATATGTCATGTATTACACTATCTACATTAAACACTCGCCATTTCCAATTGCATAAACAAGACATCTTACATGACAACGACTTAATGTCATCGGACATTATATGTCTACAAGAAACCCACTTGAAAACATTGGCAGCAGACAATCCATTACCAAACTACAATTGCTTTGTAACATACCATGTGCATGGTATAATGACTTGTGTTAGAAAGAACATACACATGTTGAACACAATACCTTTAACACTTGAAACTGTTGAAGCAATGTTGCTTTCATTTATACTTAACGGAAAAACACATTTCATTTGTAATGTTTATGCCAAACCAGCAACAACACTTAAAAATATCATTAAAATTATCCAAAATGCAATGGCAATTGTTCCTAGCGATGACATCATATATATTGCAGGTGACTTCAACATTGACATTTCCATATATACAAAGACTGTCCATATGTTTAACAACACATGCAAATACACAATTTGCACTTGTTACTTGAAGAGGTGGACCATTTGTCAAATACCATTATTGATCACATTTGGACAAACAACAATGCACACACAACTAAAAGTCAAAGGCTAGAAGCATATTGGACTGATCATGACATTCTTCTAACTCACATTGATAGCATTGTTTAAACAAGGTATACATTTGCCCACAGGTAAACATGAATAGCAATTTTGCTTCGCGCAATGTGTAATTCTTTGCTTAAATCATTGACTTACTCAATGTTGAACACTATAAACTAATATGATGTTGGTATACATTTTCCCACAACTAAACATGAATAGCAATTTTGCTTCACGCAATGTGTAATTCTTTGCTTAGATCATTGACTTGCTCAATGTTGAACACTATAAACTAATATGACAGCATCTAAAATAAATGCTATTTTGCAGGTGAGTACACAACATGTATACTAGCAAGGCACCCTCCTCAGGTTCGGTTCCTTCAAAACAAGAACATGTGGCAAAAAAAGAGTAAAGTATCTAGCAAATATCAACATACTATTTAGTTGAAAAGTAGTCTATTGAACATTTTTACTTTAGTGGTGCTCTTGTTTCCTTCTCTAACTATCATTGTTTTCCTTTTGCAGATACTCCAAGCATATACAGTCCACTGGCACAGATCTGTTCAGGCCACAAGAGCAAATTAGAAAATGGTGAAACATGTCAAAAATGTTAAACGAATACAAAGTAAATTCTCTCTTTGTTCAACTTTGTAACTTGCAATATTGCTCTTCTTTGTTTTATGCAGTTGTAGACTATTGATTCAAAAAACACACCTCCTTGCAAAATAAGTGCACCAAGGAGCCAAACAAAGCATAGGTATTAATTCCATATACTACTTGTCTACAATACAGCTGGCTACGTCTGCTAAGTATATTTTGTTATTGTCATTGTTGAACCAATATCAACTAGCCAAGATCAAGTGGTTCATTGTTTTCACAAGCACCCAATGCAATGCCAAAAAAAATTATGCATCTCACCATTGACTAACAGGTTCCTTTCATTGCATAAATATTAAATAAAAAAAAAGTTTCTGCTTTGTAAATGCCTTGGTAGCATGTACACGAGTATGCGGGATATTGCCTGTGGACAAGAGCAGCCAAGAAAACGGTAAAATCATGTCTACTATGCTAGATAAATTAACACTTTTACAGTAAATTTTTGGCTAGCTTTCTAGCTGACAAACTTGGCTCTCCTTTCTTATAGCCCCACTGACAATGTAGAACTAAAAAGCATTGCTTCTTGCAGCCTCAACACCCAGGCCAGTGAAACAAAACAAAGGTGACAGTATGATCTACTTCATTCCTAGTAAACTTGCCTTGATTTCATGCTCTATACTTCTACAATTTATATTTGTTTTCATATCGCCTTTTTCAGTGTATAGGCTTATTTTGTAGAGATCACTTAACTTAGTTTCCTTTTGCTATAACTGATCACATATTCAATTTAATGTTTTCTTGTCCAATGCGAATTTATGTATATTAATTATGTCTATCTTGGTCCTGTCCCACAAGAAAATATACAGACACAGTTGTGCATGTCAGTTACAAGTCAATTGAAACTTATATCATATTTTATCGATTCTATGTCTTACACTTCTTTTCCTCTTTGTCGTAAACCATTGCACAACAACAAGCCAGAGAACACACCCCCTTCAAGATTGGAAACACAACGCACACACAGTAAACAAAGGTATTCATCTCAAACTATTACCATGCAAATTATTACCACATGCTGTAAGTTGTCTCTCGCTTTGCTCTTGATTTTCTTTCTCATTAGTTGCATAATTGTCAAGTAACTACCAATAAAAAATGTCTTTAAAGATATTGGACTTATTACATTAAAACTACATAAAGCATAGCTGCATATGAAGATAGTTTATTGCACTAAACTTATAAATTTATCTCGTTCTGATTCTACTACTGCTTCCTCAGATTGCTCACTTACTAGTGGTTCAAGTTCACACTTGGGTAAATTCCAATACAAAATAGAAAAATCTACTTTACCAAAAATATGTTAACAATCATGAACATGCACTTGAGTGTTATTGGCATTGATGCTCATCTGGATGTTGCAAAACATTTACCTATATCAAACTCACATGATATTGAATTGAAAATATGGATTAACACCAATAGTAGAAGACTAGAATATGGACCAAGTAGAACAACGTATTTAACAAATTCTTGAAGTGGTTATGCAATTAAATCCAACATAACATATCCACAGCTTCAAAAAATCAGCCCAACTTTATGTTCATGCTGCATTGTGACAACAAATAAATTCACAGTTGTTGCTTGAATACCAAAAAATACTAAAGAAATGTGCTATACATATAAATGCACACGGCCTCAACCCAAATAAAATCATGACCTTGGGGATTTTTGATATAACTGCTGCTATTTATGTGATTAAGACCAATATATCCAGCACATAGGAAGATGCAACTTAAATGAGAAGTTGCTGCTTCAAAATGTCATTCCTCAAGCATTCCTGAGGCAACAAAAGTATAGACAAATGATGATGCCCAACTTGATTAATATAGTTCTTGCTTTCTGAGAACTAGGGTGTTAAGTATATGGCATTGAGCTTGCACAAATTGTAGGTCTAGAAAATTGACTTTTATACAGCTTTTGCTTTATTGTGCTTTGGTAAATATTGAACCAATGGGTCCATGCCATAGCTTTCTTGCCAAATATTCTTAGTCACACCTCTTACAAAGAATTAGAGTTGCCCAACACTTATATGCTAGCTATGCAACTAGGGTTCCTTGATTCTCCTCCTTAACTCGGCCTGAAGAGATGAATATGCAGTCTTTAGAGCCGCTGGCCTATAAAAATAGATAGTTTCATTCTCCTCTTTATTTTTATCAAAGCATAAAGAAAAGGGAATGTCATAAATTGTTGTGGTTGCAACTGCCCTGGTACACGTATATCCAAAAATATGGAAGAATAGATAGGACATTAATAATTACAGTGACATAGGATTAGATGAAGCCAAACAAATTGATGCATTTTATCCCGAGCGAGACATATACTTCACGACTACTATTACGTAGCTTATTTGTAATGTTTTGTGTTCTAATTCTCCAATCTTCTACAAAAGAAAAAGGTGATACTTAAGAAAAATTAGGTTACTGTGGAGACATTGTATTCAAAACAATGCTTAGAAAATTCAGTATTGATTAGAGACCATTTCTTTCTACAGCCAAGATAGTGACAACTATACTTTTTTATTCTCTTTTATTTTTTAAGAGTTGGTTACGGTGATCGGCTATGTACATAAGAAAAATAAATTAATAAGTGCCGCTTGTACTTTGCACTGCACATATTATAGTCAATAATAATGTGAATATTTTATTAATCTTACGATTCCAAAATATAGTCAGTCTTGATTTATTTGCTTGAAAAATATCTTTTTGTTTGTTACTTCAAATATAAATATCGTCTAAATTTGGCTAGAAAAAGTCCAAGTTTGACAACTACAGCTAATTCCCAGTCAGCTTTTCTATTAATATTAGACTGGTATATTTCTTTTTAATGATCTCAAAACATGCTTTCAATGCATTTGCAGCATGTCCCCGACATCTAGGCAAACCACCACAATATTGGACCTTTGCACACAACAAAATGGATCTGTATTTGAAGGTGATGTTCTCGTCATATGTGGACCTGCAACAAACAAAAGCCCTAATGCACAAAAAAAGAAAAAATTGTCCATGTGGACCTTGTGGATTCAAAAGGACAAATGACAATAACAATGAACATTAGCAACAATTTAATAGACACATTCCTACCACAGATCGCAGTTGGTTCAGGCATTCGAATTAGCAACTTCTCAATAAAAAACAAAACACAATATGAAAGAGGTGACGCAGACTACTGCATAGTCTTAAATGCTAAAAGTTCCATAGAGATTGTGCCTCTAGTTTGCAAGCAGCAAAAATTAACTCTTGACTTAACAATTTCTCAAATCATACAAGTTGATTGCAGTTACTCGCTTGGCTCATTTGGTACAATTGCCACAAGTTACCATATGAACACAAGTCAGCTCGAAGTCCATGTCAAGGATGGTGATATGCAGCAAGACATGGCTACTATACATTTCTGCTCATCCACATTTTACTTTCTTATTGATAATTAGTTAACATACTTTCACTATGCACTAATAACTTTTTTTTTGTCAGGTTGTTATCCTAAACAACAACACTGAAATGTGTGCAACTTTGCAGTAGATGTTTTCCACAACAGACATGCCACTGGTCCTTTTCAAAAATGTTGTGTGAGCTGGTCCTAAGGGTACAAATGCCATACACACAACACAGTCCACCTTTGTCCAAGAACTCAATGACCAATGTACAAAAGCTCATTTGTAGACACTAACAAAATCCAATGTCCAGGGAAGTGCACAAATTTTATTATTCCAATTTCACACTTGTGTTACACAATACATCCAATTCATAACACCTTTATTACACTTGTAGGTTTTTGGGACATTAAAGGCAAAGAATGTCCACTTGCCGCCCTATGAAATTTGTTGCAACGACTGTTATCGGAAATTGTTATCTGACCTGCCCATTGATGTCGGTTTTGCCTACTATACACACTATAATAAAGCCACCCAGCCCTCACATCGCCACAATTTGCTCTGCACATTATATGGCCAAGGAGGCAATATCGACTGTTGTCTACAAGGAAAGTTGCTTCAACAGCATTTGCCAAAAATTGCAGAAATAGAATATGAACAATACAAAGTAGACATTTCACTAGCAGTTTTCTTATTGCATAGATTTCAAATCCATGGCAAGTTCACATTAGCTGTAAACAATTGTATAGTTCAAATTGTTAAGGTCTAGCCACTTTTTACTATTGAAGTTTGGATCATTTACTTAAAATAGCACTCTCAAAAGGGTTAGTGACTTTTGTTGCTGTTAAAACAACAAAACTTATATTTTGCTGGATGTTTATGGAGATCTTGACATGCACAAATATGCCAATTAATTTTGAAGTTTAGGTAACAAACAATTTCTAGACACCTTTTTTGCATTGCTCTGTGTATTTTGCAAAAGTAATTTGATAAAAAAACAATGTTCATTAGAGCTTCTTGACAGGCTACTAGAGTTTAAACTGTATTCATGAATTTGGTGTGTGTCTTGATTTAATAATAGGGTGTGCATCATATATCCTTCATACCTTTTTTTGCATTGGAGTTAAATATCTAATGATGGATGTTTTGATCTCTATTTTACTCCCTCTTTTCTATAAAACACCATAGTAAAAACTATAATGTAATGTGCAAAGGAAAGATAAGATGAGGTACATAATGTTTTCCAGTTTTTCCAAAGCTGTTGAGACAATCTAGAGTTTTGGAAAGTCTCGGGGAATAGAAATGGACAAGCACAGATAGAAAATGGACAAGTACAGCTATAACACTATAACAGCTGACAATGGCAGCTAGTACTAAGGTTTTTGAGTACAAATAGATCCTGTTATTCACTAGAAATACATTGATAAACTAAAAACCTCTTACTAGACACTACTGCTTCAAAATGATGGAGTGGACTAGGTAGTCTGCTTTTATATATTGTATCCCTGTAGGCTATAAACTCTGTGGAACTGTTGTGCGGCAATGGGAATGACACTAGTTCTAACACTATACTGCCTATTGAAATTCTTGAAGTTTTGAGCAATTTTGGAGCTGGAATCACCTACAAAAATTCAATGGGTTTTGCCCTTGATTTCTACTTAAGATGTTTTTAGGGTTTTCGTCCTTGAATTTCATAAAATCCTTAGGGTTTCCTCCTCTAGATTGGATGAACAAGTGTACAAAATGAGAACTTGAAGAAATGTGAATTGAATGAATGCTTCTACTGGTCTCCTCTTGTTTAAATAGACTCCTACATCCCTAGGGCAGTGGCTTCTAGGGTGGCTACCTGCTTTCACCCCCTTGTTTTTTTTTATATTAGATATGATAGGCTGTCAACTTGTTTAGTTGTTTTCTTTAAATTCTTTTATTATTAAAAAAATCTTTTGGCTGCCTATAATATTTACAATGTTTTAATATTTCTTTTTCTCCCTCATTGGGAAGGGGAACATGACAGATTTGCTATTATATTTGGTTTTTTTTGCATTTGAGGCTTTCCAAAATAATATCAGCTTGTGGGGTCTTGATAATTGTGCTTTTTGAATTGACAAGGGTTTGCAAGATTATCATATTGTTGATCAGCCTCAATTTCAATAGGGTTTGACACCTACATTTGGCATTTGTTCATCATTCTAGCCTGCACACTTTGTGAAATTTGCATATTTCTTAAAGTTGTCTGATTGGGGACATTACATAACTTGAACATTTTCTTGTAGTCCTAAAATGAATATATGTCTTGCACAATGGCTGTAGGAGCTGTACCTGCAACTTGTGCTTGAAATAGGGTGATTGCTGGTTGTAGCTTATCTTGAATTTATGAATTTTAGTTTTCCTGGATGGTTTCACTATATCATTGCTAGTATGAGATGTTGATTTAAAAAAACAAGCTCCTCAAGCAATGATGACTGACCACATTCTTCACCAAATCCTTTTTCTGCATTGTGGAAAAGGAAAGTGAATCGTCATCATTAACATTACTTCTGGTTTTGTGTTATATGTTTTGTTGTACTTGATGTCTTTATATTTTACTCTTCATCATCAATTGTATTGACATGATCTCTACCAAAATGATTTGACTTTGCAATTTCGTAGAGAATGTTGGATTCAATTTTCTTGTCAACATATTATTGTAAATAGTGTCTGTCTAAGCTACTTTTCAGCATGGTACTGTAATTTATTTTCTTTATCTAGTATAAACAGATGCTATTTCTACTTTGTAGTGAAAATTTGACGAGACTGGAATTCAAACATCAAAACTGATTATGTTCAGTTTGTACTTTGCTTGCAATACAAAATTTGTAAACCTATAATTTCAAATCAGCGCCAATCAGTTGAACATTGAAATTTTGATGACTGTTTTACTCGGTGCTCTGCTTGTATTGTACCTCAAACTTGGGAGAAGATTGGCATCGTCTCTTTTTCAATACAATAATTTTATATTGGGAAAGTAAAACCCATACAGTGTTAATCCTACAACCTGTTTTACCTATAAAGTCCTTGGAAAATACAGGCTAGAACTGTGAGATATGTGCTTCTTCTGTGAACAACAATCTCCATTCTTTTATACAAATTAGGTTTGGCCTGCAAAATCTTCATCATTGATGTAGTTTGCACAATATATTTCTTTGCAAAATGGCTAAATCAATACCATTTTGGCATATACTGAATTTATGGCACATTGGTATAGACTTTGCACAAATCTATAAAGACTCAGCCTTTAAGTAACTCAACAGGTGGAAGAATTGGCAATTTCTCACGAAGCAACAATGTTTAACCTGCAACTGTTCTGCCAGTTTTTGGCAGGAACTACGCTGCCTTGCAGCTCTTGTTACCTATAGTTTATTGTTGAATCAAAATTATTGAAAGATGTGTTTATATAGTTTAATCTCCAGCCTGCACCAATCAACCTCCACTCAGCCATTGCACTTCACGCGACCCATATATAATAGGCATGGTTCCTCTGCAAAGGCGTGATCAAACTTCAACAATATAATATAGACATTGATTTTCACAAATCTATAGAGGTTAAATTTGTGCTTGTTTGTTTATTGCAAAGGAAATATTTAGAAACTGCAAATTTGTTTCCATTGAGTGAAAGAATCACCATCTACTCCAATCTCCCTATCAGCCTCCACCTCTACATTTTGAGGCAACGATCTGATGACATCATTCACTTTGAATTGGGTGCAACAGTTTACACAAATTGTTGCAACGTGGCATTCTACCATTGAATCGACACCTTTCTGTACTATTACAGGTCAAATCACTTGTGATTTCCTTGCTTGGAGAATACTGAGTTAAATTCACCTAAAGAATCGGTCCACCAGCAAGCATGTGGTCTCTCTTCATCCAACGGTTACAAGAGACTTTTGACCGGATCTACTCCAATGGTTACACAGTACTGTTTAGGACCATGTTTGTTTTATATTTATTACAATCATTTCATTTATTATCAAATTGTATAACTACTAAACATTTATTGCTATCTGTTAAGTTTGAATTGACCACCAAGTTACCCATTTAAAAGTTCTAAAAGTTACAACTTTTAAATAGGAAGTTTTTTCGGTGTAAATAGTCATCGAAAAGTTCTTTCTAAGTCCAATATTTTCAAGTCGAGAGGACTTAGAAATTGTAATTTTTAATCTTCTTTTCACACCCCCGAATTCAAGTGTAATTTGTGTAATTTTTGACGGGGCATAACTTTCACATTGTTTGTCAAAAATTGACAAACTTTTTTTTTGAAATTCATCAATATTTCACAAAGTTTCTAGATTTTTAATCAATTTCAATTTTTGGTAATCTCATTTTTCACTATTTGTAAAAATCTCTGAGAGTTATAAATGGACAATTTGGCTTCCAAACTTAACACAAACTAGTAATTCTTGTTTTGCATCTTTCTAATGCATCTACAATAAAATATAATACAATTTTGGGTGATTTGGTAACACAAAATTCAAGTGACTTGTTGTGTTTGCATCATGGATCCAAAAAAAGAATCATTAACACACATAGATTTCACACATGGAAAGTCAAAGTACAAAAATTACTTCAATCTAAGGGATTATAAAAAATGATCAATGAACAATAAATATAGTTTACTAGTGAGTTTGAGTAGTTTACTTATAAAAAAAAAAGTAGATGAAGCAATCGGTCTAATTAAAAACTAAAGGATCAAACTCAAACACTTCATTGCATTCATCTCCCTCATCAAAAAGGATAATTTCTAAGGACAAGCCCAAATATACCCATTTTAAGAGAATAGATCATGAAGAACACCAATCTTATAAAAAGGAGATTGATGACTTGAAGACTATTCTTCAACAAAATCAACTTCAAGTGGTTCTTCCCTTTCTGGATCAACATCATTTGTATTTTCAGCAAAGGGTAAGAATAATGGTATGGAACTTAGTTCTTCTACAAACAACACATCATAGAAGTGGCTTCTTGATTTTGGGGCATCACACAGCATGGCTACATCCAATGAAATATTTTATACATTTGAGCCTTTTTCATTCCCACCAATATTGATGGAAAATAAAACCTATATTTAGCTCTTGAAAAAGGATCTATTCATATTGAAGAAGAGACATTCAATAATGTAATTTTTGTACCTTATCTAATAATCTTATTTCCATTTATCATATCATGTACATAGTGGCACAAGAAAAGAAATTGATTTCACACCAAATTCAGTGATCATCAAAGATTTGTAGAGTAGAGATATCATTGCCATGGGTCATGGTGATCATGATTCCAAATTGTATTCCTTCAGATGATGGTTTGAGTATAGAAGACACATATACCTTTAGCATGCATAAGGAGATATATTTTGGTTATTTGAACCTTGAAGTTCTATCCTCATCATTTCCTTCACCTTACATTGATATCATATCTCCTTCATCTTCTGCTTGTTCAATATTGAGTGTTCCTACATTGGTTTCTTGTGATTCAAGGAAATATGATATCTACAATTATGTTTCCACTATAGTTGAATGAAGTGATTACTTACATGGTATATCAAACTTGTCTAGTGAATCTCATTTTACAAAGTTGAAAAACACCTTTGATGACAACTATTGATGCTAAAAACTGAAAACTAATTGAATACACAAATGAGAATCAACATGCATTCAACATCATTCCAATAGAGCTTTTCCAAACTGAAGACAAAATGCAGAAATGAAATACTAATTTCTAGAAGAAATCAAAGAAAATGCATTCAAAAGGAAATATCACTCCATTGTTATCCTATCTACAAGATCTCATCTTTGCTCTCAGATTTTTGCAGCAAAAGCACAAGAGGCTATGTATAAATGATTTGATAAAAATGAGATTGGAGTTGTGTTTGAAAAGTGAGGAGGAAGCACGCTTATATAGATTTCCTCATGGTTGAATCCACATTTTGGGAAGAATGTGGGATAAAGGATTGAAATGGAGAAATGGAATTTTATCCCACATTCCATTAATTAAGTGTAATTTGTAGTATGTTGAAGATTAAGGATAATGGATTTATTAAATGACATGCATAGGAGAAAGATAAATGATTATTTAAATTGTTTAATGAAATTGGTTTATGAAATGGACAAATGCTCATGCAAATGTATTTATGAAATGCATTTATGATTATGGAAATATGTTTATGTATGTGTAGACACATAAAATGTACATGCACCTGATCCTGATTTTATTAACACCAGTTCATCCCAAATCATCTCTCTGCTAATCATTTAATTAAATAATCTCTATTTAATTAAATTCATCACATTTGATCTCTTAATTAAATAAATCATTTTTTATCTAATTAAGTCATCATCTCATATTAATTAAATAAATCACTTTGTTTAATTAATCATATAGTCCCTCTTTTAATTAAATAATTCATTTTATTTAATTAATCTCTAAAGTCATCTCATTTAAATTAAATATCTTAATCTTTATTTGATTTAAAGCTAACACCATCCTCTTTAATTAAATAAATAAAATCTTATTTAATTAAGTCTAAAATCATTATTCCTCTCATTTTGATTTATTTATTTATCCAAAAATCTAAGTCAAAATGGTCAAATCAACTAATCCCTCATTAAATTAGTCAAATCTTGATTAATTTAATCATAATCACTCCAATCCTCTAGATTTTGCAACTTGCACAATTAAATCATTTATTTTATTTAATAATTCCCTATTTACTTTCAAAATGGCATAAAAAAGATGGAATATTCCTCAAATTTGAAATCTCCCCCCAAAAGGTCTTGTCCTCCAAACATGGCATTTAACATCTCTTACAAGTCCTTTTCTTGAGCCATGTGACATTAAATTCACCTTTCACCTCATCCTTCAAGACATCTTTTGAATTTGAATCTCCCCCCTCTTTTCACATTCTCCAAAATGTGCTCAAGCTTCCTCCATTCACATCTTGACAAGTGGCACTTTCCCATTGGATGTTGAATGATCCCACTTTCATCCATTTTGTGCATTCCTTCATCTTGTTCTTCTATCTATAGAAGGCTTCTCTTTGTATTTTGAATCCACAATTTGAGTAAGCTTATTATACTCAAATACATCTTCAAAGCATTTGCAAGATTCATCAATTTATCAAATCCATAGCTAGGTTATGCAATTTTTTCATCATGGAGCACACTTGAATCTTCAACAAAGTGGATCACCATCACCATTCATCATCAAAGCTTGCAAAGGAGTTGGGAAAGGGCCAATTTACACATCAAATTGGCACCAACTCCCCCATAGGATCAAAATTTTGCATTATTTGAATAGGATTAATCTCTTTTATTGCTTTTCATTGCATTTCTTGCTTTCATTTCCTATTTTGAATCATGTTAATGGATTTTATGGGGAATCTCTATTCTAACTTTCATTGGAGCTTACTAATGTGTTTTTTTATTGTGTTCTTGCAGGTATAGGATATTGGTTCTACATTTGGCGCTAGAAGGAGGGAAAACCAGAAGATCAAATCACATTTTTTGAGAAAATTTCATGTTTTATTGTGTTTTTCTATGTCTACAGGAAACAACACCGCTCACAGTCCAACGAGGCCATATAGAACCGCTCACAGTCCAACGGGGCTATACAAAACCGCTCCAAACTCCAAACTGTCCCGCTGAGCTTCTAAACTGCGCCGCCATCACAGACAGAACCGCTAGACTTTCTTGCTTTTTCATTTTGGCCGTATCTTGGTCATTTTTTGGTCTTTTTCTAAGATTTTTTTTTGAAATGGGGTAGAATTTCATAAGCTATCCAATGGTGTAGGTGTTTCTTAGATTTGATAGAGTTAAAATTTTTAAATTTTCACTTAATGTCAAAACACAATGAAACTTGGTCTAAATTTTAGGGTTTTTATGCTTAATCATTTATCTAACCCTCATATCTTCTTGTTTCTTGATTTCATCTAACATTTGGAGCTTGTATTTCAGGTTTTAAAGGATCATGGAACATGGAAGTCAAAGAAAAAAATTATCACATGATTGTAACAAGTGTTTTTAAACACTTTGGGAGCAATTATAATCCCTTCTTTTAAGGATTTGTCATTTTTCAAGCTTTAGGACTTACTAATTTTCAATTTGGGTTTATAAAAAACAAAACATAGGGCTTAAAAAGAACCTTAGGCAACTTAGTAGATTTTTTTAAAGGTTAACAATTGAACAAAAAAACTTTCATCTTTCCTTTTTGGTGCTCTAAAAAGAATGAAAATCATTGCTTTGAGGGGTTAAAATGAACAAGTGTTTATTTATTTTGTAATCACTTACCCAAAATAATATCATCTAAAAGACATATGCACTTCTCTCGTGCCTCACGATGATCTTGAGAATCAAAAGGATTTTGGTGATATTAGCTTGTGTAAGTGATTTCCTTCACACTTCATTTTGGGATTAAAATTGAACAAATCTTTGCGAGTGTGAGTGGAACATATTGTGTGTGTTCTCCCTTTTTTTATAAATGAAGGTTGATCAAACTACGAATATGTTTGCTTGCTTTTGTTTATCTTAGAGGGTCTGCCTTGGGGAAAAATTACTCACCCAAGAGAACGACTCAACCAGTAACACTCTAAACCCAATAGTATTTCTAGCCGGGATATAAATGTGGGTATTGGAATAAACACCATTATCACATGGTTGGCTCCAACTAGAAGGAATGGTCTCTTGCCTCGATGGGTCAACTCCTATGAATGAAAATTCTGATTTAAAACCCTTGTTTAGAAAAGGCCAAAATCCTTGATCTACTTATTGGTGCAAGAACAGTCATTCTGAAACTGTCCCACTTTTTTACGGCTCTTAGTAGAAATGAAAAGCATGCCATGGGAGTTTCATGGGTGTTGATGCTTGACTGCCTCGTATAAGTGAGTGCTATTGAGGGGATCCAGTGGGGTCAAGCATCTAATCATTCGCTAAGAGTAGGCATAGCTGGACTTGTCCAAGTGGGAACTCAACAAGTAAAGTATTTCATATCCATAGGGTTGTGCATTTTCTTGGTATCAAAACACTTGCTTGTTCGAAAACATTGGGAAACACACATTCAATAGGAAAATAAAAATTTCAAACCCCTTAGTTAGAGCAAATACCTTTGAAAAAACCCAAGAACTATTGTTGACCCTAGGGATTATTTCCTTAGAGGTTTCTAAGTAATTGGGTTTACATCTTAATTTGTTGAACTACCAAGGTAAACATTAGGTAACCATTGCCTTGATTTCCTTTAATTACACATAGCACTTTGTGGGATGAAAAGAAGTTAGGACATTAGAATTTTAGTTTGAAAATCTAATCAAGAAAGTGTTTGTGGTAAAAGCAATTCACTAATCAAGATGAAATCAATTGAACCCCACATATGTGCTTGTGTATCTTTTGTCTTATGGTCTTTTGAGCAAACATTTATCTTTTGGTTTTAAGGGAAAAGCATGTTCTTCAAAACCTTGGCCTTGTAAACAAGTCCTTCTTAGGTTCATTTAAGATCAAAATCAAGCATTTCATCCATCCTCAAAACATCAATCAAATCCCATCTCACAAACATTTTTTGAACCATTGGAAAAATCATTCATACTAAACTTTTGGAAAATCCTTTAAATCAAAATCAAAATCATCTTGTTTAACTAGGCGTGTGTAGATGAATCCTTCTTCATACACATAGTTAAATTATCACCTTATGCAAAAATTCATTCCAAGATAACATCTAACCTCTTGGAGTTTATGAGTTCATTATCAAATCCAAATCAAAAATCAAAAATTCAAAAGTCCTAAAGTCTAGTATCCCTCCAAGGGTCTTAAAAGTTCAACACCCATATCATTCACCCCTTTCATCCTTCATCTCATCATTGGTCCTAAACACCTTAGAGATCACTTTTGCAACAAGGCCAAAACACAAGAAGAACATGGAATATAAACTTGATCCATACATCATAAGTGGTCTAAACCAACCAAATTATCAAAGTCTTACAATGCCAATTGATTTTCAAAACTCACATTTATACAATCCATACATGGGATCATTATCTCCTACAAACCTCAATGGTACAACAAATGTGAGTATGCCCAATCTAAATTTTGGAACACCTTTCTCGATGGTAGATTTAAACCCAAGTCCAAAATTACAAATCTATCAACCAAATACTCAATGCATGAGTCTTCAACAAAACAACATTTTCCCACCAAATCCATACATGCCAAATGAGAATATACCAAGTACAACTATACCAAACATGAACATTTTGAATCCAAACTTGGTAAACTTTTGGATAGATATGTTTGCAAATCACATGAATGTTGTTCAAAATCCATCACACCCATATATACCCCTCACCTTTCATAATCCTAATGACCCATCATCATCATTTCACGGAACCCCTCAAACCTCTCTCCCTATGACCTCACAAGGAGGAGGTGACTTATTTGGACCAGGGACCATTTTTTTATCAAACATCATCATTTCCCCAAGGGAGCATGCCACTCACTTTCCCACCAGTCCCACCCTTTCCATAAACATCTGTATCACCTCTTGGTTTGGGGCTACCTTCACTACCACCGCTCATCCAAAACATCCCCCTAACCATCAATCAAGGCATCATACCAAATCCTCCCCCCTTGCCATCAATATCACAACAACAGATGGCAACCATCCCCATAGCACAAGCAACCAACACATCATCTATCATCCCTCAAAACATGGTCTCTCAAGGACCAACCATATCGATCGCACCATCCACCACTCAAATCCCAATCATTAATATGACAATACCTCTTATCACCACAACAAGCACTATTCCAAAACCACCTCCACCACCACCACCAGGCAAACCAAACACATCAAACCAGTACAACATTGCGTTGCAAGCCACTTAGTAGGCTACTTATCAGAAGGCACTCCAACAAAACCAAAACTGACAAGCTACACAACTAGTTGCTCAACAAGTTGCACAAGTTTCCCAAGCCACACTACAAGCCCAACAAGCATAATCCCAGGATCAAGTGCAAATGCAAGCTCAAGCCCAATACCAAGCACAACAAGAAAATGTTGTTCAAATCCCAACAAAATGTTAATGACTCCATGTATCGATCCAAGTCAATGAGCACCTTGAAGATGTTTCTGCCCCATCTAAAGATCAAATCAACATACATCAAGAGTCACTTTTTGATCATGATAAGAATCCCTCAACAACATCTGACAATGATCTTTTTCAAGGAGTGTTAACATTATTTGATCTTGTGATCAACAATCCATCGACCAATGATCATGTTGAAAATGTCTCTACATCACCTAATGAGTTAGAGGACATATCTCAAAAATTTATTCTAAAGCATGATCAACATATCTCACGAAAATCTAGCAATGGTCCTTTCCAAGACATATTGACATCCTTCGACCTCATGATTGCCGATATTGAAGGAATCTTCAACTCAACACTTGATCCAAATTCACTTAAAGATCAAGAGGATATTGAGCCACTTCCTATTCCTAATGAAGATATCCAAGAACCCTTTGTAAGAAATCCATCCTTTGAAATTGACCCATGTCAAGAACTCGATCCAAAGCATGTTAAAAGTAATTTCAAAATCATTCAAGATCAAGAATTCATATCTCCAAGATATTACAATGATCTAATGGAAACTCTCCTATCTATACATGATGATCATATCCATATAGCACATACTCCTCCATCTACCCATGAGATGCTTTCTGTGGATGGACACGTAGATGATCTTCATTTAGAGCATGATTTTGTTACACAAAAAGAGAAAATTATTGATTCCTATAGTCAAATTGAGTTGTCAACATCAAGATCAGATATATCCCAAATTCAAAATGAGGACATCACATGTATGAATATATCCAACATTATCCACTCAAGGAAACATGTCAGATAGAACAAGACATTCCAAAGTTAGCAGAGCAACAAATGGAAATAGCATCATCTACAATGGTCATTTATCAGAGAATGCATTCTAAACAAGAGTTCTCAGAACAGGCAGAATCAAAGCATGAAGGTGCTACTACCACCATACTAGGGGCAACTATGTCTCAAGAAAACATCAACATAGGGAGCACAAAGAGTCATTATGATGAAACTGATGCCAATACTACAACTAGCCACATCATGAATCTTCATCCACCCATCACCCCATCCATGAATTGGGACCAACATCAAAAGAAGGTTTTGAATCAAAGCACAAAGAATGTTATCAAAGCAAAAGAAGCTAAGAAGCATATCAGACAAAACAAATATATATGGATACCAAAGAATACAAAGAAAGATTATCCAAGCTATCAAACTCCATTATTCAAAGAAACTATGGGGAAAAATAAAAAAGGGAAAACTATCCATCAAAGATGTCCACAAAGGAAAAAGTAGGCTTCCCAAGCGACGTACAAAGTATATCAAGCAGTTGGTCCTAATTTCATGCACACTTTCATATCCACCCATCATTGTTCATATTCCCAAGTTTGGAGAGTCAAAGGTTCCAAACTGTCAACCAATCCATGTTTTATCCCTAAACACACTCCATCCATGCCTCCACACATGATATCCAATTCTCACATTGACCATGTATTGGCAGTGACCCTTCATCATAAGGATTCAGAAGGCACTCTATCGCGATGTGCGCACAAAGACAAAGTTAACTCTGGTATCAGCAAAGCAAATCAAGAATCTCAAAAGTTGTATTCAAGTGCACGTATCTTGGAAAAAAAGCCAATTCAAGTAGGATATTGATGGAACATTATGATAGGGGCATCCACATCGACACCACCAGATGGTTCAACATGAGCTTAAAATCTTTCAAAAATACAAAAAAATAAAATAAAAATGAAAATCCAAAAAAATTAGAAAAAGGATTGAAAACAGTAAAGAAAAAAATCATCCTCCAGTGAAAACCACTTTGGTGGCGCTTTGGACAAGTACCATGATGAAAACCTGGAAAATAGGCATCATGTGTAGAATTGAGCATCTGGGTGTGCCATTTCAAGTGAAAGAATCACATCCCATCCATAATAAATTCAACATTCTATCCATCTCATCCATAATAAATCCATCCATCCATAAACCATTGATCCAATCTATTTTCATCCATCTACATCCATCTCCCACGTTATCTTGATCTTGACAAAACTTTGGTGCACACTTTACACTTGCTTATGGTAAACATTGTGACATGGGTCATTTTCATTGATCCTATCCTACCCAACATTATCTGAGCCATGAAGCATTATCCAAATGAGCATTCCTTTGTTTGAGCACCTTATCTTATCATAAGATAATCCTTGGCATCCTTTGTGTGCTTACCATATCCATCCATCCATACATCTATCCAAGCATCCATCCATGACATTCCATACATTGCTAGACACTGGGGACAAATATTACACATCTTGTGTTGGAATAAATCTTGATCTATATCCTCCAACTTATGTGGTGATCCAAACATTGGCAAACATGAAATCAAATTGGTCAAAAAATTTGAGCCAAAAAATCCAAATCACTAGCCCATGGCGCATTTTGGCGAGAAGACGTTCCCTATCAAGATTTATCTTTTATCAAACATCAATCCAAACAATCAATATTAGTCGCATTTAATTTGAACATCAAATGTGACATCCAATCATTTGAAACAACTTTTTTACTAAATCAAGCTTCATTATCCAGGTGATTAATCAAATCCAATCCATCCATCATCATGTTGGGATATCCTTCCCAAGCTTTGTGTTGCTTAACACTATCCTAGCATTGTTGTGTATCCTTAACAATGTTATCATCATCAATCTATCATCTTGGGATATCCATCCCAATCCTTGTGTTGCTTAACACTATCCTTGCATTGTTGTGTATCCTCAACAATGTTATCATCATCAATCCATCAATTCGATCAGTCAACCTTAAGCTTGGTTTTTAGAAAAATCACAAACAAATCACTGATATCATTAGACACATCCTTATCCAAATCATCAAAATTGTGCAAAAAATCCAAAAACATTCAAAAAACCAAGAAAATCCAAAAACATCCAAAATCATATCAAAATCCTAAAATAGGTCAAAAAGTCAGAAAAATGTCAAAAACTTGGCATCGGAACTACGTCATCTAAAAGCTTAAACATAGGAAAGGCTAATCTTTGATCAGCCCTCGAGACACAAAATCCAAAAACATTCATAAAATCTCATAAAATCAAAACATTTGCAAAATCTCAGAAATACCAAAAAATAGCCTCAAAATATTTCAAAAACATCAAAAGCATCCAAATATTTGAAAAAATCCATCTGTCCCATTTCGCTTTCACCTGCAATAATCTCATCCAAAATAAAACAATCGTCACCATCATCCTTTGGCAATACAAATAGAAACAACCACAACAATCAGCAAAAACAAGCTTCAAACATGAAATCAAAAGTAAACTTCAAACTTTTAAATGTAAAATCAAAATCCTGATCATTTTCAAACATGTCAGTCAACCTTTAATCAAAATACTATCAAACAACTTATCAACCCATCATCATCCTATACAATGCATGTCCTAGGATATATCATTCTGACAATGGGCATCATTTTGGATATCACTTTGGATACTTATCCTAATCAAAACAAATCCCTTTGGCTAGAGGTATGAAGAACATTGGCTTGATTTTGTACTTGATCTTTTCTTTTGATTTATCTTATTGCACTCATTCCAATGACCTCTCGATGATGTCTACTCAAAATAATTTAGAGAGAAACGAATGGGGCAATGATCATTATCTTTTGTCTGTTGTGCTTGTTGGACGTTTTTGTAAAATAACTTGGCGAATACTTTCTTTGTTAGGTGCATCCTAGCAAGGTTTTTGTATGTCAAGTGTCAACAAGAATACTCCTATAAATTGTTTGTCGAGTCAAATTCCATCACACTAGGTGCAACGCCATCTTGGTTCTTTATACCCTAATGCATCGTGCCTATGTGTGTTATCAAACATAAGGTAATTGGCCCTTTGAAAATTCCAACTCCTCGGCAATTAATCATCATCATTATCATCATCTCTAATAAAGTTGGCTTGTTGGTGTCTCTTGTCATCATCTTATTTTCTTCTTACTTCCTTTCGTGCTAACATGGTACCATGACAGTTAATCGTAAATCATGGCTAATGCATCCATCCTACATCCACAAACTGTAAGCATACTACATAATGCATATCACATCATATAGAAAGCATTAATCATACCACATGCATTCATCCCCATCATTGCATAATATAGATTGGTTATTCTAAGAATTTCATAAACCATACATCTATCACCCATACGCATAATCATAAAAGCATCATCATATCATATCATGTGCATCCATATCATCCATGCATCATCATATCATCCATTACATATAAACATCATAATCATCTCATTTATATCATCAATTCAATGTAACTGTCATGGTACAAATCAGGATCAAGTAGGTGTAATATATCAAAATAGGCATGAGGTTACCCATGGTTGATGACTGTCTACATCATCAAATCTATCTACATCAAATATTCGAGTTGAAATCATCTTGAACCTCTTTGTTGCGAGATCGACCCTCAAATCAAACCTCTTCACCCGATCTCTCGAGGGGGCAATATATCGACATAATTCTTCATTCGCTGGGGCAGCAGTGGGGCATCCAAACAAATCAAAGAATTTTTGAATTTTGATCAAGACAGTTTATTCTTTGAACCAACGCAGCAAGTAAATTGCTTCAAAGAGGGGAAAATGTAGACACGTAAAATGTACATGCACCTAATCCTAATTTTACTAATACTAGTTCATCCTGAATCATCTCTCTTCTAATAATTTAATTAAATAATCTCTATTTAATTAAATTGATCACATTTCATCTCTTAATTAAATAAATCATTTTTTATCTGATTAAGTCATCATCTCATATTAATTAAATAAATCACTTTGTTTAATTAATCCTATAGTTCCTCTTTTAATTAAATAATTCATTTTATTTAATTAATCCATCCATTTTTCTCATTCATTCATCGTGTTCTTCTATTTATAGAAGGATTCTCTTTGTATTTTGCATCCACAATTTGAGTAAGCTTACTATACTCAAATACATCTTCAAAACATTTGCAAGATTCATCAATTTATCAAATCCATAGCTAGGTTATGCATTTTTTTCATCATGGAGCATACTTGAATCTTCAACAAAGTGGATCACCATCACCATTCATCATCAAAGCTTGCAAAGGAGTTGGAAAAGGGCCAATTTCCACATTAAATTGGCCCCAACTCCCCCATAGGATCAAGAGTTTGCATTATTTGAATAGGATTAATCTCTTTTATTGCTTTTCATTGCATTTATTGCTTTCATTTCCTATTTCGAATCATGTTAATGGATTTTATGGGGAATCTCTATTCTAACTTTCATTGGAGCTTACTAATGTGTTTGTTTATTGTGTTCTTGCAAGTATAGGATATTGGTTCTATAGTATGAATATAATGATTATGTATAAAATATGTAATGGGTGTTTTTAAATGATTATGGATTAATGATTAATGAAATGGATGAGTTAATGATTATGTAAATGGTTAAATGATTTATGTAGATGAATATATAAAATATGCAATGGATAAAAATGATTATGAGGATATTTTTATGTGTCTATATTTTTCCCCTCTTTGAGACAATGAAGCCTATCATGTTGTTTCAAAGAAAAAGTGATTAACTGATACATGCCCTAGGGATATCCTAGTAAGGATGATCATAAGGATGATATGCCCTCTTGAGATATTGATTGAACAAGTTGTGATAAGATTAATCTCTTAATAGATCACGGGGAGAATATTTGACAACTGATATTGCACGAGTGATGAAGAAGAGATGTACATTTGATGAAAATGCATAGTTGATGGGCGTAACTGAACAATTGATGTAAATGATTAGTATAGTCAGGTTGATAATCTGATTAAGCTGATTGATATTGATGCTAGCACAAAATAATGATTGATTAATAGATTGAGTGATCAAGGAGAAAATTGATTGATTTGATATTTGGATTAAAATACAGGTATTAGCTACATAAAACAATTAATCATTTTTTGAAATAAGGAGCATGAAGAAAATGAAATGATGAAGGAAATGGATGATGGAAGAAATGATAGATGAAAAAGAGATATGAAATAAATGGAGGTGATGAAGCTTCTTGTGCTTTACAAAATGCTTTTATCATCATAGTGCTTATTATGTCACAAATTAGTATAAGCGTCTAGATAACAGGAACATCTAGATGACCTCAATATTGTTTACATTTTTATTTAGCAGTGAAGTATAAGAATCTAGGTATAAGGACCTTAAATGACCTGAATACTTATTGCATGGAAGAAACTATAAGACAAGGAATGCTCTCATCGACACTAGACTCATATATCCTCAATGATTTTAGACAACCATGTCTTAAGATGAGTCATCCTGTGAATAAGAAACAATCCACAGACACCAAACAAGTGAACATGCCCCATCTCTCCTATCTAGTCCAAGACATCCTCAAGAAGCTAAAAGACATACCACCAAAGATAAAATCATAAAATAATCAAAGATCAACAAACAAATAGGCATCATACTTCCATGTAGATTTGATTCTTGTTATAGTTTATGTGTTTAATTAGATTTGAAAAATGGATTGATAGGTATGTTGAAATGTTTGCTTGATTTTCAATCTTGTTGTGTTTTAATTTTGTTGAAGTGCAAAGCTACATGGCGATCTAAAAGTGTCACTATTTTGTAATTTTTGAAGTTATTTGATTTTTTTTATTTTTTGAATATTTGATTGTTTTTGGATTTTTTGAATTTTTGATTGCTTTTTTATTTCTTAATTTTTTATTTTTTGGATTTTTTAAGGATATTTTATGATTTTTATGTAGTTTTTCAGGACATTTTATGATTTTTAGGGATTGTTTGAAGTTTTAAAGATGGAGCAAGATGAAATGTGATAGATGACTAATTGAAGGAATAAGCTCTTCCATAGTAGAGGTAATGTGCAATCATGGATAAATGATAGATCAAAAGGAAAGATTCACTACAAAACATGTCACATAAGCAACATATCTTTTGTCAAAAGATGATAATGGTTAGTTGATTGAATGCTAGGAATGATCGAATCCATAGGGCATGATGATGGTAAGTACTTAGGACCACTGATTTCTCTAAGTATGATAAGATTGATAATTGTTGATGATTGATTGATGAAAGATATGATGATTGGATAATGTTTTACAACTAGGCTCAAATATGATTTGCATTATAAGATTCAAGGTTGAAAAGGGACATGATGGCCAACCCTAGCATAGTTTAATCATGGATAAATGATAAGGATGTGAACTATAATGGAATGGAAATTCATAAGGATATGAATGGAAATCCAAAGCATGCATTTGTAATTTTTTCCCCTAATCTCATCAAGAACAAAGGAAGGAAATGGGACATGGATTATGATAAGCTAGGAGATATGGAATGGAAGAATGCAAGGATAAGGATAATGAATAGGATTATCAAGATCAACTAAATAAGATATAGACATAATTCCTACGTATTTTCCCCTTATTCCTCATCAAGACCAAGGGAAGAAAGGGTGTATTTAGATAGAATAATAGAATATGGATAAGGTGAAGGATATGGTATGGAATATATATATATATATATATAAAGTGTACATGATAAGATGTATTACATTCAAGAAGATCCTTAACCTTGTCAAGATAAAAGGTAGAAAGGAAAAAGATGAACGTAAAGAGGATAATGGATATGAATGATAGGATGGATGAAACTTTCCCCTAAGTGTAGAGTGCAAGAGAAATATGGAAGATAGGATATGGATAGAGATAAACGAAAATGGAAGGTAGTATGTGCATGATAGGAAGATGGAGGGAGGACTCAAGAATAAAGTTCCACAACTAATATCCCTTGAATATATTCTCTAATAAACCATGGTGATGGGAATTAGACTCATAAACATTGGTAGATTAATGGTATGATGGAAGAAGGTAAGGACCTATGTAAATGTTTGGATTAAAGGAGGATAATGGGGGATGGATGTTGTACAATGGATAGGAGGTTGGAATGCTTGTTGATGGTTATACATAAAGGATGGAAAGATCAACATCAACACACACCTTGAAGGGTGGTGGAGTGATAGAGGAAAACTGGATTTGGAAAGGTGACAAGTTTTTAGATGGAAGATTGGAGGAAGATTTTGGATGAGTAAATTTGGATGCCAGTTTAAATTTTATTGCTTCTATGAAACTTTTAGGAATCCACATAGCTTTTGACTTTGATTTTTGCTTTTTGGGCTGCCTTTGTGGCCTTTGAGATTTTTCATTTTTTCTTTATGGACCTTTCTGGGCCTTTGTGGCCTATAAATTTTCTTCTTTTGACTTTGGATCATATTTTCTTTTATTTTTGCATGTCTCTTCGAGGAGACATGTTGATCCTTTGATATATGTGGATTTTTATATGGAAGCTTTTGACATTTGGCACCTAAATTGCTTCCAAGAGAAATGGGATAGGTGGATGGAGATGAATGATATGAAGGTATTATGGATGGGTTAATGTAGGTATAATTTGGAGAGGGCATCATGGATCTGTGACTTTTTTATTCTTGATGAATAGTAGATGGATGGATGTAGGGATGGATGGATGTAGGGCCCCAATATGGATGAGAGGGTTGATGAACTAGGGTTTGGATGATAAGGATCAAGTATAGATGGAAGGTTTGATGGACTAGGATACTTCGGTTTATTTTGATGGAATCTAGACTTACAATGGGTACCAATTTATTGAGCGTGAGGTGTATAACCAATGTCATGAAAATATGGCTTTTCTTGGATATAAAGGGGTTCTATGATACCTTGTTCATGAATACCTAATCCCTTTCCTTTTTAGTTCATACTTTGACACATTCATTTGCTAATGGGATATTTATTATTTATGAAACAAGATGCAAGTCCATCATGAGGTGGATGTGATATGGAAGGAATAACAAGATCTTGGAGTAAACCACCTTGGATAAAAGTGAGGGAACCCATTTGATAGATAAGGGGCTCATGGATAGATTGAATATGGGTGATAGACTCTTTCTGGAGGATTGTGATCATGAAGGGAATTAGGATGGATGATAGGATCTTGACATGGGGATGACATGATACTTTAATCCTAATGTGGAAAAGGATCAAGAGGTGGAGGAGATGGAGTAGCTTGCTCTCTATTAGGCATGGAATCATTATGCAGTGGTATGAAAGGAATATCTTGATCATGAGAAGGATGAACATCATCATGGAATGAAAGGGTATCCTTGAATGGAGGTATATATTGATCTTGATGAGGAAGGGAATCCTGAGATTTTGTGGAAAGAATATCTTTATTAGTAGATGGTAGGACATCATTGGGTATGATGGAAGCACTATCATGCTAGTGGGATGCAATGGAATCATGAGATGGTATGGATTCATTATATTAGGTGGAAGGGGAACTTGAAAGGATACTTTTCTCTTGAGATGGAATGGGATCATCTTGGATGAAACAAAAAGAGATAAGGGGATCATCATGAGGTTCTTGAGAGATGGGATCTTGGTCAAAGATTGAAGGGGATTGAAGATTTTTGGTATCATTGGATGGATTGGAAAGAATACTTTGATCTTGATGTGCAAGGGAGTCTATGCTAGCATGCTTTGGACTAAGAGATTGACATGAATCATTGGATGTAGATGGTATGATAGGAGAGGATGGTTGGATAGATTTTTTAACTTGGGTGAAAGACTCGTGAGCTTTATTTTGACTTATGGGGAATGAGGATAGATGCATGACATGGTAGGATTGCACAATATTATTTGTGTTTGAGGACTTAGATTTGGGTTTCTCATTTAGGCTTTACAAGTCATGAACATTTAACTGGGGTGATGTACCTTTGGGTGAGGATAAATGATTATGAGATGATTGCATCACTTTATTCAAATGTTGGGAATCTAGCTATTTCTCAAGCTCTTTCAAATGATAGGCAAGATATTAAATCCTTTGTTTCATTCATGGATCATCATTGAATATGAAGGATAGTAGTTAGACATGTTTGGTTAATGGTTTTGGGAATGTTTTGAGGTATTTAGGGATGGTTAGAGATGATTAGTGAAGTTTTGGGAAGGTTATAGATGGTTTAGGCATGATTATTATGCTGAATGAAGCATGAGACCTAAAGGTTGTGATAGGTGATGATGTTTGATTGAGATTGAAAATGTTTGTGACAAGAATGCAATTATTAAAAAAAAGCACAATGTCTAAATATTTTTACTTGACTTGAAGACAAGCACAACCTAGTTATTCAAAAAGAGTTGTATACTTGGTATAGCCCACTAAAATACCCCAAGATCGGTTTGAAACACCTCTCTTTTAAGAGTAGATAGCTTAGAAGTTTGGTGGCACTGGCTCCCCTCCATGACACACACTTCTCGGGTGCACCAAACTTTGAATTCCCCAAAGACTCAAAGATCTTAAGGAATTTTCTATCTCTACTCAAGGGATTCAGTAGTGAGTATCTTTGGGCATGATACTATACCATATACACCAAGCAATGATTGAAAGGCTCCTAGGTTTCTAAAAACAAGAGGTGTCTAGTGGGGGATTTTCGTGAACAAAGAGCCTGTCTGTAATAGCATAAGAACTGGGAGGCCCACTCCCACTCTCATCACTAGCAAGTCTTGGTAGACTAAGGTCTCATGACTTGGCTTCGAACGACTCTAGCCACTCCTTGGGGTATAAGTTTTGTTCTCCCCCCTTTGATATAGCCCACTAGGAAACATGCTCAAGGTCAAACCTTGAGGTGATGAAATCCCCAGGGAAGGATCTCCTAAAAATAAAAATGAGACAGATGTGTATTTCTCGTCACCCAGGATCGCACATGTGCGCAAAGCGAGAGGATACGTACACACTAGCTCGGGTAACACAGAATGTGCAAGCACACCACACCAAACATGAAAAATAGGGTTCTTTTTAAGCACCAATTGAAATGTGATCTACTCTAAAACAAACAAGATTTCATAGTTTTAGAATAAAGTCTTAGACACATGAAAACCAGCAAAACCACTCATCAATAGTTTTAGTCAATATTCTTTGACAAACAAGAGTTTAATATTTTTAAAATTTTTCAAGCTTGAAAAAATGAACTTACAAAAAACCAAATTAAAAAAAAAAAAAACTAACATTTACTCTAAAATCTAATTAATCTAGTTAAAAAAAATTAAATCTACCTAGCTTAAAAAATATCTCTAAATTAGAAACTCAAATTTAAACTAAAATAGTGACTCAAATCTAACTTCAATTAGTAATAATCTAAACTAAATTAGAAACTTAAATTAGAAACTAAGTTAGAAACTAAACTCAATTAGGAAACTTAAAATCTAAACTAAATTAATAACTAAAAATCTAACTAAATTAGCAATTTAAAAATCTAAACTAAATTAAAAATTAGAAACTAAACTAAATTAGAAAAAACTAAACTAAATTTAAAAAATAAAAACTAAACTAAATTAGAAAATAAAAACTAAACTAATTTAGAAATTTAAAAACTAAACTAACTTAAAAATCAGAAATCTAATCTAAATTAAAAATTAGAAAACTAAATTAGAAAACAAAAACTAAACTAACTTAAAAATCAGAAATCTAATATAAATTAAAAATTAGAAAACTAAATTAAAAATCAAAGAACTAAACCAACTTAAAAATCAAAAATATAATATAAATTAAAAATTAGAAATCTAAATTAAAAATCAGAGAATTAAACTAACTTAAAAATTAGAAATCTAATCTATATTAAAAATCATAAAACTAAATTAAAAATCAGAAAACTAAACTAACTTAAAAATCAGAAATCTAATATAAATTAAAAATTAGAAAACTAAATTAAAAATCAAAGAACTAAACCAACTTAAAAATCAAAAATATAATATAAATTAAAAATTAGAAATCTAAATTAAAAATCAGAGAATTAAACTAACTTAAAAATTAGAAATCTAATCTATATTAAAAATCATAAAACTAAATTAAAAATCATAAAACTAAACTAACTTAAAAAATCAGAAATCTAATCTAAATTAAAAATTAGAAAACTAAACTAAACTAGAAATTAGAAAACTAAACTAAAGTAGAAATTTGATAACTAAACTAAATTACATTAATCTAAATAAAATCTAAATTTAAATTAGATCAAAGCTTAACCATAAATACATTTGTGCTTGGAATAAAAATTGATAAATGATTTTCAAACACCACAAATAACTTTCTCTGTTTGAAGAAAATATTATAAGACAACAAAATAAATCATGGCCATTGAACAAACTTAAACATTCATTTCACTGCTCATTTCACGTCGAGTTCACCATTTTGTTGATGTTGAAAATTGAAAACTAATTGAATTCACAAATGAGAATCAACATGCATTCAACATCATTCCAATAGAGATTTTCCAAAATGAAGAAAAAATGCGAAAATGAAATACTAATTTCTAAGAAATCAAAGCAAATGCATTCAAAAGGAAAAATCACCTCTTTGTTATCCTATCTACAAGATCTTGTCTTTGCTCTCAAATTTTTGCAGCAAAATCATAAGAGGCTATGTAGAATTGATTTGATCAAAATGAGATTGGAGTTGTGTTTGAAAAGTGAGGAGGAAGTGAGCTTATATAGATGTCCTCATGGGTGAATCCACATTTTGGGAAGAATGTGGGATAAAGGAGTGAAATGGAGAAATGGAAATTTATCCCACATTCCATTAATTAAGGATAATGGATTTATTAAATGATATGCACAGAAGAAGGATAAATGATTATTTAAATTTTTTAATGAAATTGGTTTATGAAATGGACAAATACTCATGCAAATGTATTTATGAAATGCATTTATGATTATGGAAATATAATTATGTATGAATATAATGATTATGTATAAAATGTGTAATGGATGTATTTAATTGATTATGTATTAATGATTAATGAAATGGATGAGTTTTATGCAAATGGTTAAATGATTTATGCAAATGACTAGATATGAAATATGTAATGGATAAAAATTATTATGAGAACATTTTTATGTGTCTACAACAGCCACATCAGCATTGTTGTCAACACATCTATAGCTTTGGTTTATGTTATATATTAGCCTTTACATAAAGCATTTGAGCAACTTTAAGTGATTTCACTATTGTCTTTGGATCTTATGCATCATTTAGACACTTCTATTCTTATCACATGGGAATATATCATGCACCTATGTGTAGTTCATCTTCTTTCACAAGGAAGAAATGTTGTTTGACATTCAAGGATCACATTCTACATTCTTCTTCCAGCATCACTCAACAATACATGTTCTATGATCTTATGGTGGCTCCATAATCTCTCTTTCTCTCTCATATGGGGGGAACATTGCTTGTACTTATGTGATAGAAGTAGTTCTTTTGTGTTCATCATGAGTCCTTCTTCTATGTTCTTCACTTTTACATTTTATTTCATTACATTTATCTTTTGGAGAGAATTTTTTATTTCCCATTGGGTTCTCCTTTACTCCACTTTATGAAATATTTGTACATGAGTACCTAACATGGCCTAGTAACTAGGACTCATCATTATTGCATGCATTTTTCCCTTAGTTGCACTGAAGGGGGGTGTTAGTGTAAATAGTTTCTTGATCCATCTAGATAAGATATCACCTTTCTAGGATTGACCTATTTTGATTTTTTCCAACTCCATAGAATTGAGACATGTATCCTCATGACTTGAGACACCTATTGCATGTACACTTGCTACTTTCTCACCCACTTGTCAAGTGAGCTCACAAATGTCCCATATTTGGATGGGTGTTGAGAGTTTCATGCCTACCTTCTCATCCTTTCCTATATATGCAAGGCTTGATCATTTTATCATACACTCTTCATTTTATATTGATAGACATACTATTGTATTTATTTTGTTTCACTTGTGGAAGTTATTTTATGCACTTGTATCTTGTCATTCTGCAACATCTACATCCCCCTTTTTTCTTAAAAAATCAAAGAAATACTAGTTTAATCTTATGGAATGAATAAAAAAATTCATCTATAATTCCTTGGTAATTTTAAATTTATTTTTGGCTTTTCCACAAGTTAATTCCTATTGGCATTCAAAATATATAAAAATATAAACTATTAGTAGAAGAGAAAAAGTTACTAGGGCTTGGATCTCCATATAATAGGTTACATGAAGGAGGAAATGTCATTGCCTTGGCTCTTGACCAAGGTGAGATGGCATAGGTGATGTTAGATGGAAATTTTACACAACATGTATAGAGTTTAAAATTTCTCAAATTAAGAGGCTATAAAACTAAGAATAAAAATATAGTTTTAAAATAAGACATTAAATTTTAGAATCCTAGAAAAGTAAAAACAAATCCATTGTATATTAAATGTAGTGAATTGAAATATTGAATAAAAAAAAAAAGACAAGGAAGATCTATGACTAAAATTTATATGGTAAATCAATATCTCGATTCATTGATTTCTAGTAGAGGTTCATTCCCATTATGAGGAAAAAAGTGATTTTATCACATCTTATTATTTCATTCACAACTAGAATTTATAGATCAGCCTCTTTAATTCTCTCAAGGAGTTGTTAAAAAAATCTACTATATGATAATATTTACTAACACATTCAATCTAGTAAATCATCCATTTCAACCTTAAATTTGTAATTTCTCCCTTGTAGTAGTCTATGAACAAGAGATATAAAGCTACTCTTCTTATTTTCTCCTAACCATTTAAGAGTTATGGAGATATTTATATTCTTTAAAAAGACACTCACTTGATTCTAACTTCCTTTATCTATAGTATTACAGCAAGGTTTCCCTATATTACACTAAGATGTTTTTTTTCTTGTCCTTTTATTCACAAGGTTTTCCTTCTCATTATCTTCTTTTATCATCAGTATTTCACATCTCCTAGATTTCTACATAACTCCTTGAACATAATTATCCTCTTTTTTATCTTTATTGGGTCTCTTTTTAGACATCCCAGACTAGTCTGATCACTCTTGAATTTCATAAAAAATATAAACATGGTCTTTATAGGAAGAATCATCATCATCCTCTATCATTAGATATTTACCTATATTCATAACTATTAGTGTGTTAAGTTTCTACTTAGGAATTTAATCATTCATGTGGTTTTTTCCCGTGTTGGGTAGTTTTACACCCATTGCCTATTTTCTTTCCTTTAAAAGGCTATATGATATGTAATTTATTCATCTCATATTTTTCCCTCTCTTTGATGAAATATCCTATTTTGCTTCTCTCATATTTTGTGGAGGATGTATTCGCAGATGATTTTCCTGGGTTATTTTCTCTAACGTGGTATTAGAGCAACCCATTTTGCACTCCTTATGTGAGAGATTTCATCGAAGGTTGTTTGAGATCTTTTGTTCTAGCATTTGAAATATTAAATTTCAAAATTGCCTCATTCTAATTTTTTCCATTCTCTAGAGGCTGGAGAATCATTGAGGTTGATGGCACGATCTATGTTGAGGCATCATTTCTTTTCTATGAGAAAGGAAGCTATGAAACCTTGATTTGGTGGAATTTTTGGAGGATCGATTTGAACTACTTGAACCTCGAATTATCTCACAAGCAGTGATTGAATGTCATTTTGAGAAGGCACAATTTGTCTCAGATAGGTTCCTTCTTTTTTCTATGAAGTCAAGCTAGGGTTTAGACAAGTCACAGACCTAGATTGTCAGAGGAAACATTGAAATATTTTTAGGCCACGAATACCATTGTCTTGAGGTGTGGATTCTCCTTTGAGGCACAACTCTAGAAATTAGTGTTGGCTATTTGTAGAATAGCATAAGAGGGTGAAATGGCATAACAAGAGGGAAGACCTGCATTTCATTTAGAGGCTGCAATACTTTTCCCACTCAAAGGCTAAGATTATTTTGGAAGACAACATCGATTCTCACACGTATTCAAATTTTCAATGTTCACAAGTTGATTGAAGTCGTTGCTATTGAGGAGGCATTTTGTTGATTGAAGGCTATGAATTTATTTTGTTGGGGGCTTCCACAAACCATCATTTGGGTGCAACGTTTCTTCATTTCAATGTGTTTTTCTTTGGTGAAACATTTACCAAACTCTATATTTTATAAAGTTTTCCCTATTTATTTAGGGTTTCATACTGTGCATGGAAGAGTGTGAGCCCATTTTGAAGTGGCTTTGAAGTTTTTCTAGGATCATTATCCCAAATTGGCTACAAGGGGAAGTTTTTTGCTCCTTAAATACCTTTGCAGTGTAGTTAAATGTGAACAAGACTCATAGAGGCTCGTGATGTGCCTTGAGTTGTGGAGACTTGTGCAAATATTTGGCTTTCTAGTGGTGAGAGAAACTAATACAAACCAATAGCAAGGTGCATTAATTTTTGCTCCAATTTTTTTCTCAATTCAGAAAATCAACTTTTTTTCTTCAAGTATTTTTGGAAAGTGGTCAAACTTAATTTCTAGAGGCTGCTTTATTGGAGGTTTTTTTCAGTTTGATGTAATTTTTTCCTTTTTGGTATAAACTTTGGTCATGGATACTCTTGAATCTATTGAATTGTTAACTCCCCATAATTACCATATGTGGAAGATGAAAATGTGTAGGTTGCTTTAATGTCAAGGTCTGTGGTCCACACTAAGTAATATCCAACCCACTCTTACCAAAGAACTTGAAATATTTTCCTATAGAAATAAGTGTGACCAAGCTATGGGTTTGATGAAATTGAATCTTTTTTATAGTCTCCTCTTTCATATTGATGAGTTGGTTACACCTAAGGAGATATGGGATAAGTTACGTAACAGGTGTTTTTTCATGTTGGTGAGTTTTGTGTCTTGCAATTGGAAGTTGAATTAACTTCTCTTACCCATGAAACATTTCCTTCTATTGATGACTTTCTAGTGAAATTCCAATCTTTAAGGTCATAATTAGTGGGATGTGGGAAGATCAAAACTAATGAGTCCATATTTTTTATATTGTCTAAGTTGAGAGGCCTATTTTCTATGTTTTCTTCTACCTTCTACTCCACAATGGATGCTTTGGGTAGTGCATTCCAAATGCCTTCTTTTGATACTTTCTATGATCGGTCGAAAAGGGAGCAAGCCAAACTTGTCCAATTATATGGGGTCTCTATAAATCATGCATTGGTTGCATATAGCTTTGAGAGTAAAGGGAAAAAGAAATATAAACCTAAAACAAAGTCAAATAAGACTTCTACCTCTTCAAAAGAGGACAAGCCCAAGAAGGAGAAATTTAGTTGTGTATAGGTATCTGCAGGATCATGATGGGCCAAAAAGTGGCAATATTATGGGTATTTGTAGGGTATGTGGCTGTCAACTTTTTTTTTACCCAAAATTGATGAAACAAAAAGGTTTTTTAGAGGAGATTCTCATCTTTCCACCAATATAAATTATACTTTAATTTGAATTTAATAAATTATTATTATTTATTTTATATTAGAATTACGACTAAAGTCCTAATCGATAGGCTGATTGAAAAACATTTATAACTTTCAAATGGTATCACATTTTTTGAATCGAAACATCGTCACATTCTATGCTTCACATACTATAGGATTAAAAAAGAAAAAATAAATTTCATGATGTTTTGACCAAGTTAAGGTGGTCAGACATATGAGTTTTTATATTTTTTAAAGTTGTAATAAAAAATTCATAATTAATTATTCACTTGGAAAAAATTACAAAAAAATATGCATCACATATGGACATGAGTCCTCTACTTATATATAAAATCTTATAAAAAAATATTATGATTTTATTATGGTTAGGGTGGTTAGACAGACACCTACTTCTTATTTTTCCTTGAAATTTAAGTACTACTGCATTGAAATTTCAAATTTTCACCAAATAGATTTTATTTATTTTTAAATAAACATAGTAGTTTAGAAACTACATTAAATTTTCTACAGATTCTATTCTTACATGTTTTTCAAATAATATAGATAACTTATTCAAATTTTTACATCAAGTTGCCTAACACTTATTTTTCTAAATTTTTTGCCACTTAAGGGCCTATTTTTTCCATGATGATCCTGCATATACCTATATATTGCAAGAAAAAAAGGGCATGAAGAACATCATTGTTATATGAAGAAGATTGATGAGCTCTCACATCTTCTTTAGAAAAAAATATATCCCATTACCCTCATCTGTAACTCCTCCTTCTATAGCCTTTGCATTTGCATCATCATGATCATCCAACCCTACACAGTTTGGGAATGTAGGGTTTGCAAGTGGTAAAGAAGATAAACACTACATGGGTAAAGGACTTGCATTGGTGACTTTTGTATTTTATTTTGGTCATGATAGATGGTTTTTAGATTCTAGAGCATCTCACCACATGGCTTCCATTCCTTATCCTTTTTTGGGTCTTCATCCTACTAACACTTCCAAAATTTTGTTGGGAGATAATAATCTTTTGGATGTTGTGGGGGTAGGAAATGCTGAGATAGGTGATGGTTGTTTCAGGGATGTATTGTGCATACCTGAGTTGCACACAAATATTTTTTTCATCTATCAGATCACCCATGGTGAGGTACCAAAGACTATGGAATTCACTGTATATTCTATTTTCATCAAAGAGGTTGATATAGAAAAAATCATTGTTGTTGGTAATGTTGATCATGAGTCCCGTTTGTATTCCTTCTCTCACTTTTTTTATGATGATGACTACGTTCCTTGCACTTCTCTTCCCAATGTTGAAAACAATTCCATTGGATAGATTGGTCATCTAAACTTTGGAGTTCTTTAGAATCATTTTGATACATCTCCTATTGCTTCGGAGGTTGATCTTTTAGCATAACATGATATTTTTTATCCCTCAGATCTTGTTTTATTGGATGAGTACTTGGCAGGCATCTCAAATATGTTTGTGGAGTCTCATCTTGTAGATTTGGGAGATATAATCAAGGGTATTTCTCTCCTCTTTGATGATAGTTGCAGCATGGCAGTTGATACATCTGGATTGTCTTTGGAGGTTGACATTGTTGAGCCTTCACTTTCATTTGATTCGTCACATTTATTGGTTTTTTTTATCATGATTTTGTGGTGGATTATTCTATTTAGAGATTTCCTTCCTCTTTTTAGTTGGACATGGAGTGGCTTCTTCATCACCTAGTGGACTCGTTTCTTCCTAAGGGGAGAGGAGTTTCTTGTATGCATTGGATCATCTTTTATTTTCAGACATACTTCATTTCCATTGAAGCTTCTTCATTATGGGGGTGATATGATATCTCCTTTTTTCCCTCTTATGGGGGGGCGTGTCATTGATTGTATATACATGATGTATGTAGTTCTTGGGGGGTGTGATTGAGTCCTCCATCCATGCATCTTGTTTTTTTTTTCTCTCTTTTGGAGGGATTTTTCCCATGGGATTTTTCTCCTTTTCTTTGGTTGTTGCATTGTAAATGGGTACGTAACATGGTTGTGTAGCTAGGGCCCATGTTGTATTTTTTCATTTTCGCATCTTCATTCCCTAAGTTTTCACTTAAGTGGGAGCATTAGTGTGTTAAGTTCTTACTTAGGGTAAATTAACCAAGTGGTTTTATTTCTCGTATCGGGTAGTTGTTTACACGTCACCATTGTTATGGATTTAAAAGCCTGTACTTACAAGAATTATGATCCTCCACTTACAAGAACTACACCCTTCAAACATAATTCCTTCAAACAGTGAAATTCACCCTCTCACCAAAGAGAAATCAAGCTTCAATCGCCCATATAAAGAGCAGATAGAAATTAGCGGGCCTCTGATTAATGAATCACCCTTCAAAGTTAGAGAAAATTACACCCTAAAAGATGGATTTAAGTGGTTTTTAATAGAAAAAATTGTGGGCAACAATCACCAACAATAGGAAAAAGAAGAATAAGAGGAAACTTTGAAATTTGAAAAAAAAAAAAAAAAACAATCTCAAAACCCTCTGATGAAAACTCATAAGGAAGGAGTTGTAGATAGCAAGCTTTGATAGCATGTTGGTTTCATCCACCTCCTAGGAGCACCATATGCAACAAAAAACCTTCACATAAAATGAGAGAGGCAACACAAGGCCATTTGACCAAGAAAGAGAGTGAATAAAAATGAGATAAATAAAACACATTGTACAAGATTTTAAATTTGTAAAAAAGGTAATGAGTAAAAAACTATCGAATACAGGAAATAAAACCACCTAGTTAATTTACCCTAAGTAAAAAATTAGCATACTAACATAATGTTTTGTATGTAAATTTATAATTTTAATTAAAATTATTACTTATTACTATATGTGTTTGAAGAAGAAGGATAAAATTTTAAGTAGGATGTTCTCATAATTTTTGCACTTATAAAATTGTACCATTTGATTTTTGTGCCCAATTACCTAACTCAAGACAAGGAACAAATAAATTATGAATAATGATTGATCATTGTATAAGGATAAAATTATTTTCCATCTTTTATATTTAAAATTATCTATTATAGACTATTTATTATATTAAGAATAACCAAATCAAAATAGAACCAAAAAGAATGAGAAAAGTGCAAAGCATGTAAATTTCACCAGTAGAAGTATATGATTATGTGTAAGAATAATAAACAAAAATTCAATAGTTAAAAATCTATCATACCATGAAGGAAATAAAAATCAAACGCATCATACACTCTATTAAAAATATATATTTAACAATAGATTTTAGAGATAAAAATAACATCTTGTTGTAGGTAAGAGGTCACAAGGTCTAGTCTCCCCTCAATCCCCATGGTACCAAAGGGTGTGTTATGCTGGTGCTATTGTTCATGTGAAATTTTTTTACCATGCACGTTGCAGTTTATAAGGGGCTAGCCAATTCCTGAAATCTAAAAATGTAAAAAAAGAGATAAAAATACCATAATTACTATTCAAACTCAACTTTGTTTATTCATTGATTAATAACTATTTTTCCAAAAATATATAATATCTTACATCATAAAAGGTGTTGTGCCTATAACACACATGCCATGTTCAGAATGGGGGCCCCCTCTCTCCTTTAACCTTCGTCGAGTCACTTTTTCCTTTGCCTCATTTTGTGTGCCCCTAATTTTGAGCTCCAAGTGGTCAAGAGCCCTAAAGTCATCATTCTCTAGTTGACCAAATTTTCCACCCCAAAATTTTCTAAGTCCTTGGCCCCTGTGGAGGTTCCCATGCAGACTTCCCTTAGCCTTTTTTCTTGGCGTCCTCCAAGCCCCACAGGTCCGCAGTTGTGGGATTCCTTCTGCGTGATGCCATCATCCTCTCATTGTTCAAATTGTGGCTAACCCAAGACATCTGCCTACATGGTAGGTCCCGAAACCTTCCCTACCATTATATTTCAGCCGTTAGCCAACAACGACGTCATGAGGTCATTTCACATTATGGGTTCCATGCTTCTTGCCATCATTTCATCAATTCTTGTGCCCAACCACTTCATCAGCCATTGTACTTGCATTTAATAAAGTTCATAAATGAATTTTTCCCTATAAATAGCCCTCTCAACCTATCATTTTCACTCTTGATAGTTAGTATCTATTATAAATAGAACAACGAACGTAGCTCCTATGCCCACATAAGCTCATGGAGGATTAAAAACATCAAAATCCTACACTATCTCTAAGTAAGTTTGCCTCCGACCTCTCAAAATGCATCTTTTTCATAGCTAGGTCTAGTAAAACAGTGATTAAACCCTCAAAAGGAATGACTAAACATATGGCAGCCATCCTAGCAGTCGGCCCCACACTAAAACATTTGAAATTCCCTTAGAAATTGTAACAACGGGTCCCTTTGAAACAATGTGGAACTTTTCTTCCTCGACATTTTTCTTCATAGGGCGAAGACCCTTCTGCGGCATGTAACACCCTCATCACCACTATTGGTGTTTTTTCCAGTGCACCCTTGGAATTCTCTAAAGAGAAGCCAACCCTTATATAATCAAGAATCTGCAAGATGAATGGCCAACATAATGAGTAAAGGACTGTACAGTCTTTACTCCTTCACTTTATGCTCTGTGGGACCTAGGAGGGTGTTCCTTATCATGTTCATTATGATCTATTTGATGGATAACACTTATATACATAGATTAGTTCCTATAACTTGCAAATAAACATAATCCACTAAAGATTTGGCTGATCTTTAAGTAAATGATCATCTATTTACTAGGAACAAGGAGGTATTTCAAACTCATGCTTCATAATTGAAATATTTTAGTGAATTGTGTTCTTATTTTAAATCCATGGTTTTGTAAAGCATCAATTCATATAATTGCAAAATCCCTAATGAATAGACCAGTGTTTTCATCAATTGGGTATACGGGGTCAAATATGTAATAATCAGTAATATACAAGTTATTTAACTCTGATAATGGTGGACTATTTTCACAATTCCTTGCACTCTAAAAACTCACAATTTATGAAATGTAACTTCTTATCATATCCTATGCAAATTCTCACAAATTTATGACCCTCTTCAAGAGTTTAATCAACTCTTTGAGCCAAAGCCAAAATAAGGACATACATTCAATTGAGCCATTGAAGATAAATGATAATACCCTTAATACTTCATTTATAATTTGCAAAAATTTACAAATGGAGAGTATGCATTTCAAAGATAAGATTTGTTTCGATATTAGTAATTTCCATAAAATTTATTTAAGATTACTACATATAAAGACTTAAAACCAAGACAATCCTACTATTCTATTCATTATCTTTCTATAGTATATGCTCTCTGCACTTAAATTCTACCCAAACCTTACCATGACTCAAAATCAAACAACCTATAATGAGCCTTGAAATCCCTTTTATAGACCAAGGGAGCAACAAGCATTAGGCTCATTACAATTAAATTTCAAGAATATTTCATTTCATCAAAAATTTCAATTTCATTCCAAAAATTCTTTGAATGGTTGCTCATAATCATTTGTTGAATAGGGGAAACCAGATTCACTTCATTTCACCAAAAGGAACCAACAAATGCCACCAAAAGTTATCTTTAACTACCAACAAACTTTTCATTCCAAACCCACACCAAGTCGAAGTTTTCCAAATTAGCATAAAGACAAAAAACCAAAGTACCTAGAGAGTGCAAACAACAACCATCACGGTGAAACAAACATTACAACACAAAAAAATGAGACCCAAACACCATTTATATTAACCAGAACCAGCACTAGAGCTAGACCCATGATACACATAGCCACTACACATCTTTGCAGGAGGCGGGGAAGAGACCTCCACTCCTTCTTAATCTTTACCATTGTCAACCAAAAAACCATTCCATCCGCTTGGAGTCTTCACTGATATTGGTGGGGCCGATATCACTTCCACCCCTAGGGCTTCCAATTGATTCATGATCATGAGGTATCACTGGTAACCTGAATTTGTTTTAGTGGCACTATCTGAAGGACTGACAGTGATAGCAATGGGGGAATCTTCCTTCCATAAGAAGCTTCGTTGTACCTAATCTTTCTTTGGTTTCCCTCGTAAAACCCATAGACTCTTTCCTCTAGCCTCAATCACTTCTGTTGTCACAACTCAGCTTCTCAACCTATGGTTGCATCTGGTAAGAGTTGGTGTAGACTTCTCACCATGGGCCTCCTCCTTTCCTTTTTCCTTCAAAGTCAGAGCAGCCTTGGGTAAGTTTTATTCCTGCTCTGGGATATCACTATGAGATTTCTACGTATTAAACCTTGGGGACCTCCGCACTGATGACACAAAAGTGATAGGCTTACTCATCTTCTCTGAAACTATAGCTTCACGAATACAACACACACTTCTTGAACTTAGAAATTCACACTCTCAATTGTAATGGTGAAAACAGAGGCTATCAACCTTCATTTAATCAAAAAATTAGGCATGCTAATCATCAATGCTTGGTGAAAGTCACATGAGCAAGCAAGCAATTGACCACTCGCATCCACATCTTCATCGTTAATTAGCCAGGTACATGAAAATCCATGTATCATTATCAATGATGACAGGGAATTAATTCCTCACATGCACTAGGATCAAATTGATCTCTCCTATAGAACACACACCATTAATGCATTCTCCTTGCAGAGTTAAAATGGCTATCACATGCCCATTTTTTATTTTTGCATATTGTTTTTCAACTTCTGGATGAGTTGGAGAATCAAACAACTAGGATTGAGTCAAATCAAGTTTGAAATTATGAGACCACAACTTTCCCATTTTTGGCCAATGAAAACTTGTTGATTGGGAACCACACTATTCCATCCACGGGCTTCGCCACACTCTACACGGTGGTTGAGGAATACATGCGTCCTTCAATCACGTACCTCACAAGCTTTCTTGCAAGCATTAATTAAATACCGTAATGTGTGTGATGAACAACCAAGATTTAACTCACACTCTACATAACAACCATTGTTATCTAGATCATTGATTGTTGGGTGCTTAGACAAGGATCAAGCCCCACCATGGAAAGGATGCGTGTCACAACATTGTGTACCTCGCACATCTTCTGATGACTATTCTTGAATGCCTACATGGTATGCAATGGACAACAGGGATCTAATCTTCAAATCCAATGGGTAGGATTTCTGCGCATTCTAGAAATTGGTCCTAAAATGGGGCCATGACTAGGCTGACGATAATTAGACCCTTGAGAAAAATGACTTAAGCTTAAGTCTTTTGAAGGTAAAATATTTCACTAAACTTTAAAGGTATCTGACGTGGGACAATATGTAGGTGACCGTCTTTCCTAAACAAAGGGGTTGGTAAATATACACATTTAAAAGGCTCAAGTGGTAATTAATTCGACTGGTGACTGGCTAGGACAAGTCAATGCAAAATTAAAATGCCAAAGAGTTTTAAGATAAAAACTATAAGGTAAGGGTCTCTAGGACACACCTTTAATCCATCCTTAGGCACAAAGGTTGACAAACATGATCCAAGTCATGGTTTGCTCAAAATTTTGTAAGTTCTTTTGGGAGATCTATCAATGACCTTGGTTAAAACTTGGAACATCAAAACATTGAATATAAATCTAAGTGTTGAACCCTCGCGGGTCCACCCTTGTAGGTGGCCGTCATCTTCCCACCTCTAACAAGTGGCCTACTTTTACCAGCCTCCCGCATTGCAGGCCCTACCAAAGCCACTTCCGACCAATGCAAAGTGATTAATCCATTCCTTACAGGCTGTCATTTGTGGCTCACTATTCCATGGATGTAATTTTTTAGCGGCTAGGCCATCGCTCCCACCTACATAGCAAATCTCACTACTTTGTCAGTTGTTCCCAATTTACATAAAAAGATACTAAGTTAAGCCTTACTCAAGGGTTTTTCGTTATGGGCCATCATTTTCTCTTTGTTGTTGCCTAGGCATTGTTCCCTAATTTCTAAGCTATCACCTCTGCCTGCATCATGGAATCTGCAACCTACTTTGCTGGTCATAGTTCACAAATTAAAATGCTAAGGAAAAACACTTCATGTGGACTAATCCCTATAGGGGTCTATCTGTGGACGGCTCCTCCTCCTTCGCCACTTTGAATGTCCAAATGACCTTGGACATCCACCTGCACTATGGAATCTTCCTAGGTCATTTCTTTTCAAGACTTCAATGAAAAAGCTAAGTTCAGTGTCATTGCAAACCTTTCCTCATGGGCTGCCGTTTGCAGCCCTCCGTTACCCAGTTGTCATTTGTTGACAGTGGTGTCCTCCCTTCCACCCACGGTGTGGATTCCACATTCTTTGTCGCCATCCAAACTCATCTGAAATGAAGTAGCTAAGTTGGGTGCTTTGTCAGTCCTTCTGTGTGGACCACCACATGCGGACTATCGTCTCACCCCTATCATTACTAATGGCCATCACACAATGGCTATCTGCTAGTTCTTCCCCACACCTTCCAAGTTGATTGAACCTTACATTGATGAGCTTAAGCCATCCAAAGATACTACACGGCCTGCACTGCAAACTTCTCCTTGTGGGGCACCATGCCCTAATCACTGTTACTTAACAATGGAGCCCAAACGTCCTTCCAGCCTCTGGATTTCACATGCCATAATTCTGCATAAACACAAATACCAATTAGGTGGCTCTAAATACTTTATAATTGATCTCTGCATGTGTTAAGCTGCCTTCTAAATACTATGACTACCAAGATCCTTGTTGTAGAACTTTAACTGGAGGAAGTTGTCTATGGGTTGCCATGACCCTGACACCATCCTGCTCTTGGTCACTCCTAACAACCTCCAGCCTAGGGAAACCCACATCCTTAGGCCTGCATTCTTGTATCTGATCCGAACGAGCCTCAAATGATGAATATTGATGAATTTTATGATCTTCTAAAGATGTATTGTTTGATTTTACCATCATTTTCTAGGAGTTAACTAACACTTCCCTAATTTTTGTATGAATGCACTTACTACATCTTTGTATGCAAGATTTATGGAATCAGCTGGAAGTCCATTAGGGAAGTCTATCGAGAAAGAAAATGGAAAGAAACCTGCACGACTACCGAGAGGGAAGGAAGAGAAGGATCATATGAAGTATCAATTCCATGGGGTGGAGTGCACCTCCAAGATCACCTCCACGTGGGATTTTGTGACAAATATGAATCTTGGGCATGTGGATATAGATGAGTTCTAGTGAAGGGTAATGATCCACCCTACAACTAAAAATGCATGAAAAATATGAGTGAGTGGTCTTGCTAAGGAAACCATCTTCCCTCCCACACTCATTACTCTGGAATTGGTAATGGTATGTCGAGAATGTTATCATAACAATAGAAAAACCATCAACCTTGATGGCAGGGTGTTAGCAGATTTGTCTACCAAGTCTATAGGCAAGACAGTCCATACCCCTACATTTAATGTAATGGAGGAAATTGAGAAGGGATATGTTAATAATATGTGGAAAGTGGACCCTCTAGCATGCAAGAAATTGATCAACTAGCATTGGTTGAAGGAAAAGAGGGGAAGTTCTGCCAAAGTGCCATAGGAACTATTCAGAAGCGACTTCCACTAGGAGTACCATGACTTAGTCACCCTAATGAGTAGGGTAATGGGCCTCCCAACTATTTCCTTCTTTGAAGAGTGGATATTCTACTTCATCGAGGAGATCATCTGAGGCAAGACAAAATTCCACTAGGCCAAAATCATTAGTGACAACATACATAATCAGCTTATTGCTATGAAGAAAACATCCAAGTTATACATGAACTCCTACCTAGTGTACCTCCTAGCAGAGCAATTCCTGTACAAGGGCCTCTTTGTTGAAAATAGCCCAGAACCAAGGAAAGGAGACCTCAAAGCATATGACCGCTACCCTCAGTTGTAGTATCAGAACTTCAAGAGGGAATACTGGCGAGTAAATGATTCCTTCATTGGTCATACATCAGACTCCTTAGGGGAGACTTTGACATAAGAGTATCACAAAATGTTAGGGCCTTCATTTTGCAGTTTGGGTATCTATTAATACAATTCCAAAAATTTACATACATAATAGAAGAGGGGTTCTCTGACAGGCCCTACAAGTTTCCATGCTACCACAACAACCGCATGATACTGTTGGAGGTCTCTCAACAAGTATAGAATGCCCACGTCCTATTGAGTGACAAACATAGAGCAGGGATCCCATATCCCCTCACATTTGAGCAAGGAATATATGCCTGTCCCACTACCTAGTGCATGGAATATTTAGATAAGGAATTGGTAGAATACAATCTAGACCTTCACATAGCCTAAGGGAGAATGGACCCATATGAGAAATTGAAGAAGTGGGTCAGAAGATAGTATGCTCATCGTCCTCATGCCAAAAACTTCTGGGCCAATTTCCAAGATGATAAGGAGGTGCGAATGAGGCACTATATGAGGATGAAAACCCAGTTTGTAAGGTTGGCGAATCTGTTTTTGGTGCCCAATCAAATAGTAGAAGTATATGATGATATTGTTGATGATAGGTTTAATGATGTGGCCAACTTGCCACTACCATTGATAGACTGGGATGAAGAAAATTTCACTGACCTCTATATAGTGAAAAAACAAATTGAAAATAGGACTAGACAGTGGGTAGATGCTTAGATTTCTTAGCTTAAAGTGTAGGGCACTATGCTAACTTATGGTGAGCACGAGGATGAGCTCGAGAGTGAAACTAATAGTGGAGTAGTTGCTTCCACAATCGAGGAGGCACCCAAATCTCTTTTGGTGACAAGGTCAAAGAAAAGGAAGGATGTGTTGGAGCACCATCCCAAGCACAAAGTGTATGGGTAAAAGTACAAATCTATGTCACACTTTCAACCAACTTATCAGGATAACTGAATTTAAGTATTTCTAACTAAAACTCAATATTAGTCAAACATATGATCTAGTAATATTCATTCTAGCTAAGTTAGATACTTCCACAACTTTTTCAACTAAAATTGTTGGCTAAAAATATATGGAGCACCACTTTGAATCCAATTTACCAAAAAAATAAAATTATTTGAAAAACTTGAAGTTTCAATAAATCCTAGTAGTGTAAATAATATTTTTTATAAAATACAAAAATACCCTTTTATAGATCCATAAGTGTAGTTTTCAAAAATATATTTATTTTAATAGTTTAATTATTATTTTTATTTTATTTTTTATTTTTACTAAAATTAGGTTATCAACAAAAAACATTAGGTTGATTAACATGCCAAGGAAAAATACTAAAACTCATTAAAAAAAATTGAAAAAAATATTATGCACTAGATAAAAGAATCTATTTAAAGATGGTATATTTTTTTTTCTATTTTAAATAAATATTTAATATGAAAGTTGGTGTCTGATGGAAACAGTTATTTTTTTATTCATGCAAATTTTAATATTTATTGAAAAATATATATTTATCAAAATTGGAAGAAAATATATCCATGCACTAAAGTTTCAAGTTATAAATACACACAAAAAAATTGAATGAAAAAAAAAATTATTACAAAAATTTTTACGTCCTGTGCAACTTCATTTTTCAGCATTTTATCAGCAACTAAATTATAGTGTTAATTTATTAAAAACTAGTTTAAAATAATTTTTTAATTTTTTTTAAAATACAAACATAAAATATACTAAAAAATACATATTTTACTAGTTTACATCATTTAAAAATTCAAAACATATATGCCACTTTTTAGTGATTCAAGTTTAAAAGTTGGACTAGCATTGGTCGTTTCCTTTATAAAGTGTGACACAAATTTGTGATTTTACCCATACACATGGAAGGATGGAGAGGGAGAATATTCAAAGAAAGCAAAGATAACATGGGGGTTCGTAAGTGAAATTCCTACAATTGAAGAGGACCACCAACACGAAGGAGAAGAAGAAATCGAGTGGTCATGATCACCACCTACCACCTTTGCTCCCACCATTACTACTACCATTGCCACTCCTCTACCTCCCACATCTCAAGTGCTTCTTGTTTCATCTCTGCCCATTGTGGACATTTCATCCCACCTTGCTTCCACCTCACGAACAGCCCCGGTAATTATATTGGAATCCTCCTCGGCCACTACATCCCCACCGTCATCCTCCTCACTCCCTCCTCCACCACCAGCTCTCTCTACCCCAATTCATGTAGTTTCCACTACTACTATGCCACCTCTCACCCTTCTAGATGCCTTTGAGAAATACATGCAAGGTATAACTGTTGAGATTTCTAGGGTGATCATGAATCCTACAATTTAGGCCTTCATGGGCCAGATTGTCGCTAGCCTACCCCTTCCTCCACCACCTATAGAGCCACCAAAGATGGAGGCTACCATGCAAATATCCAAAGAGATGGAGAAATGCCAAAGGGAGGTAGCTAAAGGTGTAGTTGAAGAGTCCAAGGACCCTTTCAAACATGATTATTTTGAACACCCAGAGGGGAGATTGAACATAAACTTAGACAAAGTTCCATATGATGAAGAAATGTCACACTCTTTAGAGGAGTATATTGAGGCTCTTAATGAAAGATACATAATAGAAACCTCAAATCAAGATTTTGAAGAAGAGTTGTCCCATCAACTCAAGGATGTGGGTGAAAGGACTGGTCTGGAAGGGTAGCTCTTTGAAGAAAAGGATGATACTGATGTCAATGTGTAGATACTCAAAGAGCCTCCCTTAAATGGAAAGGATAAGGGCCCCATCCAAGAGGAGTAAGTGCCTCCAGAAAAGGAAGAAGAAGAGAAATAAGAAGATGCATCGAAGAAGAGCCATGAGCTTGAGCATCATGCTGAGCTTGAACAAGAATAAAGGAAGGAATCCCAAAAGGTAGATATCATAGAAGAAAACATAGCCTCCACTGAGTCAAATAAAGAAAAGGCTATACAAATCGAAGACTTAGATGAAGAAGAGAGAATAGATCAAGAATCCCTAGACCATGGAGAGGAACAACCTCAATGTGAAAAAAGAGAGGAAGTTGATCATGAATCACCCAAAGGGGAAACCAAGGTGCCTGATTGGCTGGAGAGGAGACTACAAAAGAAGACTCCAGTGGTTTTTGATCCAAAGGCCAGACTTGAAGCCATACTAGCAAGAGTGCAGACAAAGACAAGAAAGGAGAAAAATCCTAGATTCTACTCTCATATCACGGTTGATGCCTCTGGATCAAGAACAATATAGATTGCTACCCTTGTGACAGATAAGGATGTGGGAACTAGTTATAGTATATCAACAATTAACTTAGGCTCAATAACTAGAGAGCATAATATTGATGAGTTCCAAGTGTCAGTGTCAACAAGCATACAACAAATGAACAAGGATCAGTCCTCCAAACAAGAACTAAAAGAACAAGTGGTGAATCTCACTACCTACATCCAATAATGGACATCCTTAGAGGAAGAGACTTTGACAACATCATGCCCACCCCCTCTTCTCTCCTAAGAGGAGCTCAAAATAATGGAGAAAATGATAAATTGGACTAAGGCCATGACGGATTGGTTCCAACAGGTGATTTACAATGGTGACATAGGCATCCATCATGCTACTAAATGTTTAATAAATTTTTGGATTTGAAAAAATAGTTAGAAGCCACTAAGAAAGCCTACCATAGATTCATCAAGTTGTATAGGATCACATATCCTAAGCTTGAAAGCATTCTCAAGCTTCCTAAGAAGACATGGGAAAAGGAATTGAGGCTCATAAAAGATGATCACTGGATTGTGGAGACTTGGAAGATGAACTTGGATCATAGAGAGGAAGTCTTGGAGAGGGTCTTGCAATAAGTCAAGCTTGAACTTGAATGGGTTATGGAGCACATGATTGATAGTGAGGACTACCTCAAAATAATGACTGATTATGACATACCCTCCTTGGAGCTAGATCTAGAGAAAATCAAGCCATTCTTGCATAAGAAGATGGAGCAAGGGGTTGTAGATCCACTGATGCCAGATTTCATGGACTTCGTTGCAAGGGCATTTACCCAATCTGATAAAATCATCAAGGCCACACCTAGGTGCACCAAGCACTAGGCCAGATCACTGGGAGATTCAAAAGGATGACCTTTCAGATCCTCCAATTTAACATCATGGAATGGGACAAACTCTAGGATTTGATTGGAAAATTTGTGGAATATTCCACCCTTCAAAAGAATGTAGGGAATCCAATGATTGATTATGAGTATCTGACAGTATAGTTGAAAAGAGAAGGCAGCCACTAGAAGACAAAACTGCTACAATGTTGGAACCACTAGAGGAGAAAATAGAGAAAAGACAAAAAGAAAATATTTTATAATGTTAAAATTTGGGGGTAGGTGAATGTTGGATGTTGTGGTTGTGCTTCTAATATGTGGTTGCCATTGATGTCAACACTATTAGGATTAACTCATTTGAAGTTGTATATGTTGAGGATATTGAGAAAATTGTAAAGAAATGAATTGCAGATTGTCAGTGGTGAAGTGATGTTCTATATGGCAGTATGTTCTGTAGGTTGGTGATCTGAGGTTTTGGACTAAAGGGTTTTTTTTGAGTGTATCTAGTTTATCCACATCAAGTTTCAGAGATCCACATGAAGATTTGATCGAGTTATGAAGACTTTCATTTTGACAGTTTTTCTATTTCTTTAGTTAGTGTTCCTGATTGAAAATGAGGCTATTTTAGTTAGTTTAGTTGTTGTGGATGTTTCTTTTTTGGTTCTTAATGTTTTTGGATGCTTCTAGATTGTGCTCTATCTTTGTTGCACATCTGCATTGATCGTTGTGATCGTGGTTGGCAATTTTCTCTTGTATGTTAATGTTTTTTATGTTCCTACCTGACATGGTGTTAAAGCATGTTGTGGATCTTCAAGGAGAATTTAATTGAAGTTTTTGCATGTTGAAGATGTTGATTTAGGTCCTCACTAAGTTGTGGATAACTTTGGTTGTTGTGCATTTATTATTATGAATGATTTGGGCTGACAATTATATTCATTTTATTATTTCTTTTTGGCTTACTTGTAGCGGTGAAATTTCTTGTTGCGGATACATAAGAGTGGTTGTTTATTTGAATTGAAGTGTGTGAATGTGTGTGTGTTTGAATAATTTTCTAATCATTCGAAGGAAAAGAAAAGTGTGAATAAGAGTGAAGAAGAGTGAAGAGTTGTTGATGCGTTTAACCAGAACTATGATCAAGCATTAGCAGATGCTATTTTATCAGTTCAAATCCCTGCGGATGGCTTTAATCCAAATCTCTTTGTAAGACAATGTGTCGTTCTTTGTAATTGAGCAATGAGCTCTAGGCAGTGCACCTGAATGCAAGTGCATTCCCCATATTTCATTTTCTCATACTTTTAACAGGGTATAATCTTGTGGACTAACCTCCACCGTGGTTTTTCCCCTAACAGGGTTTCCACATAAAAAATCTTGGTGCTATGTGTGTTGTTGATGTGTTTTTGACTCATGCTTTCATGGTTAATTATCAGATCTAAGATTAAAGTTGTTAAGTTAAATAAGTTTTTAATTTTGGGGCAATTTATTCACCCCCCCTCTCAATTGTCTACCCCTATATTTCCAACAATTGGTATCAGAGCTAAGTTCCTTGGAAGAATTTTAACAACTTAAGGTGATCTGGGATGGAAAGTTACAAGAAGGATAGTTTGAGATTTGATGGAAAAAATTACTCCTTGTGGGAGACTCAAATGGAGTGCCATCTGAGATGCATTGGTGAACCCTGCTGGAGCATTACAAGTAATAGGTATGTTATTCCACCGAATAGTACATATGCTAAGTATAATATTTGGGCTAAGGAAGCATTGTTGAGTGCTTTGACTAATTCTGAGATGACAAATGTTATGGATATAAAGACTGCTTACGAGATCTGGAAAAAGTTGGAAACCTTGTATGAAGTTGATGATAATGTGAAGATTGCTAAGTTGTAGAGCTTGAAAGGGAAATATGAAAGGTTGAGAATGGGTGATGATGAGAATATTAATACTTTCATGCAAAGAGTGAATGAACTTGTGTGTGGTATTCGATGTGTTGGTGGAAAGATAGATGAATCTAAAATTGTTGCTAAAGTGCTTAGATCCCTACCTGATTCTTACAAAGTCAAAGCTAGTGTTGTTGAAGAGCTCTGCACTATAACAAACATAACCAGAGATACATTGGTTGGTAAGTTGAGTGAATTTGGTGAGGCCCTTCCTAAAGTTGAATCTACATTTAAGGCTACTACTTCCGAAAGAGATAGATAGAGGTATGATCTAGGTGAGAGTTCATCTAGAAAGACATTCAAGTATGAGGATGAAATCAAACAGATTGAAGAAGAAGAAGAAGAGATGGAAGAACTGGAAGCACTTATTGTCAAAAAGGTACCGAGAGAAAAAGGTAAGTATGAAGGAAAATTTCCTCTTAAATTTTTTACGTATAATAAGATAGGTCATTTTGCATCAAGGTGTCCAAAAAGAGCTGCTAAACCAAGACATAACAAGCCTAGATTTCAAAAGAAGTGTTACTATGCTGCTAATGAAGGTGTAATATATGATGAATCTAATAGAGATGATGATGAATGGATATTTATTGTTGTTAGAGAAAATAGTTATGTATCTACTAAATCTGCTAGTTGTACAAGTGTGGAGAAAGCCCTAGCTGCTCGAGTTGAAGAAAAAGATGAATGAGTAATTGACAGTGGATGTTGACATCATATGAAAGGAGACAAAAGTAAGTTTGTAAGCTTAGAAAATTATTATGGCAGTGTTTTGAGATTTGGTGATAATACAGTTGGTGTAATCCATGGAAGAGGATGCATTTCTCTTTATGGTAAGCATAATACTGATGATGTTCTATATGTGGAAGGCTTGAAGCATAATCTTTTGATTTTTGGTAAAATGGTTGATAAAGGATATAATCTTCAGTTCAAGAATGGAAAGTGCAGAATATTGAGTTTCAGAAATGAAATACCCTCAGGTACAAAAACAAAAGGTAATATCTTTCACTTGAATGCTACTAGTAAAAGTTGTTTGATTGCTCAAGTTGATGAAAGTTGGTTATGGAATAGAAGATTGTGTCATGTTAAATTTGATAATATTGTCAAGTTCTACAAAGGTTGTGAGAGACCTACCTATGTTGGTGAAACCTGCTAATGCAATATGCAAGGAATGTCAATTGGGAAAGCAAACTAGGATTTCATTTCGGAGTAAAAAGCATTATTTGAATGAATTGTTAGAGCTAGTGCATACTGATCTGTGTGGTCCCTCCAAGGTCAAAATTCTACAAGGTTATAGGTATTTCATGTTACTCATTGATGATTATTCTAGGATGGTATGGGTTACCTTCTTAAGAGAGAAAGCTGAAGCACTGGAAAGTTCAAGATCTTTAAAGCTATGGTTGAGAATGAGACAGGTTTGAAGATTAAGTGTCTGAGATTAGATAGAGGTGATGAATTCACTTCCGGTGAATTTAATTCTTTTTGTGAAAAACTTGGAATAAAGAGACAATTATCTGCACCACGTACCCCTCAACAAAATGTAGTTGTGGAAAGGAATAATAGAATAGTTGAAGATGCTGCTAGAACAATGATGTTGGAAGGAAATCTCCCTCATGTCTATTGGAGAGAAGCTATGAGTACTACTATGTACACACTCAACGAGGTACAAATAAAAGGTGATACTGGTAAGACCCCTTTTCAGCTATGGACTGGTCAAAAGCCTGTTGTTAAATACTTCAAGATATTTGGAAGCAGATGTTACATTAAGAGAGATGAAGACATAGGAAAGTTTGATGCTAGAAGTGATGAAGGTATCTTTCTGGGTTATTCTACTAAGAGCAAGGCCTACCGGTGTTACAATAAAAAATTGAAGAAAATGGTTGAAAGTGCAAATGTCAAAGTTGATGAAAACTTAGGTACACCATCCAGAACCTGTGGATATGACTCTGATGATCAGAATGATAGTACAAATCAAAGAAAGAAAAATCAAACTGCAAATCAAGTGAAAATTAATCTGGTAAATCAGGAGAATGAAAAAGAAGGAGAAATGGTGGAAACATAGAAGAAAGATCAGAGGAACCTGAAGTTGAAGAATATTCTAAGAAGACTCTGAGGTATGTAAGATTGAATCATTCAAAAGATCGGATTATAGGTGATAAGAATAAAGGTGTCTAGACTAGGAGAAAGATTGCAAAAGAATATTGCTTGATTTCTAAGACTGAGCCTACTAGTGTGAATGAAGCATTTAAAGATGAGCATTGGGTTGAAGCAATGAAAGAAGAGTTGAAACAGATTGAAAAGAATGATACATGGATTCTTGTTCCCAGACCTAAGGATAAGAATGTTATTGGAACTAAATGGGTTCTTAGAAACAAAGTGAATGAGCAAGGTGAAGTGATTAGAAACAAAGCAAGGCTGATATGCAAAGGATATTCACAAATGGAAGGAATTGATTTTGAAGAGACCTTTGCCCCTATTGCTAGAATTGAAGCTGTAAGATTATTTATTGCCTATGCTAGTCACAAGGACTACAAAGTTTATTAGATGGATGTCAAATCAGCTTTTCTAAATGGTGAATTAGAAAAGTGTATGTTGAGCAACTTGATGGATTATAGTTGACTGATAAGGAAGATATGGTGTGTCGGTTGAAGAAAGCTTTGTATGGACTCAAGCAAGCCCCTAGAGCATGGTATGTGAGATTGGATAAGTATTTGTTGAAGCTTGGATTTAACAAAGGTATTGCTGATAGTAATTTGTATTTCAAGAAGGATGATAAAGATCTCATTGTTGAATTCTTTGTTGATGATATCATTTTTGGAGGAGATAATGCTTTTTGCATGAAGTTTGCTAGTGAAATGCAGAATGAATTTGAGATGTCCATGATTGGTGAGATGAAATTATTTTTGGGATTGCAAATTACTCAGTTAGACAAAGGAATTTTCATATCTGAGTCCAAGTATGTGAAGGAATTGTTTAAGAAGTTCAGTATGGAAGATTCAAAGCCAGTTGGTACACCCATGGTGACTGGATGCAAGTTGACTACACAAGATGATTCTCTGAAATAAAATTAGACAAGATATAGATCAATGATTGGTAGATTGTTGTACTTAACTCAGACTAGGCCTGATATCATGAATGTTGTATGTATTTTTGCTAGATTTCAAGCTGATTTGAAGGAATCTCATGTGACTGTTGTGAAGAGAATTTTCAGATATTTGAAGGGAACTGTTGATCTTGGCCTATGGTATCCTAAACATGATGATCTTACTTTGAGTGCGTTTACTAATGTTGATTGGTTCAGAGATGTGAATGACAGGAAAAGTACTAGTGGTGGAGAAATTTTCTTGGGTAAGAAGCTAATTTCATGGTTAAGCAAGAAGTAGAATGTCATTTCCTTGTCTACTACAAAGGTTGAATACATTGTTGTTGCTAAAAATTGTACTCAAGTCCTATGGATGAAACAAATGTTGAAGGATATTAGAGTTGTATATGGTGAGCCTATTGCTATATTCTATGATAATTCAAGTGTTGCATTCAAGGACAAAACATATATCTATCAAGTTTCACTTTTTGAGGGAAAAGGTAAGTGAAAAAGAATTTAGATTGGAGTATGTACCTACTAGGGAGTAGATTACAGACAGCTTTACCAAGCCATTGCCTAAGGATACTTTTGATTATCTCAAAGAGAAGTCGGGGGTGATTACCCCTCCTAATAAGAACTAAGGATGCTAAAAAATAGCATCAATCTGTGCATTTCATAGACATATTTTGTTTTAGATTGATGTTATGGTGGTTGCTACTCAAAGGGGAGTAGTTAGATGTTCAAATATTTAAATATGTGGTTCAGAGCTTAAGTAACTTTGTCATTGATGTCAAAGAGGGAGAAGAGTCATGTGAAAAATTGTTGATTATCTGGAGAGAAGAGTTTTATGGGAGAAGAGTCATGTGAATGTGTTCAGGAGAAAATGAGTTAGAATCTAAGGAGGAGTAAGTGTCAAGAGTTAGTTGTGTTGATGGTGTTTTTCACATCATGTGTTGTCATCAATTCCAAATGGGGAGATTGTTCGATGTTGTGGTTGTGTTGTTGATATGTGGTTGTCATTGATGTCAACACTATTAGCATTAATTCATTTGAAGTTGTATATGTCGAGGATATTGAGAAAATTGTAAAGAAATGAGTTACAGATTGTCAGTGGTGAAGTGATGTTCTATATGGCGGTATATTATGTATGTTCATAATCTAAGGTTGTGGACTAAAGGGTTTGTTGTTGAGTGTATCTAGTCTATCCATGTCAAGTTTCAGAGATCCATATGAAGATTTGATCGAGTTATGAAGAATTTCATTCTGACAATTTTTTTGTTTCTTCAGTTAGTGTTCCTGATTGGAGATGAGGCTATTTTAGTTAGTTGAGTTGTTGCAGATGTTTCTCTTCTAGTTCTTAATGTTTTTGGATGATTCTAGATCATGCTCTATCTTTTTTGGACATACGCATTGATCGTTGTGATCATGGTTGGTGATTTTCTCTTGCATGTTCATGTTTTTCATGTTCCTAGCCGACATGGTGTTGAAGCACATTGTGGATCTTCAAGGAGAATTTAATTGAAGTGTTTATGTGTTGAAGATGTTGATTTAGGTCCTCACTAAGCTGTGGCTGACTTCAGTTGTTGTGCATTGATTATTATGAATGATTTGGTCCAACAGTTATATTCATTAAATTATTATTTCCTTTTGGTCAACTTGTAGAGGTGAAATTTCTTGTTGCAGATATATAAGAGCAGTTTTTTGTTCAAATTGAAGTGTGTGAATGTGTGTGTGTGTGTGAATAATGTTCTTATCATTCAAAGGCAGAGCAGAGTGTGAAGAAGAGTGAAGAAGACTAGGGTATGTGCAGGATCATCATGGAAAAAATAGGCCCTTAAGTGGCAAAAAATTCAGAAAAATGAGAGTTAAGCAACTTCACATAAAAAATTGAATAAGTTATCTATATTATTTCAAAAATATGTAGCAATAGAATCTGTAGAAAATTGAATGTAGTTTCTAAACTACTAGATTTATTTTTAAAAAAGAAAAATCTATTTAGTGAAAATTTGAAATTTCAATGCAGTAGTACTTAAATTTCATGGAAAGAATAAGAAGTAGGTGTCTATCTGACCACCCTAATTACAACAAAATGATAATATTTTTCTATAATATTTTAGACATAAGTAGAGGACTCATGTCCAGATGTGATGCATATTTTTTTGTAATTTTTTTCCAAGTAAATAATTAATTATGAATTTTTTAGTACAACTTTTAAAAATTATAAAAAACTCATATGTCTAACCACCTTAACCTAGTCAAAACTTCATGAAATTCATTTTTTCTTTTTTTAATCCTATAGTATGCGAATCATAGAATGTGATGCATGTTTTGGATTCCAAAAATGTGATACTGTTTGGAAGCTATAGATGTTTTTCAATCAGCCTATCAATTAGGACTTTAGTCATAATTCAAATAGAAAATTAATAATAATTATTTATTAAATTCAAAGTAAAGCATAATTTATATTGGAAAAAAGCTGGAAATATCCTTTAAAAACCCTTTTCATTTCATAAATTTTGGGTAAAAAAAAGTCGTCAGCCACATACCCTACAAATACCCATCATATCGCAACTTTTTGGCCCATCATGATCCTGCACATACCCAGTACATAGTTGTTGATGCGCTTAACCAGAATTGTGATTAGGCATTAGTAGATGTTATTTTATCAGTTCAAATCCTTGTGGATGACTTTAATCTGAATCTCTTTGTAAGATAGTGTGTCTTCCTCTGTAATTGAGCAGTGAGCTCTAGGCAGTGTGCTTGAATGCAAGTGCATTCCCCATATTTTATTTTCTTATACTTTTAATAGGGTATAATCTTGTGGACTAACCTCCACCGTGGTTTTTCCCCTAATAGGGTTTCCGCGTATAAATCTTGGTGTTACGTGTGTTTATGATGTGTTTTTGATTCATGCTTTCATGTTTAATTATCATATATGAGATTAAAGTTGTTAAGTTAAATAAGTTTTGAATTTTGAGACAATTGATTCACCCCCCCTCTCAGTTGTCTGCCCTTGTATTGCCAATAGTGAAACCCTAATGTAAAATGTATCTTGGCCATAGAATGAAAGTAAATCCTGGCCATTAATTTCACTTTTTGAAAACTATAAATAGGGGTCTCCTCTCATTTTCAAAGGGAGAGTTGAGTTTCTTTGTAAAGACATGCTACACAAATTTTAATGAGAATTACTTTTTTTAGGTGGATTCTTATATTTCTCCACATGTTGCATGATTCATCTTCTCAATAGTAGATTTTAGCTTTGTTTTTCTAAGTTTTAAGTTGCTCTTAGTAGTTAGTTTTATGTTGCACATTGATAGTGAAGAATGTTATAGTGTTGATGCATTTCATGTTCATGCTTGTTGCTTTGTTGATGATGAATAGTAGTGTAAAGCTAGTCTAGACATTAATTTATTGTTGCACTTAAAATTCATCTATTATTCATGCTTCATGGTGAATGGATAGCTGCAAATCTACAAACCTTAGACTTGATAGCACTACTTTCATGAGACTGCAAGTTATTTTAGTTAAGTGGGACTTCGTTTTAGGAAGGCTTTCCAATGTAGCATCCTCCATTATTACTATTCAACATTAGTTACAGGTCTAGGAACTCTTCTATCCCTTTTCTCTTTTGAGTTTTCTTTGAAATTGAAGTTAAGGTAAAGTTCTAGCATCATTGTAAAGCTAAATCTGATGTTAAACATGGAGTTTTAGACTATTGTTTTGAACTTGCAGCAATTACACCACATTTTAGAATCTCACAGAACTTTGTTTGAAGATCCAACTCCTTCCAAACTTAGTGAACATAAAGGCCACCCTGTGATTACCAGAAAATCACATAAACAAATTGAACTATTCCAAGCATTGTCATGACCTGACACCCAAGAGACCTTGGGGTGATTGTTTGAAACTCAGTTGCAAATTTTCACCTTTCAAGAGATGCAGTGCACTTGTGCATTGTCTGTGTTGAGGAGTGAAAAAAAACCCATCAATAGAACTGGCGTTAGAAGGAGGGTAAGCTTTTTTCTAAGCTAGATCGAATTGGTTCCTTCTCCCCTCAGAGGTTCCAGAGAGTGTTAAGATCTACACCAGACAAAGGGGAGTTTCAATAGATACCACACACTACCAAGGCTAAGAGATCCAAGAGAGGGGAAGCATCTACCTCAGCTCCATCCACTCATCCCACTTCATTTCCATCCCCACCATCTTCATCCATCCATTTGCTCCACTCTTCCCCTTCCCTTTTGGCAACACCTTCTCCTTCCTAGCCGCTCCAAGATGCCTCTCGCCTCTTCACCTCCCACAACCAAGGCACTACCCCTGTCCCAACACTTCACTTCCAAGGCTCTACCCCAGCTATTGTTGATCCTATCATGATATGCCAAAGAATTTGGAGGGATTTGGTACTAAGTTTCATCCTCAAGATCCGTAGAGGACAGCTAAAGAACATATTAAGATCATTAAGACAGCCTTGAAGGATATGCAAATAGAACATGAAGATGTGGCTTGTAGGCTCTTTCCCTACTCATTGGGGGAAGATTCCTTTTATTGGTACATCCATCTACTGAATGGATCCATCACTATTTGGGATCTATTAAAGAACACTTTCTTGTAGAAATTAAAGATCCCAATCAACCCCTCGTAGTTGTATTAATAGTTCATGTCCATTTGAAGGGAAGTGAATGAGCCTATCAACTCCTTCAATGATCGGTTCCACTAAGCCTACATGAATTTGTAGCCACCCTACATGGTTGATGATCCCTCTTCTTGATTGGTGTACTACACTACCTTGGATAATCTCACATATGCACTAGTAAAGAAAATGTGCCCATTGTCGGCTAGGTTGGTGGATGTGTATGTGGAAGCAATTATAGCAAGCACCGATTTGGGACAACACACTACAGGTCCACTACCATCATTAGTACCAACTTCTGATCCAACATAGATCTAGATAATTGCCCATGCCTTGGCCCATCAAATACCAATGTTAAATCAAGTCCCTCAGGTACCAATAGTGCCTCATTCGGGGCAACCACTTAATCAAGTACCTCTGGTGCCTCACTACTTATAACCATAGCAGTAACAATATTTCTCCCAACAAACCCAAGTACTTGCATACCTATAGAGCTCTTAGTTCCCACCTGCTCAGCAAAATCAACTTGTAGTACAACTGTCTTCCTCTAGAATCCAACACCACAGTTGAACAACACAGAGAAAGATCAGATTGATCAATTCACAGACATGGTTACAAAATTTTCAACTAAAATGACACACTCAAGGAATCAGAATAACCAACTGTAGGCTTCTCAGAGAAGTATCCAAGATAATATCAATTGAGATAATTGTGATGCGGGTGCTTCCTCTAGGCAGAATTATGAGAGAGGTCAAAATTCAAACCAAGGCTTTGAGAGAAGGCCTTCACAAAGATAGAACCAAACATGGAACATGAGGCTGAACAACAGAGGCATCCCCACACCTCTTGATCAATCGAATAATGTTGATAAGATGACAAGTGGAGTATACTTCGTAGAGGCAACACTATCTAGGTGTTGTTGCATTCGCAAAACAAATTGGCATTCTAAATTGGACTATCCATAGTTCCAAATTTAGTAGCAAAAAATTTCCAAGTGGAAGTCCAGAATGTAGTCGATGGTGTGGGTGCAAAGACATACTTCCATCTGAAACATATGATTCCTTTGTATTGGTGGTTTATCAAGCTCCTTTTTCATGAAGTGAAAGCAGTGTACCTAGAAAGGAGATTGCTAACCCAAAGAACAAGGAAGTGAAAGAGGCAAGAGATGAAAACCCTCTATCCCAACTCTTCGATTCAGTATAAAATGGTTCAGTAGATGAGGAAGAGCCACGTGAATATGAGGTTCAAATATTCCATCAAAGGGAAACCCCTTACAACTTGAGGAATAGACAAGTAGGTGATCCTTTTAAAACCTCTACTCCTCCCAATAACTTCAGCACTCCACCTGACCCAAATGCAAGTAATAACCCAGGCTACCCTCATGTGCCCACCTAGTATTTCAATAAGAATAGGAAACCAAACCAAACTCAGAGTTAGCCTGCTAGCTCCTCTCAAGATAAATCCTTTGAGGTAGAAGTTGAACAAATGGGGGAATATGTGGTAGAAGAGTTCAAGAAAGTTAAATTAAGCTTGTCAACTTTTGAATTGCTCAGAGTCACAACAGTTAGAAATTCCTTCTTTAGGATACTCAATGGGATTGCCCCATCCAAACTAGCTCAAGAAGTACCCACTACAAGGGTCTCCTTTGAAACCTCACAAAATGAGTTGATAGTTAGAGAAATTTTTGGAAAGAAAATAGATCAGCCTCCAAATCAACAATTAGACAAGAAAATAGGTAAAGAGAAAAATCAAGCACAAACCTAGGATAAAACCAATGATAAGGACAAAAATCAAGTAGCTTAGGCCAATGTTTTAGTGGGGTTGTTCTAGGGGAAGCTGGAGACCCTGGCCTTTCTGACCACCATAAGAATATTTGGAAAGAATTTGCACAATTTCCTACTCAATTTAGGAGCCTCAGATAATGTTATGCCTTTGGCAGTATGTAAAGCTCTAGGAATAGTTCTGACTCCCTCCTGACGAAAGTTGACCTAGTTGGACAAGAAGGTGGTGAACATTATTAGAGAAATCAATAGGATACCTATGCATATTGTTGTTGATCCGAGGCTACAACAGGTGATTAACATTCAAGTTGTTGATATCCTTGACACATATGGTATCATACTGGGGATATATTTCACCTGGGCCTTGAATGGATATGCAGTGACAGATTATTCTCACTTATGGCTGCCATGGAAAGGGTTACCAAATTAGATCTGCATTGATCAGGAGCTCCGCATGAAGTTCATGATTAGGGATTACAACACAAATGAGGTGTTGTTTGTTGAAAAAGAACTAGGAAACTACTGTCCCATAGCATATCAAGATGAAAAATAATACCAAGAAGAGGAAGTGGTAGAAGAGGTCTTTCTTGTGTTATGTAGTACACCTACAAACCTATCCCACACACCCAAGAGACCTTGGGGTGATTTTCTAAAAATTAGTTGCAGATTTTCACCTTTCAAGAGAGGCAATGAACTTGTGCATTTTGTGTTGAGGAGTGCAAAAACACCCATGAATAGACCTCCTATTACATCTTGTGGAATAAGGTGCTCACAATTGTGCCTGATTTGGTAGTCAAGACTTTGCTAATGTAGAATGAGCTAGGAGAAAGGAGAGCAAAGTGGGTTACCTTGTTATAGGAATATGACATGGAGATTCAGCCCATGAAGTTGGTCTGAGGGAAAGCCCTCACTGAATAATCCCTAAAATAATAGCTGAAATAGTACCTGACCTCACATTTTAGCAGTATCAGCAGGAAGATGTTTCTCCCAGAGAGTGGTATGACAACATTCTCTACTATTTATTGAACAACAAGTTCCCATCCTGGTTGCAAGGAGTACAAAAGTGTGCTCTAAGACAGAAGAATAGTAGCTACATGTTGCAAGGATCTATACTATACAAGAGAAATCATGAAGGAATCTATATTAGATGCCTTAGAAAAGAAGAAGTTAGAGTCCTCAAATAATTTCATGACATATTTGGCACTGGTCACGGATCTAGCCCTTCATCTTCCTACCAAATTATGTGGTCCAGGTACTACTAGTTGATAGTGTTCAAAGACACACACAACCATGTCAGAACCTCTCACATTTTTCAAACTGCTACTACCAGAGAAAGAAATGTTGTTGTCTTGCTGCAACTAGTCCTAGAGGTAAGGTCATTCACCCAGTGGGGACTCAACTTCATTGGTCCAATAAGCCCACCATCCTCTGTAGGCCACGAGTACATTCTAACCACTTCTAATTACTACACTAGATAGACAAAGGCAGTAGCATGTAGATAATGCACTACTAAAGTGGTTATTAATTTTTTAGAAATTTTTATATTGAATTGCTTTGATTTCCCATTTTCCCTCGTGTGTGATAATGGCCCTGCCTTCTTGTCCCTTAAGTTTTCTATTTGGGCCTTCAATTACGGGATTGCACTTAAGTTTTCTTCCAGCTACTATCCTCAAGGAAATGGCCTAGCTAAGTCAACAAATAAAAATCTAATAACTATGATCAAGAAGTTGCTTGAAAAGAATCCTAAAGACTAGCACACCCAGCTACATTTTTCCCTTTGGGTAGATCCTACACACCATAAGGATTCTCTAGGTAATTCCCCATTTCACTTGCTTTATGGCTTAGAACCAATCTTTCCCGTTCACCTCAAGATCCTCACTCTCCAATTTCTCAATGCATACCATGAGGAAGGAGGCCATCAAGAAGCCCATTTATTTGAGTTGCATTTAGAAGAAGCTCGTGACTAAGCAAATGAATTTTTTTCCAAACAACATAGCATAGTCAAAAGATGGTTCGATTGCCGAGCCAAAGTAAAGGCCTTTAGGATTTTTGATTTAGTCCTCTGTTGGGACAATGCCCATGAAAAGAAAGGGAGACATGCAAAATTTGACAAGCTCTGGCTTGGCCCCTTTCAGATCTCAAAAAATTTAGGAGATAATGTCTTTCACCTCAAGACACTCACTAGAGAGAATATCCCATTACCGGTCAATGGGCAACACCTCAAGCATTATTTCCTTGTCTGAGTTGTTCAAGCTTATTCTTTGTATATAGGTGTACATTGGTTAGTTTAGGTTCTTTTGCTTTGTTGCTTTGCTTTTTCCTTGCTTTTGCTTGCTTTCTAGGCTCTTTTTTTTGCTGAAGGTGTTCCTTTTTTCTCAATGTGGTGGTTGTGCTTGGCCTATTAGATGGCTCACTTCATTGTTTTCTCCTATTTTTCTGCTCCTACTTGAACTTTGACTTGACCTAGGACAAAACCTTTGTATGAATCTTCACACACTTATCTCGGATCATGCATGAAAACACACTTTAAATGTTTCTGAAGGGTTATATGATAGTCATTATCAGGACTGGGCAAGTGAAAAATCCTAAGTCTGCTCTAGTGACCATTGTGATTCCAAACCCACAGTAAGCTTTAGTGCTTACACAGTTCAGCAAAAGAAAAGAGTGCAAAAAGAAAATATTCAAGAAAAGAAAAGAAAGAAAGTGTTAAAACAAGCAACTGTGTGGGTGTGCAAGAAACTCTATCAGGGCTATGGACTCTTGGCTAGAAATAGAGCAATGTTTGTTGGGTCATAGTGACAACTCTGTTAGGGCTATGAACACCTGACTAGCAGTGAAGCAATGTCCAGGTCACATTTTAGGTTGGACACTTTATGTAGCTTGCCTCAACTGATTAACTACTATCTATTGCGGTCTCTAAGGAAAGAGAACGAACCCACTATGCACACACTTCTTGGATACCCCCATGACTCGATTCAACTAAGGATCATGTCCACCTTTGAGTTCTTAGTTCGCTTAGGCAAACTAGCTCCTAGTCTACAAAACCATAGATTCTGGGTTTTGGATGAATCCTTACCCTTAGAATGATCAGGAGAATTCTCCCAGCAGATTTTCCATTTGTTGTGCCTATAGCACACAGACCCCATTTGAAATGGGGACCCCCTCTCTCCTTTTTCCTTTGTCGGGTCACTTTTTCCTTCACCTCATTTTGTGTGACCCTAATTTTGAGCTCCAAGTGGTTAGGAGCCCTAAAGTTATCATTCTCCAGTTGACCAAATTCGCCACCCCAAAATTTTCTAAGTCCTTGGCCCTTGCCGAGGTCCCCATGCAAACTTCCCTTAGCCTTTTTCCCTGGCATCCTGAAAGCCCTGTGGGTCCGCAGTTGCGGGCTTCCTTTTGCAAAAAATAGTCATCCTCTCATTGTTTAGACTGCGGCCAACCCAGGACATCCACTCGCATGGAAGGTCCCACAACCTTCCCTACCATTATCTCTTATCCATTATCTCTTATCCATTATCTAACTATGAGGTCATGAGGTCATTTTGCATTATGAGTTTTTCGCTTCCCACCACCAGTTCATCAAGTCCTGTGCCCAACCACTTCACCGGCCACCATACTTCCATTTAATGCGATTCATAACTAAATTTTTCCCTATAAATAGCCCTCTTGACCTATCATTTTCACTCTAGCTAGTTAGGATTTATTAGAAAGAGAATGATGAACATAGCTCATGCACCCACATAAGCTCCTAAAGGATCAAAAACATCAAAATCCTGCGCTATCTCTAGGTAAGTTTTCCTCTGACCTCTTAGAATGCATCTTTTCGATAGCTAGGGCATGTAAAATAATGATTAAACCCTCAAAAGGAATGACTAAACACTTGGCAACCATCCTGGTAGTCAACCCCACATTAAAACATCTCAAATTACCTTAGAAAGTGTAAAAATTGGGCCCTTTGAAACAATGTAGAACTTTTCTTCCTTGGTTTTGTTCTTCGTAGGGCGAAAACCATTTTGTGACCTATAGCACCCTCATCACTACCTTGGTTAAAACCTGAAACATCAAAACATTGAATGGAAATCTAAATGTTGAACCCTCACGGGTTTTCCCTTGCGGGTCGCCGCTTGTAGGTGGCCATCGTCTTTCCACCTCTGACAAGTGGCCTACTTTTACCAACCTCCCGCATTGTGGGTCCCACTAAAGGCACTTCCAAACAATGCAAAGTGATTAAGTCATTCCCTGTAGACTGTTCCCTATGATTCGTTGTATGTGGCTCACAGTTCGATGGATGTCATTTTTCAGTGGCTAGGCCATCACTCCCACCCACATAGAAAATCCCGCTACTTTGTTAGTTGTTCCCACTTTACATGAGCAGATACTAAGTTAAGCTAGGTTACTCATGGGTTGTTCCTTACAGGCTATCGTTCACTCTTTATTGTTTTCTAGACGTCATTCCCTAACAACTAAGCTATCGCCTCCACCTGCATTGTGGACTCCGTGACCTACTTCGCTCATCATAGTTCGCAAACGAAAATGCTAAGGAAAAACCCTTCATGCGAACTAATCCATGTGTGGGTTTTTCTATGGATCGCTTTTCCTCCTTTGCCACTCTGAATGTCTGAGTGACCTTGTCCACCTACACTATGGACTCCACCTAGGTCATTTCCTTTCAATACTTCAAAGAAAAAGCTAAGTTTGGCATCATTGCAAACCTTTCCTTGCGGGCCACAATCTGCAACATGTCGTTACCAAGTTTCCATTTGTTGGCGGAGGTGTCATTCCTTCCACCCATGGTGCAGATACCGCATTCTTTATCGCAATCCAAATTCACCTGAAATGAAGTAGCTAAGTTTGGTGCATTACGGTTTTGTCTGTGCAAATCGCCGCATGTGCACCGTCGTCTCACCCCCGTCATTACTAACGGTCATCTTCCAATTCTTCCCCATGCCTTCCAAGTTATCAAACCTTACATTGACGATCCTAAATTGTTTGAATACCCTGCACAACCTGCACTATGGACTTCTCTTTGTGGGGCATCATGCCTTGATCATTGTTACTTAACAATAGAGCCCAAACGTCCTTCCATCCTCTGGCTTCCACATGCCCTAAGTTCATATAAACACAAAGACCAATCAAGTGGCTCCAAAGACTTTATAATTGATCTCCACATGTACCAAGTTGCCTTCTAAAGACTATGACTGCCAAGATCCTTGATGCAAAAATTTGACTACGGGAAGCTATCTGTGGGTTGTCGTGACCCCGACGTCATCCTACTCCCATTCAATACTAATTGCTACTAGCCCAAGGAAACCTACATCCTTGAGCCTTCATTCCTATATCTGATCCAAATGAGCCTCAAATGATGAATATTGATGAATTTTATGATCTTCTAAAGATGTATTGTTGGATTTGACCATCGTTTTGCAGGATTTAACTAACACTTCCCTATTTTTTGTATGAATGCACTTACTACATCTTTGTATGTAGGATTTATGGAATCTGTTGTGGATCCATCGAGGAAGTCTTCCAAGAAAGAAAATGGAAAGAAACTTGCACACCTGTCGAGAGGGAAGGAAGAGAAGGATCAGATGAAGTATCAATTGCATGGGGTGGAGTACACCTCCAAAATCACCTCCACCTGGGATTCTGTGTCAAATACAAATATTGGGCATGTGGATATAGATGAGTTTCGGTGAAGGGTAATGATCTTCCCTATAACTGAAAAATGCATGAAAATTAGAGTGAGTGGTTTCGCTAAAGCAATCGGCTTTGCTCCCACACTCATTGCTCCAAAATTGGTAATGGTATGTCGAGAATGTTATCATAAAAATATAAAAATCATCAACCATGATTTGGTAGGGTGTTAGCAAATTTGTGTGCCAAGTCTATAGGTGATACATTCCATATCCCTACATTTAATGTAATGGAGGTAACTGAGAAGGGATATGTTGATAATATGTGGAAATCAGACCCTCTAGCATGCAAGAAACTGATCAACCAACATTGGTTGAAGTAAAAGAGGGTTTGTGTTGCCAAAGTGCCATAGGAACTATTTAGAAGCAACTTCCACCAAGAGTACCATGACTTAGTCACTCTAATTAGCATGGTAATGGGCCTCCCTACTACTACCTTCTTTGAAGAGTGGATGTTCTACTTCATTAAGGAGATCATCTGAGGCGAGACAAAATTTGAAATGGTCAAAATCATTAGTGACAACATGCATAATCAGCTTATGGCTGTGAAGAAAAACATCCAACTTCTACATAACCTCCTACATAGTGTACCTCCTACCAGAGCAATTCCTATACAAGGGCCTCTTTGTTGAAAATAACCTGAAATCAAGGAAAGGAGACCTCAAAGTATATGATCGTTACCCTCAGGTGTAGTATTAAAACTTCAAGAGGGAATAACAACAAGTAAATGATGCCTTCATTGGACACATTATTAGACTCCTTAGGGGAGAATTTGAGAGAAGAGTCTCAAACAATGCTAGGGCCTTCATCCTACAGTCTGGGTATCTATTCATACAGTTCCCAAAATTTACATACATCATAACAGAGGGGTTCTCTAACAAGCCCTATAAGTTGCCATGCTACCCAAATGACTACATGATCCTATTGGAGGTCTCTCAACAACTACAAAATGCCCATGCACTATTCAGTGACAAAAATAGAGCAAGGATTACATATCCCCTCACCTTCGGGCAAGGAATGTATGCCTCTCCCACTACCAAGTGCGTGAAATATTTAGAGAAGGAATTGGTAGAATACAATCTATACCTTCACACAGCCCAAGGGATAATGGACCCATACAGGAAATTGAAGAAGTGGGTCGGAAGACAGTATGCTCATCGGCCTCATGTCAAAGAATTTTGGGCCAATTTTCAAGATGATAAGGAGGTATGAATGAGGCACCACATGAGGATGACAACTTAGTTTGTAAGGTCGGTGAATCTATTTTTGATTCCCAATCAAATAGTAGAAGAAGATGATGATATCGTTGATGATAGGTTTAATGTTGTGGACAACTTGCCACTACCATTGATAGACTGGGATGAAGAAGAGGTCACCAACCTTGATATAGTGAGACAGCCAATTAAAAACAAGACTAGATAGTGGGTAGATGCCTAGATTGCTCAACTTAAAGTGTAGGGTGCTATACTAACTTATGGTGAGCTTGAAGATGAGCTCGAGACTGAAATTGATAGCGGAGCAGCTACTGCCCCAACTGAGCAAGCACCCAAATCTCCTCCAGTGACAAGGTCAAAGAAAAGGAAGGATGTGTCTAAGTGCCATCCCAAGCACAAAGTGTACACACAAAATGCTACATAGGGAGAATGTTCAAAGAAAGCAAAGAGAACAAGGGGATTCTTAAGTGAAATACCTACAATTGAAGAGGACCCCCAACACGAAGAAGAAGAAGAAACTGAGCAGCTAAGATCACCACCTACCACCCCCCGCTCCTACTACTACTACTACCATTGCCACTCCTCCAGCTCCTACATCACAAGAACTACCCGTTTCATGTCCGCTCATCATGGACATTTCATTCCACCTTGCTTCCACCTCACCAACTGCCCTAGTAATGATAGTGGACAACTCCTCAGCCACTACATCCTCGCCGTCCTCCTCCTCATTCCCTTCTCAACTACCCACTCTCTACCCCAATTCTTATAGTTCCCACTACTACTATGCCATCTCTCACCCTACCAAATGCCTTTGCGAAATACATGCAAGGTATACTTGCTTAGATTTCTGGGGTGATCATGAATCCTATAGTTCAGGCCTTGATGGCCCAAATTGTCATTGGCCTACCCCTTCCTCTACCACCTACAGAGCCACTAAATATGTAGGCTACCATGAAAATATCCAAAGAGATGGATAAATTCCAAAGGGAGGCCATTAAAGGTATAGTTGAAGATTTTGAAGACCCTTTCAAAGATGATTATTTTGAATACCCAGAGGGCAGATTGAACATAAACTTGGACAAAGTGGCATCTGATGAAGAAAGGTCACACTCTTGAGGGGAGGATACTGAGGATCTTAATGAAAGATACATAAGAGAAACCTCAGATCAAGAGTTGGAAGAAGATTTTTCCCATCAACTCAAGGATGTGGGTGAAAGGACTGGTCTAGAAGGATAGATCTCTAAAGAAGAGGATGATATTGATGTCAATGTGGAGATACTCGAAGAGCCTACCTTAATTGGCAAAGATAAGGGCCCCATCCAAGAGGAGGAAGTGCCTCCAAAAAAGGAAGAAGAAGAGAAAGAAGAAGATGCACCAAAGAAGATCCCTGAGCATGAGCATTGTACTGAGCTCAAACAAGAAGGGAAGGCATCCCAAAAGGAAGATATCACTAAAGAAAACATAGCCTCCACTGAGTTAGACAAAGAAAAGGCTATACAGATCAAGGACTCAGATGAAGAAGAGAGAATAGATCAAAAAGACCTAAGCCATGAAGAGGAACAACTTCAATATGAATGAAGAGAGGAAGGTGATCATGAATCACCCAAAGGGGAAACCAAGGTGCCTGATTGGCTAGAGAGGTAACTACAAAAGAAGACTCCAGTGGTTGTTGATCCAAAGACCAGACTCGAATCCATATTGGCAAGAGTGCGGAAAAAGACAAGAAAGGAGAAAAATCCTAGAGTTTTCTCTCATATCACTGTTAATGCCTTAGGATCAATAATAATATAGATAGCTACCCTTGTGATGAATAAGGATGAGGGAATTGGTTACAATATCTTGACAATTAACTTGGGCTCGACAACTAGAGAGAAAAATATTAATGAGTTCCAAGGGTCGATGGCAACAATCATGTAGCAAATGAACAAGTGGATTGGTTCCAATGGGTGATTTACACTGGCGACATGGGCATCCATCAGTATGTTTGAATGTTCAATAAATTTTAGGATTTTCCAAAATAGCTAGAAGCCACTAAGAATATTTTCCATAGATTCACCGAGCTGTATAGGATCACATATCCCAAGCTTGAAAGCATTCTTAAGCTTCCCAAGAAGACATGGGAAAAGGAATTGGGGCTCATAAAAGATGATCACTGGCTTGTGGAGACTTAGAAGATGGGATTAGATCATAGAGAGGAAGTCCTAGAGAGGGTCTTGCATGAAGTCGAGCTTGACCTTGAATGGGTTATGGAGCATAGGACTGACAGTGAGGACTACCTCAAAATAATGACCAATTATGACATGCCTGTCTTGGAGCTGGATCTAGAGAAAATCAAGCCATTCTTCCATGAGAAGATGGAGCAATGGGTTGCAAATACATGGATGTCATATTTCATGGACTTCACTACAAGGGAATTTACCCAATTTGAGCAAGTCATCAAGGCCACACCCAAGTGCACCAAGCACTAGGAGCAAATCACTAGGAGATTCAAAAGGCTAACCTTTTAGATCCTCTAATCTAACATCATGGAATGGAACAAACTCTAGGCTTTGATTGGAAATTTTTTGGAATATGCCACCCTTCAAAATAATGTAGGGAAGCCAGTGATTGATGATGAATATTTGACAGTATAGTTGAAAAGAGAAGGCAGTCACTAGAAGATAAAATTGCTACAGTGTTAGAACCACTAGAGGATAAAATAGAGAAAAGAAAAAAGATGTATTTTACAATGTTAATTTTGGGGGTAGGTGAAACCCTAATGTAAAATGAATTTTGGCCACATAATGAAATTAAATCTTGGCCATTCATTTCTCTTTTGGAAAATTATAAATAAGGGTCTCCTCTCATTTTCAAAGGGAGAGTTGAGTTGTTGTGTAAAGACATGCTACAATTTTTTCAATGAGAATTACATTGTTTTGGTGGATTCTTATGTTTCTCCACATGTTGCATGATTCCTCTTCTCAATAGTATATTTTAGCTTTGTTGTTCTAAGTTTTAAGTTGCTCTTAGTAGTTAGTTTTATGTTGCACATTGATAGTGGATAATGTTATAGTGTTGATGCCTTTCATGTTCATTCTTTTTGCTATTTGTTGATGATGAACAATAGTGTAAAGCTAGTCTAGACATTAATTTATCACTTAAAATTCATCTATTATTCATGCTTCATGGTGAATGGATAGTTGAAAATCTGCAGACCTTAGAAGATAGCACTAGTTTCATGAGAGTGCAAGCTATTTTGGTTAAGTGGGACTTGGTTTCAGGAAGGCTATCCACTGTAGCTCATCCTCCATTATTATTGTTCAATATTAGTTGCAGGTCTAGGAACTCTTTTATCCCTTTTCCCTTTTGACTTTTCTTTGAAATTGAAGTTAAGGTAAAGTTCCAGCATCATTGTAAAGCCAAATCTGATGTTAAATATTGAGTTTTAGACTATTGTTTTGAACTTGCAACAATTACACCTCATTTTAGAATCTCACAAAACTCCATTTGAAGATCCAATTCCTTCCAAAATTAGTGAACATAAAGGCTGCCTTGTGATTGCCAACAAATCGCATCAATCAATTGAACTATTCTAAGCATTGCCATGACCTGACAACCGAGAAACCTTAGGGTGATTGTTTGAAACTCAGTTGCAGATTTTCACCTTTCAAGAGAGGTAATACACTTGTGGATTTTTTGTGTTGAGGAATGCAAAAACACCCATCAACAAAAGGTTGTATTCGTTGCAAGATTTAAAATATCTTAAAATTAACATTTGCATTAAAGAATAAAAAAGCTACCTAAAAAACTAACAAGAATACAAATTAAAATAAAGTTAAATGATAAGCATGGACCGTTAATTCCTTCAATATCCCCCTTGATGATCAATAATAGTGATTCTTAACTAGGTTTTGACAACTTAAAAATAGTTTTTTAGAAGTTATTTAGTGAGTTTATCAACAAATTGCTCAAATGTAGGATAAAATTATAATTTTACTTGGTCATCTTGAGCCAAACCTTAAATAAAATGGCATTTGATCTCTTTGTATTTCAATCTAGGATTAATCATGGGGATCTTTTTCATTGTAATGGAATTATTATTACCATTGTAAATAATAGTTGTATGCTCTTGTAACATGTGTAGATCTTGCAAGATCCTTCTAATCCATATCGCTTGAAAAAAAATCTATCAATTGAAGAGAGAACCACAATTTTATGTTTATTACTACTCCAATATACAACTCCAAGTCCAAGTAAGAAAAAATAACTAGGTGTTGATTTTTTTCATCCACTACACTATTCTAATCAAAGTTCATGTATTGTATTGTTTCATAATTTTTAGTGGAAGAATAATTGATGCCAAAATTTTGTGCACTATCTACATACCTTAATATTATTTTTGGAGCAAGGAAACAAGACTTATGTGGATATTGTATGAATGAAGACACTAGTCTCACAACATACATAATATTACTAGTATTTTCTTTATGTGTATAATTAATAGTATTTTCTTGTGTATAACTTCTTACCATTGCAACTCTCCCCTTCATCAAAAATCGCATCTTAAATTACATTCCATTTCTATGCTTGTATTATAACATTTGAACCCTTTAGTTGTTTCAAGAATATCCCACAAAGATTCAAAGATGATATTTTACTATCAACTTATTCTAGAACTCATAACTAGATTACATGTATATGTTAGAAAACCAAATACATATAAATGAGAAAAATAAGTTTTATGACTACTACAAACTTCCTTTGGAGTGATATTTTCAATAAATTTTGTGAGACTAGCATTTAATATGTATGCTATTGTTTCTATTTATTTTTCTCAATAGAAATGGGGAAGTTCATTTGAATGAAACATACTTCATTCCATTTCCTTAATGATATGGTTTTTCTTTCACAAATATCATTATTTGGGAGTATAGGCTACAATAAACTAGAATTTTATGCTATGATTTTAATAAATGTCAAAGAATTCTTTTGAGATAACACCCTTTCTTTTTTCATCCATATCCTTGATATTATTGAAGCATTTAAAGGGTTCATAATTTTATCTTAATAAAATAGGTACATGTATGACAAGAAAAAAAATCTCAAATATTGCTCTTGCATTTCAGTACATGAGTCAACATTCACAAGTTGAAGAGGAGTTTTTCCCTTCATAATTTTTTTTCGAAAAACCATTTTGATGTTTCTTTCCAAGTGCACACCCTCAATAAACTTTTCTTTGGTTTTTTGGAAGGTCACTCACCACATTCTTCTTGTGAAACAAACTCAATCCTTGAAAACTTGGATTTCTATTATTTTTATGCCATAATTATAAATCATTTATGGTTACTTGGAGGGCATACAATTCAGTGGAAAGAAAGGTAAGAGAAAATAAACTATTACTTATCATTGAAACATTTTCTAAGATATGGAAATTAGTTGGTTTATCAAATATTTTGTAGTATTCATCTTCAAACATAACTTTGTAATATTTTTTAGTAAGCTACCTAATACTTAAAAGACTATGCTATAATTTTAGCACATGCATATCATAAGTATAAGTAATCTCTTCATGATTATTCTTTTTAGTAAGGGTTTCTTTTCCCATTACATAAACTTTTTTATCATCATCAAATTTCACTCGACTTCTTAGATATTGGTATAACTTGACAAAGAGATTACATTTACCTATGATATGATTTGAATAGCCATTATCTAGGAGCCACACATCTTTATGATTTTCTTTTGGCATATTATATATTAAGAATGGAGAGTGTTTTATTTTTCAAAAGATTCCTCAATGCAATTGACTCTTGACTTGATGAAGTTATATTTCTTTTTTCTAGATACGTACTCATAGTGCCCATAATATTTACAATACATTTATTGATTTTTTTTTTGTAATTGACATAATTTCTTCCTCTTCCTCTACCATGAACTCTAATAAAATGCTCCCCTTGAAAAAAAATTGAGAAAGAAGAGTTGTATGTTTTTTTTCACTTCTTACTATAAACTAGAAATCTTGTAGTAGATTCTAAATAGAATGTTGCATAGGCTCCTTGTGAGATTACAAAGAACCTTCCAACTCTATTACTTTAAAGGTAGTTATATCTTTACTTTCTTTAATGGAAATCATAGCTATATCATTTTTTAGGGAGAAGAGATATCAAAACCATCACTACAATTGTTTACTCTATTATAGGTTCCTCTTAAGTCTTACAATAGTTCACAAAGCCTTGAGTCCTTGTGATAAAATATTGAATAGACTTATCTTCTTTCATCCTTAAATTTTCAAAATATCTTCTAAAGGTTTGAAGTTTTATCAATATAACTTTGTTATATCCTTGCTATGAAATTTTCAAAGCCTCTCACGTATCCTTTAATTTTATCATACTAGCAAATATATAAGAGAAAACTAAAATATCTAATGCAAGTTGAATAGTGAATAGAGCTCAATTTCCCATCTCCTCATCATCTTTCAGCTAAGTGTGTTGATTTTGTGTCAAAGTATATACAGTATTTTGATGTGTAGGTTCATATTTTTTTTTTTATAAATTGAAGAGGCTGAAATGATAAATTGTTGTCATTAGTCAAGTTGATAATTAATTTGAAAGTATCCACTAACATGTACTAATAACTTGCACAATAAATTTCCTACAACCTACTTTAATACCAATTGAATGAAACACAAATTAAACAACCCTTATACTATATTAGAAAACAATATATATTTGACTATTAAATTAGAAAAAATTAAAATAATTAATAATAAACTCAATGTTTATTCATTGATTATTGACTATTTAAGTCAAAATATATAATATCTTACACCACAAAAGACTGCAACAGCTACAAGAAAGAAAAAAAAGACATTTTATCTTCAAAAACAATTTACACGAAAACATAATAAAAATAAAAAATAAAACCGGCTAGATAAAGAATTACCAAAAAAAGGCCTAAAAGATAAGTGTGGATCAGCGATTCCTTCATCTAAAATCTAAATAAGAGGTTACATAACGGCAAACCCCAGGATTACGTTGAGTTGATTGCTAATGCATGCTTCTGCTAATATCATTAGAAAGCTAAATCGAATTCACTCACTACTTCTATCAATGTCCATTTCGTCCTCTGGAATATGTAAAGTTTTGTACACTGAGTCTCTCTTCTCTTCCTTGCATATAACTTCTATCCACAGCTTTTCTGCTGAAGTTTCAGCTGTGCCAATGGTGAGCTGCTTTGCTCTTTCCGCCTCAACAATCCAGTCCGTCCGCAGCAGCACAGACAACATGAGGATGAGGCACGATACTTGCGTCGCCAGCATGCCAAACCATAGACCCACAAATTCATATTTGTACACGAAACTAAAAATCAACGCAACGGGCGTCCCGACCAAATAAAAGGAGCCCAAATTTATATTTGCTCCCGTCTTCGGCCTCGCGCTGCCACGGAGGACTCCGCACGCCGTGGTTTGCAGCCAATTCGCCAGCTCGCAGAGACCCACTATGGGCAGTGCCGATGACACCAGCGACAGAATCTGCTCGTCTTTTGTAAACATTCTACCCCAAACGTGACGCACGGTTACTGTAAAACTTAATGCTGTGAAGCTCAACACAGCGGAGCTTCCAATTGCCACTATCATGGCCGTGCGGGCTTTGGCCGGTCTGTTTGCACCGAGCTCGTTTCCTACTCTCGTTGAAACCCCCACGCCCAGTGACGATGGAAATATGTAAAGCAACGCCGTGGTCTGGATGAGAATTCCCATGGAGGCTACTGTTGCTCTTGGGTTTAATAGTAGTCCGCAGAGAAGAATCATGAACTCGTACCACCACCACTCTAAGCACACCGATGCACAGCTGGGGATCGCCAGTTTCAGAAACGACGTCCACCCTTTCAGGCATTCTCTCGATAGCCCCGGCAGCGAAACCTTGTAAAGTCCCGACACCCATATGTAACATGCCAAGCATATAACAGTGTTAAAATTGGTCCACACGGCAGCTAGGGCAACACCTCGGATTGATAATTTGAGATACACCACTAAAATAAAATTGATGGGAACGTGAAGGACAAGAGCCACGCCTGCTGAGACTGTGAGCGGAATGGTGGAGCTCTGTGTTCGAAGGAAAATCCTCAGCGGATGAAGAAACGACTGCGCGATAAGATCGGGCAGAGAGTAGAGAATGTACGTGCCTGACATCCTGGTGATGCTCTCGTCTTGCCCGCACCATACAAGAATGGATTCCAAGTTTAACCACAACAAACTGATGGGCACCGTGCAGCAGAGAAGAAAGAGAATACTCCTTTGAAGAGAAATGCCGAGAAGACTCCACCGTTTAGCCCCAAAAGCCTGACTGCACAAAGGTTCCATTCCCATAGCAAGTCCGTCTATAACTGAATAGCCAGTAATGTTCCCAAAGCCTATTGCCAGAGAGCCTCCCGCTAGCTCCAGCTCTCCAAGGTACCCCAGGAATTGCATCGATATCATGCCTCTCAAGTAGAGCAGCACTCCCATTACTACTACTGGGCCCGATATTCTGCCGAGCATCCACGCCTCCTCTATAACCTGAAGAAACTACAATCTGTAAAACTGGGCAATGACAATTCATTCAATACAAACCTCAGGAAGTTCTGGCCAGCGATTTAGCTTGTCATAATCGGCATGAGCCTCAGGATGGCTTACGAGACACTGATCATCCCCATCAAACTTACACTGAAGCTGATTCTCGGCATTATGCGTACACACTTGAAAATTATCTGCGTGTTTCTCACAAGTACACATGCTTGTAATTTAAATCTCAATCAGTTTTCCTTGTTAAATTATACTTGAATACTCCTCACAAAGCTTCACGCTAGATACCGGTAACACGAACGAGTTAGAATGCTTCGTGGAGGAATAACTAACTATATAAACTTGGATACAATTGCGAGAAGTTATTTAAATGCCACCTGACATAAAAAGTGGCTGTTTGATAACTTCAGCTCCTCTGTAAACACTCGTATACATATTTCTGTGAATGTAGGGTTGAGTACTTTATAGAACAGTGAAGAGTCAAAAGGACAAAATAAACCTCTGAGATCGCCAATGTTGATTCATTATGCAGAGACAACTAACGACGGAGGTAACTATTTGGCCCAAGAGCAATACTTGCGCAGACTTGGGCACTATCAATTGAATTTTGGTTTTTGTGTTGCATAAACATGTTGTTATTGATAATGTCTGTCTACAAATTGTGATCTCCCTTGTTTCATCCTAACAAACTTGAACACAAAAGACGAGGAAGATTGTTTCTTCTGCGTAGAGAAGTGTTGTGCTTCTACTAAGCTACAAGAAAGGCTACTCAACTGAATTCTATACAAACAACGGCTTTTCCAAGATTGGTAAACTTGAGCATAATGTAAATTGTTTTACTCCCTTACCTCAGCCGGCTTTTTGCCGGCTGTTCTTAAGTTTCATATGAAATGGAGTGGCATTCAAGTGAAACAAGATATATAGAAGTATATGCAGACGGCCTTTTAAGGAATATACTTAATTAATTTACTGATTTTGCTCTTCCCTATTTAACAAAGATTATCGTCTAAAAATATTATTTAAAAAAAATAAAATCGTATAAATAAATATTATTCTCATTTTAATTAGATATTAAATTTTAAATATAATTATATTAAAATAATATATATTAATAAAATTAAAAACAGTAGCTGTTTCTCTTCTTAATATTTTGTTAAGCATAAATTAATTATTATTTTTTATTATATATTTATTTGTATTAATAAGGATACTTCTACCATTTCCAATCTTATTTATTTTTTATAATAATGTTAATAATTTGAAAGATGTAAAGAACATGTTTTTAATTCTTTACAATAACAAATTAAATGAGAAATAAATTTATCATTAACTCTAAAGTTTTCTTTTAAATTGAACACAATAATTTATGGATAATTAAGTTGTGGCTCTAGATATACGTATATTATGTTCCTATAAGATGCATTTTATCACTGTTTAATATTAAAATATTGATTTAACTTGGATTGCCATTGTTAAAATGTTAATCTTTAATGTAGATAACGAAAAACTATTATACATAAAATCAGCATTTTAAAAGGAACCAAATTAAATTTCTCTAATGCTAGAGTTTATCCTAATTATCATGGTCAATATATATGAAAAATATAATGTACATGAGCCAAAAAATAAGAATTAAATATAATTAAGTTTAATTAACTTTCATAATCTTCAAGAAGAAATAATTAATAATTTTTAACATTCTAATGAATTGATCTTCAAATTTATAATTTAAAAGTGATCACAGTTAAACAATCTAAATTTATAATTGATCATATTTAAACATCATAAGGATACAAATATACATTTACATTTATATTTGGGATGTTTTCCCAACTTGTTCCAAATTATTTGATAAATCCAAGGTCCTAAGTAAAGTGAAAGGTGTGAAGCTATTTGGCTTCCCTTCCCTGCCATAAGAAATCCTAAGACTACTTCTAAGTACTATAATTATTAAATATAAGACATAAACATAATTCCAAAGATCATATACAAAAGGGTCAAGGACATAAAGATGGTTCAAATTATTGAAAAACTATAAACATCATAGGTGGAAAGATTATAATTATAGGTATAAGACTAAACTAAAATTTAAAAAATTATGATAGGTTTTAGTCTATAAGATTTTAATTCTCATAAATCATATATAAAAATCATATGTGGAACATAAAGAACACACAATGGAAGATCATCCAATTATGCATCTAGATTTAATTAAAAGGAAATAAGATGATTCATGCTCCAACCCAATGAGACAAGAAATGTAACATGTTATAGATCTAAATAATAACAATTTAAAGAAATAATTTATAACGCAAAATATACATCATGAAAACCTATAAATTTAAAATTGTCAACATCCACTGAATTCTCAATGTATTATCTAAATAAAATGTTACAATACATGAACAAGGAAACTATGCTCTCAAACTAAGATATAGGGTATATTTAACCACTAACTTCAAGAGTTACTCTAATACCATAATCTCCCCCATGACACCCCAATATAGGCTACTTTTTGCAAGCATTTAATATACAAGGAAAGGTTATTCAAAAATATATAATTAATGTGTTATAATGTCACTTGACAAACCAAGGGATACAATTTGGGCATCGTTGGGTCCTAAATCCATTGCTCCACTTCCTAAGATAAAATATCACTCACAAGGCTAGGGTTGTCACCATGCAAGAAAAATAAGTTCATTAACAAAGCATGGAGGGCTAAAGGTTAACTCTACATGAGTGGATTACCTCTCTTATGAGTGTAAATAGTATTTTTTATTATTAGTTAGCTAATCCTATTTCTAGGATTGAACTATTCACTTTTATAGCTTAAGTTTACTTAGTTTTCTTTTTCTTTTGTTTCACTTCATATGATTGAGAAATGTGTTCTCATCTTTTGAGACACCTATGGAAAATTCATAATTGCCACTTTCTCATACACACGCCAAGTGAGCTCCCAAGTGTTGCACAATTAGAGGGTTGCTTAGTTGTTCATTACTAACTTCCTACTACATCTACCTTATATATGCAATGCCCATCATTTTATTTTACATATTCATTAATTATATGATAGATATCCCATTTTTTTTATTGTTTCACTTGTGAAGGTTATCAATTCATGCTTTCTAATATTGGAAATCTTCAACATGGTATCAACGCCATGAGAGCATGTTCCTTCCCACATCAAGGTGACTTGTGTACATAACCATATCATTGAATGATTGTAGAGCCAAATAGACACTGCCATTGCATCTAGAAGGCTCAAAAAGTGAAAAAAAAAACCTTTTATTTTGTAAAGTTTGGTAACTTTCATTTTTTGTAATTTTTAATTACTGTACTTTATTGTACTATACAAATCCATAAAAATTATTACAATATGGAATTTTTTATAGGAAAAAAATAGTAGAAGGCCAATCTTCCCCTTTGCCCATCTACCCATTTTGGTTGAAAAAATTATTTTTGTAGGGATTTTGGCCTATCAACTTGTTGTAGGTCACCATCACTATTTTTATAGTTGAGGGCCTATTCAATCGTCTACATTTTATTGGTCAAATTTTGGTCTATTTGGAAGTATTTCAGATTTGTCTCTACATGTTGCAATAACCTTGGTTGTAGGTTGAATATCTGTTGTAAGATGCTGAAATGGGGATCTATCCTAAATTATTTAAACTAGATCAATCCCTTTTCATTAGAGAAACTTTTTTTTCATCAGAGATACTTTAGATCCAAAATTAACTAAGAGGTATTGTTTGGTTGTTGTCCTCAAGGGAGAGAATGATAGACTAGTTAGGGTTTTGATCCCTCTTGGCTATGTTATGTGATGATGCAGTAAACTAGGTGATTTATGGCTCAAATGGATAAGTACAATAAAATCAAGGAATTACATAATAAAAAATTAGAAACAAAAATCAGATTTGGGTAGGAGACATAGAAAGGAACCTAGTGCAAAAACCTAAAGCATAATTGGTAGGACATGGGCATTGGGTACCCTAGTCCAAAAGTGTAGAATTGTAGGGTTTCAGAGATTAGGATTTAAAGTCTAAAAATGCTCAGGAAATCAATATGCCCTAACTTGATGACAATTCCTTGAAACATGAATCATGGTTTTATGAGCCTTGTGTTGTCGAATCCACTTCAAACAACAATGAACTTATAAAATCAAAAATAGATAGAGGGAGAAGAGTTGTGTTCTATAGGGGCTTTCCTTAGTCAAACTCCATGCTAGTGTTTCCACTTCCACAATTGCTATGATGATGAATGATAAAGAGTGTGTTCTCTCAAGGGAGTAGAGGTAAGATAAATGGAAAATGATATCAATGAAAACATAAAGGGTGTATTACCACTCAGATTTGAAACCCTTATTGGATTGATGTAGTTGTACCAATCTCACACAAGGAGGATGAAGAAGTATCCTTGAGGTCCTACTAGTTTTAGTGCATATGATAATGAAAAACATAAATAAGAAATATCTTATAATATTTGAACATAAATTTGTTAATGATTCAGAGTTTGTAATTAACTATTTTTATGGATTCAAAATAAATGCTTAATCAAATAGTTAATTCAAAATAAATGCTTAATCAAATAATTACTCACATTACCTAATATATGCTTCCTATGCACTCATCATACATAAAAATATGAATCTTGCATCACATAGAATAATAATATGACATCTAGAATCATAATTGATCATCATATATATAATATAGAGGATAGGTAAAGGAGTTGAATAATGCATATTTCTAATTTAAGACTAGAATAGACCTTACCTCGCAAGTCTGAAGGAGCATAAATATTAGAGAATAAAATATATTCCCTAGTAGTAAAGCTAATTTCCACTAAAAATAAAGAGCTTCTAGTAGAAACCCACCATCTCAGTGTGAGTTTGCATTAATCCCATAAACAAGTAATATAAATAGCCATTCCCTATGCCCCAATGCATTGACATAGGCCTTTATTCCAAATCATAGACGAGATAGTAGTCATTTCTTCAACTGAGAGTTTGTTTTCTTGAATAAAAACAATATCCAGAGCATGCTCATGAATTAAATTTTTGTTAGACTTTTGACAAGGAGTGCTACCTAGCTCCCTAACATTCTAAGAAATAACAATAAATTTTCAAGAGTGCTAAAGTGAGTATCAAGTGTCCTAATGACACCATATTCAACCAATGACTCCCTATCAAATTTACTTTTTCTTGATCCCTTTTCCTTCTGACCTTAGTCATTTTATCATTTCCTCCTTTCTTAATGTTCTTCTCTTGCACTCTTAGCAAAGTTAGAGCTTTCTTTTTATTTTCATATTTTACCCCAAAGCTAGGTCCAAATCCTCAATTGTTTTCCTAATATTTTCTTTCAAATGAAATTTTGTGTTCCCTATATCCTCAAATTCTACATCAATAACAACCCCATTCTCCTATGGGTACTTAGGTGCAACAAGTCCTTGGTAGCTAATACATTATGACTTGGTGAGCCCAACACCTTGGAATCCAAAGAAGTATCTAAAGGAGCAACAATCGAGCTTGATTCTTTAAAAGTGGTACCTTGATTGGAAGGGATCCCATTATAATCAATTGACTCTATCTCCTTAAAGCTTTCGAAAATGTCAAACTTATTGGAGAACCCTCTTGGATTTTATTTTTTAGTATGATTTCCAACACTCCCCTTCACCTAGGGCTTTACCAAACTAAAACCATCAATATGGTTGATTTGGAGGAACTAGATTCTTTCCTTTTTACTTTGGATTAGTAGCTTGGGAATTAGGGGAGGACTCAAAGGGCATGGTCCCCAATTTTGGGCAATTCTTTTGAAGAAGTTTGTATTCATGACAATTTTTACACTAGATGGGAAGAGCTTCATAATCAATTTGTTGGATCCAACTCATATATCCTAGCTTAATTTCAACAATTTTTGGAAGAGGATTATTTATTTCAACATATATACAAGCATAAGTAGCTACGTTTCTGTCCAAAGTTTATCAAGATGGGCCAAAGTTTTTCCAATAACTGCAAGAATTGAATGAAGGATATTCTATCTCCAAAATATCATTGGGAGCTTAGATAAACAAATCCAAAAAGAAATCATTGTCGGCAACTCCTCCATCAGATCAAACCCCACATGTCATGGCTTAATAAACAAATCTACTTGATTGTGGAAATAAGAACCTCCCTCAAAGATCATATTATGATCCACCATTATAATAAAAAACATTATAAAGTATAATTTCCAAGTCTCCTTCCAAATTCCTATTTTTGTGAGTCCAATACTCCGAAAAATAGAGAGAGATTCGAGTACCCATGAACTTAATAATTAAATAAACTACCTTTGGATTGGTGACTGTCACCGGTTGGTCTATACTCTTCAAAACACCCATTGTGATTCGAATGATTCGGTATCTGACTCTCAGATCTAGTCTCATTAGGTGCATTGAAGAGAAATTGAATAGCTCTATCATGCCCAGCACTAGAAGACTCCTCCGAATTTAAAATATCTTTGAAGGAAAGGTTTGGGAATCCCCGAAACCCCCGCCAAACACAATGCAACTCCCACAAAGAGAATATCAGCAGAAGATTGAGGACGAAATTATCAGATCAAGAAAAGATGAGGAAGCACAAAGGAAAACACCTTAAGCCACAACCAGCCGTGCAAAAAAACACCAAAAAGCAGATAAGGAAACAAAGGAAAGACCACAAAAATAGCCCCCTGCAAGAAACCATGTCAAGGAGCCGCGGAACAGAGAGAAGCGGAGAGAGAGGGTGTCACGGCAAGGCCATGGAGGCCTGCCCAACACCACAAACCCCCGCGCAGCTGCTAAAATCTTTCATCGCCATCCTTTCTATCATGTCTATTATTAATGGTAAAATCTACAATATATAGAGAATTCTACTCGTTAACTATATTGTTATGCGGAATAATAACAAATTAAAACTCGCCCGGGTGAAAAATCTGTCCTGCCATATACTATCTCAAACCTCAACCAGCAGAACTCAACAGGCTACATACCAGCAAAGCCCAGGCCTCCCATGAGTAGATTGCAAGACATGCTTTTGCTAATGCCATTACAGAGGAAAACTCAATTTACTAAGAACTTCTAGGAAGTGAACATGAATATAGGAAACTGTTTTCGTGACAATACAGATCCATTGCATTGCAGCTAATTAGAGAATGCTTTCTTCAAACTGTTACAGTATCTATAAATACGGACTGAACCCCACCTGCCTAAACCTTGAAGCAATTGACTCCTTTAGAGTAAGGGGATTGGACGCAACTTACGTGACCACCACCCTTATGAGAGGATGTGTGTCTGTTTGCTCATATGGGATGTATAATCTCTTACAAAAACAGCCTTCCGTCGCTTGGTTGCATATAATTTGAATCCGCGGCTTCTCCAGCGAAGATTCAGCGTTGCCGGTGGTGAGCTCCTTGGCTCTCGCCGCCTCCATAGTCCAGTCCGTCCGCAGCATCACAAACAGCATGAGGATGACGCACGAGACTTGCGCCGACAGCATGCCAAGCCATAGACCCACAAATTCAAATTTATACAGGAAGCTCAAAATTAAAGCAACGGGCGTGCCGAACAGATAGAAAGAGCCCAAGTTTATATTTGCGCCCATGGTCGGACGCGCGCTGCCTCGGAGGACTCCGCATCCCGTCGTTTGCGGCCAATTCGCCAGCTCGCAGAGGCCAACTATCGGCAATGCCGAAGACACCAGTGATAGAATCTGCTCATCGTTTGTAAATATTCTCCCCCAGATGTGCCGTACTGATACTGTAAAGCCCATCGCTATGAAGCTCAATACAGCCGCGCCACCAATTGCCACTATCATGGCCGTGCGAGCCTTGGCCGGTCTGTTTGCACCGAGCTCGTTTCCTACTCTCGTCGAAACTCCCACGCCCAGCGACGATGGAAATATGTAAAGCAACGCCGTGGTCTGGATGAGAATTCCCATCGAGGCTACTGTTGCTTTGGGGTTTAACAATAGTCCGCAGAGAAGAATCATGAACTCGTACCACCACCACTCTAAGCACACAGATGCACAGCTGGGGATTGCCAATCTCAAAAACGAGGTCCACTCTTTCAGGCATTCTCTCGACAACCCCGGCAGCGAATCCTTGTAAAGTCCCGACAGCCATATGTAACATGCCAAGCATATAACAATGTTAAAATTGGTCAAAACGGCAGCCAGGGCGACACCTCGGATGGAGAGTCTGAAATACACCACTAAAAGAAAATTGATGGGAACGTGAAGGACAAGAGCCACTCCTGCCGAAACTGTGAGCGGAAGGGTGGAGCCCTGTGTTCGAAGGAAGATCCTCAGCGGATGGAGAAATGACTGAGCGATGAGATCAGGCAAAGAGTAAAGAACGTACGTGCCTGCCATCCTGGTGATGCTCTCGTCCTGCCCGCACCAAAGCAGAATCGATTCGATGTTTAACCACAACAAACCGATGGGCACAGAAGCGCAGAGAAGTATGAGAATTGTTCTCTGAAGAGAGTGGCCCAGAAGACTCCACCGTTTCGCTCCAAAAGCCTGACTGCACACAGGTTCCATTCCCATAGCCAGTCCGGATATAACTGAATAGCCGGTTATGTTTGCAAAGCCAATTGAAAGAGAACCTCCCGCCAGCTCCAGCTCTCCAAGGTGCCCCAAGAACTGCATGGATATCATACCTCTCAAGTAGAGAAGCAGTCCCATTAGTACCACTGGGCCCGATATTCTGCCAAGCGTCACCAGCTCCTGTACAACCTGCATGAACTATAATGCGTCAACTAAACTAAACCCAAGTCTAGTCTATATTCTATAAAATTGGGTAAATACAAAGAAATTCAATACCGACCTCACGACGTGCTGGCCAGCAACTCAACTCGTCGTAATCAGGATCAGCCTCGGGATGGTGTATGACAGACTGATCGTCTATGTCAAACTTAAACTGAATCTGGTTCTCGACATTATGTGTGCAATCTCCATGCTTTTTACAAATACACATGCTTGCAATTTCAATCTCAACACGTTTTCCTCGGTAAAATTATACTTGAAGGCACCTCGCAAACGTCCACACTAAATACCTGCAACACAAACAAATTGGATTTCTTCCTGTCGGAATGACTAAACTGCGGTTTTAGTTGCGAGGATTTAGTTAAATGCCACCAAATTAAATAATGGCAGCTAATAACTTGTATTCTTCAAGCAAACTTGTGTGCATTTATGTGTGAGTGTAGAGAGGAATTTATAGGAAAGTGAAGAGACAAAGAGACAAAAGTAAATAAACAATGTGTGTAGTCTATCTCTCAGTCAGCCATCGGTCTTGGCGATGTTGGTCTGTGGTCCACGGACAGCTAACGACGGAGGTATCTATAGCTTTAATTCTCTCCTCTTTGTGCAATTCTCTTGATTTTCATTTTTCTCTAAGAACCTACGCAGCTATTCTCGTGACAGGTAACGACGGGAAGAAAGAATATTTGGACATAGTTCCAACAAAATTATAGACGAAACCGAGTGCGAGGCTTGGACCCTATCCATGCCATTTCGGTTATAGTGCTGGACAAGCATGTTTTTATTGATAATGGACGTGATTTTCTCCTGTCTGTTTCTCCTACAGACGACAATCTCTCTTGTTTCCATCCTAAGAATATAAACACGATATTTTCTTCTACATGGACGGACTAATGCGCAACAAATTTGTGTCATTTGGAAAACAAATGTACACGGCTTTTCCAACGATCTCTTCTCGTGGTTTTCCTATATTGTTTGGCGATACAGGATCAGGACGAACTCCATACACCACATGGGGTAGGCGACAGGTACTGACAAGAACCCACCGGCACCTTCAAAGCCTACGTAGCCTGTCTGTTGACTTCTTACAGAAGCGGCTCGTCGTGGGACGTAGGATCCACATTTTGGTGGGCCCTTCTGATTTCTAGTCAACTAAAAACATTTTTTATTATAAATCTATATATAGTATTAAATTGGGAACAAAGAAAAGTTATTGCAACCAATGCAATTTCCATGGGATCATTACATTATTGGTAACGTGAAACGCTAGTACAGCCTCTTTTGTAATCAGCAGATTCATTTCTGATCAACGTACGTGAGAAGAAAGGAATGAAAATAATAGTCAAATGCACGCCGAATTCGGAATAATGTAGGCCATCAAATCTCATGAGTAAATTCATGCAGGCCCTTCAATCTGGGTACAGATGTTACTTCTTTGGTTGGACAGAAGGTGAGCGTGCACAAATGAAATAATCACGATGGCAACTAGGTAGTCAAATTTCGAATGTTACGACTCCCTTATGCGGTAGAAATTGGAAACTTGGGACCAGTTTGAAGGGCATTGAAGTTAATATATCCTCCGTGCAAAGTGAACAGCACAATTTACGTTCATGATTTGACAACTAGTCGGCAAAGTCAATAATGCAAATGGGTATAAGTTTGTGAGCAAAAGCAACTCGTTGTTTTGAAGATACACGTCCGGTTTTAGATTTTGATACGCCCACCGATAACCATTGAGATATTAAAAAGCTTTTCGCTCCTCCCTATAGAATCTTTGCGCTCCTCCCTATGGACTCTTTGCACTCCTCCCAATACATTCTTTCCATTCTCCCATTTCGACTTACCTTGGGGAGGAACATAATTTGGAGGTTAATGTTACAACGGCTAATACTAACAGTCGCATGCACAAGTATGCAACAATCAGTCGATAGGTGTGCACTACAGATGGTTATGGGCAAAAAGAAGGAAACTTTTTTGTGCAAAGGAAAGGAAAGAGAAATACAAAAAATCGATAATGTTTACAATTATTTGATTGAGTCAAGAAATGGAAAGCGTGTTAATTAGCTAGTAGAAAGTAATGTAAGGTTAGTTCATATCTCATTGGCTATGGATGGTTGAGTACGGACCTTTTCCACGAAGACAAGAAATTGATCTGTGCATCTCCACATAGAAAACTACTAGTTGAAAATTGATTAATGAAAATGTAAAATAAAACCATAGGCCATGTTGAATGAATCTAACTAGTTACAATGTATCCATTAATTTTAATTTTAAGCAAGTAATCATCAATAACTTTTATTTATTAATATGTAATATTTAATAATTTTAGTTACAATAGTTATTAAAAATTATTTTACTTAATAATGTTATGAAAATAGTAAATTAATTCTCAACAAATACAATTTTTTAATAAATTTATTCTTTAAAAATGATAACTGAAAAATATAAATTAAATTTAAATTTTTAAATAATTTCTTTTTCTAACAACAATAGTTTCGTGTCAAAATTTAAGGTATGAGATAATTTTATCTCTATTTTAGTTTTATATTTATTACACCTAGATGCACATGCATACTTTAGTTTTTTGTGTAGGTTATTCAATCAATCAATTAATTATTATTTAATTATGTTAAGATACATATGCATACAAATACAAGGAATTTTTTTTAAAGAGTTATTACCCATGCCTTTAATTACTAATATTGCATTAAAAAGTATTGTTTAACAAAGGTAGTCGATAACTTTGGCTATCACATAGTTTTGAAGAAAGAAAGATATTTAATATTGGATACTTTTTAGAATTACTATTTAGTGCATAATTTTGTAAATTAAAGTTTTAGTATGCATGTGTTTTTTGCATTAGTAGTAGTAAAATAAAATGGAGACAAGTATAAAGGATTCAAAAGTACTGAATTATAAGGAAATTCAGAATAAAAATATCATTTTTTAATGAATTACTTCATAGTGCAATTGAATACTTAGTGAAAACAACTTTGATCATAAACAAATAAATAGACTTCATGAAGAGAAGATTGCGATGATGCAATACAATTTTTTTTTTATTGTTAGAATAAATGAATAAAAGATATGCTTTGCTTTGTAGTGACATGACAAAATTCTTAAGTGGTTCCCTACCACTTGTTATGACATAAGAAACATGTTGTTATGAACAATTTTTTTTGAAGCCAAGTGTATGTAAGAATTTGTGTACACATGTATCTATGTAAGAACAAATATATGGAATTTAAAGCCAAAATACAAAACCCACACTTGTTATCCACCCTACCATATTGGCATCATGGAGCCTCAAGGACTCTAGCCAAATCCCCAAGCAAGGAAAGTATGAAACATCTATGAGAAATTTTATGGAGTTCCATTATACATCACACAATATCAAATATGATCAAAATCTAGTGTTTTCATATATGATCTGTCATATTGAAGTGTTTTTTTGTTGCAATAACTTTGTAAAAAACAAGCATTGTGATTTTTGGATGCTTTTGTATGCTTTAGCCTAGTACCCGCAACTAGAAGAGAGGGGTATGTTAGTGGATGGGCAAGCAAGATCAGGAACAAACCATAAAAAGTCAATAAGTATATGGGTAAAATCAATATAAACAATCTGAAATTGGAAATAATCAATAATATTTACAATTGGTTCACTGAATTTATTTATTGATAATGGAAAAGTTTTGTACTTACATGTATTGTTGATAGTGTTTAACAAGCATGAGCATCATTGGATTGATTTGTTGGAGCATTAAAAAACTTGAAATAGACAATTTAGAGTGCACTATTTTTTTGGATGCCTATTTTATCTATGTAATGTTATAAAGGAAATCATATAGATCTACAATAAAAGAGGTTAGACATATACATATACATATACATATACATATACATATACATATACATACATACATATGCATATACATACATATACATATACATATACATATACATATATACACATATACATACATATTCATATAGATATAGATATACATATATACACATATACATACATGTACATATATTATTTTTGGATGAATCCTCATTGGAGGGTCTTGTTGTGCCTATAGCACACATGCTCTATTCAAAACGGGGACCCTCTCTCTTTTTTCTTTGTCAGGTCACTTTTATTGTCACCTCGTTTTGTGTGCCCCCTATTTTTGAGTCTTAAGTGGTCAATGAGTCTTAGAGGAATCATCTTGAGTTGACCATGTTTTGCTACCCACAAAATTTTTAAAGCCTTTGGCCCTTGCGGAAGTCCCCTAGCAGTTTTCCCTTACACTCTAAAATTGTCATCCTAGGGGCAATGTGGGTCCGCCTTTGCGGGTCGCCCAATGCGAAGGTCCGCTATGGTTTTGTTGTCCCTGCGACGACTAGTCCAGTTCTTCTGTCCACCCTGCGGGACCCACAACCTTCACCTTCGTCCCTCCTTCCAATATTTAAACCGGCTAGGTTTAGGGAGTTATCCATCGTGCAGACCTCGCCATTCCCGCCGCCTTTCTATAAGCACGTGCTTACCAACCAAAGCTATCATACCCACATTAATGGTGGGAATTAAATGCTACAAAATCTATAAATAGCCCATTTTGAGCTATCATTTTCACCGTTAGGAATTCGAAGAGTTTGTCAGAGCCTCCTGCCAACACCACCATCACGCTCACCGAGCTCCTTCGCCGATTTGGAGTCTATATTCACAGTCTCATTGATTTCATCATAGTTTTCAAGTTGGTCTTCCAAAGCCATTCACATTTTAAGTTTTCTTTCATTTCCTTAAAAATTGTTAAAATCTCAAGAAGGAAAACTTGAAATCTAGCTAGAACACTCCTGGGAAATCGAAACACACTTTTTAGAACTTTGAAATCTGTTGAGAATCATCCATGGGGTGCATGCAGAACTCGAGGTTGCCGCGACCATTCTTGAACTAGGGTGATCATGCCCTGCGGGCCCGCAACATGCCCACTGCCATTGTTTTTTCCTCAGACTACCAAACCTCAAAACGGTGGATACCTTCATTGGGCCCACCCTCATTGGAAACCCCCCTTAATTGGTCATCTCAGACTTTTCCTGTATTTCATGAACCCAAATTGAGGGATCCTTTGACCCTCTTGGGTCCAATAGCGCGAGCTTCCACCTTCAAGATGTTGTTAGTGTGTTTCTATTCCAAACAGCTATCTAGTGCCTTCCTTCCGTTGGGCGGGTCCTACCCCAGTCATCACCAATCGAGCTTAGCCACGCCAAAATGCCTAAGTCCTGACTCATTGTAGAGTTCTCCTTTTAGATTTCCATCGACAAATTTATGCCCTGGTGTCACCGTTTCGAACGACATTCGCAACTCGTCTATCCACCCAACGGACCCCACTTCCATGACTTTTGTCCAAGCTCAGAAAAAAGACAGCCTATTTGATGTGGGCCATCTTTGCGGGTTTCCATTGACCTTTCGTTGTTGTTCAAATGACTACTCAAAATGGAAAAACCTAAACATCCTTCCAACCGGTGGGTCCTGACTCTTTCGTTGCCGTCCGATTTTCCTTGCACCAAAATTGACTAAGTGTTAGACTTCAAGCAGGTCCCTTATTGTGGGCCCCCATCTACAAGTCTCCGTTTTGACTTTGCCATTCCAAATGGCTTGTAATTGACTAAGTGTTGGACTTCAAGCAAGTCCCCTATTGCGAGCCCCCGTCTACAAGTCTCCGCTTTGAATTTTCCATTCCAAATGGGTTGTTCATGACATCTCTTCACCCCATGGAACTGACAGGTTTTTCATCTCTGTTTGAGCTCAAAGAAATGAAAAATGCCCAAGTAAAGGACTTTGCAGGTTGCCCCATGCGGGTAAGCACTAGCATGTGGATGTCTTATCATCGTCATGCCAAAATTCTTAAAGACTCCCATAAGCCCACTATGCGGGGCCCGACCCTGCTATTTCCTTCTAAATGACTGCCAACAAACAAGCACTCGATGCCTAAGTTGTTTGTGGACCTGATGATGTGGGCCTCCTATAGCAGACCTTTGTCCTACCTCTTCCGTTCCAAATGGAAAACCTCTCGTGCCTTTCCACACCATTCGCCCTGTACTAGTCCAAGCTATGTGAACTTCAAAGAACACCTACCATCCCTCGAGGCCATGGATCCCACCTTGTGGGATGCCGCTTGCAGGTTGCCGCCTTGACAAGGTTGTTTTAGATAGCGGGGCACTGAAATGGCCAAACCACCCTCTGTCTTCGCACACCTTGGGTCCACAAGCCTAAATCAGAGACTTAATTTTTCCAAAACTTCAAAGAAGGTTTGACCCACATACTAAAATTGCCTGACCTCTTTAGTGGACCCCACCTTGTGACCAAATATTTGCATGGGTGGAATTATGCAGGTCGTCGTGCCCTGATTATCGTCCCTTTTCCCCCTGCCTCCAAAATGGCTGCCAGCCCCTAGGGGAAGTCTGCACCCTTGAGCCCGCATGGCCATAACTTCCCCAAATGAATGACTAACGATGATCCCAAAGAAATGATAGGACCTCTAAATGGTGAATTATCTGATTTGACATCATTTTTGTTGGATTTTGACTAACATTCCTCATGTTTTTATGTTTGAATGTGCTTACTACTCCTTCACTTGCAAGATATATGGAACTAGTTGCAGGACCTTTGGAGGTGGCCGTAGAAAAGGAAAAAGGAAAGAAAGCTACCAAGTCCCCCAGGGGAAAAAAAAGATAAAGACCAAATGAAATACAAGTTCTAAGGGGAGCCCCTCAAGTCAAAGGTCACCATAGATTGGAAGGAGATCTTAGATACTAACCTGGGGCATATAGACATCGATGAGTTCAAGAAAAGGGTTATTGTCAACCCCACCATAGAGAATGCTAGGAATATCAGAAGGAGTGGGTTGGCCAAGGCTATTGGTTTCCTGCTTCCTCTCATTGCTCCCAAGCTCGTGATGGCCTACATAGAGGCATATCAAGATGATACTAGAAGAATTGTAGATAGGGATGGCAATGTACTAGCTGATATGTCTAACAAGTCAATAGGGAAAACCTTTCACATCCCTACCTTCAATGAAATGTAAGAGACAACAAAGGAATATGCCAAAACGACATGGGACGTAGACCCCCTCAAATGCAAGAAACTTATCAATTAATAATGTTGAAAGGAGAAGAGGGGAAATGCAAAAAAAGTGCCCCATGAGCTCTTTCAAAGTGACTTCTATGAGGATTACCATGACTTGGTAACCTTATTGAGCAGAGTTATGGGCCTTCCAACTGTAGCCTTCTTCCATGAGTTGATGTTGTACTTCATGGAAGAAATCCTCTGAGGGGAAACCAAATTCTACTAGGTGGGAATGATTAGTCATTGCTTCCATGAGCAGTTTGTGGCAGTAAAGAAAACCTCGCAGTTCTACATGACATCATACTTGGTCTATCTACTGGCTGACAGGGTGCAATATAGAGGCTTATTTGTGGCTCCTAGTCAGACTCCAGGAAGGGAGCTAAAGGTATATGATAAGCATCCTCAGCTCCAACACAAAAATTTCAAGAAGGACTACTGCAGGGTCAATGATGCCTTCATCAACCATATTATCAAATTTCTTGGGGGTGACTTCGAAAGAAGGGTTACACATAGTGCTAACACTTTTATTCATAGGTTTAGCTTTTTGTTCATTCAATTTCCCAAACTTACCTTCATCTGAGCCGAGGGCTTCTTAGAGAGACCCTATAAATTGCCCTGGTACCCAAATGACTGGATGGTACTCCTTGAGCTCTTAAGACAGTTGCAACATGCTCGCACCCTCTTGAGTGACAAACATCAGCCGGGGATCTCGTATCCCCTTACATTTGGTCAGGGTATGTATGCACTCCCCACATCCCAATGTGCAAAGTATTCTGATAAGGAATTGAATGAGTACAACTTAGATCTCCACACTGTCCAGCCATGAATGGATCCATATGGTAAGCTCAAGAAGGTGGTCGGGATTGAGTATACCCATTTACATAATGTGGAGGACTTTTGGGCCAATTGCAAAGATGACAAGGAGGTGCATATGAGGCATTACATGTGCATGATGACATACTTCATCAAAATAGTGAACCTGTTTCTGATGTTGGATTAGATTATTGAAGATGAAAATATGGTGGTAGATCCAAGGTATGATGTCATTGCCAATCTGTCATTTCCATTAATTGACTGGGATGAGTAGTAGGTCAATGACCTTGATCTCTTGATGAAGCCTGTAGAGGCAAGGACAAAACAATGGATTGACAGGCAGATCGCCCAACCGAAGCTACAAGGAGCCACTTTAACATATAGTGAGCTTGAAGATAAGACCAAGAGTGGGACTGAAAGTGCAATTACTACTGCTCCATCTAGGGAACTTCATCGTCTCCTCCAACCACTCGGTTAAATAAGAGAAAGGAGATGGTTGAACGCTAGCCTAAACACAAGGTATATTCAAGGAAAGTGTCGGAAGGTGAGCCTTCCAAGAAACTGAAGAAGATGAGTGGATTTACAGAGATGCCCACCATTGAAAATGACCTACTTCGCAAGGAAGAGGAAGGAGAAATTGAGAAGCCAGGGTCACCCCTGCCACCGTAGTCACTCCACTTTCCTCCCAAGCAATAACCACTTCTCCACTAGTAGTGGACATATCAATCCACCTTGCTTCCACCCCACCTTCTATATAGGTAGTGGTGGTAGAATCTTCCTCTACCACTACCTCTCTACCTTATTCTTCATCCATGTCTCCATCCACCACTCTCCCATTGGCCACTGCGACAACATCGACAATACTGACTATCTCACTCCCAGAGGCTCTTGCCTGACATATGTGGAATATCCCAACGGAGATTTCTGGGGTCCTAATGAATCTAACTGTGCAAGTTTCCTTGGAACAAGCTGTTGCTGATCTTCCAGTGCCTCCTCTTCCTGAGCCACTGAAAATGGAGACAACTATGAGGATCTTCAAGGAATTAGAGAGACAAACAAGAGAAGCAGCCAAAGGATTGGAGGAAGAGGCTAATGAATATCATGAGCATCCCAAGTATTAGCACCCAATGATTGATGAAGTGGTAAGCGAGGTGGAGGAATTAAAATCTTTTGAGGAGGATGAAGGAGATGTTGGCACTAAATACATTATGGAGACCTTTGACCAAGAGCTTAAGGAGGAATTTGCTAAGCAACTTAGAGATGTTAGAGAAGAAGTAGAGAAGTAGCTCCTCAAAGAGGAAATAGTCAAATGATGAAATGGAGGTGAGCATCGAGCCTCCAACTGAGGAACAAGGGAAGAGCCCCAAGCATGATGAAGGAGTCCCTCCTCTGCATGAAGAATAAAAGGAAGAAGAAAAGAAAGAAGAGGATAAGCCTGAGGAAGAGGCTAAAGCCAAAAGGAGCCCAAAAGCATATCATGAGAAACATGGACAACAAGAAGAGGAAAGGGAAAAGGACTTTGAAAGGGAAAAAAGCCCTAAAGAACACACGGCAATCAAATCCCCAGAGAAGGAAACAATATTCATCCAAGATTCAGATGAAGAAGAAGAAGCAAAGACAAAACAAGAGGCTTCTAGGAATAAAGAAATAGAAATTAGGAATATTCAAACAGAAGGAAAGGGTGATCATGAATCACCAAAGGAGGGATCCCAAGTGCTTGAATTGCTTGAAAAGTGGTTAGGAAAGAAAATCCTAACCCCAATGGATCTAAAGGAAACACATGAAGCCATCTTGGCTCGGGCACAGATAATTATGAATAAGGAAAAGAAGCCAAGGGTCAGATCCCACCTGACAATGGAGACTTCGAGATCCAAGACTTTATAGGTAGCTACTCCGGTGATGGGAGAAGAGGGAGTCAGCTACAATATTTCTACCATTGATTTGGGGACAATAACAAGAGAACATAAAATTGACCATCTCCAAGGATCCGTTGCCACTATTATGAATCAAATGCATAAGGACAAGACCTCCTAGGAGGAATTAAAATACAGGTGGCGGATCTGACGGCTTACATTCAGCAATGGTCGTTGGTTGAGGAGCTTCCCACCACATCATCAGTGCCACCACAACTGTTGTCCAAGGACCACATTGATAAATTAGACAGAAGAAAAAATTGGACAAAGGCCACAGAGGATTGGCTCTAGCAGGTCGTAGATATAATTGAAATATGGGCATAGGTCATGCTATCAGGATGACAAATAAGTTCCTAGAGGTACAAAAGCTACTCGAGGGAATAAAGAAATTTTGCACTAACTTCCTTGAGTTATATAGGATTACATATCCCAAACTTGAGGCAATCCTCAAGATACCTGAGAAATCCTGGGAGAAGGAGCTTGCTTTGGTAAAAGATGACCATTGGCTTGTGGAGATGTGGAAGTTGGGCTTAGAACACAGGAAGGAGATATTGGAATGAGTGCTCCATTAAGTGGAGCTTGATATTGATTGGGTCAAAGAAATCAAGATGACCTATGAAGAATATATGAGGCTAATGACATATTTTGATATGCCCGCCATTGAGCTAGACCCGGAGAAGATAAAGCCATACTTTCATAAGAAGATGGAGAACATGACGATAGATGTCGTTACGCCAGATTTTATGGGTTTTGCTGCATGATCCTTCGCTCAATCCGAGCAGGTGATAAAAAATACGAAAAAGTGTGACAAGGACTAGGATGAGATTACAAGAAAATCTAGGAAATTGAACTTCCAAGTGCTTCAGTCAGATATCATGGAATGGAACAAGCTCTAGGAATTGATCGACAGGTTTGTGGAATACGCTACTATGAGGAAGCAAGAGGGAAATTTGATTATTGATGATGAATTCCTCACAAAGTAGCTACAACAAAACAATCAACTAAAAGACAAAATGTAATTTTAAATTGTAAAATATTTGGGGGTAGGTAAAACCCTAATTTGTAGTGAATCTTGGCCACACAATGGGATGAAATATTGGCCATTCACTTTTCTTTTTGAAATGTGAATAAATATTCATGGAGCTCCCTGTAGGCTTTATTTTTTTAAAGTATCAGCCTGAACATTGCATTAAAAGTCATTCGGCCCCTTTTTGAGAAATGTCGCTACCTCACCATGTGTTCGCTCTACACTCCCCAAAGGATCTCTTCCCTTCCTATTTCAAAATGGCCTTGGAGCATTGCCACGTGTCTCCTCTATGCACATTTGAAAGCTGCTTCCCTTTGTTTTTGTGTCAAGCTCCGTCTACATGCCACGTGGCTCCATCTTCGCATATTCTAGTAGGCCCCATTGTTGGTACCGGGAATAAGGTAGGTTACATGTGTCTCATTGGCACAAGTTTTCAATGATGAAGGAAAAAGATGAGCACAGGTTGCATAGTGTCAACACATGTCTATTCGGCGGGTGCTTCTTTTTAACGATGTATGGAGCAAGCTAGGGACTATGACATCTTGTCGCATGTCATAACTACTTTAGCAGGGTAGCGACACTTGTCTAATGTGAATTCGATGGGACCACTACCATCATTTGTAGAGGATGCACCTAAACTTGGAGCAACTAGATGCTTTGGCTAGAATCTTTTTGGTTGCAATGGCCGAGAGGAATCTCTGATTTTTCATCATTGCCATGGATTCGTGGATCTTTACTATTACTACTTGCCAAGGCGGTGGGAGCATTTTGGCTATATATACTCCTCTTTGTTTTGGAGGAGGGGTTCCAAGATTTTGTAGAAATACATAGATTAAGAAAAAACATCAAGCCTTTGTTATTGTTTTCTAATTATTGCAAAAAGACTCACAAACTGTGCCAATCATTCGACCTTTATGCTCTTCTTATAATATTTGATTAACTTTATATTGTGTTGCTATTGTTGGATGATTTATTTGTAGGACCTCTATAAATTGAATGCAAGTTTTCTATCTTAGATCATGTCATGTGACTCTTCTTGTCAGTAAATATGTGTACAAAGTTATTTTATATCAATGAATGAATTGTTTATACTTTAATCTCTAGTTTATGCTTTTCTAGGACATTGCAAATTGCTAATCGAGCCCTTAGATCTATGACTTATCGTTCCTATTATCTACGTTTCAGTGCATCACCTTAGGTTAGATTTTATTTTTATATATCTGCTTCATTTTCCCATTTCAAACCCCCATTCACAGAAGAAGCCAGCTTCTTTAAAATTTGTAGGTCACTCAATTTAGCGCAATAGGTCCCCCATAAACTGAGTTTCCCACAAAGGGTTGTTACCTTGCAAAAATTTGGCATCAACAATTTCTTTTTCCTAGCATGCTCGGTGGGACAAAGCTTAAACGAATTTCCACTTCAGAAGGGTGTATGAGCCATCGGCTTGTTACTAGGTCCCAAACAACGAAAAAACCCTAGTCTACTAGTACCAGCATTAGGAACAGTGCAGGCCGCGAATCAATTTGTAATCGTTCTACTTCCTTCACCCATTCTATTGACCATGTTGCCAGGTGCCAATAGGAATTATGTGGCATGGGATGCTAGAAGTCCCCTTGTAGCGCTAGTAGCACCTGTTGTATGGGCTGCTATCCCAACCTCGGCTTTGAAGGTTATACCCATGTTTACAGGAGATGGCTCAAGGGCACCTCTAGAACATCTACAAGATGTGGCGGACATATGCCTAGTGCACAAAATCACCACTCAGAATGTAGTGCTAAGTCTCCTCGCAACTTCTTTCTAAGGTAGAGTGTTGGATTGGTACCGAACCTTACCAGCTAACACTATCTGCAACTAGGATGAGCTTAGAGACCCGTTCTATGAGATATTTTCAAATGATGGGGATCACTCCTTGCTGTATTATCAACTATTTACCATAAAGTGAGCCCCCCAAGAGGCTATGACAGACTTCAATTCTTGATTCCACACAAACTGGTAGAGGATCCAAGTCGCTATCTGCCTACCTCCTGAGTTGGCGTTCATATTCTACATAAAGTCTATCAACCCTGACATTTCTAGAATGATCCAATTTTTGGGAGGGACCACTTTGCTAGGCACTTACAACATTGTCGTAAAGGTGGAGAATAATTTGATAGATGCTAGAAAATTTCCACCTCGGCCCATCATGCTTATATTTCCTGAAATATTGATGCCTGCCCAAGAATTCACATCAACTAGTATGCTCGCATCTCCCTAGTCAATGTACACATATGCGACAATGCCACAGAGTGATGTCTCTACCTTCGACTCTTATAAGGATCAAATAAGTGATCTCAAGGAATTGCTGCGGACTATGGAAAATGACATAACTACCCTGAAGCGCAACTAGGCCACACCTCCAAAGCCTGCCTACCAAAATTATCAAAGAGGAAGATCCTCTTACCAAAAAAATTAGTTCCAAGGAGGTGCTCGGACAAATTTGTAGGCTCAAACAGGTCAAATGGTACCGATACCCACTCTGCTACAGAGCACTAGCTTAAGCTTGAGTAGAGAGTTGACTGCGGGTCAAAATAATTTAGCAGATGACACCAACCCCTGGTGCTTCCCTTGCAACAACACACATATGCCCCAAAATTTCCCATGTGGCAACTTACAAGAAAAGGTGGCAAAGCAGCGCAACCAAGCTACAACATCAAACCTTAGAAGCTATGTGTATACCTCTTCGCAAATGGACAATGTGGTGCTCATCGCGTAGATGCAAGGGATGTCACTAGAGCAAGAAGCAGACATCGCCCCCGACCACACACTCTTTTCATGGATGGGAAAAGAAGAAGCTGTGTTTTCCAATGATACATTCCATTCTAAAATGTCGCAAGTACAATTCGACTACAACACTCACTCAAAGAGGAGATTTATTGGTGAATCAGTTGTTTTGCAACTAGCCAGTCCATAACCTAAAAGTTCTTCTGACCAGATATCTAGCACCTCCATAGCGCCACCGCAATATCAGTCATGGAAGGAAATTATTATAATAAGAGCAAAGGAGTAGCAACCTTTGAGTTCACCACTTTCAATGTGGTGGAACAATTGAAGAAATCATCCACTAATGTGTCTCTGTGGGATATTTTAGCCATCCCAGAGCAGAAGAAACTACTATAGAAGGCTCTTTAAGAGGAGGTCAGCACAATGCTGACAAAGCAGTTTCCCAAAGCAAAGGCTGTTGATCAACCATCTCCTGCCAAATTTCTTATGAACAGCACAACAAAAGCCCCTGCTAACATCAGAGATAAGCTAAATCCCTAACCCTTCATTCTTAACTCTCATTATAGGGAAGACATTATTACACAATCCCATGATTGATTCTGGTGCTAGCATCATGGTTATGCCTAAACAAATATTTGAAGCTTTAGGACTTAGCTATGAACCCTTAAAAAGGGGAGTGATGCAGCTTGATGGGAATAGAGTTGAAAACGTAGGTGTTACCAAGGCACTCCCTTTAACTCTATTTGCTTTCCCTAGTATTACTATGCCACAAGAAACTATGATCATAGATGTTGCTCCCATGTTCAGCCTCTGTATATCCCGAGAATTTACTTAAAAATTAGGTGGATACCTATCCCTAGATTGGTCACATTTGATCCTCAGAACCAAGCATGGTGCAAAAATGAAGATAGAATCTAAAGCTTTATACTAAGAACATGTAGCCAATGAAGCCATGATCAATTTTGAAGCCTAACATACCTCTATCACCAAGCAAGAAATGTATTGCATTGAGTTACTAGAGGATGAAAAGGTGACCAAAGACCAGAATGATCAAGAGGATGCTCTATTGAGTGAACATATGGACAACGACCCTTTTGGCAACTACCATGCTATTGGGCTGGGCACCTATGTCATCTATGATGAAGATCAAGCGCTCCCAAAGGTTTCCAAAGGATCTGAAGGCATTCAAACATCTAAATTGCGGACGTTGCACTTTGATGGAGCAAGATGCAAGAATGGCGCAGGAGCTGGGATATGTTTAATATCCCCACAAAATGAAAATACACTGAGATATTTTCACTTCTAGTTTTATTGCTCGAACAATGAAGCTGAATACGAAGGAATGAGCAGATGGGCATCAAGAAACTAATGGTGTTTGGAGATTCTGAACTGGTGGTCAACCAAGTTTTGGGAATTTTTGTAGAAAAAAATATTCGCATGAGATCCTATCGGCACCGGGTCTGGGACCTAGTTGAGGGTTTTAAAGCCTTCAACATCCAAACCATTCCCTAAGAACAAAATAGTGACGTGGATCATATGGCAGTGGTCGGATCCTAGTTTGATCCTACCTCTGACCTCATTCACAACAAGCACTTTGTACGAGTGATAATCCGACTGGTAATTTTCGATAATGATCAAAGTTGGCAAGTGTTTGAAAGTAATGAACACATTGCCTTGTTTATCCAGTAGTCAGGAGAATTTGCTGATCAATTCCAACCAAAGGTGGCTGAGGCCTATGAGGGAAAAATCCTTCAACTCAAATCTAACAAGATTCCAATGGGATTGGCCACTCTCAAAAACCTTTCCGATTATGATGATGCAAGAAATGATAAGAGGAAGTTTGTAGTAGAAAAAAGTGACCACAGATCTTTAGGTCACAGATGGAAGAAAAATCAAAATCGAGAAGGATGTCCTTCATCATGATAAGGAAAGGCTCATCAATTTATGTGAGAAGTATGAAGGAGTAGTGGCCTAGTCCTATGATGATCTGAAGGGATATGATCCCAACATCATCCAACACACAACTGAGCTGGCAGAGGGTGCAAAGCCAGTCCGACAAAAGCAAAGGCTGGTGAACCCAAAGATTGAAGCACTAATAGCGCAAGAGCTAATAAAGCTAATCCAGTCATGGATTTTCTTTTCAATCAAACATAGTATGTGGGTATCCAACCTAGTCCCAGTTTGAAAGAAGAATGGAGATATCTACTTGTGTGTAGACTTCTGAGACCTAAATAGAGCATCCCTGAAGGACCATTATCCACTGCCTTCTATGGAGTTAATCCTACAAATAGTGGCAAGATTAGAAATGTTTTCGCTGTTGGATGGCTTCTCCGGTTATAATCATATCCGGTTAAAGAAGAGGATCAACACAAAACTACGTTCACTACAAAGTGGGGGACATTTGCGTATGCTAAAATTCCTTTTGGCCTATCCAACGCAAGAGCTACCTTCCTGCGGGCAATGGATATCGCTTTTAGCAAATTAAACAATAATATTATCCTAATCTATTTGGATAATCTTACTGTGTTCTCTAAATATAAGGATGATCATTTTGATCACTTAGAAATGGTTTTTCAAAAATGCCAGGAGTTCAGGGTTTCCCTGAATCCACAAAAATGTGTATTCGGAGTGCCACAAGGAAAACTATTGGGACATGTGGTGTCCAAGGAAGGAGTTTCCATTGATCTTGAGTGGGTGAAAGCCATCAAGGAGCTTTCCCTTCTGGTTAACAAGAAAGGCGTCCAATCTTTCTTGGGGAAGGTAAATTTTGTTAGCAAATTTATTTCTGACTTTGCAGGAATAATTAAGCCTGTGGATGTGAAATCTACAAATGGCTAAAATCCTAACACACAAAGCATAATTAGTATTTTAACACAAAGCAAACAGTCAACATCCCTATGAAACAACTCAACATGCCTCATAATGAAATAAAAACAACAAAGGATTAGATAAACTAATTGAAAGCATACAAGAAAACATGAAGTAAATCCTATCTCATAGTGGATTGGTGCTTCTATGGAAAGAAGCCCTTTCCCAATTCCTAATAAGCCAATGATGAAGATGATAATGCGAAAAATTAGCTGTCAATATGGAGAGAGTAACTTTGCATGGAGATTGTGGATGGATTGTTGAAGAATAAGCATTCTATTTATAGAATCTCAAGTTGAAAGAGTACCTAAAAGAGAGCAATGTGGGATAAAGATTTAGCCAATAAGAAGGAGCCACTTGTCAACATGTGAATGGTTGATAAATGTGCAAGTTTTGGTCAATGTGCCAATAAATGAGATTAGTTGGCCTTTTTAAATTCAAATTTTGCTTGTTGGAGGGAGAAAAGGAGACTTAAATGCCAAGTGGGGGACATGTAAGAGGGGAGTTAATGCCATGTTGGAAGGGACAAGTCAACTTGTTTTTGAATTCAAACTTGAGGGAATATTCTCCAAAGATGCCTTGTTGAGGGAAAATGAGGATTTTATAAATGAATTAAATAATTTATTTGTGCAAGTGGGAAAACCTAGAGGATGTGATGGGTGATTAGATTAGATTAATCAGGATTAGATTAATTTAGTGAGGGATTTAGGTGATTTGATCCATTTGACTTAGATTTAGGGATTTAAACTAAATCAAAGGGAGATGAAAGGTGATTTCATATTTAATTAAATAAAGGTTTGATTTATTTAATCATAGAGGGATAATGATAGGCTTAAATTAAATAAATTTAATTTATTCAATTTAAATGGATGACCTTAGAGATAAACCAAATAGACTTGATTTATTTGATGAATGGATTTAATGAACTTGATTTATTTAATGAGTGGACAAATATGAATTTAATTAAGTGCATGATGCTAATTTTGCATGTCTACATTTTTCCCCTCTTTGAAGCAATGTACTTGCTACATTGGTTTAAAGAATAAACCTATCATGATCAAAATTAAAAAAAAAATCTGATTTATTTGGATGCCCTAGTAGAAAGTACACTAGTACATTGCCCCCCTCAAGAGATCAAGCGAAAAGATTCGATTTGAGGGTCGATCTCATGATAAAGAGGTTCAAGATGGATGCATGGATGGTTATGATGATGATGCAAATGAGATGGTTTTAAGATGCTTAGAATAACCAATCTATATTATTCTAAACAACTTAAATGATAATGCAATGTATGTGAGATGGATGATGCAATGATGCCTATATGATTATGCAATGAATGTTTTATGCAAATGTATGATTTTATGAGATGCTTACACTAACATATCTATATTATGATGATGAACATGCATGTCAGATGATATGTAGAATGTTGATGGTTTGTGGATGCAAGATGGATGCATTGGTGATGATGATTAATTGATCATGAGGTGATGTTAGTGCGGAAAAGAAGAAATGAGGTGATGACAAAAGGATACAACAAGCCAACTTTATGAGAGATGATGATGAGAAATGGATGATTTTCTTATGAAGAATTGGGATTTTTAAAAGGGTCACTTACCTTATGTTTGATAATACACATAGATACGATGCATCAAGGTATAAAGAACCAGGATGGTGTTGTACCTAGTGAAATGGAATTTGACTCAACAAACAAATAGGAGTATTCTTGTTCACACTTGACATACGAAAACCTTGCTAGGACGTACCTAACAAAACAAGTATTCACCAAGTTATTTTACAAGAATGTCCAAAAAGCACAACAGACAAAAGATAATGATCATTGCCCCATTTCTTTCTCTCTAAATTGTTTTGAGTAGACATCATCGAGAGGTCGTTGGAATGAACACAATAAGATAAATCAAAAGAAAAGATCAAGTGTACAAACAAGTCAATGTTCTTCCTACCTCTAGCCAAAGGGAAATGTGTTTTTAAGGATAAGAACTGAAACTATTGCCAAAAGAGAATGCCCATTGTAGGAAGGATACATCCTAGGACATGTTAGTGGATGGCGGAACATCATTTTGTTTATCCAAAGTGTTTTTTTTGATAAATATTGCCCATTGTAGGAAGGATACATCCTAGGACATGATGTTATCAGATGATTGATTTGGGACCAATTGGATGATGGGCTATCGACACAAAGAGTTGACCAACTTGTTTACGTACTGACTTAAACCTGAGACTTGACATTTTGCATTTTCACTTTTCACCTACTAGACTTGTTTCCAACTGTTTCACCAAAGGTTGAGAATGATGATCGTTTATTATGCACGATGTTATTTTGGGTGAAAGTGAGATGAGATGGATGGATTTTTTCAAATATTTGGATGTTTTTGGAGTTTTGCAATGTTTTGAGGCTGTTTTTTGTATTTTTCAAGATTTTCAAATTTTTTGATTTTTTTATTTTCCAATGTTTTCGGGGTTTTCTGAGATTTTGACCAAAAGACTAAATTAAGGACCTATCTTAGGGGCCTTAGGGGATGATCAATAGATTAGCCTTTCCTATGTTATACACATAGAGACCACGTAGTTTGACTAATGACTTGACCGATTTACAGATGATATACATGATGAGATGTCAGTTTACTATGACAAACTCCTAAAGGACTGACCTAAGTGTCTCAGGGGATGATCAAAGATCAACCTTGCCTACGTTCAAGGCTTAGAGACCCGTAGTTCGACAAGACAACTTTATTTTTGACTTTTTGACTTTTTGACCTATTTTGGGATTTTGATATGTTTTGAATGTTTTTGGATTTTTTTTGGTGATTTTTTTATGTTTTTGGATTTTTTGATTTTAGGACTTCAAGAATATATACGAATCCAATCCAATGAGAATATGCCCCCAACATGATGCAATAGACTACTCCAATAAAGGAAGGAAAAATTGACCTTGAGAATGGGCCGAGTAGTACTAGAAGGGATCATGATACAAGCATAGGACCAAGCTATGGTGTGGATGCACGTGGATGAGTGATGGATGGAGATCTGAATGTGATGGATGATGGAAGCACAATGGATGGATGATACAAAACAAGTCGTGAAGATCCTAGTGGATGGAAAGTGCTTATTTACAAAAGGCACCTGTTTGCTAGGTTTTTGCCAAGGTACTTGTCCAAAGTGCACCAAAGTGGTTTTCACCAAAGGACAATTTTTCTCTTTACTGTTTTTAATCTTTTTTTTTTATTTTTTTAGATTTTTTGCTTTTATTGATGATTTTTGTTGTCACCCAGATGTTTGTTTGCCAGGTTTTCATCAGGGTAACCATTTTTTTAGGACATTTTCTTTTTTTTTGGATTTTTTTGGATTTTTATGAAAGATTTTAAGCTTATGTTGAATCACTTTGTGGTGTCGATGTAGATGCTTCTGTCATGATGTGCCATCGATAGCCTACTTGAAGAAGTTGCTTTGCTAAGATACGTGCACTTGAATGCAACTTTTGGGATTCCTAATATGCTTCATTGATATCAGAGTTGACTTTGTCTTTATGCGCACATTGCGATACAGTGCCTTCTAAATCCTTATGATGAAGGGTTGTTTCCAATACATGGTCAATTTGAGAATTGGATATCATGCATGGAGGCATGGATGGAGTGTGTTTAGGGATAAAAGATGGATTTGTTGATAGTTTGGAACCTTTGACTCTCCAAACTTGGGAAGATGAGCAATGATGGTGGATACAAAAATGTGCATGGAATTAGGACCAACTACTTGATATACCTTGTACGTTGCTTGAGAAGCCTACTTTTTCTTATATGGACATCTTTGATGGATACTCTTTCCTTCTTTATTTTTCCCCATAGTCTCTTTGACTAATGGAGTTTGATAGGGATAATCTTTCTTTGTACTTTTTGGTATCCATGTGTATTTGATTTGTCCATTATACTTTTTAGCTTCTTTTGCTTTGATAACGTTCTTCATGCTTTGATTCAAATCTTTCTTTTGATGTTGGTCCCAATTCATGGATGTGGTGATGGGCCAGATGGAGATTCATGACGTGGCTGGTTGTAGTATTGGCACTTGTTTCATCATAAGGACTCTCTGTGCTCCCTATGCTGACGTTTCCTTGAGACATAGTTGCCCCCAGTATTGTGGAAGTATTACCTTCATGCTTTGATTCTGCTTGTTTTGAGAGCTCTTGTTTGGAATGCATTCTTTGATCAATGACCACTGTAGATGACATTATTTCCATTTGCTGCTCTATTGACTCCGAAATATCCTATTTTGTCTGACCTATTTCTTTGAGTGGATAATGTTGGATATCTTCATACATGATGTCCTTAGTTTGAATTTGGGATATAGCTGATCCTAATGTTGACAACTCAATTTGACTGTAGGAATCAATAACTTGCTCTTTTTGTGTAATAATATTAGGAGTAAAGGAATCCTGTTTTGAATGAAGACCATCTACGTGTCCATCCATAGAAAGCATCTCATGGGTAGATGGAGGAGTATGTGCTATGTGGATATGATCATCTTGTATAGATAGGAGAGTATCCATTAGATTATTGTAGTAACTTGGGGATACAAATTCTTGATCTTGAATGATTTTAGAATTGCTTTCGACGTGCTTTGGATCAAGTTCTTGACATGGGTCGATTTCAAAAGATGGATTGCTTACAAAAGGTTCTCGAATATCTTCATTAGGCATAGGAAATGGCTCAATATCCTCTTGATCTTTGAGTGGACTTGGATCAAATGTTGATTTGAGGATTCCTTCAATATCCATGAGGTCAAAGGATGTCAATGTGTCTTGGGAAGGACCATTGCTAGACCTTGGTGAAAGATGTTGATCATGCTTTGGAATAAATTCTTGAGATATGTCCTCTAACTCATTAGATGATGTAGAGACATTTTCAACATGATCATTGGTTGATGGATCATGCATTATGTCAATAGGATCAAATAATTGTAACACTCCTTGAAATAGATGACTAAAAAGTGGCTCTTGATTTATGATGAGTTGATCATCACATGGGGTAGAAAAATTTTCAATGTGCTCATTGATGGATAGATTTTTATCATTGTTCTCATCAATTGTGGTAGAGAGATTGTCAATGTTTTCAACCATAGGGTCAAGTGATGTTGACATTTCTTGAATTGGATCATTGTTGGGTATTGTTGGTGGATTTTGATCATGATTGAAAAATGACTCTTGATATATGTTGATTTGATCTTTGGATGAGATAAAAAAATATTCCATGTGATCTTTGATGAATAGATCTTGATTATTGTTTTCAATAATTGTGGTGGGGAGATTTTCAATGCTATCACCAGTGTTTGAATGTTCATTGTTATCCCCAATAGTGATTATCTTTTGATCAATGAGATCTTGGATGAGATTTTTTAGTCGAATACAACTTGATGTTGTGTGTCCCTTTGTTTTGTGAAAATCACAATGGTGCTCCTCATTATACCCTGTTGGTTTAACTAGGGGTTCTTGATAGTTCCCATAGATGGGGAGCTTTATGAGATTTTCTTGTCCCAACTGTTGCAAGACCAATTTGATTGGTCTCCCGAGTGGTGTGTATTTTCGTTTGTTACCTTGTGAGATTTGACCTTGTAGTGATTGGAGACGCGGTGATTGGGTTTGTTGTTCATGTTGTTGATATTGATTTCCAGCCTCTTGAAATTGGAGATATTGTTCTTGATGTGTTTATGGATACAACTCAACACTTTGATGACATGGTTCAACTGATGGAAGAGTATATTGATTTTGGAGTAAAATGTCTCTTGTTTCAAGGCTTCAACTAGTTTGTTAAGTGAAGCAATTTGGTCTAGCAAAACTTGGTCTTGGTTTTGATCTTGGCACCCTTGATATAGTTGGTTTGACTTTTGTTCAAGCAGATTTGGAATGTATGCTAGTGGTGTTTGTATGGGATCATGGAAAAATTGATTTTGGACAATGTTCTGATTTGGGATGATGTTTAGATTTGGCATGATAGGTTGAAATTGAACATTGTTGGTGTCGGGGATCATATTTCCTTGATTTAGGTAACTTTGATTTGTGCCATAATGTACGAACCTAGATCCTAAACCTACAATGACACAATAAACAAACAACAAATTAGATTCAAATGAAAGCTAGAATGTAGATTCCTCAAGAAATTCATTTAAATTACAAAAGGGAAAGGAAATGAGATGAAGAACACAAGAAAACTAAAAACATATCAAATCCTATTCTAAAGATAAGTAAATACTCAATCTCTTGAGGGAATTGGTACCAATTTGATGTGAAAATTGGCCCTTTCCCTATTGGAAAATGTGCCTCAATCTTAATAGCATGTATACTCTTGAAAGAGAAAAGTTGATGAGACCCTCTGAATGTCTTACTGACTAGCAACTATGTTGTAATAATTTGAAATTCTCAGGTCACTAAGACATTTTTCTCTTTCCGATGGGAGTCATCAAAAAGACATTTCAATCACTATGAGTTTTTCTAACTCTTTTCACTTGGGGAGATATCTTGTTGATAGGTTGGTGTCTAATGGTTACTGGGGAGACTCATGGTGACAAAAGTCATTGGGGAGAGACATGAACATTCAGAATAACTCATCCTGATAGTGTATGTCTTATCGACGGTTATTCACAAGGTTGTCATCGGGGAGACTCTTGGCCAAAAGGTTTGCACTCGATATGATCTCCTGCCGGTGGTTGTGGTCTCACCGACGGGTATATTACTTTGGTATGAACTCTTGGTGATGGTGTTTGTCTCGCTGACAGGTTGGTGCATTTGATATGACCTCTTGGTGATAGCGGTGGTCTCTCTGACTATTCTATGCTCAGTGTGATGTCTCGCCGATAGTGATGGTCTTGCTGATAGAGCTACATGAGTTGAACGTCGATGTGACCTCTTAGCGATAAGGTTTCTCTTTCTGATAGGCCAGTGCTTTCAATGAAAACTCTTGCCGATAACACTTGTCTCACCAATAGATCTACATACGATGAATTTGTGTTTGGTATGATCTCTCGCCGATAGCGATGGTCTGACCGATGCTTCTGTAGTGGATATCAATATGATGTCTTAGCGATGGTGATGACTCTAGGTGATAACAATAGTTGGGTGTTGTGGCATCAGGGAGACACGGCCTAGTGTCTCACTGACATGTGACACAGTTTGAACGCCTTGACCGAATGACTATCCTATGTGGTTTTTCTTTGACCAATCAGAGAAGCGGAATGTAAACCGGTAGCAGTTGAACTGTTGCATCTGTTCCTATGAGGAAGACCAATAGACCATGAATGACATGGATATACTCTGTAATCAAAGATGATGATCAGTTCGATGAACAGTTCGTGGTGTGATCAGTGTGTATGAATTAAATTCAGAGAGCATTGTAACTGGGATGTTCTTTACAAGATTGATCAAGAAATTATACTATTGTAATTTGACATCAAAGAGTGAAGCTTGTACTCTGTATGTAATTTGTTTACTATAATACAAAGGGTTTTTTCTTGGTGTGGTGGGTTTTTCTATTGTAAGGGTTTTCCCACGTAAATCTGGTGTTCATCTATGTATGTTAATTTCTCTATTTCTATTATTTCTTTCATGAGTATCTTAATTGAACTGTAATTGAAAATTTAAAGTCACCTCTGTATTCTTCCCTGAGGTTTTGACGTTAGGAGAGTTTGTTCCACACCTAAGCTTTCCTTACAAGTGGTATCAGAGCCTGGCCAGTTGTGTTATCCTTGTGGGTACGTTGGGTTTTTTGTGTCAATTCTGTTTAGTGGGAGTCTTGTAGAACTTTGGTAATTTGAATTATAGATTAAGATGGCAAGCATATTAGGAAAGATTGAAATTGAGAAATTCAATGGTAGTAATTTTGAGTTGTGGAAACTCAAAATGGAAGATATGTTGGTTGATCGTGATCTTTGTCTTGTTGTGTCTGGAATGAAGCCTACAGGAATGAAGCAAGAGGATTGGGACCTTGCAAATAGAAAATCAAAGGGGCTGATAAGGTTCTATTTAGTAGACTTTGTTCTTCTAAAAGTTCATGAAGAAAAGACTGCATCTTCTCTATGGAAAAGACTGGGAGCTATTTATCAGGGCAAGTCCTTGGTGAATAATTTGTTCTTGAGGAAGAAGTTGTACTCTTTGAAAATGTAGGAAGGAGCGTCTATTGCTGATCACTTGAATTCTTTCAACATGTTGATTACTTAGTTAGCATCTGTGGGTGTGAAAATTGATGAAGAAGATCGATGTATGATGTTATTATGTTCTTCGCTAGATTCTTGGGATCACTTGGTGATGACTATTAGGAGTACGACATCCACTTTTAAGATAGAAGATGTTGTTGCTTATTTGTTATTAGAAGAGATGAGAAGGAAATCTTCTAAGATGGTGAAGAAGGCTCTTGTTGTTAGAGGAAAATCGAAAGAAAAAGGCAAGAAGAAGGACAAGAAGTCCAAATCAAAATAAGAGGGGAGATCAAAGTCTCCTGGTAAGAAGTCCAAGGTGAAGTGCTGGAATTGTGGGAAACCTGGTCATGTCTGAAAGGATTGTAAAGAGGAGAAAAAGAAGAAGAAGTATTCTTATGACAATGATTCTTCTTAGAGTGATGCAGACGCCTTCATTGCAGCCTTGGCTACACAGGCATCATATGATGTCTAGCTGATTGATTCTGGAGCATCTTTCCACATGACATCTTATAGAGACTGGTTCACTAAGTATGAACAATACGATGGTGGAAGGGTGTATTTGGAAAGCGATTCATCTTTGGAGATAGTTGGTTGTGGAAGAGTCAAAATTCAATTCCCTGATGGAAGAGTGAAGGGAATCAATGATGTAATGCATATACTAGGTCTGGCTTGAAATCTACTTTCTATTAGTAAGCTAAATGATATTGGAGTGCAAGTCACGTTCTCTAGAAATGGTTGTAAGATGACTAGAGGCTCAATTGTGCTAGCAAGGGGTGCTCGAATTGGTACCTTGTATAAGCTAGATGCACATGTTGTTCAATGCAATAGTGTCTCTACAAAGTCACAAAAAGCTACTCATGGAGAAAAAGAGGAAACAATTCTTGATAGTGCAAACTCTATGGAAGTTAAACTTCCAGCAGAAAAGACTATGCTCTGGCATCATAGACTAGGCCACATTGGTGAAAAAGGTTTAAAAACCTTGAAAAATAAAAACCTAGTTGAGGGGCTTGATGATTGTAACCTCGAATTCAAGTTTTGTGAACATTGCATATATGGTAAACAACACTGTGTTTCATTTTACTCCAGTCCTCACAAATCTTCTGGTTTACTTGATTACATTCATTCTGATGTTTTTGGTTTAGTAAATATTCCTTCTCTATCTATATCAAGATATTATGTATCATTCATTGATGATTATTCAAGAAGAGCATTTGTTTATTTTTTGAAAAGTAAATTAGAAGTGTTCAGTCATTTTAAGGAATTTAAAAACCTTGTAGAAAATTAGACTGGAAGGAAAATAAAATGTTTAAGGACTGACAATGGTGGTGAGTTTTATTCTGATGAGTTCAAGAGGTACTATAAAGATCATGGGATTAAAAGACATAAAAATACACCCTACACTCCGCAGCAACATGGAGTTGTAGAAAGGTTCAATAGGACAGTGATGGAAAGAGCATGAAGTATGCTAAGCAGTGCTAGCTTGGAGGAGATGTTCTGGGCTAAGGCAGTTGCAACAACATGTTATTTGATAAATCATTCTCCTAATTCCGCTCTTGTTGAGAAAACACCTTTGGAAGCATGGTCTGAAAAGAAGCCCTCTCTGAGACACATTCGAGTCTTTGGCTATGAGGCATATGCACATGTGTCAAATGATAAAAGATCTAAATTGGAAAACAAGGTTGTCAAATGTATTTTTATTGGTTATAGTGTTGGAATAAAAGGATACAATCTTTGGAATCTTAATACGAAGAAGGTTCTATATAGTAGAAGTGTTATCTTTCGTGAGCTGAACCCTTCTACCTTGGATCTGCAGTCAGAGACAAAATCAGAGAACAAAAAGGATGTAGTTGAAATTCCTCCAACACTAGATAAAGAGGAATTGAAAATTCAAAATGTACCTAAAAGTGAGGAGAGCTCAAGTAGTTATGAGAGTTCTGAAGAAGAAGAACAACCTCAGCCTCAGCAAGTGAGGAGATCAACATGTGAAAGAAAGCACCCTAATAGGTATGGGTTTTCTTTGATAGATTCTACTTGTGCCTATGCTTTAATTTCTAGCATTGATGAGCCTAGGACTATGAAAGAGGCATTTAAAATGTCTGATATAGACTCTTGGTTGGAAGCCATGAATGAAGAAATGGCCTCATTAGAAAAGAATGATACTTGGAGTTTGGTGCCCTTGCATGAAGGTAGAAAAGTTGTTGGCTGCAAATGGGTATTTAAAAAGAAAATAGGTCTGGATGGCAGTGTGGAAAAGTATAAGACGAGGTTGGTTGTGAAGGGTTATTCCTAGGTAGAGGGAACTGATTATGGAGAAATATTTTCTCTTATAGCTAAGCTAACATCTATCAGATTTCTTTTGTCACTTGCAACAACATATGACTTAGAGGTTGAATGTAGATGGATGTGAAGACAAAATTTCTTCATGGTGACCTTGAAGAAGAGATTTATATGTCCCAACCTGAGCACTTTGTGGAAAAAGGTAAAGAAAAACTAGTTTGCAAGTTGAAAAAATCTTTGTATGGATTAAAACAATCTCCTAGGATGTGGTACCAAAAATTTGACACTTTTGTTTTGTCATTTGGATTTGTAAGATCAAAATATGATCATTGTGTGTACTACAAAGCTGAAAATGACCAATTTCTTATTATTGCTCTCTATGTTGATGATATGTTGTTCATAGGAAATAGTAAGTTAATGATTTCTAATCTTAAGTCTCAGTTGTCTGCAAAGTTCAAAATGAAAGATCTTGGTGCAGCCAGGTATATTCTAGGAATAGAAATAATAAGGAACAAGAAGAGTAGAAAACTTTGTCTTAGTCAGAGTAAGTATATTAATACTGTTCTAGAGAGATTTTGTATGAATGATTGCAAGCAGCTAGTTGTTCCAGTTTTGCAGGGAATGAAGCTATCTATTGAAAACTATCCAAAATCTCCTACTAAGATAGAGGACATGACCAGAGTTCCTTATGCTAGTGCAATTGGTAGTTTAATGTATGCAATGGTCTGTACAAGGCCAGACATTACCCAAGCAGTGGGATTTCTTAGTCACTATATGGAAAATCCTAGAAGGACACATTGGGATGCTATGAAAGGGTGTTTAGATATCTCAAGGGAACTTCAGAATATGCTTTGTGTTACCATGGGAATTTGGTTGAATCACAGAGGAATCTCAGCATTCGAGGCTATGTGGATTTTGATTGGGCAAGGGACACTAACAGCAGAAGATCCACCAGTGGCTATATTTTCATTTTGAATTGTGGTGCAGTTAGTTGGATGAGTAAGCGGCGGGCTATAGTCGCTTTTTCCACTACAGATGCAAAATATATGGCAGAAACACATGCCTGTAAAGAAGAAATTTGGTTAAAACATTTGTGTTCTAACATTGGTTTTGATGTAGGGAAAATAACAATTTACTGTGACAGTCAAAGTGCTATTTGTTTGGCAAAAAATCCTACTTTCCATGCCAGAATGAAACATATAGATGTGTAGTATCATTTTGTACGAGATATGGTGGAGGATGGAAAGGTATCTTTAGAAAAAGTGGATACTCTAGAGAATGTTGCAGATGCATTGATGATGCCAGTGAGCACAAACAAGTTCAGGCGGTGTGCCAGTTTGATGGGTCTTAGTGCCCATGAATTTCAGTAGTTTTGTTGTGCTTTGGAGGTGTCAGTAAGATCTTCGTCAAGTGGGAGATTGTTGGAAAATGTGCCTCAATCTTACTGGCATGTATACCCCTGAAAGAGAAAAGTTGGTGAGACCCTCTGAATGTCTTACTGACTAGCAACAGTGTTCTAATCATTTGAAATGCTTAGGTCACTAAGACGTTGTTTCTGTCTTGCTGACGGGAGTCATCGACAAGACATTTCGATCACTGTGAGTTTTTCTAACTCTTTCCACCTGGGGATATCTCTTTCCAATAGGTTGGTGTCTAATGGTTATCAGGGAGACTCATGGTGACAAAATTCATTGGGGAGAGACATGAACATTCAGAATAACTCATCCCAACAATGTATGTCTCACCGATGGTTATTCACAAGGTTGTCATTGGGGAGACTATTGGCAAAAGGTTTGCACTCGGTATGATCTCCTGTCAATGGTTGTGGTCTCACCAATGGGTATATTATTTCGGTATGAACTCTTGGTGATGGTGTTTGTCTCGGTGACAGGTTGGTGCATTCAATATGACCTCTTGGTGATAGCGGTGGTCTCTCCGACTGTTATGTGCTCGGTATGATGTCTCGCTGATAGCGATGGTCTTTCTGATAGAGCTACATGAGTTGAACATCAGTGTGACCTCTTAGCGATAAGGTTTCTCTTGTCGACAGGTAGGTGCTTTCAGTGAGAACTCTTGCTGATAGAACTTGTCTCACCAATAGATCTACATAGGATGAATTTGTGTTCGGTATGATCTCTCGCTGATAGCAATTATCTGGTCGATACTTTTGCAGTGGATATCGATATGATGTCTTAGCGATGGTGATGACTCTGGGTGATAACGATAGTTGAGCATTGTGGCATCAGGGAGACATGGCCTAGTGTCTCACAGACATGCGACACAGTTTGAACACCTTGATCGAACGACTATCCTATGTGGTTTGTCTTCGACCAATCAAAAAAGCAGAATGTAAACTATTAGCAGTTGGACTATTGTGGCCATTCCTGTGAGGAAGATCAACAAAGCATGAACGACATGGATATACTCTGTAATCAAAGATGATGATCAGTTCGATGAATAGTTCACGGTGTGATCAGTGTGTATGAATTAAATTCAGAGAGCATTGTAACTGGGATGTTTTATACAAGATTGATCAGGAAGTTATGTTGCTGTAATTTGACATCAGAGAGTGAAGCTTGTACTCTGAATGTAATTTGTTTACTATAATACAAAGGGGTTTTTCTTGGTGTGGTGGGTTTTTCTCCCGTAAGGGGTTTCCCATGTAAATCTGGTGTTCATTTGTGTATGTTAATTTCTCTATTTCTGTTATTTCTTTCAGGAGTATCTTAATTGAACTGTAAATGAAAATTTAAAGTCACCTCTGTATTCTTCCCTGAGGTTTCCATGTTAGGAGAGTTTTTTTTGCGCCTAAGCTTTCCTTACATTCCCAACTCCAATGATGCAATGGTGATTTGATGATGAAAGTTGATCCACTTCGATGAAGAGTGATGAATGCTCCATGATAAAAACCTGCATAACCTAGCTACAAATTTGAAAGTATGGATGAAGATTGCTAAATATTTGACCATAATAAGTTTACTCAAATTGTGGATGATCAAATGAGGAGAGAAACCTCTTATTTATATAATGTCAAGCTGAAAGAATGCTAAAAATAGAGCAATATGGGACTATCTTTCATTCAATGGCGAGGTGCCACTTGTCCAAATGTGAATGGATGGAGGATGTGCAAGTTTTGATCAATATGCCAATAAATGCCTATATTTGAATTTTGAAATTGTTGAAATGACATGTAAGAGGGAAAGAAGGTGCATTGAATGCCAATTGGCTCAAGGAAAAATGCCTTTGTAGGTGGAGTAAATTCCTTGTTGGAAGGACAAAGTCCACTTAGATTTTGAATTCAAATTTGAGGAATATTCCTTAAAAGATGCCTTGTTGAAGAAAATAGTGATTTAATAAATCAAATAACTCTATTTTCATGTGCAAGTGGCAAAAGATGGAGGATGGGACATGAGAAGAGATTAAATTAATCAAGGTTAATTAATTTAATGAATGGATTAAATGATGTGACCTATTTGACTTAAATTTGTGGATTTATTTAAATCAAATATGAGAAGAATATGATAAAGGATTAATTAAATAAGGACTTTTGATTTATTTAATTAAAAGAGATGATGTTAGATTAAACTAAATAAGGTTTTAATTTATTTAATTTAATAGATAGAATTTAGATATTTAATCAAATAAAATTAATTATTTAATTAAATAGGGATAATTAGATCAAACTAGTTAATTTAATTATCAAGAGAGGATGACTTAATTAGATAACTAATTTATTTAATTAAGAGAGGAATATTAATGAATTTAATCAAATAAAGGAATTTGATTAAATGGTTAGACCGAAGGATAATTTAGGATGAAGTGATGTTAGTGGTCAGGATTAGATGTCCAATGTCAATCAGTACATTTTACGTGTCTACAAGGCCAATCACCCTGATGTTAAAAAAGGATCAAAGGAAGCCAAAGAAGCCTTTGAGAAAGTTAAGGATGCTATTTCCTCAGTTCCTGTACTGGTTAATCCAGACTTATCTAGGGACTTCATAATGTATATATTCAGTAGCAAGTCAAGCATAGCTATTTTCTTAACTCAGAAAGATAATGAGGGAAAAGTAGAGAATCCATTAGCATTCTACTCCTAGACCTTGAAGGAATATGAGACAAAGTATAATTTCGTCAAAAAGGCAAGAATTTTCAATAGTGAATGGACTTAAGAAGTTCTTCCATGTAATCTCCTACAATAAGGCGATAGTTTATGTCGCACATTCTAGTGTGCATGAATATATCATGGAAGGAGAAATTGCCAAGAAAAGAGCCAATTGGATCATCAAGATCCTCAAGTATGACATTGAAGTCAAGCCCACCAAAACCATCTGAGGAAGAGGACTGTGTGAGTAATTGGCACATGACGAAGAAGTGGACATTGAAGAAAAACAACCGGAACTTATTCTAATGAATGAGTGAGAGTTCAGATGTTGCTGGCTAACGGACATGGTGAAATTTATGCAAATAGGGAAGTATCCACTAGGTCTTTCCCCCCAAAAGAGGAGATACTATTAACTGTAGAATTGTGGATATGCATTAATTGAAGGGGTCCTTTTCCAAAGGAACTTCAACAACATCCTCTTGCAGTGTATTACCTCAGGGCAAGCAAAGAGAATCCTCGACACTTTCCACAACAGTGTTGCGAGTGGACACTTCTCCACCAAGATCACCGCCCTCAAAATCATGTGTGCGGGTTATTTTTGGCCAACACTTTTATATGACTTGCACTCCTTGGTTAAGGCTTGTAAAGAATGCTATTTTTTTATAGGAAGAAGAAAGAATTCGACAATGCCTCTCAAACCTATAGTAGCAAATGAGCCATTCACACAATGGGGCCTGGAATTCATTGGGATGGCCAATCCCACTTCTAGCACCTGACACAGGTGGATCCTAATGGCTATTGATTACTCCACAAGGTGGATAGAAGCCGCACCACTTAAAAATACCACAGAGGCAAAGATAGTGGATTTCCTTGAAGGACTGTTGACAAGGTTCGACCCTCCGAAAACTATCATTTCTGACAACGCTAGGGATTTCCTAGGCACAAAAGTATGTTGCTTCACCCTAGAAAATAATATATTCTTGAAGACATCGTCAAATTATTACCCACAGGGTAATGGCCTAACCGAGTTGACAAATAAGAACTTGGTCTAACTCCTCAAAAGGATTGGTTAGGAACACCAAAAAGAATGGCATAAAAACCTCCGAGCGGCACTCTAGGTAGACTGCATAACACCTAAGCAGGTCCTTAAGACTTTTCCTTATGAGCTGGTGTATGACAAAGATGAATTGTTGCCTATATCCATGGAGATTCCAGCACTCCAATCTTTGAAATCCCTCGAGATAGAGCATAATGGTTCCATGGAGGTTCGGTTGGCCGAATTATTGGAAGTATAAGAAAAAAGGGAGAAGTCCCTAATAGCCATGACTAATCGCCAGCAAGTGGTTAAGTGATGGTTTGAAAAAAGGGCGTCTAGCCAAGGCTTAAAGTGTAGGGACTTAGTACTGAAATTCAATGAAAGGGCTGCAAAGCCAGGTCAACACGGTAAATTTGATAGCCTTTGAGAAGGCCCCTTTAAAATAATTAAGTGCAAAGAGCATAATTCCTTTGAATTGGAAAATATGGAACATGAGGCATTAGGAATTCTGGTCAACATGATTCATCTTAAATTATTCCATTAAGTTGCACGCTTTTACTGGTGTAAATATGTATAGTGATTTTTTTATTTTTCTTTTCTTTTGTTCTATTGGCAGGTATTTTTTAATTTATTCATACTTTAGGGCAGAGAAATAATCCATCATTATAGAGAGCAAAGAAAATCAATTCATAGTAGGGTGAACAAAGAAAAATAATATCCACATGCAGAGAAATCAAACGCATATGCTAAAAAGAACATAAGCCTTATGTTACAGAATATCAAGAGAAAATGAGCCAAATATTTTATAAAGCTATATTTCATTATATATACACTTTTATATTCACATGGAAAAATGTCTTGAGGGTTGTATTTCAACAAAGTATATGACTATATGTTGCTTCCTTTCCATATATGCTATATGTAGGCCTTTTTTCAGGAATATATACAAAAACTAGAAAATGGGTATTATATCCTTAAGAGAAGAAAGAAAATAAAGGGGCATTCTCAACCAATAACATGTGCGGTAGCAATAGACACATCAATTGCAATGTACACTATGTCAGATTCATCAGTAGGCACACCACCAATAGCGACAATGATATCAGTAGGAGCAATAACCAGTGGCAAAGGGAACACCAGGTTCCTAAAATTAGTATAGCATTCAATGTCATAGAATGGCACTACGTTATAGAGGCGAAAGAGGAAATGGCATGCACATGTGACCTTTTGAAAATGTTCATTTTGTGACTAAAGGCAAAATCCGCTCAAGAACGATAGCCACGAGACAACCATTTCTTCTTCAATGTAGTGCCTAAGGTCACTTGCCATGGGCAGGCCTACCCCATACGCAGCGTTAGCGACAACCTAGCCAAGACCATTCAGATACTTCTTTGGGAAGATTTCTTTAACAAGCTTCAGCACCAATGGCCTAGAGATGCCAGTATCAAACATGGACATGACAAAGTGTGAGCAGACGTCAGTATTAACCCGATACTTGTCCTCATATTCTAGGAAGTCCTAGCCCAGAACCCACCTCATGGCTATCAGAGCTAGGGAGTGTTTGTTCTTCATCATTCTTTTTATACATCTAGTGGAAATCTCACTAATAAAGGTCGTCTGTGACTTGTACAACACTAGCCTAATGGGGGTGTTCATGGTGATGATGCACTGCTACTATCTCGTAACTATTCCTAAAAGCTTCCTAAAGCCTAACCTATGAAGATACTTCACCAATTACCAAACCAAAATGCTAAGTCAATAACCTATTACTAAAGCTTACTTAAATGCTAAGTGGGATTTCATTGCCACTTAGATGCCTATTTATAGAAAAAGCGAGGAAAGGCATGGTAATGGGCTTTCCAAAAATGTGATGATAATCAGGTGCCAACTTGAGAACTGTGCCTAAGCTTGCTCGAATTTCATGACTAGTTGCGCCTGCTAAGTATGGTTCAATGTGTGCAAAGTTAATGAGGGATAATTAAATTAGCTTAAGATGGTGGTGTTCATCGGTGATGAGTTGCATGGTTCTGAAGTTGTGGTGTCACTTCTTAGGCATTTCCCAAAACCCAAGGCAAGATTCATATCTTCTTAGGTGCTGAAAGTTTGCTTTGGCTTAATCATTCCATTCAAAATATTAATTGCTAGCGCATACAAATGCTAAACTAAGAGTAAATTGTCGGCCCAAGTTCTAAAGAAATGTTGCCATATCACACAATTTCCAAGACAATCATGAATTCTTGTCACTTCAAAATGGAAAGTAATGCATTTTTGCACGAGCCAAAGGGTGCACGGTACATGCTGAATTAAATGCAAAAGGCCACTTCTGCTGTCACCTTGAGAAAAGATAGCTAAGTGTCGCATGCAAAGTTTTAAATGCTTAAGAGTCTTTTCAAATATGCTAAGTTGAGTAAAGATAGGTTTTTATCATATCTAGAGCCAAGGAAAAAGTTGTAGAGAATTCAGGCCTAGCAAAAGCTTCCATCAAAAGATACAATGGTAGAGAGTTCAAAGCAAGAGATACAGGGGGAGGCAACAAAACCTTTTCTCAAAGCCATACAAGCATCACATGCTATTAACATCTATAAAGGCATTTCATATGCTACACTTGGTATACTAGACAAGCCAAAATGGGCAAACACGTTGGAACTAGACAAGTCCACAAATTATAGAAACGAGGTTCAAGTCTAGGAGGATTGGGACAATATTCATGACCCACACCTCACAAAAAACCCCAAGTCTTTGAGAGAAGGGGCCTATGAAAGGATGAAGACACCCAAGAAATAGATATCAACAACAACAAAAATATGGCTCAGTGGGCTCCTGCAATACATGGTCCCATTAATGCACTATTTCCCAGAGTTGGTTGATGTAGCCATTCAACATTACAACCCAAGCACCCACAACATTGAGGTCTGAACTTTAACAGTTAATATCATCCCATAGGTTATCTGGCGTATGCTATGTATTCCTAACCCGACCACCAAAAAAAGAGGATTGAGTTATTCAATCCTAACAAAGGAGAAAACACATGGAGGGGAATGCAGAAAGACCCTTAGTTTTTAATTAAGGAAACTGCCATGAAGGGAATGACGAGCCAAAACCCACCAAGTATCCCGATGTCGCATGGTGCATTTGAGAATGACTTGAGAGAGGCCTTTTCAATGCTAGCATTTGTTTGTGGCCTGGACACACACCAGGAGCTGCACACTTTTCAATTAGGGTCGGGTTTCCAATTTTGCAAGTAGCATGATTTCTTCTGGTATGATTTTGCAGACTACCTCATAGAAGAAATGGTAGGGAAAATAAAGAATTACCCAAAGCAACAGAAGTTTAGGTTCCTCTCTTTTCTTGCCCATATGTTTTTGCATCAAAACCCTGATTTCTTTAGCAAGTATACAGGCTTATCTATTTTTGATGAAAAGAGCAAAAGAAAGCATGTATCCACATGGACACCTCTCCTCTCCGCAACATTTGACTACTATGCATTTTTAGATTTCTTTCTAACTCTAATTTTGAAAGATTTGCAAGTAGAAGATGGCATGGGCATGGTCTGACTCAACACGGATCAAATAGGATATATACAAGTCTTTACTCTAGCATGTGACTGGTTCTTCGACATAGATTTCACAATCATTCGAATGCGAGGCTTCATTGAACAACCATTCTGACTCTTGACCTACATCAAAAATAGAGTGTTGGCTCTTGAAATGTATCGATAGGCATGCATTATCAACTAAAACTTTTATGGAGGACCTCCAAAAAAAGAGGGATGGCTCCAGTTACCCATAAGTTTCAAAATGGTGACCCTGGAAAAGAGGTTGGGACACCCGCTATCGCAAGATAAGCTGGCTCATTTAGGGTTGGTTTTTATATGTGATAAATGGTAGCATAATCATTTCAATGATCTGCCACATGTGCACATGAGGGTTACTCATGCTCCTCGACCCTACTGGGAAAAGAGGCGGAACCTACTATAAAATAAAAATGAGTATTTGATTGAGCTGGCACATATTCCCACAGAGGATAATAGGGAGCCATGGAATAAGTTCTACTTCATTGTGGGGGTGGCTGATGAGAATCTCAAGATGGGGACCACCATGTACAACAAGTTACAATATACAGAGCAATGGAATATAGAGAAAATGATTCTTCTAGATATATCGCTAGGAAACAAAGCAGCTTGAAGTCCCTTATGGAAGCTTGAAAGCTGATGAAAAGTTTGAAAAATAGTGGGATGATGGACACCCAACCTCCGACTCAAACGTTGGAGGAAACGACATCACGGGAGATGAATCCGAACAACAAGGAGAAGAAGAAGCAAGGACCCCAACGTCTTCAACTCAGTAAGCAAAAAGCTCCATTGGGTGGCCCTCCTACATAGCTTCAAATGTGTGATTCAATGTTTCTAGGGCCTTGTAGTCACTCACTTGGGCCACTAAGTCAACGAGAGTGTCACAACAATAGCTGATAGAGACTATTGAGGTTGGAGAAACCCTTCCTGCAAAGCAACAACACACAAAAACTATTGTTGGAGAAGGTTCACAAGAACCCGCTATAAGCCAAGTGCTTGCAACCAGCCAGGAGCCGAAGAAGGACGTGGAACCCACAATGAGCTAGGAGCCACCATCGACCAGTCAATAGGTACAATTCACTCTTACTTTTCTTTCCTCTCAGTCTTTGGTATCTTCCACTATCTCTGCAACACCCCCCACCATGAGTGTTGGACCTTCTTTTCCCACCTTTGATACAATGCTTGGTCAGGAGGTTTCTCTCAATATGCATGGGTGAATCCATTTTCCTTTACTCCTCTGCAAACCCTTACACCAACCACTATCACTCAGTCCTTCTTTTCCTCACTTTCTGAAAGCTTACTCGCCATTGGCACCTATGTTGCTACTATCATCGTGGATCCACCTTTTTTCTCATAGCAATCAGAATCTACAATGACTACTCCCTCGCCACTATGACCCATAAGTTCTCCTGTCGGTTCACCAATCGAACCTTGAAAAATGGCAAGCCCTTCTATTGGTTCGCAAACTGAACTTTGGCATGTGCCTCATTTCTCCTTGCAAACCATCACTCTTCAAAAGAAGAAACTACCTGCGCCTATTAAACTTACCTATCCATATGCCCTACCTCCCGAGGCTCCTTTCACAGGTGGGCTAGTCCCATTGCCAACCCATTTTATTGCACAAAATGATGCTACAAAGGAGGCACGCGTTAGTAGAATTCAAAAGCAAAAAGCCAAGGATGATCACAAGCTAGCGGAACCGAAGGTGCATCCTATCTATGATGAGACTCAACAAATGCTAAAATTTACAACCATGTACTCAACCATGGCAAAGCAACAAGGTGAGATGTGTCTAGAAGATTATGATCTATATGTCACAGGGCTTGAAATGAAGGTAGCTGATCCACAAGATAAAGTTGAGCTCATGGAGAAAATGTAATGAGTGGTCACCTCTGATTTCATTAAAACTGATCGCAAGCTGAAGAAGATGGATGAGCAATTGAAAACCTTGAAAGAAAGAGCTAGTTTCCTAGAAAAAAGGGAGAAATCCCTAGGAACGGATGTTGTGTGCTTGAAAAAGAGAGCACTAATAGTAGAGGCAAAGAAGAATAGACTTCAGGAGGAACTTGCAAAGGCTCAATCCATCGACCCCACTGGAATAAACAAGATGCGTGTTAAGAATCAGGAGTACCAAAGCCAATTAACTCTATCAGAGCAGAATCTATAGCTGAGGAATGAGGAATTTGAATGGAAATGCGTCGAACATGAGTAGGGGATGAAGGAAAAAGATGAGGTGCTATATCAGCAACAAGCTCAGTATGAGCAAAAGCTATGGGAGAAGGGTGTCGAATTGGAGGACCGAAAGGCCCAGATGGATAAAGAGCTTCAAGAGACAAAATCCTCTCTTGACAGAGAATTGGCGAACTGTGCCTAGGCTAAGGAAAATTGGTGTAAAGAAATGAGCAGCTTTGGAGAGCAACTGGCATCCATGGAGAGGAAAAGTGTGGAATTAACTAAGACCATTAACTCAAAGGATGCAGAGATCGCCTCTTTGAAGAGCTCTCTCAAAGCCTCTTCGGCGCAACTTGACCTCATCCCATTAGCTCGACATATATATATTTCTTATTGGGAAAAGGTTAAAACCTTCTACCTGACACTACAACCAATGCTCTGGTTCATCTCAAAAGCAACCAGATTGAGTTAGGAGGTCCTTGGAACAATTGAGCAATTCCCATGGTTCATTTCAGAGATAGTTCCAAAAGCTAAGAGTCTGCTCACCAATCTATATTCAGTCTCTAATAAAGACCTAGCCAAGGTAGGGATCAAAGATTGGAATGTTGCTGCTCAAATGACAAACAAGTTCATCCATTTCCACTCGGCCTTGCAATGGACTAAGGTGGTCGTAGCTACCTTGAACCAAACAATAGATGGCATGTGAGAAAATTTCTCTCTGTTGAGCGGGATGGGTCTGCCATCTCCATTTTTTGAAGATGCGTCGATAGCCACGACTGAACAGATTGCAAAAAGAATTGAAGAGAAGGAGAAAGACCCAAGCACTTTCCATAATTTCAGCCATCCTCCTACTACAACAGACATTGAAAGGGTCATCCATCCTTTTGCACAGCTACTATTCCATTGTGAAGTAGGGGCAGGTTCGCTTGATACGCTGCCTCATACAGAAACGATTGACCTAGGCGGAGCTCATGAGAATCTACACAAAGTAGAATGGCCATTCGAAGATGACTGGCCACCTTTGTGGGAGACCCTTTCCAAGATCTAATTTCATCGCCCATGGATGGCACTCTAGTCTACGAACCATAAATTTTGGGTTCTCTATTCCTCAAGTGAAATGCCCCTGATAGTTGCCAAAAGTTGTGAATAAATATTCATCAAGCTCCCTACGGGCTTTATTTTGTTAAAGTATCGGCCTAAATATTGCATTAAAGGTCATTCAGCCCCTTTTGAGAAATGTCGTTGCCTCGCCATGTGTTGACTCTGAGCTCCTCGAAAGATCTCTTCCCTTTACATTTCAAAATGGCCCCGCAACATTGCCACATGTCCACTCTACGCACATTTGAAAGTCGCTTCCCTTCATTTTTGAGTCAAGCTCCATTTGCATGCCACGTGGCTCCATCTTCACATATTCTAGTAGGCCCCACTGTTGGTACTAAGAATAACGTAGGTTACACATGTCTCCTTGGCGCAATTTTTCAATGGCGAAGGAAAAAAATGAGCATGGGTTGCGCAGTGTCAACATGTGTCTATTCGGTGGGTACTTCTTTTTAACGATGTATGGAGAAAGCTAGGGACTATGACATCCTACCGTGTGTCATAACTACTTTAACAGGGTAGAGACACTTGTCTAATGTGACTTCACTGGGACCACTGCCATCATTTGTAGAGGATGTAGCTGAACTTGGAGTGACCAAATGCTTTGGCTGGAATTTTTTTGGTTGCAATGGCTGGGAGGAATCTTTGATTTTGTATCATTGCCATGGATTCACGGATCTTTTCAGTTACTGCTCCTCAAGGCGGTGGGAGCATTTTGGCTATATATTCTCCTCTTTGTTTTAGAGGAGGGGTTCTAAGATTTTACAGAAAGACATAGATTAATAAAAGACATCAGGCCTCTGTTATTGGTTTTTAATTATTTCAAAAAGACTTACAGACTATGCCAATCATTCAGCCTTTCTGCTCTTCTTATGATATTTGATTAACTTTAAACTGTGCTGCTATTGTTGGATGATTTATTCGCAAGACTTCTATAAATTGAATGGGTATGTGTAGGATCATGATGGGCCAAAAAGTGGCGATATGATGGGTATGTGGAGCTGACAACCTTTTTTAACCCAAAATTGATGAAACGAAAAGGGTTTTTAAAAGAGATTCTCAACTTTCCACCAATATAAATAATGCTTTACTTTGAATTTAATAAATAATTATTATTCATTTTCTATTTGAATTATGACTAAAGCCCTGATTGATAGGTTGATTAAAAAAAATCTATAGCTTTCAAACGGTATCACATTTTTTGAATCTAAAATATGTGTCACATTCTATGCTTCACATACTATAGGATTAAAAAAAAAGAAGGAATTTCATGAAGTTCTAACCAAATTAAGGTGGTTAGACATATGAGTTTTTATATTTTTTAAAATTTCTAATAAAAAAATCATAATTAATTATCTAATTGGAAAAAAATTACAAAAAATATGCATCACATTGGGACATGAGTCCTCTACTTATATCTAGAATCTTATAAAAAAATATTATCATTTTATTGTGGTTAGGGTGGTTAGACAAACACCTACTTATTTTTTCCCTGAAATTTAAATGCTATTGCATTGAAATTTCAAATTTTCACCAAATAGTTTTAAAAAAATAAAAATAAACCTTCTAGTTTAGAAACTACATTCAATTTGCTACGAATTATATTCTTATTTATTTTTGAAATAATATAGATAACTTATTCAAAAATTTATGTCAAGTTGCCTAACTCTAATCTTTATGAATTTTTCACCACTTAAGGGCCTATTTTTTCCATGATGATCCTGCACATACCTGAATGCAAGTTTGTTGTCTTAGATCATGTCATGTGACTCTTCGTTTCAGTAAATATGTGTGCAAGTTATTTTATGTCAATGAATGAATTGTTTATACTTTAATCTCTAGTTTATGTTTTTCTGGGACATCGGAAATTGTTGATCGGGCCCTTAGATCTATGATTTATCGTGCCTATTATCTACATTTCAGCGCATTGCCTTAGGTTAGATTTTATTTTTATATATCTGCTTCCTTTTCCAATTTCAAACCCCTATTCACAGAAGAAGCCAACTTCTTTAAAATCTAGAGGTCACTCAGTTTAGCGCAATAGGTCCCCCATAAACTGAGTTTCCCACAAATGGATGTTACCTTGCCAAAATTTGGCATCGACAAACACTATAAATAGGGGCTCTCCTCTCATTTTCAAGAGAGAGTTGAGTTGTTGTAAAGACATGTTGCTAAAATGTTAATAGAAATTCATTGATTTGGTGGATTCTTGTGTTCCAACTTCATGTTGCATGATTCTTCTTCTCCTAGTTAGTGAATTTGATTAGATTAACTTTGTTGTTCTATGTGTTAGCATGCTTTAGCAGATTAGCTAATGTTGTTCATTGGCTTTGAAGAATTTTGTTGTGTTGATGCCGTTCCTTGTTCATGCTTTTTGTTGTTTATTGATGATAAACTACAGTGTGAAGCTAGTCTGAACATTGTTTGAATGTTGCACTTAAATTCTATCTTTTGTTCATGCTTTATGGTGGATGAATGATTGAAATCTGTATACCTTAGAAGATTGCACTAGTTTCATGATACTATAAGCTAGTTTGGTTAAGTGGAACTTTATTTTGGGAAGGTTGTCCACTGTAGGGTCCTCCATTATCACTGTTCATTAGTAGTTTCAGGTCTAGGAACTTACTCCCTCCCCTACCCTTTTGAATTTTCTTTTAAATAGGTGCTTTATATAAAGTTCATTTCACATTGTAAAGCCAAATTTGAAGATCAGAGTGGAGTTTGAGACCGTTGTCTTGAACTTGCAGTAGTAGAGAAAAACTTAAGAAAATCTTATAAACTCTAGTCGAAGAACCAATTCCCATCTAACTTAACTTATGTAAGGCTACCCTATGATTACCAACAAAATCATATTGAACCAACTAAGAAATTCCAAGCATTGTCATAACCTGACTCCCGAGAGACCTTGGGGTAATTTTCAATAACTTGTTGTTGGAAATTTCCTTTCAAGAGAGGCGATACACTTATGCATTGCCTATGTTGAGAAGGTGCAAAAACACCCATAAATAGGTCTCAACATAGATGTGTTGCAAAATGTGCAAGAAAATATATTGATTAAGTTGCGTTGTTGAAAGATCCATTATGGTCTTCATTCTAGAGAAGACTATAGTAAAAAATGTCACTAGCTATTGGTTGTTATATGTGCCCATGTTTCACAAACATATTTTTGCATACACATCTTAGGCATGGAATGCAAATAAAGTCGTTTTGCATGGGTATTTTGCGTAGATGATTAATTTATTGTTCATGTCTTCTTGTTATATGTTTCTATCTTCATCGTTACACCCATTTTGCAGACTTTAAAGAGATTATCGCTTTATTTTGGATGGACAAATTGTAGTTAAAATGAGAGATTGTTATAATTTTTCCCCCCTTGGTTTATTGTTTTAGTTATCTCTGTGCATCTTTATCCACCTTTTTTAGTCATTATATAGTCTTTATAGTGTGTGGAATGAAGCTTTGTGGATGGCTCTCCAGTTGAAACAAATGAGAAAAAAATTATATCATGTAACATATTGATACAAGATTCAAGCTACGTTCTTTGGAAATAAATATTGAAGACAAGTAGAGAAATTGTATAAGAGGTGTTAGAGTGACTAATTTATCATTCATGTCTTTCACTCTCTGCTTATTATTCCTTGTTATATGTTTGTATCTTTGACATTATACCCATTTTGGAGACTTCAAAGAGATTATTCCTCTATATGGATGGAGAAATTACAGCTAAATCTTCTTTCTTTCATCAAAAATATGGTCAAGGTTAGTAATTTTTTTACCCTTCATTTATTGCTTGTAGTTATCTCTATTCACCTTTGGCGTTATACCCATTAACATAGGAGCAATTGCATATTAACATAGGAGTAATTGCATATATATATATATATATATGCAAAGGGTTAGTATGAAAGCATAAACATTCTGGAGATAAAAATAGTTTTGTGGCTGTTAAGTGTTATTCTAATAGCTCTTTTACAATTTCTCTATTCACCTATAATATTTAGTTGCAAGTAATGGACCTCAAAATTTTAATTAAGTATGTGGCCTTAATACCCATTATGTACAAGGTATTGGAGCACATTGGCTTTACCACTTCTATTTAATGTGGGTTGACTACTAAAGAATGTAGCTCAAATTCTCAATTGACAACTCAACTCTTACATAGACTGGTTGTATTGTATTAATATGTTTAATCTGGGTTTTCAATCATGTGCCATTTACCTATGATTCTTAAGTGTTTTTTTAATAGTTCTTTTACAATTCCTCTATTTTGTCTATAATATTTAGTGCCAAATAATGTAGCTTGAATTTTGAATTGAGGAGCTGACTATTACATAGATTGCTTGTGTTGTATCAATATCCACTTGCTCATAACAAACTGTTCATTATTGTAGGCCACTTGTTCTATTCTCCATGGTATTAAGGTCTATTTAATGTGGGTTTTCGACCATCTATGCTTTTCCTATGATTATTAAGTGTCTTTCCACTTATATAATACATATTAGAATGACACTTATCTGGTGCTAAATATTATAGAGAAAAGGCATATTAAATAGAATTTTAAAATATGCAACATAGAAGAGGCAAACTACGAAAATGAACAATTTATTATGGGGATCTGGAAAGAAGAGTACCATGAAGAATAGTTTTTCATGCAGAACTTCAAACAAATGAGGGGAAAATAAATATCATGCAACATATTGATAGAACACATATAACATGTTCCATCCAAACAAAATAACCATGACAATTAACAGTTTGCTATAAGGAGCTTGAAACAGATGAGGGAAAAAGAGTATCATGAAACATATTGGTACAAGAGAAGCAACCTATGTAATATTTGTAAGATCTATTATAATAACACTTTATAATCACACATAAATGGGATATCAATAGGAACCATTTGCCATTTTTCAATTTTTTTGGCATGTGTATATTTTTAGACTACCTCTCTTAAACTTGTATTTGATGTGGATTTTTTGACCATCTGTCATTTACCTATGATTCTCAAGTGTTTTTGTAATATTTGTTTTAGAATATCTCAAATGGAAGATCATCTAAAACATAGTTTAAATGGAATTTTAACATATGGAGAGTACAAGGTGTAAACCATAGATATGGAGACTTTCTTATATAGAGCTGCTGTTGTACAAAATGCATATAGCACTAAGGATGAACATAGATAACAACAAACAATAGCCAAAGGGTAGAGAGCATACACGGGCCAAAGAAAAAAGGAACCAGTCAAAAGGTAGAGGTCAATATTATGTTTGATGAAGATTAGAACAAGTAAACTACTACAATAAGGACTTTGTTATAGGAAGCTCCAAGAGATGAGAGAAAGAGAATATCATGAAACATACTAATAAAAAACAAGAAATCTATGTAATAGTTGGCATTTACGTATCGGCTATTTGTTTGAAATTTCCATCGGGGTTTCCATCAGAGCAACCGTGGTTAGGATTTCTTGGTGCATCTAGATATTTTCTGATTAGCTGAAAAGGAAAGTATACAAACATGGACAAATGTAATGTGTACAACAGACTATATTTATTGTAGTCAAGTCCATGTAAGAATCCATGCATGAATGTATATATATAGCAATAAATATATGGAGGCTATCTAACCATGGAGGAAGAAAAGGGTTGAATGTATAACTCAGGAAAATATAAATCTATAAAACAAACCTTGTTTACGCTTACAACTATGGTCATCTTTTAGGTACCAATTGTCCGACACATGGGATTCATATCTCATTCTTGATCTATGTTTGCATTGAGCCCAACATGATATTACTGTAAAATAACATTTTATTTGAAAAAATTAAAATATGTCTCTGGTTAGATGCATATGGAATGGAAAAAAGGCATTACAAAAAGACTTACAACAACAATAGAAGCCGAAACATTGTAGATTGCAGACCAAAATAGTTGGGAAGTTCTCCAATCTGGCATCTAATGGAGGTAGATGGAAGCTTTGTTCAGTAGCCTGCTATGAAACCAACACCACAGTGCATCATCTGACAATGGAAGAAAAACTATAGACATCCTCATATTAGAACAATGAATATTACATGTACTCCCTTCCATGGAATCATGCAACAATGCCAAGATTTATCAACCCTCGTGGGAGCGAAAAATCTACCATTCTTTTTCCATTGAACAAGGCAACCAGTTCCATGACCGCCAAACCATGCGGTCAACAGACTCCACCATTGTTGTAAACAAGCCTGAGCAACCCATCACAAATAGCATGGAGTTTTATCATATATGAGAGGAAAAAAAGCAATGTAGACAAGACTATATATTTCTGAATGCAATATATAGGAAGAGTGAAACAATGAAATGATGAAAAATAGAATTTTGTAGATAAACATTTACAGCTATTTGAATCAAATAAAATTAATAGAAAATTTAACAAGAAGACATAAGAATTTTTGGAAGCAAAGCATGAAGCACAAATGTCAAAAATTAGGGTATATACCTAGGAGAGAAAATAGAAAACACAGCATGGCCGTTGTAGAATTTTAAACTTATTAGTCAAATGGAACATAATTTTTTTTAATAGTGTTTCTAGAGTATGTGCATATATAGTTTAATATATTGGAATGTTCAAAACACGTTATTGACTTATAGAAATTTCAGGCTCTACTTATAGTTGGTTGCAATCTCTATGCATCTTTGACACTTGAAGTTGTTTGTATATGCATATGTATCAATTTATAACAGCTACAACTATATGTTTAGAGTACTACATATTAAAATCAGTTGAAAGAGAATTATAGGTATGCTGATAAAGAATTGACATCATGGAGTTTAAAAATAGTTGGACAAACACAGATAGGTGGAATATACAAAAGAGTGTATTCTTTTGAATGCCATATACAAAAAGTATGACACAAAAAAATGTTGAAATGAGAAGTCAACAGATTAACATTTATGGGTGCATATTTGCATACTGAATTTAACAAAAATTGTATTGTTGAAGGTACAAAAGATAGTAAACAGGAAGAAAATTATCTTTTATGTGTAAAGCTAAAGAGGATGCAAAGCATTGAATAAATGGGGGAAATTTAATGTGGCAGTCAAACACATAGTATATAGGCACAAAAAATGGGAAACAGAGCAAAGGTGCATAATTTAAAACCAATCAATGAAATACAACAAGATATTGTTGAAATTTTTTGTGGAATAGTTGAATATATACTTTAATAGAATGGAATAATCAAATCATTCCACTGGCTTGTACAAGTTTTGTTCTCTGCTTATTGTTACCTAGTATCTTTGTCCATCTTTAGCATTATACCTATTTTGCACAAATTATTACACGGTATGCTTTTGTAAAATTTAACTTAGAAATCCTTGAAAAGATGATGGTAGATAGTCTGGGCCAAATACAAGAATAATTGTTCCAGAGCCTTTTCTATAATTTGGAGCATGAGCTGGGGGTAGAAGCATTTGGCAGGGGTTGGAATTGTTCCAAACACGCCTCTTTGTTGCAACATTGAGTAGTGTACTTGTTGTTGCTAAGTCTAGAGTATCTCTCAAATGAGAATGTTGGATCAATGCAGAGTCTTTCAATTGATTTAACATGAGAGATAGTTGTAAAAGTAAACCCTTGCCTCTCTTTGTTTCCTATGTTTTTCGTTGCTCTGTCTAATGTTAAGCCTTGTGCTTTATGTATTGTGATTCCCCATGCCATGGTGAGTGGAATTTGTGTTCGAGTACCTCGAGTTATAGCTAGGATGGGGATGTCTCTTGGGTTTTCTGGGTCCCATGGTGAACCAATGTAATTTTGAAAGCGAACAACAACATAGTTAGGTAGATCTGACAATTTACAATGTGCATTGTACACAATAGCTATAACAAGACCAAGGGATTCATTGACTAGGCCAACTTGAATCCATAAATTTGTTGTTAGCATCACCTGTTCACCAACACAAAGTAGCAGTTTTGGGAGAAGTTGGTCATCATGTCCATGATCAGATGTCTATTGTTGTGCTACTCAAGCAATGTTAATGGCTATGGGCAGGTTTAATTATTTGATCATTTTTTTGTTGTGGAATACGACTAAGTCATTTATGGAAAAAAAATGTGTAGCAACACCAAATTGTTCTCTTTCTGTGGCTGAAATCATTTTATTTGTTTGTTTCATAAGCTCTTCCCAATCATCATGGAGAGCCTCACCATTTCTTATATGGAGAAGGATTGCCCAAAACCTTTTTTGGGAAGGGCTATCTCCTTTTTGGTGAAAAATAGTGTCCAAAGTGACCGAGACTATGAAAGTATGCACCATAAGGCTACATCCGATGACCGTGAACCATAAATACAGGTATCCATGATAGGTGGAAACTGGGCAAGATCACCAACAAGGATGATAGAAACACCACCAAATGGCTCCCTTTGGTTATCAGGGAATGCTTGGCGCAATTGACTATCTATTTTCATCAACAACTTCGGGCCTGGAAAACTCATTTCATCTATCAAAATGTATTGAATATATTTAAATTATTCTTGGAATATTGTCACTGGCTGACCTTGCAAAGGATTCATATCCCTTATGGGAATTCAGAGGGCTATATGGATTGTGGAGGCACATATGTTGTACGTAGCAACACCTGTGGGGACCAATGTGAGCAACGAGCTATTGGATCCAGTAGTTGACGTGTTTATTTGTTGTCTAATACAATTTATCAAAAAGGATTTGCTAGTGCTAGTTTCCCCTTGAATGATCATGTGGAGAGTGCCTTTGGGGGAAGGCTGCATGTGATGGGACCAGATGATTTGAAGAGCCAATTGTTGTTTTGGTGAAAGCTGATGGGATGATGTATTTACAAGAAAAAAATGTATCGTAGCTTGCTCACACTGTGCCTTGGCTAATGGGATGAACTACAATGCAATATTATGAAGTTGTTTAGGCACATGGTTTGTATTCCATGAATGGTTCATATCAAAGTCCCACCTACCCAATAACTGGAGCTGATTTATACTAAAGTTAGTAGTTACACCAAGCCAAGAGAAAACTTCCCATTCATATTCATCCATAGAAGGTCGATGGTTCAAATCATCAGTATCGCTGCCATGTTCTTCTTCAATCATGGATGCAACTGGAAGTTTATTAACATGACAAGGATGATAACCAATTGTTTTTAAAACTTTCCAATTTTGTATAATCTCTTGTTTGGAAAGACCTATATCTATCTGAATGTTTTGGAAAAGTTTGTATAACATAAGTTCAGTCCAACAAAATGTCTCAAATATTTTTGTATCTTCAATAGGAATTGTCTTGAACAATAGCTACACAAGGACAATTGCAGGTTGGTGTCTCAGTTTCCATTTGGCCTTTTTGTGTTGCTCTGAATGTGTATATAAGCGGACCGATTCAATTAGGGATATGCCACCTAGCTCTGGAGGCCTTTGCATATAGTAATGAATATAATTTTTTGGTAGGTCTTCATCAACATCATCTTTATTTATATGGAACCATGTATTTTTCCAACATTCAAATGAGCATATTGTTGGCTTGAAGTGAGAAGAGGCAATTTTTGTAACATATGGCATGTCTCCTGTGTAGAGATGTCATGCTCCACAAGAATATTTATCATGAATTTTTGATATGCAAGCAGCGTTCTATCCTCAACTATATTTGTATTTTCAAGTCTTTTCAACATATCAAGATAATTTTTTGATTTCTTCTCAGGTTTAGCTACATATTTAGAAATATAATTTAAAATGATTTTCCTAGAAACAACTGGTTGGTAGCCAACATTGGCATGCCATATTGCAAGCATGGGTGGGCTATGAATATTTAGGAAATCATCATTTCTTGCTAGCTTGTAGGATTTATTAGACTCAACATCAGATGCCAATGTAGCGGTAAGTTGTTGCTACCAAGGTGCTTTATACCAACATTGTAATTGCTCTCCTTTTTTCCTTAACAAGTATATTCAATGCATTTTTTGTGCCTTTAAACTATATTTAGCAACTCTTCATAATATATGAATGGATGACTAGAAAGAATCTGGCTTGTGGAAAGAAAAAAATATTTTATTTAGAATAATGATACATTCTGATCAATCTTTGTGTAGGGCAACATGGATTCCAAGCTGAAACATATTTATCAAAAAAGTGCCTTGCCATGGTAACATCATGGTGATTGGAAAATCAAGAGTTTCCATGTTGGGGGATTCTAGAAGCCATAAAAAACAATGCACATGTGCAGAGCCACGATGCTTCCATTCATATATATACCAATAATCCTTTACATGCAAAAGCTTTTCAATCACCTCTTCACGAAAAATTGAGAATCTATGATGCAGATATAAATACATTATATGTGGATTCTAAACAACACTATCTATTATTATTTTTGTTGAAGGATCCATCACCAAACGAGCCACATAAGAGAAAAAATTTGGCAGATCAGCCCATTTTGTGTCTGCATAGCTTAAAGTGAAAAAAAGGGTAGGTTTGCCACATTGTTCAATAATTGCAGATAGCTAGGCCTGAAAAGAGCTCCAAAAAGAATGGGTCCCACACAATGATGCACCAAAATGCATCAACTACTCAACTATCTAGCCATCAGGAGCAACTTGAAGATGTTCATACAATGCAGACAATGACCTAGGGATTTTTTCTTCCAGATCCGCTCTAACAAGGACAAAAATAGTTTGTTGGCTATAATGTATCATTATCAACTTGTAGAGGAAATACCTAAACCTGACTTGTTTGCCAAATCTATGGTCAAAATATCTCATTAAGTGGAGTGCATATTCATGCAAGTGAATTTGAACATTCCTCAGTTGGAGGGGAAGTGTTGCTCCAGTGGGAAACAATGTTGGAAAGGCCATTATAAATAAACCTTCAGTGTTGTATTCATTAATAGGAGAAGAGCTAATTTCAGGCCAACACAAAATATTCTTCTCTTTTTTTTCTATTTGTAATACTTGTTTGATTGCTTGGAGCTCTCGTCTAAAATTTGGCAAGGAAGGGATAAATGATAAAATATTTGAAGAGCCATTTTCATCTTGAGCAACATTTTTTGAGCTGGTTGATGGCATTAGGTATTCATCAAAAAGTTTCTCTATTGTATGCATGAAATTAGAGACATCAACAACAACATCAGGTAATATATTAAGAGCCTCAACATCAATCTCAACATCATTGTAGTATTTTTCATATTGAATCTTCTATTTCAATGCATCCATGACATGATGTTTATTAACATAGCAATCATAATTACCACCTTCAATAGTGGTTCACCATATGATCACAACCTCAAGGTCTTGCAATCGGTGCGACAAAAGTTTTGCTATGCTCAAGATATCTTGAGGATAGCTTATCATGTGGCCATTGTATTTAAATTGACCTCCTCTACAATGCGACACTTGTAAAATTGGAGCCACCCTAGCAATAAGCATTTCTTCAACCTGTGTTAGTTTTTCTAGCAACAATGGTTGTGGGCCTAGGTCCATGCCATTTGCAAAGCTAAAGTGGTGGGTGCCTTTTTTAGAATAACATATTACACATGTCATTGCTAACCCCAACATACGAGTGCACACCCCTATGTAGCGTTCTCTACATATCTAACAAACTGAAAGGTTTGAAAGTGCATCTATGCAGTGTTGGAACCGCTTTATCGTAGAAAGGTAGCAATCATTGAATATTTCTTTCAAGTGTTGTTGCTATGTTGGTGCAGTAGGGGGATTGTTTTGAGATTGTATATAAGGGGTGGCATCTACCATTGCCAATGGGTACTACGAAGGAAGATTGATAGTAGGTAGACCTGCAGTTGTGCATGATGCAATTATCCCTTATTCCATGTATTTTGTACGGTGCTTCACACAAAATTCCTCTTTATGTTGGCTATAGTACAAATGATTCTGTTGCTATTTTTTAGCCTTTTTAAATTCAACAATTGATTGGGTTGTGGAACTTGAATGTACTCGCAAAACCTAGGAGTATACATACAAGCTCAACCATATTAGCATATATGAATATAGATGTATAACCATAGATATATTTAAAGTAGTAATTAGACATAAACATGTAAAAAAATATATATGTGTAACCATGTATATATAAATGTATATCTATGGATGATCACAAAATGAATAGCATAGTTTGAGCATTGGAATATACAAAAATATATACAAAAGGATTTTACAGTTTTTTGTGTTAACCATTTCCACTATTTCACTATTGTTACATCCCCTGTTTAGAAGAATACAATATTGGATGTATGCAACCAGCCGAAAGATATGTTTGTTGAAGCCAAGTGTATATAAGGATTTGTGTAGGAATGTATCTATGCAAGAACAAATATATGGCATTAAAACCAAAACCACACAACCCACGGTTGGTATCCTCCCCACCATTTTATTTTTTTGCTTCCTGGAGGCTCACAGACTCTAGAAAAACCCCCGATGAAGAATATTATGAAACACCCATGCAGAATTTCATGGAATTCCATCACACATTACATAATAAAAAAGTAGGGGGAAATATGTTGTCTTCATATTTGATCTATCATATTGTACTCTTTAGACAATACAACTTAATCAAAGTATACTTTCCCACATTTGAACATTGAATATTGCATTTACTTCAACCATCGCCATCGCACAACAACGATAGGATGCATTAACCCTCATGCGAGCAAACACTTACCATTTATCTTCTGCATATACATATACAGATACATGCACATACATATACATATACATATACACATACATATACACATACATATACATATACTTATACATATACATATACATATGCATATACATACACATACATATACATATACATATACATATACACATACAACAACGACAGGATGCATTAATCCTCGCGTGAGAAAACACTCACCATTAAGCTTCCATGTATCAATGCCACCAACTCCACCACCACCAACCCACATAATTACAAAGCTCCACATCAGCATAAAAAATTGGGTCAAGTCGCCACTGGCTAGGACATCTACATCTACATATACATATACATATACATACACATATGCATATACATGCATATACATATACATCCATATACATGCATATACATATACACATATATATATACATACACATATGCATATACATATATATAATATATATATATATACATACATATACATATACATATACATATACATATACATATATATGAAAGGGATGTTTTTTATATGTTGGAAAATATCAATGCATATCTCCTTGCACTTCTATTTGCTTTGGCAGTTTCACCCATGTGTGTATGTACACCTTAAAGTGAAGAACACTGGAAACAATAACACCAAATTTGTAATAGGTATAACAAAAATGTCAACAAATCAATATTGGGGGGCTCTAGAGACCCATCCACAAAACCCAATTCCATAGACATAGTTCTAGGAACTTTTTATAGGGACAAAATGTTACAATTTGAGTTAACTAATTGACAACTCTATTTCACAATAGAAATAAAAGATTATTGTATTGCAACATCCCAATGGAAATTGGTAGATAACTTATAAATATCAATCTATAACCATTCCACTTCTAATAGTGATCAAACAACACGAGATACAAGAACAAGAATAGAAATGCACTTTTAATACTGTCGAAACACCAAGGGATACATCAACAAGAATAAAAATGATAAATGTATATGTATATACCCCTATATGTATATGTTTATCTTTGAGGTTTCTTATATATGTATCCATGCAGTTTTTTTATTATTTTACTATATTTCTACATATAGCTATATGTAGATATTCGTATATGTTGCTAGCTAGTCCTTTCACCCTTTCTTATTGAAACAATAGGCTATACAATAATAAGAATAGAAATGATTAAGTACATATATGCATTGAATCTCCCATTTGTTTGCACATTTAAAAACACACACATATAAGTAGATATATATATCCATGTACACACACACTCATATATATATATATACACACACAGCTATATCTAAATAGATGTGTATACCATACTTTTTCCTCACTGTGTAACTCCTCCCCTTGAAATTTATGAAGAGAGAAAACATCAAGATTGAATTTTCCATCAATTTTCTGGTTAAGAAGGGTTCAAATTCAAACCTTTTGTTCCCTATAAGATATTGTCTACTCTAAAGTAAGGCATTACTATAGGGAACAAAAGGTTTGAATTTGTAGCCTTCTCAGCTAGTCAATTGAGGGAAAATATAGTCTAGATGTTTGTTGTCTTCATAAATTTCAAGGGGAGGAGTTATTAATCTGCAATTGCTCATATTTTAATGGGTATAACACCAAAGATGCACAAAATCAACATTATGTGAGATCTGCACAGTGTGCAAAACAAATAGCAAGAAAAGGGAAAAAGTTATGCAAACCAGCAACATATTTTTAACTTTAGAGAGCTCTACTCTTATTAAAATATATATGCCACATGGGGACTCTGAGCCACCTTCGAACAAAAAAAAGGAATGGGAAATGGTTGCTTGTGGTGTTGGACAATGGCAATCAAGATGGTGGGACCAAGCAAATGCAATCTACACTATTTTTGGTGTTTTTCAATGTATTCAGTTTCAATAGGGACATTCACTACCAAGGCGCAATCAATTTTACAAATTTCTTATGAACATGTTACACATACTACACCATTAAATGCTTTGTTATTAACATCTCAATGCTATATCATTTAATGTTATGGTTGTATTGTAGGAATTTTCTTAGAAGCTAAATAATACATACATATGCTATTTTTAACTCTTTTAAAATCAAAGTCTACCTAAATACAAATAAATATAGCATACATAGCTGTTTAGATATACATGTGCATATATAAATTGTTGTTTCATTCTCAAATGACCCACAGTGGTCTTGGTCTATATATATCGATATATATTTCTGCCTATATGTATTTTTTAAAATATGAAACAAGGAATTCAGTACATATATATAGACATAATTCGAGCTACATTGCCTGACACTAAATATTATAAACAAATAGAGAAACTGTAAAAGAGCTATTAGATGAAAAATCCTATTCATGGTTGTTCTGATGAAAATCCCAATGGAAACTTCAAACAAATAGCCTATTGGCTAAAAATATAAAGTTGAATAGATAAAAGAGCTATTAGAATAACACTTAAAAGCCACCAAACTAATTTTTCCCCCATGCTTATACAAATATCTTTTCAACTTTCCAAATCAATTATTTAAACCCACTTGGGTATGTGCAGGATCATCATGGAAAAAACAAGCCCTTAAGTGGCAAAAAATTCAGAAAAATCAGAGTTAGGCAAATTGATGTAAAAATTTGAATAAGTTATCTATATTATTTCAAAAATATGTAAGAATAGAATCTATATCAAATTGAATGTAGTTTCTAAACTACTAGGTTTATTTAAAAAAATAAAAAATCTATTTGGTGAAAATTTGAAATTTCAATGTAGTAGTACTTAAATTTCAGGGAAAAAATAAGAACTAGGTGTTTGTCTGACCACCCTAACCACAATAAAATGATCATATTTTTTTATAATATTGTAGATGTAAGTAGAGGACTCATGTCCCAATGTGATGCATATTTTTTGTAATTTTTTTTCAAGTAAATAATTAATTATGAATTTTTATTACAAAAAAATATAAAACTCGTATGTCTGAGCACCTTAACTTGGTCAAAACTTCATGAAAATTTCTTTTTATTTTTTTAATCCTATAGAATGTGAAGCATAGAATGTGACACATGTTTTAGATTCAAAAAATGTGATATTTTTTGAAATCTATAGATGTTTTCAATCAGCCTATCAATTAGGACTTTAGTCGTAATTCAAATAGAAAATGAATAATAATTATTTATTAAATTCAAAGTAAAGCATAATTTATATTGATGGAAAGCTGAGAATCTCCTTTACAAACCCTTTTCGTTTCATCAATTTTGGGTAAAAAAAAGTTGTCAGCCACATACCCTACACATACCCATCATATCGCCATTTTTTGGCCCATCATGATCCTACACATACCCACTTGTTTATGATGATACCTATTTTCTTTAGGTCATGACAACAATTATATGATGCAAAAATCTCTACAAAATGCATATAACACCATAGGCTTAATTCTAAATTTGAGCTACATTGCTTTCCAGTAAATATTATAGAAAAAAACATTTATGCAAAATACCCATGTAAAATGACTTGTAGCAAATAATTGTCACTCTAACACCTCTTATACAATTTCTCTATTTCTCTTCAATATTTATTAACAAAGAACATTGCTAGAATCTTGTATCAATATGTTTCATGATATTCTTTTTTTCCTTATATGCTTGAAGCTCCCTGAAACAAACTGCCCAAGTCTATTATGTAAGGGGTGGAGCTTGCTAATTATGTGGGATGGTAGTGTCTTATATCAATATGTTTCATTATATTCTTTGTTCCTCATCTATTTCAACTTCCCCACAACAAACTCTTCTTCATGATATTCTTTTTTTCAGTTATCCATAACAAATTGTTCATTATCGTAGTTTTCATATTCTATTCTCCCTATTTTTAACTTCTATTTAATGTGGGTTCTAAAACATCTATCATTTTCCTGTGATTCTTAAGTGTTTTCCTAATAGGTCTTTTCCAATTTCACTTGTTGTCTTGTACCAATATGTTTCATGATATTCTTTTTTTCTCAAATTAAAAATATAAAATTGAACACATAAAAGAGCTATTAGAATAACACTTAAAAACCACCAAACTATTTTTTTCTCCACACTTATACATATATCTTTTCAACTTGCCAAATCAATTATTTGAACCCAGTTCTTTATGATGATACCTATTTTCTTTAGGCTATGACAACAATTATATGATGCAACAATCTCTAGAAAATGTGTATAGCATCACAAGCTTAATTGTAAATTCAATCTACATTGCTTGGTATTAAATACTATAGAAAAATCATTTATGAAAAATACCCATGTAAAACGACTTGTAGCAAATAATTTTTATTCTAACACCTCTTATACAATTTCTCTATTTGTCTTCAATATTTATTGACAAAGAACATAGCTTGAATCTTGTATAAATATGTTTCATGATATTCTTTTCTTCCTGATCTGCTTGAAGCTTCTGGAACAAACTTCCCGGGTATGTTTATGTAAGGGGTCAAGCTTTCTAAGTACATGGGATGGCAGTCTCTTATATCAATATGTTTCATTATATTATTTCTTCCTCATTTGTTTCAACTTCCCCACAACAAATTGTTATCCATGATATTATTTTTTTAAGTTCCCCATAACAAACTATTCATTATTGTAGTTTGCCTCTTCTATTCTCCATATTTTAAAGTTCTATTTAATGTGGGTTTTAGAACATCTGTCATTTTCCTATGATTCTTAAGTGTTTTCCTAAGATCTCTTTTCCAATCTCGCTTTTTGTCTTGTACCAATATGTTTCATGATATTCTTTTTTTCTCAACTGTTTGAACTTCCCCATAACAAATTGTTCTTCATGATATTTTTTTTCCCGCTTTCCCATACCAAACTGTTCATTATTGTAGTTTCCTATTTTATTCTCCATATTTTAAAGTTCTATTTAATGTGGTTTTTCCAACATCTGTCATTTTCGTATGATTGTTAAGTGTTTTCCTAATAGGTCTTTTCCAATTTCCCTTCACCAAAAAAGTTTACATATGGACATCTATGTATGTGAAATTACTTACAAAGAATATTCAGAGTGAATAACCTAGTTCAAGTCAAATGCATGTATAGATTTGAGTTTGCAACATATTCCTGCTTACCTGAAATTCTATCACTATCTAGAGAAGGTGTAACAACAAATTCTATGTAACAATTGGATTCCCAATTCAAAATTCAAGCTACATAATTTGTCACTAAACATTATAGACAAAATAGGGAAATTGTAAAACAACTATTAGAAAAACAGTTAAGAATCATACGTAAATCATAGATGATTGAAAACCCACACTAGACATATTCATACAAGACAAGAAGTCCATGTAAGATTTGGATTATCAATTCAAAAATTGAGCTACATTATTTGGCACCAAACCCACATTAAATAGAACTCATAAAGCCAATGAGTACAACAATAACTTGTACTATAATTTGCATGCACAAACTTGTACTCTCTAACATATTAACATACATATAGTTTTCTATTGGCATAATCATTGAACCTCCTTTAGGTGCAAGTGCTAGTTTAATTAACACAATGAATTCTAATTAGGATTATATTGTTGAAGATTTATTTTTATTAAAACAATCAAATCAAATGGTGAGGAGACTATTTATATATATCTTCCAAAAACATCAAACATGCTAATCCAATAAGATGCCTTCCATCAATTAACCAATTGGGTAAAATGTGTTTAAATAATAGTATTTAGAAGTCAATTAGGGAGACAATCCTCTTCTATTTATAGGGAAGATAATGTAGATATCAAAATAATAGGGCTTTCTAAAGACCATGATTATGAGTAATCTTTCAAATACAATTCTTTACTTGTCTACTCAATTTATGTTGATTGAGTATTTCATTTTCAACAAAATTTGACCCCTTTAATTCTTGAACATCAATTCTTGATTAGCTATCCCCATGATGCATCACATCTCTCTTTAAAAATTTCAATGTAGGAAGGCTTTTTTCTTCCCATGGTCTCATCCCAATGGTTCTTCCCAATCGAAACAAATGACTATCTAAATAATTAATATTAACAAACTTTTTAATGAGAAATGGATAGTTCCAAATCTACAAATGTGAGCCCTTTAGGGGGGCCTTCTAGCGAGATTTTAGTAACAAGGGTATCCACCATGCTATGGATGTTGTGAGAAATGGCCACCATATTCACCTAGTACTACTTTTTACCTCAATCCTAGAAGGCTTAGGTGGACACGATAAATTTGAATTTATTCCTAACATAAGATACTACCCTAAACTACTTAGACTCTATCACATCCAATTTATTTTACTACTTCCTATCTTTCAAATCCTACATGAAACTAGGCATGGAAATGACTTATTAGAGTCCCTACTATTAGATTCAATGTGATCATAGGTTGGGTGGTTGGGTTTATAACAAGCTACATTGGTCTAGTGGATCAACCATTGATTTCATTTGGGCTCAAGCCTCTCTATTCTCATCATTTTTCCTACAATGAATAGATATAAACTAGCTACTTCTAATAATCAATCATATGAATTTGTTGATTTTCTCAAACTAGCCTAAATTCCATGTTAGGTGAGTGATAAAATGAAGAAGGAATTCATGTCCTTGAAAGAAAGAAGTGGTATGTCTTTAATCAAGAGTCATAAGAATAATGAAACATGACCATGTAATCTAGCTACAAATATAATCTATAATCACGTGCTACATTACATGCCAAAGAAACCAAATGTTGACTATAATTTTCGTGCACACCCATGCATGAACACATTGCATTTTTCTTACTTTTGTTTAAGGGGTGAATAAAAGACATTGACATAATTAAGTTGTTATTTGAACAAAATAAAATCTATTTAAATATAAGATTAAGTCCAATTCTTTATCAATGGTAAAGGTAAGTAAAATAAAAGAAAATGGTTTCAATGGGAAATAATTTTTAATAAAAAATGGCTTATACTTGAGACAAAGTTAGAAAAAAGAACTAAGAAAAATCAAAACCATACACTTCAACTTAGAAATCTAAAAATATATAAAAGAAAAATCAAGTTTGAAATGATATCATATGATAAAATTGTGAAAATTAGCATAGCACTACCTTCATTTTTATTAGAAAACTACTTTTATTTTAATAAATAGACAAGCTTTAGAAAACTTTTTATTTTGGTCCATCAACAAAAAAATTCAAAGAGAAAAAAACACTCTTTCCTATATAGTCAAGGTTTGAGATTGTTCTTCCTAAGAGTTGATTCAAGGCAATCCACACTAATCTATGTTTTTGGTTGATCAAGATGGGTGTTGAAAAACCTAGCAATTTAACCAAAATGAAGAGCCTAGAAATTAGGCTATATTTTTATAATGGAGCACTTGGTAGATACTTTGAAATCAACTCACCAAATAAATAAATGGAAATGGAAGCTACTCCCTATCATATATATTATTTTCCTTTCAATTTATTCTTAGTAGATTTAAGCTTGGTTTAGTTTTTATATCTAGCGCACTTGAATGAGCCTAAGTGAGAGTTTAACCTAGGTCATTCTTTTACTATTTCTAATTATATTTGTACTCCTTAAAGAGTGGGTTGAATCAATTTTCTACCTAGTTCCCTTGTGGTGATTAGGGAAGTGAATCAATAGGATGTTTAAAAGTAAATTCTAAATCTTAAGAACTAAATGGGAATACAACACTAGGATGGGGAAAGGAAATGGGGATATAGATATAAGGGATGAGAATGGAAACCTATAGAACATGGTTGAATCTAGTGGTATATCAATGATGTCTCCCATTTCTAATACTTCAAAACCACACTTATCCATATTTCCACACACCACATCTTCTATGTGACATGTTATTGTTATTAAATGTAACATTATCACACTATAGAGATTTGACCAAGAATGACACTTTTTTGGAATGCATCCCTTTATCACTACATGATGTTTTTTTGGATTGCTATATTTTTTCTTAATGTAATGTCATAAAATGGCACCCTAGGGGAAATTTCACATTTATGCATTTGTCCTTACATTTATTATGCTTAATCATATTTATGATAAGAACCTCATGGGTCAAAATTTTGTGAATCCAACTCCATGAGGAACAAAAATGAAGCGACAATATCCTGCCACCTCATTTCTCAAAAAGTGATGTGTTGGGCTCTTGTGTGATGCATAGATATCCTTGTGGTGTCCTAGAATTCATGAGGTCTTCTTAGTTTGAAATGTAGAATCTTGGAATCCTAACTCATGACACGTGTCCCTACACTTAGAACTCTAAGTGTAATGGCTCCTCCTACCTCTTGCAACAATAAAACTCTCTCTTTTCTCTCATTTTGGTAGTTCTCTCTCATTCTAACACTTCAATATTTCAATCTCACTCTATTCTCTACTTCTCCTTCTTGGAATATCACTTCTGTAGTGAAGCTCTACTAGACTGAGGTCCCTCCAATAGCGAAAGCTTTCATGAAAGAATTTATTGATGCATCTATGCATTCAAGAGGGGGTCAAGGACTATTGGTAATGCTCTCTTGTTTCTGATGTATTTACGAATAGATTACTTTGTTCACTTTGCTATTTTGTGGTACGAGTTCTCCTCTTTGAGAGAGGATTGATTTTACCACTTTATATTTGTTCACTTTTTCTACATTTTCTATCTATTTGTTTGTCCATAGAGGTGGGAACACCAAAGCGGGGGTTTGGTTGTACCAAGCCCCAAAACAACCCAAACATTTTTCCTCATTTGTCTTGTGTGTAGGTTGTCAAGGTGGAGCTTGGAGGAAGATTTCAAATGCATGATCATTTGTAATTTATCCTTGGCTTCCCTTCATAATTTTTGGTATAATTTCCTATTTTTTGTTTATCTATTTTATTGAATAGACTTCAGGTTTGAGTCCGTTAGTAAGGTTAAAGTATTTCTGCTTAAGGTTTTAGTTCTTTATTTTCCTTAGACGCCAGCGTGACCCTCAAACTCCAATGCACCATGTTGGCTTCTTCATCATGTGTTGTAGTCTTCTGGTCGAGAGCTATTCCTTTTGTGGAAAATATCTCAATACCTTGTTCTCTCGGATTTTGAAGTAGTCTATTTGAATATCACACTTAGTAAGATATCCTTTGCAATTTCTTCATTAAGAAACACTAAGTAAAGATTGAGGTAGTTTAGGGTAGTTCACTCCTTATTATTCCCTTGAGAATGAAAAGAATCAATGAGCAATGAATCCCCCTTCTCTACACTTAAGAACAAAAATTTCAAATAGACAATTTTTTTTCTTTATTTTTCTAGAATTACTTATATCAGAGTTTTTGGAGGAAAAAGACAATAATTTAATGGGAAATCCACATGAAAAATGTTAGCAAACATATGATGGAAAAATGCATGTGGATAGAAGCTCTCAAAAAGAGAATGAATTATAAGAAATTAAATATTAATATTTTAAAGAATTTTGTTGTGGTAAAGGGTTGTTCAAGTGATTAGGATAGAGTAAACTAGTCAACACAAGTTTCCATCCCTAAATAAAATCTAATGGTTATGGGAATTTAAATTTTAAATATCCATATCTTGAAGAATGCTACTATAGTATCCATATTTTGTTAGGTAATAAGCACGAATTAGAATACCTATATTTTTATACTTTATTGGGATGCTAATGTTTGAGTACTCTTGAAAATATTCCAAAAGACAAGAATGTTGTTAGAAATTTTCAAAAGGATTCATAAAAAAATCTTGAACAAATGCAATTGCTAACTTGAAGATAAATTGGTAAGACAATGGAACTAATATAGTCCCTTGGAAATTATAGAACTTCTTGAAAATACCATGGAAATGGTTCTAAATATGAGGCAATTATTAGGGATAGACTTAGAAAACTAGGATACACATTAAGTTGATTATTACATGAAACTTGAATTTGTAGTAGGTAAAAGGGATTATGGAACAATGACATATTAATGGGTTTCGTTTGAGATTTCTTAGGGTTTAGTACAGGTGTTATTTAAATCTAAATATCGATGAGTGAAATAATTCCATACATTATGGTATTTGTGAGATAGAGATTAAAAGAATGTTATAAAAATACTTGATTACATGAATCAAGAGACTATTAAATGACAAAGAATAATTTTAAATTAGGAAAATTGAAGGGTCATATAAATCTGTAGAAATTTTGTTACAATAATAGTAAAATTTATATTTCCTTTTTTCATAAAATGTCAAAATTATCACTATTGGATTCATATATTAAAGTAAGTTGAAACATCTTGCATGCTTCCCTAAGAATACAATATGTTCTCAAACGAGATGGAGATAATTTAAATTATGTACTTGAAACAAGTAAATCATGTTCCACCTTTTGGGAGATGGAACTATAGTCTATTAAAATGCATATCCTTTCATTTTCACACTTGTTTGGGCTTGCCTTACTTTATCCATCCCTATTTATGCCTTAATTGGTCCTATTTTTCATCCACAAGCCCTATGAAATATATATTTTTTTGGCTAATCTCGACATTCTCCAATGCATAAATGATAATTTAATAATTTCATCAAAGTGTCCCTATTTTTTAGGTCAGGACTAAAATGCCACCTAGAGTGTCTTTGTCCCCCAAAGGTCTCGGGACACTGATTTTGAGGTAATTTAAATGGGCCCCTTTATGGTGTTTGTGCCCCATGTTTGATGACTTGGGACTAAGATGACACCTAGGGAATCTTAGTCCCCCTTGAGTTATTTTTGGGATTTAATTTCAAATTTTACTAGGATTTAGCCTCCTTTATTTAATGAATTCACATGTCGTCTTGGTGTGATGTAATTTTGGGATATTAAGCATGAATAAGTATAAATACCAGGTTCCTCCACTCAGTTTCATAACAAGAATTCAACTATTCATTCATAAGGAGATTTTATGCATTCATGAGAAATTCATCAAGCATTCGAAGCCATCATCAAGATTCAAGCGTCATTTCAAGGGTTCAATGCATCCATTCATGTTGTTGAGCCAAGATTGTGGATGTAGCATTGAAAATCTATTTGCAACCATTGTTCACATCATATCCAAGGATACAAGATCTTAATTTTTTTATGGCCACTACATGGTAGATTTCTGATTTACTTCACAAGAAATAATTTGAGGTGAAATCATTTACATGTTTAAGGTTTCATGCTTCATTTCATCATTTGGTTTAATTACCAATAAGGGCTTTCACCAAGGAAAACCCCCATTCACTAACAATCAACAAGTTTTTCCCTTCTTACATATTTGTGATTGCAGATTTAGGTTGAAGACTTGAAGATCATTTGGAGTGCAAAGTTGCAAAGTTGCAAAGCTACATTGTGAAGTTGTCATCTTCACGAAAAACTCACCTAGAAGCCAAATATGAAGGTTTCAGAGCCTGAGATCAGAGAAGAAGGAAGTGGAGACATCAAGCCTCAAGACCACTTTTAGAAATTTTGGAAATTCCAAATGGGACTAAGACAATAGTAAAGGCATCTTAGTCCTCCCAAGGCTATTTTTCAAAAATTCTTCCACATTTGGTTCCGACATCCGAAGATTCTGCATCTACCCCAAAAAAAAATATTAGGACTAAGACAATAGTAAAGGTTTCTTTGTCCTCCCTGGCATATTTTGGTAGCTTCTCTGCATTTCTAGAATCCTCATAACATGTCCATACTTCCCAAGTACATACCTCTTAACTCCCTGTCACATATTTTCATTATTTGTATCCTTCATTTAGCTTGCATTGTTAGATTTTGTGAGTTGAATGCTTTGTTTGTCTTTTCCAAGCATTTACTTGGTGGTGAACCCCCTGAAAGTTGAAAAATCCCCCTCCTAGGTCCTCCTTATTGAGAATTGACTCACCTTGTGAGGTCGATAGTCAATCCAATTGGGATTCCTAGGACATACTTGAATGATAATAGGAGAATAGTGGTGTTCTATGACCTAGGCCATAAAGCACCCATTTTCCCATTATTCATTTTGGTGAACCTGACATTCTTCAGCATTCATTTTCTTATTTGGATTCCATAAAGTCCCTAGATCTAGGTTGCATTCATTCTTGCATTACGCATTTTCCCATTATTCATTTTGGTGAACCTGACATTCTTGAGCATTCATTTTCTAATTTGGAGTCCATAAAGACCCTAGATCTAGGTTGCATTCATTCTTGCATTATCCATTTTCCCATTATTCATTCTGGTGAATCCAACATTCTTGAGCATTCATTTTTTGATTTGGAGTCCATAAAGTCCCTAGATCTAGGTTGCATTCATTCTTGCATTGCATCTTGCATTAGTGAAATTGCATCTAGGGTTTCTCATATTTAGTGAAAGTGCATCTAGGTTTTCTCATATTTGCATTAGTGAAAGTGCATATAGGTTGCATTTTTGCTTGCTTGCATCATTTTGTCTCATTGAAAAGCTAAAAAGTGCATTCTTCATCATCTTAATTGCATTTAGGAACATTATTATTACATTCAAAATTGAAAAACTTGCATTCACTTTTGCATCTAATTGCTCATCATTAGTTACTTTTTCTTGCATTCATTTGCACAACTTTCTATTTCCAAACATCAGGTCCCTGGGTAGGAAACCAGGGAACACTGTTAACAACTCAGAATTTGTTTTTTTTTTCTACAAAAAACCTCTACCAGGACAAAAATTCCCTTCTTGGTGTTTTAGTCCCTCTCAAGGTTTTTGACTTAGAATCCTATTTGGGTTGATTGCTTTCTATTCCACTTTTTGAGACCTCAAAAATCCTTCAATAGGACTAAGATGCCCTTATTGGTGTCTTAGTCCCTATTGAGTTTGAAGCTACAATTTTCAGGGTTTAAATCTGCTTCTCTGTTCTTCCTAAGCCTCTTGGTAGCATACACTATAAATCTATAAAGTTTCAGGAACATCTATTTTATGCATCTAGGTCAAAAACATTAATTTAGGGCAGTCATTTTTTAAATCATTTCATTTACAAGCATTACTAGATCTAAAAATGCTCACATTTCTAAAACTTTGCATAATAGGGATAAAAGTACTTTTCACTTTTGCATATACAATGTTTACCTTCATAAAACTTTGCATAAGTTTGATAAAAGTGCTTTTCTTTTTTGGATATACATTGTTTATATTCTTAAAGTTTTGCATACATTGGATACATGTGTTTTGAATCTTTGGATACATTGTTTACATTATTAAAGCATTGCATAAGATGGTTAAAAGTGTTTTTCATTTTTGGTCAAACAATGTTAGTACCTTACCTTCTATGCACACTAATAAAAAGTTCATATCCCCTCCCTGTGAGAGTGTTTTAGTGAAATATAATACAACCTTGGAAAATCCTAACGTTCATATTCATTCTTCTCCCAGTATCTCTCCTATTTGTGAAGAATATATTTTGGTGTTAGAAGAACCAATCAATGAAATTTTTGAGAGTCCTAGTTGTTTCTCTCCTTCTACCTCTCTTAGCGGACAAGACATTGATGAACCTCTTTGTTATCCCTCCCCTACCTATCCTATTAAGGGACAAAGGAATGAGATTGTAAATGATTATGACAATCACATTTGTTGTTCTCCTAGTGTATCTCCTAGTTGTGAAGATGATACTTTGATGTTAGAAGATATAATTGATGAAATTCACGAGAACCTCGATTTCCTCTCTTCCCCTAGAGAAAACATTCTTGAACAAGAAAACATCATTGATTAAAAAGACAATTCAACCATTGATAACTCCCTTATGTGCGATGAAGTCATCTTAGAAGAACCAATTCTTGAATGTCAAGAACATTTGGTTTGTAGTTCTCCTAAAAACTCTCCTACTAGGGAAGGTATAATGGTGGAAGAAAATGAGAACATTGAAAATAGTAATTCCTTAGATGAAGATGATGAAGTAACATTAGACTCCTCTTCACTAAGAAATAATGAAAATAACGATAAGTATTATGAGGTTATGCACATTAGATACCCCTTGGAGTACTCTCCCGAGCATAAACTTATCATTCATCCACCCTCTCAAAAACCACAAGTTCAAAATAAACCCGTCCTTATCCTTGAACCACCTAAGAACAATGTGTACACACTAAAAATTGTCCTAGGCCTGTGACTTCTAAACTCTCCATCATTTCCCCTTTTGTCTTTGATAATTAAACAATTTTAATTATTTAATTAATCCATTTCTATTTTTATTTCATCTTGATTAATTAAATAATTATTTTTTATTTAATTGCGTCACTAATTAAGTCTATTTCTTTCTAAAATTAAATAAATTCTTATTTATTTAATTTTTATCCACTTTCCACTATAATTAAATAGTTATTTTTAATTATTTAATTATTCATTAGCCTTTTCTCTCCTAAATTAAATAAATTTTATTTATTTAATTTAGTCCAATCTCTTGAATTTTGAATTAAATCATTATTTAATTCAAAATGATTCCTCCTATGTCACATTCCTCTATAATTAAATAATTATTTTTAATTGTTTAATTATTCATTGGCCACCTAAATTAAATAATTTTTATTATTTAATTTCTCCTATCACCTCTTTATCGGTGTCAATCTTATCTTCCATATCAAATCCTATCTCTTGACATCTCATTTAATCCTATCCCTTGATTGAATTATCTCATAAGTCAATCTCAACCCTTCATCCTTATCATTTTCCCTAACCTTATCATTTTCCCTAATTTAGCCCTAACCCTATTCCATGCCTCATCTTTTAATCTTGGCCATTGATTAGCATCTTATTGACATCCAATCTCAACCATCAATCCAAATCAAACCTTTCCTATAAATCAACCCTCTCATAAGCCATTAGGGGGGGTTGATTCTTCAAGTATCCTTATGCTGTCAAAATCATTCTTGAATCATTCATCCATTTCTACCTATCATCCTTCATCTATCATCTCCATCTCAATGTTATGCTACTGAATTTAGCAACAAAATATCCAATCAATCAAATAATTCATCCATCATTGCGTCTATTTGAGGTATTGAAGATTTGGATTAAGTAATGCATGTTATTGTTTTATCATTTTTATTTTATCCAAATTTTTCGTATACAATTTGGTGAATCCGATGTGAGCCCCCTAACTAATTTTTGGCTCAATATTTTGACAAATTTTGAGGAATTTTGGAGTTGGATTCTTTTTGTTGCAGTTTTTTTAGCTTTTTATTGCAAATTTTGCATCATTTTGGGACAAAACCCTAGTTTTCAAAGATTCAACCATATCTCTCAAATGGATGCGTATTTTTTCACAATTTTTTTTCTACAAGTTGGGGACAATATCAAGAACTTTCAGTCTAAAATCAGATTTTTTGGAAATTTTTTTATTTTTTTATAATTCTTTTGTTATTTTTCATGAAAAATCAATTTTGAGAGAAAATTAGCAAATTTTTTGGATATTTTTCTATTTCTAGAAAGCTCTCTGAATTTTAGTAGGGGTTTTTCTTTATGTTTTTAATTTGAATGAAAAATAATTATAAAAAAAATAGATCTTTGAAAATTAGGGTTTTACAAATATTTGCTTATATCTCACAAACGGTTTCAATTCTTTTCACAAAAAAATTTATGCAGATTTGAGATGATGTCAGACACTGTTAATCAAAAAATAAAAAAATTTGGACTTGTTTTGAATTTTTTATAAATTTTTAATGATTTTTCATATAAAATCAATGTGGATGCAAAACAACAAATTTTTTGGATTTCTTTACATTTTTAGAAAGCTTTAGAAATTTTTTGTAAGGGTCTATTCTTTGTGTTTTTATTTTTGATTCCAAAAACATTTCCAAACATCATATTTTTCTTGACTAACTAACCCTTTAATATTAGTGATCAATTATCTTGTTAGGGTTTTGGCTTTGTTGTTGGTTTTGTGAATGTACAAAAAAATAGACACTTCAAAAGACAAATTGGATCAATTGGACAAAAAATTTGGAGCTAAAGAAATTCTAGGTGCACACATTCCATATTTTATCTCTAATCATTGCTTGTCAACACACTTCAATTTGGTTCTTAAAAAGAACTTATTTGATCATACATTTTGATTTTGGGGTCTAAAATCAATCTTTTTTGCTATCACATCATTGAAATTGGGCTTAAAATGAACCATTTTCTTCCATCAAACATTTTGGCTTTGGGTTAAAAATAACAAGTGCTTCCATTGTTTGTTTACACACATTTCATTTCTAAGGGAAATTAATCACCACAGGTGTGAATCAAGTGTGTGTGTGGTTAAAAGAACCTCACTTGGTTCACTTTTGTCATACCCTTATTAGGAGGCCTTCTTGGAGCACACACCCCTCCAAGGGATGACCTCAATCAAGGTGTGAATCCAAAGACACGCCTCTTTGGGAGTTGAAATCTTGTCACTCTTGGATAAGCCGCAAAGAACTTTATACCTTTGGGAAGTGAAGGTGAAGGGTGGGTTACCCCTTTCTCCCGACTGTGTGGTAGGATTTTTCTTTCAAATCATCCCTAGTCAACCTTTTGCATCCAAGCTCAAGACCAAATTAGCCATACCCACTTGAATAGCATTGGACTTTTTGTTGTGTATTCAAGTGTTTGATTAATCATAACATTTAATCTTGAAAGACAAAATTATCATTGTGTTTGGTGTGTGTGTTCATGTTCAAAGAATCCATGACATAATCCAAAAATTCAAACAAATCAATCAACTCAAATGTAAAAACTCATAGCACAATCCCAACACCTCATGGCCACTTGTCAAATCCAAAAAGCACAACATCAAGTCCAATCACCACATCAATGAATTTCACATTCAACCTCATCCATTTACATATCATGTTACCCCTTCATCAACCTATCACACCTCTTCTAACATCAGCCCTTATCCGTATCAATCCACCTCTCAACAACCATTATCATATGCAATCCATCCATTATTATCACAACAACAAATCATACCACAACAAGTCCAAACACCATTCCAAAATCAACACATTAAACTACAATCCTATGTGCCACCTTCATCATCATTCCAACCTAACCCATATACTTATCATGTCAATGCCAAATCAACATATCCACCCCTATCACAACAAGAACATGGGATCCCAAGTCCACCTTGGCAACAAAATCAAGAGCCTTTCAATTCTCATGTTCCATTTGACAAGGGGAACACCAATCTAGTTCATGCACCCTTACCACCATCCAATCAAATTCCTATCCCTAATCCACAATTTATTAATCCTAATTCATTGGCCTCTCCACCTTCTAACCCATCAAACTCTTCATTACCTCCACCATCATCTGTAATCCTCCATGAAATCTACACCCTAAATTCAAAAATTTCAAAATAAAACCTATGGCATTACCCAAATCCACCCATCCACCTACAAAGGATGTGACCCAAGGGCTACTAGCAAGGAATCAAACATCTCCATGTCATCCAACTCATATGTTTGAACCTACTAAAGATTCTTCAAACACCATGCCATTATTACAACCCCTTCATGTAGTCTCCCCCATTGAGCCCAAGTCAACCTCCATCATGTCTCCATGTTGTTAACCATCTAGAACATATTGAGCCCATTCAAGAGTCACCCCCTTACACTTCCATTCAAGCAACACTTCCATTCAAGCAAGCCAAGATTTATGTAAAGAGAATTATCCTAAGCATGGGGAAACATTAACCTCTATTTCTAATCAAGATTGAGGCCCATCTAATGATCCCACTCATAACATACTTGGTCCTATTTATGATCAAGATCCCCTCTATGATTTTACCTATGATAAAGAAGGCCATGATGATCCTCTTATCCAAATTTATGCATTCCATGGTCAAGAGACTATCACTTCACCTATCCATGAGAAAGAAACCTCCATTGCTCCTATCCACCCCCTACCTATCCCTATCCATGATCCATCAACATCCACTTCCCTTGATGAGATATATGCTTCCCAAGCACACATAGAAGATCAAACAAATACCTTGGATCTAAGTGAACACAATGTTAATCAAGATCCTATTGATCCTCCATCACCCAATATCAACCCCATTGCAATTCCTCCATCATATCCTATTGGTCTTTACACCCTCATTCATGAATGTTCCTCCTTAGAACAACAAAAAACATTATCTTTCCTTGCTTCATTTTCTCCATCCAATAAGGAGCTCATGTCTAGTGTTCCACCTACACCTAGTCCCATTGTCCATTGCATAATCCAAAACATGAACCACCAAGGTAAAGGTTTATACCTTCATGAACAAGGGATTTTGGAGCCCATCCATGTGAAGGTCCCTCCATGATCATATGACCTTGGATACACACCCCAAGGTAAAAAATCTAAAGATGTTACTTCCCCCATGCCTCCTAAGTCCACTTTCCATCATAAATGCTATCATATCCCTTAAACATATGTTGCAATTTCACCACCATTATCTTACAAATGTCAAAAGCATGTGACCATAAACCTTCCACCATCCAATTTACTGCCATTACTTCCAACTCCTAATGCCCCTCTATCCACTTTACCACCATTACTCCAAACACCTAATATCCCTACCATTCAATCCTCTTATCCATTTATCCATAAAGACCCTAACATTCTTAATCATGACCAACAAATGCACATATTGTCTAAACAAGAAGCTTCCATTCATTCCACCTATCCCATGGAATTCAAAAATAAAAAATTGGATGCCTCTATTCATAAAGCCAAATATCCTACCAAACATCCTAAGGACCCTCATGCCTTAGGACATCAATGCAAAGAATCAAAGAAAAATACATCTAAAAACTTATATAAGACCATACCTCCAAAAGTAAAGGCCAAAACCAAAATGGTTTGGGTCCCTAAGAAAAAGGAAAGTAAGTCAAATGAGGCATATACATCACAAAAATCCCAACCATCCACTTCCATCTCACATTCTCATTCCATTCAATAATCTCATATTCCATCGCATAAGCAAAATAAAAGTCATAAAAATCCTAAGTCTATGTGGGTAACTAAAGCACTTTAGCACCCATCTCCTAAGCAAACATCTCCATTGCTTCCTACACCCCGCCCACATCAAAATATTAAACATTTATCATAATGTGTGTGCAACCATTGGTCATGGTTCCATTCAATTTCACAACAATTCCACATACCTCCATCTCCTCACCCTTCGCTCATTATCCTACACGTCTCCCACACCACCTTCCTATGGTCCATGCTTTTGGCTAATCCTCCCCATTCATCTTTTCTATAAATCATATATAATCCCTATCATAATCAACCATCTTCCCTACATAATCCACTATTTCTCTCCATAATCCACATCATAATCCATTATCTACCCAATCCATCTACCTCTCATGCATCCCCCTACCAACATTTATGAGTGTATTTGACATGGTCCATGCAATGACATCCATCTCTAGTGGGACTATCACCTTTCATGGAACTATACACTTGAGTCCCTCCATTATACCTTTGTCCAATGGTGAAAACTTGGTAAACAGGTCCCTTGGATAAGTACCATAATGAAAACCTGGAAAATAGGCATCATGTGTAGGTTGATCTTATATGTCACTTACACTTGGGGGCACAATGTCTTATCTATCCAACCTATCATTTTCATGTCCTACCATTCTACTTACCATACTAGACCATCTTTAGCCATCATACCTACCTATCATATTTGAGTTCATTCATGCTCCCTTCCTCCTTTTGATCTCGATGAAGATATAGGGTCAAAATGTTGAAACATGTTTTGGGTATCTCTTGAAATAACTCATCCTTTCCATCCCATCATTTCCATCACATCATTCCCTCTTGTCATAAGCTTTGTCATGAAAAATCCTAAGTCTACTACCTAGAATGGGGCATGTTATTCCTATGTGACATAGCCTTTGGAGATCACATCCTTGCTCCCTTATGGTGCATACATCCATTCCATTCACTGTGACCTATCCTTTTTATCCATCCATCTATCATGAGCTTTTTATCCCTTATCTTATCACCTACCCTTTCATCCATAAATCCCATCTATCTCCTTGCACCTAGACTTGTTTTTCCCTTGTCATTGGTATCTAGCACAAAGGCAACCCAAATTGTCATCCATTGACATCTCAAAACATTTCAAAAATACAAAAAAATCAAAACATTTAGAAAATAAAAAAAAAAACAAAATATCCCTAAAATCCGAAAAAAATCAAAATATTCCAAAATCCAAAAAACAAAACATTTAGAAATTCCAAAAAGAAAAACTTCAAGAAAATCCAAAAAGTCAAAATATCCCAAAAAATACAAAAAAATGGAAAAAGCTCCTTAAAAAGATAAAGAAATCAAATAGCCAACAAAAACCCAAGTAATAAAATCAAACCAAATCACGTCTTCCTATCAATTCTTCAAATCAATTCAACTCCTTCAAATCAATCTTCAAATTATCAATCAACCAATCCTCTAATCAAATCGCTCCAACATAAATCAATCCAATCACATCAATTCTTCTATTCAATTCATCACATCCTTTCATCCAATCAAATCATCAAATTAATCATCATATCATTCCAAACCACTTCTTCAAATCAAATCAATTGAATTAATTCAAGCAATAATCCAAATGCAAATCAATCATTCATCCATACCAATCAAGTCAAACAATCTTGCCAAATAATCCAATCACATCCCTTGGTCTTGATCCCAATATTGTTGTAAACCCAATAAATCAAAGTCAATAAATCAATTATCATAATCCTTGTGTTGATCTAGGAATATGTTGTTCCCCACCATGAAAACACTATCATCATCAATCATCACCTAAAATCAATCTTGAATCAATTACTCATCGGTTTACAACTTGACAGGGGTAATACCTTGTTTGTTTTTGAATTATTTGTTCATGCATTCTTGCTTTCTTGTGTGTGTTATCATTTTTATCTTATAGTATTTGCATCCAGTCCGAATTACTCCCAACTAATATTCATATCTTATATCTAGACAAGGTTGTATTATGTTGAGGCACGAGACACATCATCACCTTGGTCCTTATACCTTGGTGCATCATGTCTAGTGTTACATCAAACATCATGGTTGCTCACTTTCTTGTAGCATAACATATCAATCATCTCCTTCATCCACTTCCTATCTGGCATCATTCATCTTGTCCCTCCTTATCATTTCATTTCAAGAGCATGCGCGTGTTTTTCCAACCCACCTATCCTCTCGAGGGGGCATCATCACCCCATCATCATCCTATTCTTATATCATCATCATCCCACTCTTATTTCATCATCATCCTATCTTTCTATCATCATCCATTTTCCTCTATCCATACATTAGCTTCTTTGAGATGATGTTACTTGACACAAATCTCATCATTTCAAACATCATCTCAAAGAGGGGCAAAATGTAAACACTAAAAATTGCCCCAAACCCGTAACTTCTAAATTCTCCATCATTTCCCCTTTTCTCTTTGATAATTAAATAATTTTAATTATTTAATTATTTTCTAAAGTCATAAGTCTTCAATTAATTAAATAATTTTTATTATTTAATTAATTCATTTCTATCTGTATTTCATTCGGATTAATTAAATAAATTTTATTTATTTTGATTTAGTCCACTCTCTTGAATTTTGAATTAAATCATTATTTAATTCAACATGATTCCTCCTATGTCACATTCCTCTATAATTAAATACTTATTTTTAATTGTTTAATTATTCATTGGCCACCTAAATTAAATAATTTTTATTATTTAATTTCTCCTATCACCTATTTATCTATGCCAATCTTATCTCTTGACATCTCATTTAATCCTATCCCTTGATTGAATTATCTCATAATTCAATCTCAACCCTTCATCCTTATCATTTTCCCTAATTTAGCCCTAACCCTATTCCATGCCTCATCTTTTAATCTTGGCCATTGATTAAGACATCTTATTGACATCCAAATCAAACCTTTCCTATAAATCAACCCTCTCATAAGCCATAAGAGGGGGTTGAATTTTCAAGTATCCTTAAGCTGCCAAAATCATTCTTGAATCATTCATCCATTTCTATCTATCATCATCATCCCACTCTTATTTCATCATCCTATCTTTCTATTATCATCCATTTTCCTCTATCCATATCTGAGCTTCTTTGAGATGATATTACTTGACACAAATCTCATCATCTCGAACATCATCTCAAAGAGGGGAAAAATGTAGACACTAAAAATTGTCCTAAGCCTATGACTTCTAAATTCTCCATCATTTCCCCTTTTGTCTTTGATAATTAAATAATTACTCTTAATTATTTAATTATTCATTATCCTTTGCTCTCCTAAACTAAATAAATTTTATTTATTTAATTTAGTTCACTCTCTTGAATTTTGAATTAAATCATTATTTAATTCAAAATGATTCCTCCTATGTCACATTCCTCTATAATTAAATAATTATTTTTAATTATTTAATTATTCATTGGCCGCCTAAATTAAATAATTTTTATTATTTGATTTCTCCTATCACCTCTTTATCTATGTCAATCTTATCTTCCACATCAAATATCATCTCTTGACATCTCATTTAATCCTATCCCTTGATTGAATTATCTCATAATTCAATCTCAACCCTTCATCCTTATCATTTTCCCTAATTTAGCCCTAACCCTATTCCATTCCTCATCTTTTAATCTTGGCCATTGATTAAGACATCTTATTGACATCCAATCTCAACCATCAATCTATATCAAACCTTTCCTATAAATCAACCCTCTCATAAGCCATTAGTGGGGATTGATTCTTCAAGTATCCTTATGCTGCCAAAATCATTCTTGATTCATTCATCCATTTCTATCTGTTAGCATTCGCCTATCATCTCCATCTCAATATTATGTTGTTGAATTGAGCAACCAAAATATAAAATCAATTGAATAATTCATCCATCATTGTGTCTATTTTAGGTATTGAATATTTGGATTAGGTAATGCATGTTCTTGTTTTATCATTTTTATTTTATCCAAAAAATTTGTATACACAATGTTTCACAACAACTGAGTTTCAATATTGTTGCTCATACATATAACACTAGGAACAAACTTCAACCAATACAAACACCTTCAACACCACTCCCATTTCTTAATCCTATTTTTCCTAGTACCCCAATTTAACTTCACATAGTGGGAAGGAGTATGATCTTGTTGAACAACTTAAGAATAATCCTGCAAAGATATCCCTATGGGACTTAATTCATAATTCACCTAACTATCACACTATGCTTCAAACACCCTTGCAACATGTTGTGGTTCCCTCTAGTGAAAACTCAAAAGACATAGTAGTCATGATTCAAGGAATAAAAGCTAACATTTTTTCCACCAAAGTGAACTATCCCCTTTGGAAGTGCAAAAGAAATGTGATGCTTTCATGATCATAGCTCAATACAATAGCATAGGGATAAAACGAACCCTTGTTGACAATGGCTCAACCTTAAATGTGTGTAGTGTAAATCTTTTGGATAAGATTGGTGTTGATAAATAAAAAATACAAACCATCTCTTTCACTATTAATGGCTTTGATAATGTGCCAAAATGATTGCTTGGGGTGATCACATTACCTATTAAAGTTGACAAAGTTACATTACAAACTCTGGTCCATGTTATGCCTAATGATCTTTCATACAATCTTCTTTTAGGCTAACCATGGATTCATAAGATGCATGTCGTGCCCTCTACCTTTCATTGTATCATGAAACATGTCTACAACAACAAAGTTTATACAATCAAAGTCGATCTTGAACCATATAGTTGTTTGAGCATTGAGAAAAGTAAAGATAATCCTTTGAAAAAATTAACACTAACTACACAAGTGGAACTTGTGCAATAGAAAGACAAAGAAAAACACATTGAAGAAGTCATAAAACTATTAGAAGATGATTGGGGTTCCTTAGATTTCACACCTGCATTCATGGAAGAATACAAGATCACAACAAAAGACTCTGAAAAGGGAAAGGAAAAAGTAGACCCTTCGAAAGCATCCGCCTCAACCACTTTAGAAGAAAAGAAAACATGTACAACAAACTTTGATGAAACTGACTATCAATAACTTTTGAATCCTAAAGAAATAAAAAAGCTTTATGGAAAATGGTATGAGATTATGAAACATCTTGGATATAGTGGAAAAGGATGTGGTGCTAGAGAACAAGGTATATGTATCCCTATCGAACCTAACATGCAAGAAACAACTAATGGTCTTCGTTATTGTCCTTTGATAGAAATAAACAAGCCTTCACTTAATGGCAACACTAGTAGTCTTGATTGTTATCATTTGAGGGAAGCATAGAAGTCCTCGCTTAACATCAATTTTATCACACAAAACACTTATAATTTGAATTCATTAGATTTTACACCCTCTAGTAAAGGAGAGAACAAAATCTCACAATCTAAAGAGACTTGTGTAAGTATGACATCTTGTACTAAGCAAGAGATATCTTTGTTACAAAATAAAGGAACATCTTCTATTGATCAAGAGAGCATCTTGGCGAGACTACTTCAAGATCATTTAATATCCCTCCCACCAAAAACATGAAATAAATTATATTACACAAGTTCATTTTGTGCATATCATAGAGTTCACATGGTCTTTCTACTAATGAATGTAAGGCTTTAAAAATCAAAATTCAACATGTCAAGGAGTGTGGTGTGTTAGGAATTGCATGCAGAAAATATCAATTAAGTGAAAATAAAGATTAAACAAAGGAATGAAAAAACACAAATAATAATAGCAAGAGACAATATTTAATGTGGTTCATCCAAACTCAAGCTACATCCACCAACAGAGAGTCCAATACTATTATCTAGTAAATAGAACCGATTACAACCAGTAATCCTTGCAACTCAATACCACTGCAAATGCTACAATACAATATCAATGAAAACCCTAACCCTTAGCCTTTTATCAAGACTTATGTTAGTTACAAAATAGGGTTTTTTATGTCATCCAATAGAAAAATTAAATCCTAACACCTTTATAAAATAATAAAAATCATGAGGCTTCAAGGTCGCTTTCCCTTGACCCTACCCTGTATTGCGATACGGAGTGTGCCAAGGGTGCTGCCCCTGGACCCCGTAAGGGGCAGTGCCCCTTGACCCTATCTTGGGGGAGCTACCCCCAAACCTCCATTAAATAATTTGGGGGGAAACCACATTGATAAAAGTGGGGAAAATTTAACCTCCAAATCGGATTAGGCTCCATATACCAACAATCTCCCACTTGGAGATTGATCAGACTCCACCCCATATCATCTCCCACTTGGAGACTGATCATAACATTGCCGACCCTATAGCTCCCACTAGAAATAAGCACCTTGGACCTTGTTATGATTTTATTGTTTTTAGTCTTGAAGACCAACCAAAGCTAAAGAGGAGCTCAACTTCTCCCTTGGAACTACCTTTGTAAACATATCCATTGGATTTTCTTCTGTATGCATCTTTTCCAGCCTTAACTATCCTTCATCCAACACTGATTGAATGAAGTGATACCTCAATTGTATGTGTTTGGTCTTTGAATACAAGGAAAAATTCTTTGCAATATGTATGGAACTCTAGTTATCTGTAAACAATTAACTATTGTCCTATTGTTTTCCAAATTCTTCCATGAATGATTGCAACCATATCATCTCCTTGCTTGCCTCTATTGTAGCTACATACTCTGCCTTCATGGTGGATAAAGCAACCAAATTTTGCAACCGTGAGATCTAACTTACTGTTGTCCCACCTACAATAAAGAAATAACTTGTAGTACTTCGTTGGGTATTAATATCCCCTACCAAACTTGAGTCCACATAACTTGCTAAATCAGTATTAGAGCCCCCAAAACATAAATTTTTATTGGATGTACCTCTCAAATACCTGAGAACCCATTTTACTACATTCCAATGCTCCAATCCATGATTGCTCATATACCTACTTCTGAATCCAACAACATGTGCAATATCTAGTCTCGCACATACCATGTCATACATTAAAATTCCTACAGCTAAAGCATATAGTACCTTGGACATTTTGTCTTCCTTCTCTTGTGTCTTTGGACACATCTCCGTAGTCAATTTCAAATGACTAGGAAAAGGTGTGTTGACAAATTTTGCATTCTCCATGTGGAATCTCTGCAACACCTTTTCAACATAACCAACCTAAGATAGAGTCAATTTTCTATTCTTCCTATCTCTACAAATTCTCATACCAAGGATTTGTTTTCCTTCCCCCAAATCCTTCATAGCAAATTATTTTGCTAACTTTTGTTTTAACTCACTTATGTGATCCATGTTAAACCCCGCTACAAGAATGTCATCAACATATAAAAATAAAATAATGTAGTTGTCATTATCCAACCTCTTAAAATAAACACAATGGTTAGAATTACACCTATTGTATCCTTGCTCAACCATAAAACTATCAAATTTCAAGTACCATTTCCAAAGTGCTTGTTTCAAGCCATATAAACTCTTCTTCAATCTACACACTAGTTTATCCTTGCCTTTGACCTCAAATCCTTAGGGTTATTCCATATATATCTCCTCCTCCAAATCACCATGGAGAAAGGTGATTTTCACATCTAGCTATTCCAAATGAAAATCTTCAACAACCAAAATACTTAAAACAGTATGAATAGAAGTCATCTTAACAACTGAAAAAAAATCTAAGCAAAATCAATGCCCTTTTTCTATGCAAATCCTTTTACAACTAACCTAGCTTTAAATATTTTCTTACCTCCATCTTCCTCTTTTAGCCTATAAACCCATTTTTTTGGTAGAGCCTTTTTACTTGCAGGAAACTTGCATAATTCCCAAGTCTGATTTTTTAGCAAGGAGCCCATTTCTTCTACCATTGCATTCTCCCACTGAACCTTTGCATCCACCTACATTGATTCATCATACCCTTCAAGTTCACCAACATCTATTAACAAAATAGAATACAAAGAGGGAGAAAACCTTTTAAGTGGTCTACTTAGCTATGTTGACTATCTAACATTCATTGGAGTTTGTGGTATTTCTTGTTGTTGTTGCAGAGCATGAGGAACCACTAGAACATTACTATCTAGAGTATCATCCAACACCACAAAGTACTTTTCTTTCTTCTCATGTTGCTGCAACTAATCTTTGTACAACACCTTCTCATTGAATACAACATCCCTGCTTCTCACAATTTTTAGATTTTCAACATCCCAAAGCCTATACCCAAATTCATCAATGCCATATCCAACAAAGATACACTTTTTTTATTTTGCATTTAGTTTGCTTCTATTTTCAAAATCTACATGTGCAAATGTTTCACATCCAAATGTTTTGAGAAAAGAATAACTCACCTTCTTAACTGTCCATGCTTCCTCTAGAATACCACAACCCAAGGGAACTGAAGGACCTCTATTAATTAAATATATGTCGGTATTGATAGCCTATGCCCACATGTTAAAGGCAGCCCAACATGCAATCTCATGCTCCTTGCATGCTCCATTATTATCCTATTCATGTTCTCAGCCACTCCATTTTATTGTCGAGTCCCTGGAACCGTTTTCTACCTACGAACTTCATTAAAGGAACAATAATCCTCAAATTATTTGTTGCAATACTCACCACCATTATCAGATTTGAGACATTTTAATACTTTACCCATCTCATTCTCAACCAAGCTTCTCCATTTCTTAAATGTTTCAAATACATCAATTTTTTTCTTAAGGAAATAAATCCAAACCTTCCTAGTTTCATCATCTATGAATGCAACATAATACCAAGAGCCACCAAGAGAAGATACCTAAGCCAGTCCCCATACATTTGTATGCACAAGCTCCAACTTTTCATCTTTCTTTTGCTTCCCATCCTTGAGAAAACTAACTCCCTTTTGTTCTCCATACACAACTTCCATAGAAATCCATATTAATGCATTTCAGACCTTTTAAAACTTTCTTAGAATGAAGTACCTTCATACCTTTTTCACTCATATGCCCAAGTTTGTTATGCCACAGTGTTGTCTCAAAACCTGCACCAACTATTTTAGTCTCTTCCTGCGAACCTGCAACAACTATCCCTTAACATGTTTGTGTTTTCTCTGCAACAACTAAAGTAGAAGGAACAATATGAATTGTACAAAGATATAAGGTGCCTACTTTCACACCTTTTGCTACTACTAAGGGACCTGTTGAAAGCTTCCAATTTTTATCATTAAAATTAATTGTTCAACCTTCACCACCTAGTTGCCCTAGTAAAATTAAATTTCTACTCAGCCTCAGAATGTGCCTTACCTCTTGTAGTAGTCACTAATCCCATTCAACAACTTAATCTTAATTCTTCCCTTTCCAAAAATCTAACAGGGTTTGTTATCTCCCAAACAAACTAGCCCAAAATCCCCTTGGACATAATCAAGAAAATAACTTTTATGGGGTATAGCATGAAATGAGGCCCCTGAATCTAAAACCCATGAATCATCAACATTATCAAGAGAAAGAATCAAAGCATCCTCATCAGATTTGTTACTTACCAAATTTTCCTCTTTACTTCCTTTTTGTCCCATTCCTTATTTTTTCGAGACCAACAATCTTTCTTTAAATGACCCAACTTACAACAATACCAAAAATCCTTCTTGTCTCTAGATTGGGACCTTTTGTCCTTTGATTTTCCTCATGACTTCCCATGAATTCCAGAATTGTTTCCTCTCTCCTTCGTTTTGGCCCTACTTTCTGCATTCAAAACACTGCCTAATGTGGATGTTCCACCTGAGATTTTCCTATGAATTTCCTTGCTCAAAATAACACCAACAACATCATCAAATTTCAATGTATTTGAACTAGAAACAAAATTGCTAACAACCATTACCAAGCTATTATAGCTTCAGGAAAATAAAACAAAATCAAAAGAGCCCTAACTTCTTCATCAAAGTTTACATTTACAGAAGTTAATTGACTAGTAACCATATTAAACTCATTTAAATGATCAGGAACTAACCCACCTTCTACCATTTTCATATTAAATAAATGCTTCATAAGAAACACCTTATTCAAAGTGGAAGGCATTTCATATAACTTTGTCAATGTTTCCATCAACTCTTGAGTTTCCTTTGCTGTTGTGATATTGAATGCCACTGATTGTTCTAGGCATAAATGAATGGCTCCCAGTTCCTTTATGTCTAGAAGATTCCATTCATCATCACTCATTGTTGCTAGTTTCTTGGCTATTCCTTCCAACAACCTCCATTAATCCTTCGAATAGAGACAATCCTCAATTTTTATCTTCCATAACTAATAGTTCTCCCCATTGAATTTATCTACCTTCAATTTACCCTTGTCTGCCATTGCTCCCACTTAACTATGAGACTCCCACTCAACCATGATACTTTCTTGTAGATGATAATCGAACACAACCCACTCTGGTACCACTTGTTAGGAATTGCATGTAGAAAATATCAATTAAGTGCAAATAAAGATTAAATAGAGGAATGAAAAAACACAAAAATAATAATAGTGAGAAAATATTTAACGTGGTTCACCCAAACTCGGGCTACATCCACCAATAGAGAGTCCAATATTATTATCCAGTAAATAGAATCAATTACAACCAGTAATCTTTGCAACTGAATACTGCTACAAATCCTACAATACAATATCAACAGAAACCCTAACCCTTAGCCTTTTATCAAGACTTATGTCAATTATAAAATAGGTTTTTTAATTTTGACTCACTGTCTAGAGGACACACTATCTAAAGAATAAAAGAAATAAAGAGGGGTGCCTCACTACCAATATTTGAATTGGTAATAATCCATCTATAATATGTAAGAGATATAGTTCCACTAAAGCTCAAAATACTAATTCAACAGACTTTATACTCCACCACTTCCACACTTTTCTCTGCTTTACATTTGCATCACATTCACATGCTCTACTTAGGAATTCACATCAGACATTTTCTCTAGTACACATCACATACTACATCATACATACAATACTGAAATGAACTTACATTTATATGAATTATATTCAAAAACACCTACATCATCAATTAGGTCGGCCTAATTAGATGAAACAAGTAATACATCAACCCATTGACTCAAGATTCAATAAAAAATGCTGCATGCCATAATTCAAAACATGTAATGCATCCAAATGGGTAATAGGGGACCTATAATAATTCCCATATGTCTGATTAACACTTCTTTTAACTTTGAACAACCCTAAACTTCATTAGGTCGGCACCTCTCATGAAGTAACACTAAAATACACCAACTAATCATTCACAAACTGACACTTCGACATCAAAAACACTCTCAACTTGGACTACACACCCTTCTGACACATGCAAGAACTCCCACAAAACCACATAACTAGATATTGTTTCATGGTGGAATGTGGACCATTCCAAACATATACTTTGTACTACTAACTCTAACACTAACAAATTGGATACTTTGTCAATAACTTTGGATTTAAGATCCTGCAACATCTATGTACCAAAATTTCCTTAGAACTACAGACCAAGATTCTTCAATGTGGAGTAATGCAAACCTAAAAAAGGATACTATGTATACTAAAAACTATATTCTATGACTTAGCCAAATATCACATTTGTTTAGCACCAAATCAAAACCATTGCACCTATCTACTAAATTTCCATCACGATAATCACTCATGTTTATGTGTTATGACTAGTTATAATATATTGTGAGCTAATCCTCACTGTGGTTTTTCCCTTTTTGGGTTTTCCACTTAAAAATTTGGTGTTCTTGTGTTATGTACTTTGATGATTACTTTCATGGTTTCTTTCCTTTGTGCAAATTAAATATAATATTTTAAATGGATGCTTAAATGTTTAAGTGGTTTTAGAGAATACTAATTCACCCCCCTCTTAGTATTCCAAGTGTTCTACAATTGATATCAAATCTTTTTTCCTTGGAAGAAGCTTAACTGCTTGAGGAAGATCTTGGAGTTTGAACACATGGCTACTAGGATCTATATCCTACTTGTTTGGAAGAAATCCCTATGGTAGGATTCACTGAAGAAGATTGTATTGTTGATATGAATGGAGAACTCAGACTATCCCTTAAAGATCTAGAAAGAATTAAAAATAAAAACATATATCTAAAAGAAAATGTCAAGGAAGCAGATGAATGCATCAAAAAATTGAGGGAGTGGATCATGAAATTTAGAGAAAGACATAAGCAGGTTAATGAGTAGTTGAAGAAATCAAATGAGACAATCACCATTCTAAAAGTACAAGTTGAAGAAGGAAAAAGACCTGAAGAATGCTTGAATGACAAACTGAAAAATAAATCTGTAGAATGTTCAAGACTTGAAGAAGGGGTTGTGACTTTGATATTATAACTAGAGAAATCAAAGAATCAAGAAGACAAGTTCAAGAAGAGCTCTATAATAATTGATGAAATGTTTACAAAACAAAAGGCTTCTAAAGACAAATAAGGATTAGGATTTGAAAAATGAGAAATTTCAAAGGTAGATCAAACACCATGTACTAAAAATAAGAGCAATAAACAAAAGAAGATTGACGACAAGAAGAAAAATGGAAAGAAGGTCTATAATCAAAGGAAAGACTTCAAAAGACCACATATCAGATAACTAAATGTACAAAAGAACTCAGATTTTAATGGTTACTACTTTATTTGCAATAAGTTCGAACATAGAGCTAAAGAATGTAGAAGAAGAATGAATCATAATTTTCAATCTTTTCATGATCAATGCTTTACATGGAATAGATTTGGTTATAAGGATAGTGAATGTAGAAATCAAATGATGAATATTTGCAATAATGATATGAGGTTTCAATCCTTCAATGGCTATTTTTATGTATGCAATATATTTGAGAATAAGGCTAATGTATGTAGATCTAGAGTTGGTGGAACCAAGCTTGTTCAAAATATTTTCATATGTCACAAATGTAATAAACCTCAACATATAGCCAAAATTTGTATAAGCAAAAATGTGAAGGTTGATATGGTAAAGAAGAATGATCCACTAAATAAGGTTTATCCTCTAGAGATGAAGAAAGATATCAACAAGATATGAAAAAGGAAATAGGAGAATGAGGTTAAAAATGAGTTTGTTCCAACCTCTAGTGTAGATGTTTCCCCTGGAAACTAAATGAAGAGCTTTGTCTTAGGGGGAGTTTTAAAAAACAACCATTAACCCCCTACCAAAGATATGGTGTTGATGTCTTCAACACATTGAAATGAGGTATAGGTTGACATGCTTGACCTTGGTGAAAACATTGGTGGAAAATATTTTATTATGAAGATTTATGGAGAGTTTGAAGGTGACTATGTCATTATAGTTAGGGTTCATTATCTTTTGACCTAACTTAAAATCATTACATTCAATATAATTTACATCATTCAAATAGGGTTTATAAGTGATCTCACATATTTTAAATTCATTTGCAATTATGCATTCAAGGAGAGAAGAGAAAAGGAGCGAAGTGAAGTGATTCATAATTCATGCACAAAACCTTAGCCGACAGAGATTCAAAAGGTATTTATATATTTCTACTTTACCCTAAGTTTCAAAAGTTTTTAAAGAGTATTGGAAGATGTATACTCCATAATTTTTCAAGGTTTTAGATCATCCTTGACCTAAATTTAAGAGGTGCCTAGATAAGTCAATGATGAAAAATCCAAATGGTGCATTTTCAAGTATTTTGTATGGTGTGTTGTAAACAAAAGATGTTAGGATTTACATTTATAAAAAATTGGAAGAGTATAACCACTCTAAGCTAGGATATGTATGGTTTAAAGAGCTTACAAAAGATAACCTTGAATTGAAACCCAAGTTTGAGAGTTTGATGGAGAATTTTGGAATAATTTCCCTATCTTTTGTTATGTTGATGAGTGGATTAGATATACATTGAGAAGGATTCATGAAAATTTTGTCTAGGTGGATATACCACATATGATTAATAAGGAGGTGATTAGGGTTATAATAGGATTATGTTCTAAAGGACCAGTTCCAACACTTGAATTGGTGAAAAATGAAGTGGTGATGAATTTAAGTGGTGAAAAATATGACAAGAGATCTCTAATAGTCAAAGATATTAAAGACCTTGTAGTAAAATATGTATCAATTATGGTAGGGTATAAGATATTCATCACAAACAAAGAGAAATCTATGTAAGCAGCTACAATCAATACAACATATGTGATGGTGAACAAAGGAATGGATTATGATCTATGTGAATTTCTAAGGATACAATTGTTAGAAAACTTGCAGAAGACCAAGGACTCCTAGTACCCCTTCTGGTTTGGAAATTTGATCATTTTTTTGTTGTTTTACTTTCTAAAAGATATCCCTAAAACTAGTAATGTTGTATGGTTGAGGAAATTCTAGTGTCTATTCAAATCAGAGACCACCTGATGAGATTAGGTGATGGAGAAACTTACAAGAAAGAATTATGGGGATTCTTCAAATCAGAGAAACTATGCAAGCTAGAGAAAGGATTTCAAAGAGTGTGGTAGAGAAATACAAAAATGGCATTATCTTCATTGTGAGCAAAGACTGTTGTATAATGGAGGTTGTTGAGCCTAGAATAGTATGGATCCTAGATATGGGATATAAGGCTGTAGAAGAGGTAATTGTTGGTCAAGCAGATCACATGCTTAGCATTCCTAGAGACCCAAAGAAATAAAGATATGGAACATGTGAGGAAAAATATAGCATTGTGCACATGGAGTAGAGAGAAAAAGAGATCAAGAAGACTACAGAGAAGATGACAACACAAGTTGCGGAGATGATGGGCATACCTAAGGATGTTTTGGAGAAAGCCAAAAGAACATTTGGTCCTCCAAGAGGTGCCCCTAGCACAAGAAGATTAGGTAGAAAAACTACCTCCTCTCTAGTTCCCCCTAAGTTCTTAGGGACTAAACCTACTATTTGTGCTAAAAGGAAAGAGTCAACCAATTCTCTGGAAAAATAACAAAGTATGCATGTGAAAGAGAAGAGTGCTTCAGTGAAGTAGCAAAGTGATCAATAGAAGAGAAGAGTGAAAGAGAAGGAAACAAGAGAAAATTTTGATAAAGAGAAAAAGAAAGAGGAAATAATAAAGGTTGTTGGTGAATCCTCTAGTGATTCACTCAAGGGTTTGTTAGACATGTAGTTGCAATTTGAGCTTGTTATATCTACACAACTATTACAACTACCTTTAATGTAGGGTTGGAGATGGGAAAAATGTCTCCCTTGTAGAAGCTTCAAATTGGTGATGTGTTTCATTCTTCTGCAAGGAAATTCCTTCTACTCACGGGTATGTGCAGGATCATGATGGGCCAAAAAGTGGTAATATTATGGGTATTTGTAGGGTATGTGGCTGACAAATTTTTTTTACCCAAAATTGATGAAACGAAAAGGGTTTTTAGAGGAGATTCTCAACTTTCCACCAATATAAATTATACTTTAATTTGAATTTAATAAATAATTATTCTTTATTTTCTATTAGAATTATTACTAAAGTCCTGATCGATAGGCTGATTGAAAAACATCTATAGCTTTCAAACGATATCACATTTTTTGAATCCGAACATGTGTCACATTCTATGCTTCACATACTATAGGATTAAAAAAAGAAAAAATAAATTTCATGAAGTTTTGACCAAGTTAAGGTGGTCAAACATACGAGTTTTTATATTTTTTAAAATTTGTAATAAAAAACTCATAATTAATTATTTACTTAGGAAAAAATTACAAAAAAATATGCATCACATCCGAACATGAGTCCTCTACTTATATATAAAATCTTATAAAAAAATATTATCATTTTATTATGGTTTGGGTGGTCAAATAAACACCTACTTCTTATTTTTTCCCTAAAATTTAAGTACTACTGCATTGAAATTTCAAATTTTCACCAAATAGATTTTTAAAAAAAAAATAAACCTAGTAGTTTAGAAACTACATTGAATTTTCTACAGATTCTATTCTTACATATTTTTGAAATAATATAGATAATTTATTCAAATTTTTATGTCAAGTTGCCTAGAATTGATTTTTCTAAATTTTTTGCCACTTAAGGGCCTGTTTTTTCCATGATGATTCTACACATACCCTCACCAAAAGAGCACTTAGTTAATTGAAGAAGCATTTAGGGTATTTCAAGAAGGATTCTTGATGCTACAATTGATGATTCTCTATCCATTGTTAAAAAACCAAATATGCTATTAGATTTGGTTAAGGATTAATCCTTTGATTTAGAAGAAAGGTTAGAGAAAGAGGCAACCAAGAAGGTGAATGATAAGAAATTTTATGAGATTTCAGACAAATTTAGTGTCACTCATAGAAATTTATAGGATTACCTGAAAGACGTGCAAAAGTGTTTGGGTGAAGCATAATTTTTATTTCAATTTTCTTTAGAATGGCCTAATTCTACAAATAGCATTAAGAACTAACTATACTCAATATAATCACATGTTGTTTAGGCCTCAGGTGTCTATAATTTGGCAAGAGATCTAGATGGTAGAAAAAGGATGACTATTGAAAATTTGCATGAAAATTTCTTTCAACTACAAGAATAGAAAGATAAAATCATTGTGCAGTATGCTCAACTTAGGGACTTGGTAAGTGCAAGGCTTATAGCCTTGACCAATGTGTTGGAAAATGTAGAAGAGTTGGCACAAAAAAAATTGGTACCTAGTACCCCAAATGAAGGAGAATATTTCCTTGTGCAACTTGAAAGCTAGTGCACTCTACTTATGTTCGCTATAAAGGATTGGGAATCAAGAAAGGAGTGTGAGGCACACGTTGTTGCAAGGTGTGTTCCCTTGGTCTCCTTGTGCTATGTATTTAACAACCTTCTGTGGATTCATTAACTCTAGTAGTTGTATCGAGCATTAACAAATTGATTTGTTGGTGCAATATTAACCGTCTTTGTAATACACCTTGAAAAATTTCAAGTATCTTCTTCTAGTTGACTATGTACATTTTTATTCTATTTATGCAATTTTATATTTCATTGTATATATGTGGAAGATAGTGGATAGTATAGTAGTGTAAATTTTGATTATCTTTGGTGGATAGCATTGTTAGGGTGAGTTGCCTTTATTTTTGAAGAATCTTGTTGAGTTAATCTCATATTTTTATATACATATGTATTAGTTAATGGGAGTAAGTATGTATTCTTGAATAGTGTTCCCTTTTCAATTGATTTCAAAGGGGTAAAGTCGTTAAGGGGGAGAATAGTTGAGAAAATTGTTGATTGGAGAGTATTCTAGAGAAAAAATTTGTACATGTTTCCATCAATGACAAAGGGGAGATTGTTGGAGGTTTTCTTGTCACTAATATGGTTGTTGGAAATATGATCATGATCATATACAGTGTTGTCATTGATTCCAACATTAAAATATAAATTGATGTATAGTTGTTTGATGAGCATGACTGATTATGGTGATGGAAATCTAGTATACAGTTGCAATGGTTTTGATCTAATGTACAAAATCCAGTATACAAGTTTCGTCTAATTAGGCTAACCTTATTGATGATGTTGGTGTTTGTGAATGTAATGCATATAAATGTAAGTTCATTTTGGTGTTGTATGTATGAATTAGTATGTGATTTGTACTATAAAAATTGTGTGATCTAAATTCCTAAGCAAAAAATATGAATGTGATGTGAATGTAAAGCAAATCAGAGTGTGGAAGTGGCATAGTATGAAGCATGTTGATTTAGTATTTTGAGCTTCAGTGGAACTATATCTCCTACATATTTTAGATGCATTATTAGTAGTTCAAATCTTGGAAGTGAGCCACCCCTCTTCCCTATTTATCTTGTTCTCTAGATAGTGAGTCCCCTAGATAGTGATTCCACAAGGTAGTGAGCCATTTTGTAATATGTTATGACTAGTTGTAATATATTGTGAGCTAATACTGAACATGGTTTTTCCCTTTTTGAGTTTTCCACATAAAAATCTGGTGTTCATGTGTTATGTGGTTTGATGATTACTTTCATGGTTTATTTCCATATTAAAAATTGAATATGATGTTTTAAATGGATGTTTAAATTCTTAAGTGGTTTCAAAAAATACTGATTCACCCCTCCTCTCGGTATTTTGAGTGTTAAAAAAAACCACATCTCCCATCTTGAAGGTGGTAGTTTTGCTTTGAATAGGCATCACCAGGTGGTCCCACAAGTATGGAAAAGAAAAAATTAGTAACATGAAATAATCCTAATCATCAATCTTCACACCAACAAAACCCAATTGAGGCACTAACATGTTAAATGCATTCAAGTGACCATCAACTAAACCTCCTTCCTCCATCCTCAAAGAGTGTAACTTCTTCCTCAGAAAAATATTATTCACCAAGGATTTCTCTTGATAAATGTCACCAAGCTTCTTCCAGAGACTAGCTATAGTCTTCTCCTCATGGAAATTCAGGAGCATATAATTAGACAAATAGAGTCTTATCAGTCCTTTGGCTTTTCGATCCATTAAATCCAATCAGCTTGTGTGGTTTTTGGTTTTTGTAGACATGAAAAATATACCGATACACTTGATCTCAATTTACTAACACCATTTCATCCTAAATCACCTTCTCGCCTTATCATCAATCTTTGTCCCTTAATTAAATAAATAATCATTTATCTGATTAAGTCATTCTCTCTTGTTAATTAAATCAATCAATCTGATCTAATTAACCCTAGGTCTCTATTTAATTAAATAATTCATTTTATTTGATTAAATCTCTAAAGTCATCATATTAAATTAAATAAATTAAACCTTGTTTAATTTAATCTAACATCACCCCCTTTAGTTAAATAAGTCAAATCCTTTATTTAATTAAATCTAAATCACATTCTTCTTATCTTTTGATTTAAATCAACCCAAAAATCTAAATCAAATAGTCACATCATCTAATCCCTAATTAAATTAATTAAACCTTGATTAATTTAATCTTAATCCATGTCCCATCCTCTAGCTTTTGCCACTTGCACATGAAAATACATTTAATTGATTTATTAAATCCCTATTTTCTCTCAACATGGCATAAAAAAGAGAATATTCCTCCAAGTTTAAAAATCCCTCCAAGTGGATTTGTCCTTCCAACAAGACATTCATTCCCTCTTACATGTCCTTGTGCATTGAGCCAAGTCGATTTAATTCATTCTTTTTCCCTCTTGCATGCCATTTTAATATTTTCAAATTCCACGAAATTTCATTTATTGTGCACATTCATCAAAATGTGCTCAAGCTTCCCCAATTCACATCTTGACAAGTGGCACTTGCCCATTGGATGTTGAATGATCCCACATTGCTCCATTTTTCTCATTCCTCCATCTTGTATTTCTATAAATAAGAGGCTTCCCTCCTCATTTTGATCATCCACAATTTGAGCAAGTCTACTATACTCAATTTCAAGCATCTCTATTTTCATCCATTTTATCAAGATCTTAGCTAGGTTATGTAGATTTATCATCATGGAGCTTAATTGAATCTTCACCAAAGTGGATCACTCATGAATATTACATCATAGGAGTTCGGAAAGGGCCAATTTCCACATCAAATTAGCACCAATTTCCCCATGGGATCAAGAGTTTGCATTACATTGAATAAGATTTGATAGCTTTTTTTATATTTGCTTGTGTTCTTCATCTCATTTCTTGTTCTTTGCAATTTAAATGGATTTCATGGGGAATCTTGATACTAACTTGAATTTGATCTAACATAGTGTTTGTTTCTTGTGTTTGTGCAAGTCTAGGATTGGGGTTCCACATTTGGCACTAGAAGGAGGGCAGATCTCAAGTTCTAATCATGTTTTTCAACAAATTTTTGTGCTTTTCTCTATTTTTGTGTGTCTACAGGGAATTACATTGCTATCAGTCTAGCGGTGCCATATAGTGACTCTTCAAACTGCAAACTATGATGCTTAGTCTTTCCTGCCCAAAATTCAAATTTTCTAACTCCGCCGCTGGGCCAATTTCCATTCGCTGGTTTTTGCAAACTCCAAACAACATTACCGAGCAAAACTTTGCCGCAATCACATTCTCTGGTCTACTATAGAGCACCGCTTGCAGACCTAGCGACACTATACAACACCACTAATTTCCTCAAACTGTGCAACCTATGTAGACTACGCCACTAGCGTGGAGTAAATTTTTTTAAGATAACTCAATTTTGACATGTGCTTTTTTATTTTGGTTATTTTAGGTTGCTAACTAGTTTTTCTAGCCTCTGTTTTGTAGTTCTAGTCAGTTTTTGTAGGTTGGTCTAATCAAGGTGAAGGAGGAAAACAAGGTTGAAAGTGGCATTATGGCATCATTCTCTCATTACATCAAGTGTTTTTGAACACTTTAGTGTTTTCTTTACGATTTTGGAGAACCCATAACTTCTCTTAAGGATTTGTTATCTTTCATGCTCTTAGGATACACTAAACTTCTTTTGGGCTTTTAAAAGAATGCCACAAAAGTTTTCAATTTTTGCTACAGAGGGGTTAAAAATAACTTTAGGCAAATCCACTAGATTTTGTTTAAAAGGTTAAAAATTGAACAATCAAAATCTCACATTTCCTTTGGTGCTTAAAAAGTAGTCACTCTTGTTTTGAAAGGATAAAATGAACATGTGCTTCTTTTTCTTGTAATCACTTACCCAAAATAATATCATCAAAAATATGTATGTGCTTCTCTTGCACCTCACAGCGATCTTGAGAATCAAAAGGGTTTTTGGTGATCTTAAGTTGTGTAAGTGATTTCCTCCACATTTCATTTGGGATTAAAATTGAACAAATCTTGCGAGTGTGAGTGGAACATATCGCGTGTGTTCTCTCTTTGTTTCTAAATGAAGATTGATCAAACTACAAATGTGTTTTCTTGATTTTGTATTATCTTAGAGGGATTTCCTTGTGGGAAAAAGTAATCACCCAAGGGAATGACCCAACCGAAAACACGCTAAAACCAAGCAACTTCCAACTGGTATATAAGTGTGGGTACTTGTTGAAAGGAAATTATCACGAGGATTATTCTGACGAGAAGGGAAACAATGGTCTCTCATCGCATGGATGGTCCCCCATGAATGGAATTCCCACATTAAAATCCTTGTTTAGAAAAGGCCAAAATCCTTGATCAATTTGTTGGTGCAAGAACGGTCATTTTGAAGCCGCCCCACACTTTTATGACTTTTAGTAGAAATGGAAAGTATGACATGGGAGATTCATGGGTATTAATGCTTGGCTGATCCAAGAAGCAAGTGCAAGTGTGTAAGGGGGAGCCTGTGTGGTCAAGGATCTAGCCATTCGCTAAAAGTAGGCATAGCTAGACTTGTCCAAGTGGGGATTCAACAAATACAATCTTTCATAGCCATAGGGTTGTGCATGTTCTTGGAAACAAAACACTTTGCTTGATCATAAACATTAGGAAAACAAACATTAAAAAATTTCATCAAATTTCAAACCCTTTGGGAACCAAATATCTTTGACAAAATTCAAGTGTTATTTCTTTCCCTAGGGATTCTATCTCTATAGGTTTCTAAACATTTGGGTTTATATCTCAATTTTCTTGTAAAAGTCAACAATAGGTAACTTTTTCCTTGATTTCATTGAAGTTCCACATAATATACTTTGTGGGATGAGAAGAAGTTAAGACATTAGACATCTAGTTCAAAGACCTAATTGAGAGTTGTTTGTGGTAAAAAGAGTTCATTAGGAAAAGTTAAGAACAATTGAACCCCGCACATGTGTCTCAAATGATTTCATGCAAGATCAAAATCTAGAAACCAAAGTCAAAATCTCTTATTCCAAAAGATCATCAAAAGCATCTCTCAACACTCTACAAAATCAGACAAAGATTGTTTTTCAACTTTTATAGAAGAGCTTCAAGAAACAATCCCAATTTGTACTCATTCTACTATTGTCAAAATCTAAATCTTTTTCAGAAATTTGAACACCTTGTTTAGAGTAAAGCATGTTCTTTAAAACTGAGACCTTGTAAACTAGAGTCTTTTTAGGTACACATAGGATCAAAATAAAGCCTTCATCCATCTTTCAAACATCAAACCAAGATCATCTCACCAACAACTCTTGAAATCTTAAAATCATCCTTCATGCTAGATATTTTGGCAAATCCATGAATCAAAAATCCTTGAAACAAATCAAAATCCTTGAATCAAAACATCAAAATCATCTTGTTTAGTTAAGTATGTGTAGATGTATCCTTCTCCATATGCTTAGTTAAATTATCATCAAATCATCTTGTTTGGTTAAGTGTGGGTAGATGCATCCTTCTCCCTACACTTAGTCAAATTATCATCTTGTGAGCAAGTCTACCCCATAGATAACATCCAACATATTGGGATCCATTTGTTCATTATCCAAAATCAAAACAATCTAAAACCAAGTCATGGTCAAACTCAAATCCAAGAATCATAGAATCCAAAACCAAAATCCAAGAATCCAAAAAGTCCCAAAAGTCTAGCATCCCCTTTCAAGATATTCCAAGAGTTTAATCATCCATATCATCAACCTTTCACGCATTTCACCATCACACCTTTGATCCTTAATCATCCTGGATCTTCTCTTTTGAGCCTCATTTTATGGTTCAAACAAGATCGTAACACAAGAAGAACATGAAGACCAACAAAGAAACATCAACTTCAAGTGACCTAAGCCAAACCAATTATGAAATGAATCCCATTGGATCAAGTGATCCCCTAATTAATTTTCCTTCATCATCACAAAATCCACAAGAAGAAATTCAAGTAGAGGATATCACCAATAATGCCTTCAGAATGACACAAGATGAGATCATTGAAATGGTCCAAAATCTTGAGAATCATAGAATTTTCAACATCATGATGAAGCTCCATCCCTCACAATACATGTTGGAATTAGAAAAACAAGGGGCTAAATTCCCTTCCAATTACAATGTGAGCACCATTCTAGAACAACCTTTTTGGGTCATTCCTCCAATTTCATCCATGCCACCAATTTCATCTACACCTCCATTCCAAAGCATCACCCAACCCATCCCTCAAATTACATCATCCATTGGTCCAACTCAACCTATTGTTAACAAAGGGAGCACATTTCTCAATGCACTACAAACTCACCCCCTTGAGAGTAATCAAGATTTGGACGCAAACATGATCTTGGGGAAATTTATACCCCATAATCCATCACATCCATATATCCACCTCACCTTTTATGATCTGAATGACCCATCATCATCATTCATGTAACAACGACATACTCGTTAAATAGACAAACCTCTCTCCTTATGACCTCGCAAGGAGAAGGAGACTTATTTGGACTAGGGTGCATCATTGACTCTACATGTTCATCATTTCCCCAAGGAAGTATGCCACTCACTTTTCCACCACTTACACCCTTACCAACAACATCAACATCAACTCTCAGTTTGGGGTTACCTCTATTATCACCACTCATTCAAAAAAATCCCCCAAACATCAATCAAAGTGTCATACCAAATCCTCCCATCTTGCTATCAATATCACAACAACATATGGAAACCATCCCAATAACACAAGCAACCACAACGTCATCAACCATTCCCCAAAACATGGTCTCTCAAGGACCAAGCATATCAATCACACCATCCAATACAATCCCAATCATCAATACGATGGTGCCTCTCATCACGAAAACAAACACCATACCAAATCCACCACTACCACCACCACCTCCACCACCAAACACAAATATTTCAAGCCAATATAGCATTTCATTACAAGGTGCTCAACAAGCTACCTATCAAAAGGCACTTCAACAAATCCAAAATCAACAAGTTGCACAACTAGCTGCTCAGCAAGCACAAACACAATTAGCTACACATAAAGCACAACAAGCATAGAAGGTTTCTCAAGCTCAAGCCCTATTACAACAACAAGAAGTTGCACAAGCCGTGCAGGCCACACAAGACACATAGGATGCACAAGACACACAAGCTACAAATATTGCACAAGCTGCCCAACAAGCACAAGTGCAAGCTTTAGCCCAATACCAAGCTCAAAAAGCGTAGACACAAGCACAAGCACAGACACAAGCACAGTACCTCAAACAACAATAAGTATCCCAACAACAAGCATACCAACAAGTGTTGAAGAAATACCAAGAGCAGTAAGAAGCAACCCAACTAGCAGCCCAACAACAAGCATTGTTGGTGCAATAGCAACAACAAGCTCAACAACAGGCACTATTGGCACAACTACAATAGGATCAACAAAAAAAATGGTTGATACAATAGAAATTACAAGAATAGTTGGTGCAGCAAAATGTGCAAGCACCGTCCACCAACACACCAACCAATCCACCCATCCCTCCAACAAGCGAACCACCGCAGAACACCATCATCCCACCCCTCCATCTGCAAAACGACGTAACAACACAAATCAAGTTACTCTCACAACAAGTGCTTGATCTTCAATAAGGGAAAACCACAAAGACACCCAACAACTTGTGTCCCTATCCATTTGATAGTAGTCTTGTAATGAAACCATTCCCAAAGGGATTTGAGATCCTCAAATTTGATAAATACTATGGGGTGGGAAACCCTTAAGATCACATTAAGGAATTCCAAGTTCATTGCATCGAAGTCATTTATGATGATACATATCTGATGCGGCTATTTCCTAGAAGTTTGGCTAGCCATGCCATGGAGTGGTTCTCTCGCTTCTCCCCTGGCATCAAAAAGTTCCAAGAGATAGTAGATGCATTCATAAAAAATTATGCATTCAATATTGGTATGGATGTTAGTATTAAGGAACTATCAACTCTTAAACAAGGAAAAAACAAATCATTTACTTCCTTCCTGCAATAATGGAGATCCAAGGCCAATAGGATCAAATGGGTCATGCCAGAAGAACAAGTTTGCACCATCATCTCCAATTTGGAAGGAACCTTAGAATTCCATCTCAAGGTGCAATGTATCACCACATATGACCAATTAATCTCCAAGGCACTTAACATTGAGAGAGCCCTTATTGCACAAGGAGGGACACCCACATATATTGAACAAAAAAAAATCACCCATCCACTAGCTATAATGAGAAACCTCGTACGTGGGAAAAAAAATAGAAACATTACCAAAGATGGTGTTGTTGACACCAAAGTTGTCATCGGTGCTCCTCAACAAAACACACTAGCACCCCAACAACAACCCCAAAACAACCATCAAAAAAATCATCAAGCTAACATTGTGACTCAACATCCAAACAATCAAACAATAAAAAACATGAATGATCACAGGGGACCACCCCAACAAAACAAAAACTCCCTCTAGTGGAAGTACACTACTCCTGAGGAATCGATTAAATTCATCATGAAGAGGCTAGTGGCAGAGAAACTCATCACAATCCCCACTTATGAAAACTATTAAGAGCCCTTGGTGAAACTGATGTGGTACAATAAAAATAACCTTTGTGATTTCCATAAGATCAAGGGATACACAATTTCCAGTTGTATGAGGTTGAAAAACTTAATTCAAGACCTCATTGATGATAAAATCATAAATGTGGAACAACCAATGTGAAACCAAAATCTCAAAATCTACATGAATTAGATGCCCAATCATAACAACAAAGGGAACAATAACAATGATAAGGGGAAGGGTGCATTCAAAAGCATGAATCATGTATACGACCATGTCGTCACATCCCTAGATGACTATTTCACTGTCATCACCATCAAAGGAGCCCAAGCTGATTGTGGAGTCACCACAAGAGGCATAAATATTACCATCGTAGGGTCATCTCAGCATCCTAGAGCACCCACTTCCAGCCTAAGACCCACTCCTAGTGGCTATAATCTCCTTGACCAGTTGAAAAGAACCCCAACTTAGATCTCCATCATGGAGTTGCTGAAGATTTCATTGACCCACAAAAAGATCCTTGAAGAAGCATTAGCTTCATCCATCATCTTTGCAAATCTTGATGCTAAAAAATTCCAAGCTATGGTCAAAAACATCATTACCCCAAATCTTTTTACATTCTCTGATCAAGACTTTCCCACCCAACCATTTCACAATTGCGCACTCCATCTGGAGGCCCTAGTGCATAAGAACAAAGTCAAGAGAGTCTTGGTGGATGGAGGTTCGGGTTTAAACATTTGTTCCCTTAAGCTCATAAAGAATTTGGGAATCTCAGAGGATTCCATTGAAAAAGGAAAAGGCATCACAATCAGGGCTTATGATGATCTAGAAAGAGTGTCTAAGGTAACTATCTAACTCCCTATTCAAGTAGGGCCAACAATTATGGAAACTACCTGTCAGGTCCTTGACCTTGATTTTCCTTACAACATTCTCCTAGGATGTCTATGGATCCATGGGATGCAAGCTATCACATCAACCTTCCACCAATGTGTCAAGTTCACATACCAAGTCCAAGAGGTTACTATCCATGGGAATCCCAAACCCTTTTCTTATTGCAAGAGCCTAGAAGCAAAATATTACAAAATCCCCCAAGTTCCAAATAATGATGAAGACCCCTCAACTCCATATATTGATCCAACTACTCTCGCCTCCACTTCTGAGATAGAGACACCTGCCATCCCCACCATCTCTAAAATCAAGGTCATTATCCAGGACAATGGGTGTGGACACTATACAATTCCAAAAAATGCTTATGTGGTAGGAGAGTTACCACAATCTCCCAAGTCACGAGGACGACCACAATCAAATGATGCTTCTTCATCGCAAAGCTTCACAACAAGCTCATCCAACTTCAAAAGTTGGAGAGATCTCAGTCAGGAAGTAATAGAAGAGGATCCATCCCATCTCCTGTACCAAGACAATAGACTTACAACTGATCTACCTATGGATGATAGTAGTAAAGGTTTCTAGATGATGCTCGCCATGGGCTATGAAAAAAATAGTAAGCTTGGACAAAATGATAATGGGCTTCTAATACCCATCATTCCTAAGACGTGAATGAAAAATCTTGGCCTCAGATGTACCTCTCCGATTATAACCATACATGGCTGAAATCCCCTAGTTAAGAAGGTCAAAAATCCTCAGCAAATGATAGTCTCCCTTTAATTACTTGTATCCACTGGCATGCCTTTAGACAATTTCACATTTGACATAACCAATGTTTGCAGTAGTAGTGATGAGGAAAATGCCAATAACTGACTTACCTATGCTTTTTGAGAATTCCTCTTTCCTTCTGATTAGTACCATGTCATTTGAGTCAACCTAGTCTACCCCTAGCTCATTGATTACAACCAACGAGGACAACCAATTGTGGACACTTTTGAAAATGATGAAGTTCTCTCAGAATTCATGGGATTGCAGAGCACAGTACCATGCGAAGATCACAAGGTTGGGTTTTACATCATCCTAGACAAACAAGCTTACTATGGGGAGATGATTGAATCCTTTAGTCACAAAAGTGAAAACTTGAGAATAATCTCAAGGTCTTGGAGTGAAAACCATAATGTGACACTCTTTGACCCAAAAATAGTAAAAATAAAGGACAAATCCAATGGTGAAAACCTCTTTGAGGTGCTCTAGGATGAAGGATTCAATCTTCCCCTTAGTGCTCTACATTAGGAAAAGTCAGCAGTTCTAGCCAAGAAGTGCAACCTAGTCAACTTGGGAATAGAGGAAACTCTGCATATCACATTTTATGTTGAATCATTGATGGCAAAAGAATAGGAGCTTCTAGCTACTTTATTAAGTGAGAGAAAGGTCAACTTTGCATGGAGCTATGCCGACATGCCACAACTTGATCTAGAGATTGTGGTCCATCATCTAGCAGTTTACCCTGAAGCAAAGCCTGTTAGGAAAAAACTCAAGAAAAAGCATCCCCAAATAGCCTTGTTAGTAAAAATGGAATTGAAGAAGCTACCTAATGCAGGGTTCATATGACCAATTGACTATTCAGAGTGGGTATCAAATTTGTTTCATGTTTCAAAGCCTGATGGGGGCATCTATATATGGACAAATTTTAGAAACTTGAATAAGGCATGTCCCAGAGATGACTACCCACTTCCCAACATTGATATGATTGTAGATATGACCGTAGGACATGAGATGCTTTCACTAATGGATGGATCCTTCGGGTATAGCCAAGGAGGATCAACACAAAACAACTTTTACTTATCCATGGGGGACATATTGCTCGAATAGGATGTCGTTTGGCCTAAAGAATTTTGGAGCAACATATCAAAGGGCCATGACCTTAATATTTCATGAAATGATCCATAAGACAGTGGAAGACTATGTTGACAACATATTGGTAAAATACAGAAAGAGACGAGACCACATAGTAGCATTGAGTGCCATCTTTGATAGAATGGAGGAATACAAGGTCTGCCTTAATCCAAAAAAGTGTGTCTTTGATGTACAATTAGGGAAGCTATTGGGATACATTGTGCCTATGAGGGGAATTGAAATATATCTCGCTAAGGTAAAGGAAATCCTCAAGATGGAGGCACCTAAGACATTGAAACAGTTGAGAGGCTTACAAGGTAGGCTCCAGTCCATCCACTAGTTCATAACTCAACTAGAAGACAAGTCAATTCCATATTCTCACCTACTCCACAAGCGGGTAGAGTACAAGTGGGATGAAAAATGTGATCAAGCCTTTAACAAGATCAAAGAGTATTTGCTCACACCTCCTATGCTTATGCCACCAATCTCAAGTAAACCTCTAATCCTCTACATATCAGCAACAACATCAGCTCTCAGTGCTCTCCTAGCTCAGCACAATGAAAACAAAATAGAGAGGGCCATCTACTACATCAGCTAAACCATGGTAGGGCATGAGTTAAATTATTCCTTCATCAAAAAATCTTGTCTAGTAGTGGTGTTTGCCTCACAGAAGTTCAAATACTACATGTTAACACACAAAATCAAGCTCATTGCCAAGATCAACCCACTCAAATACCCAATTTCCAAGGTAGTGTTCATAGGAAGGATGGCCAAATGTGTCATGATCCTATCATAATATGACATTGAGTACGCGGAACATAAGGCCATCAAAGGGAAAGCTATTGCAAACCAATTGGTAGAAGCACCAATATACTTAGAGAATCTATTGATTTCAGAGTTCCTTGATGAATCCATCTTCAACTTAAGCATAGAAAACAACTATAAGTTATAGTTTGATGGTTCCTACACATAACATGGATTGGGGGCTGTTGTCTTTTTCATCACTCCATAGGGAGACTGCATACCAAGGTCCTACAAATTGGAATTTCCCTACACAAACAATATCGTAGAATATGAGGCTCTAACCATAGGACTCAGACTAGCAGTGCAGTGGAATATCATGGCTCTCAAGGTATATGGGGAGTCATAGCTAATAATCAATCAAGTGAATGATGAGTATCAGACTAAAGATGACAAGCTCACTCCATACAAGAAATTAGTGGAAATTCTTAAGGAGTCCTTCATTGAGATCACATTCAAGAAGATACCTAGAGCAAACAATAGAGTGATAGATGTCATGGCAACAATTGGATCCCTATTAGATATCCCTCACAATGTCCCAAAGCATGAATTCCTGGTAGAGCAGCTTCTCATGCCTGCATTTGAGGTACTAGAGTCAAAAATTTTGTGTGAAATCATCGGTCCCAGTGATCCATGGTACCATGACATATACACTTATCTAAGAATAGGAGTCCTCCCAGCTGACATAACCTCAAACCTTAAGAAAAACTTTGTCAAGAAAGCATCTTTATTTTTCATCCTAGGAGAAACCCTTTACCGAAGGAGCATAAAAGGAACCCTATTACACTACTTAAATGTTGAGGACGCATTGAACACCTTAACCAGGGTGCATAATGGAATATGTGGTTCACACTCAAGTGGTATGACCTTGGCCAAGAAATTGTTGAGGATAGGGTATTATTGGCTTACTATGGAAAGATAAGCACATGACTATGTTAAAAGGTGTTTACAATATCAACATCATGGGGAACTCATCTATACACCAGCTCAAGAGCTTCATCCCATCATCACACCACGACCCTCTTTGTAGTGGGGTCTTGATCTCATTGGAAAAATCACCCCTACCTCATCTAGTGGCCACAAGTTTATCATTACTACTATTGAGTAATTCACAAAGTGGGTAGAAGCCATACCAATGACATACATAACTAGAAAGTGGTTATCAAAGTTCATCTTGAACTACTTAATATGCCACTATAGTGTCCCACAATTCATTATCTCAGATAATGGGACATCATTCAAAAATTAGGATGTCTATGACCTATGCTATAATTTCATAATCCAACATTGCTTTTCTACTCCATATTATCCCTAAGGCAATGGCCAAGTAGAAGCTACCAATAAAACCATTTTGAAGATCCTCAAGAAGACGGTCAATGACGCAAGTCATGACTGACATTTGTAGCTAAATCCCACCCTCTGGGCCTATCAAACTAGCATCCGCACACCCATAGGTGCCACCCCCTTCTCCCTAGTCTACAAATCATAAGCCATATTACCCATCAAGATTGAGCTCTCGTCATTAAGAATATCATTACAGAATCTCATCACAGATGAGGAGTACTGGGTATCAAGACTGAACAACCTATAACTACTAGATGAACAACAAATGGAGGCATTAAATCACTTTCAGGTATATAAGAACCGACTCAAGAGGAACTATAACAAGAAGATTAGGAGCAAGACCTTCCAAGTCCGAGAGCTTGTGCTAAAGGAGAACCAAAAGAACATCCCAAATCCAAATGGCAAAGGAAAATTTGAACCCAACTGGTTGGAGCCATTCATCATCACAACAAGTTAGAATTCAGGGGCATATTAGTTATCAACACTCGAAGGGGAACCTCTGTAGGAGCCCATCAACAACTCCCATCTCAAAAAGTTTTATGCCTAAAAAAAAATCTTCCAAGGTATAGAACCAAAAAAAAAAAATTAGAAAATGTCCTAAAAAAATGGTCACCTTGATGAAAACCTAGAAAATAGGCATCTTGGTGACAACAAAAAAATAAAAAAATAAAAAAAATAAAATAAAAATCAGAAAAAGGATTAAAAATAGTAAAAAGAGAAAAATCATCCTCTAGTGAAAACCACTTCGGTGGCGCTTTGGGAAAGTACCTTGGTAAAAACCTGGAAAACAAGCACCTTGTGTGAATAAGCACTTTCCATCCACCAGGATCTCCATAGCTTGTTCTGCATCATTTCTCCATCATGCTTTCATCATCATCCATCACCCATCCATGTCCGCATCATAGCTTGGTCCTATGTTTGTGTCATGATCTCTCGTAGTACTACTTGGCCCATTCTCAAGGTCCGTTTGTCCTGCCTCTATCGGGGTAGCCTATTTCTTCACACTAGGGGCATGTTCTCATTGGATCGAATTTGTGTATGTTCTTGAAATCCCAAAATCAAAAAATCCAAAAACATCATAAAATCAAAAAAATCCCAAAACATTCAAAACATATCAAAATCCAAAAATAGGTCAAAAAGTTAGTCAAAATAATAAAAAAAGGGTCATCTTGTCAAAATATTTCATCTCTGAGCTTTGAATGTAGGCAAGGTTGATCTTTGATCATCCCCTAAGACACTTAGGTCAATCCTCTAGGAGTCCATCATAATAAACTAGCAATCCAACTGTTCATATCTCATCAATAATTAATTATGTGTCAGTCAAACTATGTGGTCTCTATGTGTATAACGTAGGAAAGGCTAATATATTGATTAGCCCTTGAGGCCCCTAGGATAGGTCTTTAGGTTAGGTCCTGGTCAAAATCTCGAAAAACTCCAAAAAAATTCAAAATTTTAAAATCAAAACATTTGCAAAATCTCAAAAATACCAAAACTAGCCTCAAAACATTTCAAAAACATCAAAAACATCCAAATATTTGAAAAAAATCCATTCGTGTCATCTAAATTACACCCACAATAAACATCCACTCATAATAAATCAATCATCATTCTCAACCTTTGGTAAAATAGTCATAAACAAGTCTACTAGTTCAAAAGTGAAAACTCAAACGTCAAAGTCTCAAGTCTAGGTTAGTACTTAAACAAGTTGGTCAACTCTTTGTGTCAATAGCCTATCATCCAATCAGTCCCATATCAAATCATCCGATATCGTCATTTCCTAGGATGCATCCTTCCTACAATGGACATCAATATCAGGCATCATCATAGTTTAGTCTTGGCTAGCGGTATTGAAGAACATTAGCTTGTTTTCTTACTTTATCTGTCTTTTGAATTATCTTTTTTGTGCTCATTCCAATGACCTCTCAATGATGTCCCAAATGAAGGAATTTAGAGAGATAGAAATGGGGCAATGATCATGATCTTTTTATTTTTTGTATTTGTTGGATATTCTTGTAATATAACTTGGTTATGCGTGCTTTCCTTGGTTTGTAGGGAAGATGTTTTAGGTTTCTTGTTAACCACATAGGAAGGCTTGCTTTTCTATGTTTTGCTCTGCGATGTTTGAAACATCCGAACTACATTCTGAATGAGGTTCCATATGCTAGGGGTGAACAAGAATACTCCTATCTAATTGTTGAATCAAAGTCCATTACACTAGGTACAATGCCATCCTGGTTCTTTATACCTTGATGTATTGTACCCCATGTATAATCAAACATAAGGTAATTGGCCCTTTTAAAAATCCCAACTCCTCAGAAAATCATCATCATCATTATCATCATCATCTCATGTCTTGTTGGAATCTCTTTCTTTCTTCTATCTCCTTTTCCACACTACCATGGTACCATGATAGTTAATCACAAATCATTATCGTCATTGCATTCATCCTACATCCACAAACCATCAGCATATTACATATTGCATAGAAATAATTAATCATACCACATGCATTTCATCTCCATCATCGAATAATATAGATTGGTTATTCTAAGTATCTCATGAAACATAACATTGCATTTATTACATAATCATCCCATATAACCCATATTACATATACCAAAAGCACCCATTGCATAATCACATGAGCATGTCATTTATGTAAGCATTAGTAACAATCCATATACATCATATATCATATATCAAAGCATCCATTTGCATATCATGAACGTCATATCATAACACATAAGTTATTACATAAAGAATCATTTCATACATCATACATTCATCATACATCATTATATCATATTACCATCATAAGTGCATATCATACATAATAAAATTACATACATCTTATCATCCATCAAAGTGCGTAATATAGATCTGTTAGTCTAAGTGTTTGCATAACATAACATTTTTCATACATCATAAAAAGTACATAAGAAAAGGTACTAAAAAAAGAAAAGCATCCATAAACCATCACATTACATCATCACATAAGCATTATATATTCCCATCATCATAGTGTCATAACATAGAACATCATTGCACAACATATAGAAATAAGATCCATCCACAAAGCATAAAGTAGAATAGGACACATCATATCAGATACACATAATCTCATCTCATATATCATCAAAATAAATATATTGTCATGGTACAAAAGAATCAGATCAAGTATGTATCAAATGCATAAAGTACAAGGGCCCACTGGGCTATCAAAAATGAACCCATAGGGCACAAAAATAATTTTGTATCTGATCAAAACTGGGGCTAACCCTATTGGCTGCTACCCTCACCACCTTCTCTCTCCTCATGCTCCTTTGTGGGTCTGTGGTCTGTCCACTGTGAAAAGTATAGGACTTGAGCTACTCTCGACACTCCCTAATGATAGTGCATCCTACAATAATTGGACTCTTGGATGGCCTCCCTGTATGATCGAATTGGTACAATGCTTTGGGAGGAGGACGTATACATTCTCTCAATCTACTGTTGTTTACCCATCTCTGCCTCTGCCTATAGCTTTGTAGCCTTTCTCTATTGGAGCACCTGGTCCTGCTCTACCCATAACTGATCCCTCTCAGCTGTGAGTTCCTGTACCTATGCCTATAACTAGAGAATCTTACCTTTCTTGGGGTCTAGCTGCACATGTGGTTGATTGTAGCCCCCATCTCTAGGTGGTGTCGGAACCTTATCCTAATGCCCATCCTGTCATCCCAGGTCTGGATCCTACCTAGGGACATCCTGTCTCTGCTCAACCACCTATGAATCTAGGTGTGGCTGATCTTGTGGCCCCCTCTCCTAATTTGGCTAATGTGGTGGTGGTCCTCCCCCTCCTTGGTCCTCATCTTCATCCCCTCAGCCTCATCCTACTCCCCTACCTCTAGCTTTGCATCGGTAGATGGTGTCCTTGGCACTATAAATCTAAGGGGTGGCCTGAACTAGTCTCTATATTCCTATGTGGTCCCTATATTGGCCTATCCCTGATCATATAGCCATGGCCTGACCACTAGCTGCATAAAACTTTGCACTACCTCGTGTGCAGGTATATATTGGGCCCAAGAGCTCTGGCTCATCGTACATGCAAATATAGCAACATACTGATCATCTAGCTTATCTTTCAGCTCTCTGAACTTCCATTGCACTCTACTTGGCAGGTACATCTTAAGCATCGTGAGCTCTCTTCTCTACATCAATCTATCTTGGCAAGCCAAAAAGAGCTACTACACATCATCATACCATGCGGGCCATCCAAGGTATGGCCGCTAGGTGAAGGATCGCATGTCATCCAAAAATCTTTTGCAATGAGGAATCTTGTGTTGACCTATATGTGTAAAGGAGACACCTCCTTTGTATCGCTAGACAATTGGATCATCTATCTCCATATCAACTAAAACAACTCTCGGGTGAAGCACAACAATGTGCTCCTAGGCCTAGATATGAAGGAGTGTAACTCCAACCCCGATAGCTTGGTCGTCAAGGTATGCAAACTCATGAAGATCTCTATATAACGAGGCCAACAAAATTGGCCCCCATGCAAAGAATACTCACCTTTGGACCATGTGCTCCGAAGCAAGCCCCCATCTAGGACTAAACTATCGGGCCCACCGATCTGGTGTGACGAGACCTAATATGATGGATGCAATAACTAATCAAAAGGGTGAAACGACGAGCCTATAATTCTCCAACTCGATCTGACCCTCCCAGAAAACAAGCTCATCAAGGTCGATAACATCATAACAGGCCTCCCTCTTGGCATCCACATCATGAATCATGCACTTTCCGTGGATGGGCAATCTATGAATCCACCAAATGTCCTCTAGTGTGACCATTGCCTCACCTATCAGAAGGTGGAACGAGGATGTCTTGCTATGCCATCTCTCAGCGAGTTCCATCATCATACCCAAGTGTGTCCTCATGAGCGGTGTGTAAGCAATGTACCACAGTCTGATCACCCCTAGATGCTCCTGCTATCACTCAAGCATGCCCTGCAAAACAATGAAAAGTACCTAGTACATGTGCTCACATGAGTGAAGTATTGACACCTCCTCCTGCATCAAGAAAGCCATCCCATCAGAATTCATCAAAAATCATGATCCTGCTTGATCTCGGCATACCCCAAACAACTTGCACATCATTGTTTGTGGGTGCGGTGCACTTTGAAAGTTTCAAACTACGCCACTAGAGGCCTTTGGCCCTCAAACTCCTTTGTGGCATCGTAGTTTGAGGTGCGGTCTAGTTTAGCCCTAAACCCTAATTTGTAAAAAGACCCATCATGACACAATCTTCATAGGTTGCTCCATTTGGAGTTTAAACCCTAATTCCAAACTACGTTGCAGCATCACTATTCGTGACTGCAGCGTAGTTTGAGGTTGCACAGTGTTGAAAGAGCCTTTCTAACAACACTATATTGGAATGCTCCTAAAGGACCTAAATCCGAGGCTAATAAATGCACGTGTAAATAAAAAAATGAGGTCAAGTCAAGTTGACTTACCAGTGGTCTAGTGGTAGGTAGCCTCTGGTGTGTGCATACTCGGTCAAGGATGTGTCGAGGGAGCTGTTGTTGCACCATCTCAAGAAGGGGTCAGAGCTCAAATCACATAAATCTCTAAGGGTTGAATGTGCAAATGAATTAGAAATGTCCCCTCGAGGCCTATTTAAGCCTAAAAAGTAGGGCTTTTTGACCCCATTTAGCTGTCTTGTCAGGGTTTTACCCCCCCTTGAACCTTTTTCTATCTGTCCATTGGCTGTTTTGCATTAGTTTGGCATGTTTTTGATCCTCTAGAGCCTTTATGGACCTGTCGGGCACCTTGTCCTCTTTTTTCGTGAGATCACCCAAAAGGTTGAAATTTTCATCCGATCTCTCGAGGGGGCAATATATTGACATAATTTTTCCATCGGGGCAGTAGTGGGGCAATTTTGAAAATCGAGAATTTTTTGAATTTTGATCAAGACAAATTATTCTTTGAAACAACACAACAAGTACTTTGCTTCAAAGAGGGGAAAAATGTAGACATGGAAAATATACCGATACACTTGATCTCGATTTACTAACACCATTTCATCTTAATCACCTTCTCAGCTTATCATCAATCTTTGCCCCTTAATTAAATAAATAATCATTTATCTGATTAAGTCATTCTCTCTTGTTAATTAAATCAATCAATCTGATCTAATTAACCCTAGGTCTCTATTTAATTAAATAATTTATTTTATTTTATTAAATCTCTAAAGTCATCATACTAAATTAAATAAATTAAACCTTGTTTAATTTAATCTAACATCATCCCCTTTAGTTAAATAAGTCAAATCCTTTATTTAATTAAATCTAAATCACATTCTTCTTATCTTTTGATTTAAATCAACCCAAAAATATAAATCAAATATAGTAACATCATCTAATCTCTAATTAAATTAATTAAACCTTGATTAATTTAATCTTAATCCATGTCCCATCCTCTAGCTTTTGCCACTTGCACATGAAAATACATTTAATTGATTTATCAAATCCCTATTTTCTCTCAAGATGGCATAAAAAAGAAAATATTCCTCCAAGTGGATTTGTCCTTCCAACAAGACATTCATTCCCTCTTACATGTCCTTGTGCATTGAGCCAAGTGGCATTTGATTCCTTCTTTTTCCCTTTTGCATTTCATTTCACTATTTTCAAATTCCACCAAATTTTATTTATTGTGCACATTCATCAAAATGTGCTCAAGCTTCCCCCATTCACATCTTGACAAGTGGCACTTGCCCATTGTATGTTGAATGATGGACCACCTTGCTCCATTTTTTTCATTCCTCCAACTTGTCTTTCTATAAATAAGAGGCTTCTCTCCTCATTTTGATCATCCACAATTTGAGCAAGTCTAATATACTCAATTTCAAGCATCTCTATTTTCATCCATTTTATCAAGATCTTAGCTAGGTTATGGAGATTTATCATCATGGAGCTCAATTGAATCTTCACGAAAGTGGATCACTCGTCAACATTGCATCATAGGAGTTGGGAAAGGGCCAATTTCCACATCAAAATGGCACCAATTCCCCCATGGGATCAAGAGTTTGCATTACATTGAATAAGATTTGATAGCTTTTATTTATATTTGCTTGTGTTCTTCATCTCATTTCTTGTTCTTTGCAATTTAAATGGATTTCATAGGGAATCTTGATACTAACTTGCATTTTATCTAATATAGTGTTTGTTTCTTGTGTTTGTGCAAGTCTAGGATTGGGGTTCCATAGTTTTGTACTGGATATTGTAGCCCATTGATATCGGGTTATGAGCATATCCTCTATTTTGAGTTTCCATAACTCAAAATTGCCACCATTGAATTTATCCATATTTATTCTTTTAGATGTTCTTATAATCTTAAACCTGCAATGAGATTACAAATTTCTCTTTGCAATAACTCCCACTAAATTGAGATATGCATAAAAAACCCTTCTAACCTGGGTATGTGTAGGATCATGATGGGCCAAAAAGTGGCAATATGATGGGTATGTGTAGGGTATGTGGCTGACGACTTTTTTTTACCCAAAATTGATGAAACGAAAAGGGTTTTTAAAGGAGATTCTAAGATTTTCACAAATATAAATTATGCTTTACTTTGAATTTAATAAATAATTATTATTCATTTTCTATTTGAATTACGACTAAAGTCTTGATTGATAGGTTGATTGAAAAACATCTATAGCTTTCAAACGGTATCACATTTTTTGAATCTAAAACATGCATCACATTCTATGCTTCACAAACTATAAGTTTAAAAAAAGAAAAAATTTAATTTCATGAAGTTCTGGCCAAGTTAAGGTGGTCAGACATACGAGTTTTTTATATTTTTTAAAATTTGTAATAAAAAATTCATAATTAATTATTTACTTGGAAAAAAATTACAAAAAAATATGCATCACATTGGGACATGAGTCCTCTACATATATCTAAAATTTAATTAAAAATATTATCATTTTATTGTGGTTAGGGTGGTGACACCTACTTCTTATTTTTTCCCTAAAATTTAAGTACTACTACATTGAAATTTCAAATTTTCACCAAATAGATTATTTAAAAAAAAAAACCTAGAAGTTTAGAAACTAAATTCAATTTTCTATATATTCTATTCTTACATATTTTTGAAATAATATAGATAACTTATTCAAATTGTTATGTCAAGTTGCCTAACTCTGATTTTTCTGAATTTTTTGCCACTTAAGGGCCTAATTTTTCCATGATGATCCTACAGATACCCACCCACCAAGGATAAAATTTTTGGCCAAGCTCTCATACCAACTAAAAGGAAAGTAGAGTGTGGAAAAAAATTCCCTAAATCTTTATTCTATTATAATTTCTTAAGAACACACATGCATTAATTTATTTTTTAAATTTGAAGCATAAAATACATAACACAAAATTTTACATGGAAAACCCCTTCAAGAAAAAATCCACACACCAAAATAAAGATCAATTGTATTATAGTAATTAGGAAATTACATACAATATTTAGAGTCTATTCTCTTCTAGGTGTAATTTCACTGTGTTACAATTCTAGAGTGATTTCGACAACATAACAGTATACATAATATTACAATAGTCTCACATACAAATGACTAAGTCATCAAACATTTTATACATCTCCAATATGGGTGCCTAAGGTTGCCATATTTCATTCCCACACTCTTTGCATGCATACAAACTATAATAGAGAACATCCATTGGTCTCAACTATTCACAAAAGAATCTGCCAATCATACTCTGACATGCACAAACTCGCAACCAATATGCAATCTTGTAGTGTGAAATTGTCATGGGTGATGATTTATGATGCCACAGTTTCTAGCGGATTGGCCAATTTTTAATATCTAGAGGTTGGGGGTGGGAAGATTGGTATGCCTTAATGTCTCTTGAATGTTGAATAAATTAGAGTTGTTGTGGAATATGACCCAAACACCATAACTTTATCAATGGGAAGGATGGTTTGTTGATAACTCTTGATAGGAATTTCAATAGTGATGTTTTCAACCTATACAAGAATGCTTAATTACCGATTGATTCAAGGGCATTAACTAGGGAGTGCCAAAGGTTAAGGGATAGATAGAGAGTGAAATGGTTGTCCTATTACAAACCAAGAGGGAAAAATAGGAAATTGAAGAGGTTTGTTAGTGAAGAATTGGAGATATTCAATTATGAAATATTTGAGGACTATTTTGTGAAGACATATTTTCTTTGTGCCAAGTATTGGGAATGGATTGAAAAACCTAGATACCAATAAAAATGATGGTATTAACAATTGACATCTAGAGTAGGGATGTTAATAATTCTTATGATTATGCAACCTTTGTTTCAAATGGGATCCAAAAGGCCTTGTGTGCCATAAAGGATAATGAAAGCATTGTACACCTTAAATGGTACTCCTTTCTATGTCATATTTTTATTTACAATGTAAGAAAGATATGGTCCTCTTGCATGTAGATAAGAGATTTTGATGCTAAAAAATGGATGCTCCCAATAGAAGATTTGACATATATATGGGACAAAAATTGTGATGTAGAAAATTACAATATTTTTTAGGAATATTTTGTCAAAGATGTTTTATAAAAATGTACACCATAGACTTGATTAGGGATTATTAGAAGAGGTAAAAATATTTTTGAGGTAAAATGAGCTCCAACCTGAGTTAGGTTGTGTTTGGTTCTTCTATTCAAATGCTACACTTATCAGAATTTATGGCTCCCCAGTGGTACCCCACATCTTTCCTAAATATATTCTTGATAGAATTATGTACTTGGATATTGAATGAAAATTAAATCAAATATATAAGGCTCATTTTAGGAATTATAAGAAACATGCAATTCTACCCTTTACACTGATATTCTCAAATTTTCAAGTCATAGCCAGAAAAGGTTTGGAATTACTTCTAAGAAATTTAATACCCTATAAAATGAGGATAGATAAGATAAGGAAATATGATCTTGATAATTGTATTCATGATGTTAGGAATAAGTATAAGATTGATCCATTCATTCATGCTTATGATCAAATTAAGTATCTAATAAAAAATTGCTCATTATCATTGAAAAATCCACAGAAAGGAGAGAAAAATGGGTCAAGATTTAGATGGAAGAAGAAATGATAAAATGAGTGGAACCCTCCTATAAATCTTCACATATAAAAATTCAAGATTCAACCCTTAAGATAATGACAATCCTTAACAATGTAACTAATTTATTGGTTAATGTGCCTTTAAAGATACCTTAGATGGATACACCTAGTTATTCATTCCAAATAATTGAGCAACCAGTATCTAAAAGCATTACATCTCTACAACAAATAGCTCCCCTTATAGAATATTTTGTGGACTATCTCATTATTCCTAATGAATTCCTAGATGATTTTGATATGGCTCAAAAAATGCACCCATGTTGACAATATTGTGGTTGAAGGACCATCCAATGAAAGAATGTTAATAAATTTTTAGACTAGAGTTTAGGTGGTTGATGATGTGAGAGAATTAGCCTACTGTCAATTCATGTAGGGCAGTAATTTCATCACCACCAAGGAATTCAAAGATTTTATCCTTAGGAATAAAGGTGAGGAGTTGCAAAACACATTGCAAGGACAACAACTCATTGATGAAAAAAATAAGGATATTATTGCTTAGTTTTGGAAAGAGGTAGATGTAGAAATATATGCCATGAAACCTTTTAAGGATGGGGAAGTAATGAAGAGTGGTGGGTGTTTACTCTTACTAGGATGGGATATATCAACTGCTATTGAATTTGATACAATCTAAAGGTAAGAAGGAAATGATCCAACTTTTGCATCTAAGGAACAAGTAGATGCACTTTATTTTGGCCCAAACTTTAACCTAAGGCATGAAATCTTAGTCATTTGGTCAATTTTTCATGAGACAAATAAACCCAAGGTTATTGATCTGATATAAATGAACTGAATAGCAATCTAAGTTTTAGAAGATTAGGAGACACAAGTTCTCTATAGAAAGGAACATTAACTATAAACACTTCCATATTTATAAAAGAAATAGTGAGAAAAATAGAAGCAAACCTCGCTAAGGCTAATGCTCAAAATTTTAATCTTGAGAGAAAATGAATAATGTTAGTGGGTTGTTATGACCACCTCAATATCAGGTTGAGAATAAATATGATCAAGAAAAGGCAACTTTGAATATGAAGCTAAATAATTTGAAAAAAGAGTTGATGGAAAGTAAAGAGGTAAAAGGGAAGGCTAGGACGAACAGTGATTTTTTTAGTGGCTAATATTTGAAATTTGGAAATCCAAAATTGGCTAATATTTCAAGCTATTTAACATGACTTGAATCGCCACATTTTCATAAAATTTTATTATAGTCTTATTTAAATCACCAAAGAATTTATTTTATTAAAAAAATTATCTTAAAAATTTTCCATATTATTTGATACATGATTAAATTAGATTTTCCTAAATTTTATAAATTATAGTAAAAATCTATATTAATTCATCATTATTATATCATAGTTATTAATTGCTTTAGGACAATATTTCTAATCTTTTTTTTTTAGATTGCAGGAATCGTCAGGTATCGTCCCCCTATAAACTATAGTGTGCTTGGTAAAAGAAATTCACATGACTGGTGATGCTGGCATGACATGCCCTTCGGTACCACGAGGATGGTGGGGAGACTAGACCTCATGACCTCTTTCCTACAATAGGATGCTTTATCCAATCGAGCTAGGCCCACTACCCCATATTTCTAATCTTTAGTTTCCACCATTGATTTATAATAGAATTTAATGGTCCTTGTTGTAATAGATGAGGTAAAATGTACCCACAATCTATAATGCTCATGGGGCCCATAATTTCAGGTCTCATGAGCATTATAGATTGTGGGTACATTTTACTTTGCAAAGTACAACAAGGGTTGTTAGATCAATGATCTAAAATTAGTTTGAGACCCATGAGAATTATAGATTGTGGGTACATTTTACCTTGTAGAATACAATGAGGGCCATTATACCATATTTTAAAATAATGGTGGCAAGTAAATATTATTGTCTACCCTATAAACCCATCAATAATTTCCACTCTTGAGCCCCTACTTTTTTATGAGAATTAATTTTAGATTGGATGGATTCACCATCATAATTAATACATTTTCCTATTATTTTTCAAGATTCACCAAAATTCTCTACAAAATTTTAGTGATGTAAAAAAAAAATGCCAATAAAGTTTTATATATTTTTTTTAAAAAGGAAAGATTCACCAATAGAAATTAATATTTTTTCCTAAAAAAATGAAAGATTTGCTAGGATTTTATATCTTTTTTTGAGGGGGTTTCTTAAAGTTGTCATTGAGGACGAAGAAGAGGGGAAAATTCACAAATATTTTTTATAGCATTTTTTTCATAGGCTATCATTCATTTTAATTCATTTAGAAGATGTATGGAATGGGTATATTATACAATGAATAATGTTCACATTATTCAAATTTCCTTAAGAGCTAGACTCCAGAGTATCCAAGACACTGGGTGTCCTAAAAGGCATTTTATATCTATGAAATGATGGAAAGAGAAAATTTTGACATAAATCCTCCAATTTAGTTAGAGGTTATTTTTGAAAGTTCAATCTCTATTAAGGATAGTATGGTATTACATGAAAGTTATTAGCTCTCCATGGAGAAATCCTTGGAAAGTTTTGATGATCTAAAACATGGCATCATACCTTCAATTTTATCTAAGGATGGAGGGATAAGGGAATATAATGTGTGGAGAGCATAATTTAGTAATATATTATATCCCATCTTGAGTTATATTTTTGTAGAAGATAATATAGATATAGAAAAAATAAATACCGTTGTGGATAGTCTAGTAAAATTGGAGGCAAGTATAATAAAGTTTGTTGATGATGCAAGAAATTAGAATGAGGAGGAATATTACTCTCATTTGAATTGCATCGTAAGAGTTTTGGCATCTTCTTGGCCTTTGAAAGATATATTTGTAGCATGGATGAAAAATTATAACTAATTAGTCATGTTCTCCTTCCATTTTGTCTCATAATGAAAATAAAAAATATCTTCTTCAACAATTTGCACAACCATCTTTTCTTCTAATGATGTATTTTTTATCTTTTGCAAGGAATTTGTATCATTATTTTTAATCCTTAGCACAAGATTGTCAGATGAATTTGTGACATTTTTCCATGGATTTTAGCTTGGTTCTCCCTTGTTTCTATAAAAACGAATTCATAGTTATTTTTTAAGGATCCTGGATTTTTGTAGGCAGAGGAATTTTGTTTTAGGTATATACATGTCGAGTCTAGGTCTTACAAGGAAGAAATACAAATGTAATTGTTAATTTTGTACATCAATTCAAAATTAGAATATATGAACATATTGTGAAGATTTCATAATCAAATGTCTCCAAATGTATATGTTGTTACTCTTATGAATAAAATTGATCAAGGATAATTTATTCTCATCATTTCCTTAACTACAAATGAGTGTTTCCCATATAGCTTCTATTAAGGTAATATATTAAATTGTTGTATCCAAAATATTGAGATTCTAATATATTTATGGATTACTAAGAATAATTGGTTGTAAATACTAAAGGTTATCATTGTGAGGAAATGATACATGAGCTTATACATATTTTTTTTTAATTTGTTGTTAAAATGATAATTACACCTCTTTTTGACTTTGTAACCTAGGTTTAAGGCACCAACCTAAGTATGAAGATTGATTGCATATCCATGGTCATTGTAATTGATTCCTTAAAGTTTATTCATTGTCTCAAAGTGAGTGACATATAATAGTTTCCAATAATTTAGCAAATTAAGTTTATTCTATCTACAATTCTTGACATATTTCATGAGAGCATTTCTATTTAAACAATATATTGGTGTGAATTGTGTTTAATTTCCTTTGATATTCTAAGGATCAATATCCTAGGTCTTGCAAAACCTAATGTGCAGAGGATACAATTATAGAATCAATGTCATTTTTGTTGGTCAACCTCTTGAAACCTTTGAGCATAAGAATTTTAAATTTCTTAGATGGTTTCAAGAATTAGTTGGGATTTTAAAGAAAACCAATATTCCTTTGATGGATTCTACTATGTAGATGGAAGGTGTTTCCACCTTGTTCATTATCAAGTTATATCTAATACCATGCCCAAAATACAAACGTGTGATCTCCACCAATATATTTAAAATATATTAATGTGTATACAACCTTGAATGTGATAAATAAAAACTTTTTGTGAATAGAATTTCATCACAATCTTTTGGGGATGTAGAAAAATAATGATGGTAGTTTTTTCTTAAATTGGTAATAGAGGAAAATAAAAAGGGATTGATTTACCAAACATTCCTTAACTTGCTCTCGTTTATGACATGGACACTATGTAAGGTATTCCACACTTCCAAATCCTTATTTAAAATTTCACCACCAAGATGTCTACTAGAGGAGTTCACATGGGACCATAGAATTAAGTTTTTTTGGCTAGGTGTTGTTGTAGGGGGGTGTAAAGGTCAAATATAGTCACTAAAGGGCTAAGAGGGAAAAAATCATATCCAAACATAGAAATAACCCTATAAAAAATATAAATTTGACAAAAATATGGTAGAGGGAAAAAATCCAAGCCCCCTCCACTAGATAAAAATTTATTTTTCAAATTTGATTAAATGAAAGGTATTTATTCATTTTCAAGTCTTCTACACTTGATGGAAATATTTATTTGGCTCCACAAAAGTATAATGATAGGGATAAGTCTAGGAGTTACCTTGATTCAAGAAGGGACATGCAATCATTTCTCTAATACCATGTTGGAGAAGCCAAGATCTTTGAATGCAACATGTGATGTGGTAAAGAGGGATGTAGGGTCTAAATCATACTTTCTCAACATTACATTAGAAAGCAACCAAAATTGATCACATACATCTACTTGGCTACTAACCTCAATGGAAGAGCCAAAATGGTGATCACATTTTTGGTTCTTGTTTGGGGGGTTTGATATTTATTTGATTGATTATGAGTTAACTTAATTTAATTATGTAAATGTGTTTTTATGTACACTATGAACCTACACAAAATTAATGTACATACAGATAATTGTAGAACTGAAATATATAAATGTGCCATAGAATAATAGAGTGTAGAGACATATGAACCTTGCATAATAGTTTTGTAAATCCACATGTATATTAATATCCCCATTCACATGAGATGGATGAATACTTTATGGTAAGAGAGTTTCATTATTGTTATGGGAAAGGAATAAATTTTAAAGTATTTTTATTGTAAGAGGAAGAAATCGATAGGTCTTGTAGACTTGTGGGGAAGGTGAATAGGTAAGTTCGAAGGATAGTATATGTATTTTTCATGTATAGGTGCTATATTGTTAAGATGAGTTTGACTAAAAGGTAGGAAAGGTATTGTTTAGGGAGCAATCAATGGTCTCCTCTTCTTGCACCAAGACATCCTAGCTAGGAGGGAATGCATTTAGAGAGGACACATGAGTTTCATTTTTTGTTGGAGAACTATTACCAAAGGTGCACAATAAAATATTAACCAAGGATTTCAAAGAAGAAATAATTTTTCCAAACACTCAAAATTTTAAAAAATTTTGATTAGATTAAGATGGGAAGGGCTCGTATCCTTTTACAAAACAACCATCGAGGCTAAATGAGGGTTTTGCGAGAAGTGAAACACCTAGAAAGAAAAAACAAAAGAAACAACACTAATCAACTACCAAAAACAAGAAAAATAGTAGACTAAGTAAAACCAATAGGGGACTGAAATAGTCACTAGTCTCCCAAAATCCTAAGACCACTAATATTCTGCTACTCCTTAGCCAAGAAGTGGAGCTTCTCCTCAAATGACAAGGGTCCCTTCTGAATAGCTTGGGTCTTCATGGTAATGTCTTGAGCCGCACTGCCCACCACCTTACCTTTTTTTGTATGTGGCTATCATCAAGATCACTGTCAACCACCCTTTTACCATGACTAATCCTAATTTATTATTGAAAAACTTGGATGTTCAAAGTGGTATTCTTCACATACTTCTTGTAATCAATAATCTCTTGGAGACATTGCATGGTTTTTTCCTAGTTGCTATGAATAATAGCAATCTCCTCCTTTGTGCTTATCTAATCTAATATACCTCCTTGTCACAATTGGCCCAATGATAAAAAATCTTAGCAAGGGAGGAAAGCATATCCCAATGACCACTGTCCTCAACCTCACCCAGCCATGGAGCCTATTGGTCAAGAACCTTAATTTCCAACGCCTGGATTATTTCCTTAGTAGTAAGAAGCTGACCTAGAAGCTAGTTGAGGTTGTCATTTTGGACACTAATAGTTGTAAAATTTTCATTTATTTTTTCTTAAGGGGATCACAAGAAGCATAATTATCATTACCCACATTGGGGTTAGTAGAGGTCCCATCCAAATTAATGCAAAGTTTAGGGGAATTATGGGGGCTAGGAGGGTTAATGCTAGGAGGAGTGTTGGGGACATCAAAAAACTCTGTACAAATAGGGGAATGCGTGGGAGAATTTCCAAGGGTAGGATTCCAAGGCTCATCATCTGAGTTATCCAAGTTATCAGAGTTGGAGGTGGAAATAGGAGTAGCCACAGGAAAGGACAAACTTTAATGGGGTTGAGAGTAGTTTCATCATTAGTAGGGGTTTTTACCTAGGCATGGGTGATGCAACGAGTGGTGGGTGAGGTTTCATCTAGGGTGAAAGTGGGAATAATTCCATCAAGGGGGTTGGTGGGGTTGCGAATAACCAAAGTGTTCCTTTTGGAAGTGGTTGGGGAGGGAAAAAATGTGGCTTGGTGTTGAAAGAGGCAGAAAATTAAACCCTAGTATATGGGGATATTTTTACCTTTACCATGGACATTCTTAATGGTCTATTCAAGCGATGAAAAAGTATAGAAAGAGAAATTCTTTTTATAGTTATAGTAGAAATGGTTAAGCATGGGAAAGAGATAGGCATGAAAAAAATGGAAATGACCCTCTAGCATGACGTACCTCATCAACACCTCAACAATTTTTCTCCACACCCCAAGATGGTAAACCCTATTGCATATATTTTGAAGTTTGTTAAATTTTTCCCCATCTTTCAAAAATCCCTTTAGGACTTCATGGGATGTAGGCACCATCTAATGAAAGTCCTATCACCTCCATAATCAACTCATCGTTCATAGTGAAGGAGCACCTGCCAATAGTGATGGTGTCATCCTTCTAGGAGTTAGCAAACTCAACAAATAATTTAGAGTCATTCCCCTTCATGCCTGTTGGTTTTTTTTAAATACCCAGTCCGATCTCACATATAATCTATGGATTTAATGATTTCTAATGATTGGTTATATGGAGGGATTGGCCAACTAACAGGTGAAAGTTTTCTAAACTCTCCCTCTACACTTCTGGCTCTACAAAACATGAGAGGGTGATTCCTAAAATGTATCTTTTAGATATGTAGACAAGTAAAATATACCGATTGACATTATGCATCTGATGCTGACTACTAACATCGTTTAATCCTGAATCATCCCTCAGTCTAACCATTTAATCAAATCCCCTTATCTGATTAAATTCATCAATATTCCTACCTTAATTAAATAAATCATTTTATCTAATTAAGTCACTCTCTTTTGTTAATTAAATCAATCATCTGATCTAATTATCCTTATTTAATTAAATAATCAATTTTTTTTTATTAAATCTCTTAAGTCTATCTATTAAATTAAATATATTAAAACCTTATTTAATTTAATCTAACACCATCTCTTTTAATTGAATAAATCAAAATCTTTATTTAATTAGTCTCTTATCATATTCTTCTCTTATTTGATTTAAATAAATCCATAAATTTGAGTCAAATAGGTCACATCATCTAATATCTCATTAAATTAATTAACCCTTGATTAATTTAATCTCTTGTGATGTCCCATCCTCTAGATTTTGCAAGTTGCACATGAAAATAGATTTAATTCATTTATTAAATCTCTATTTTCCTCACAAGGCATCTTTTGGAATATTCTCCAAGTTTGAATTCAAAAATTCCAAGTGGACATGTACATCCAACAAGGCAATAAATCCATTTTACATGTCCTTTTCCTTGAGCCAAGTGGCATTTATTACATTTTCCCTTCCCTCTTGCAAGTCATTTCAACAAATTTGAAATTTAAAAATATGCATTTATCGGCACAATCCCCAAATCTTGCACATCCTCCATCCACTCATAGATTGACAAGTGGCATCTTGCCATTGGATGAATGTTAGTCCCACATTGCTCAAATTTGGACATTCATCCATCTTGGCATTCTATAAATAAAGAGCTCATATCCTCATTTTATTATCCACAGCTTATGCAAAGTTACCATGCTCAAATATCTACCAAATTTCATCAATCATTATTGAATCATAGTTAGGTTTATGCATATTTTGGCTTGGATCACTCTTCAACATCAACAAAGTGGATCAAATCTTCATCAACACATCAAGTTTGCATCATAGGAGTTGGGAAAGGGCCAATTTTCACATCAAATTGGCACCAATTCCCCCATGGGATCAAGAGTTTGCTTAATTAGGATTCAATCTTTTTTTTGTCATTTTCTTTGTGATCTTCATGGTTTTCTTCCTAATTTGAGTTTTGTAAATGGATTTCATGGGGAATCTTTGTTCATGCTTGCAATTGACTAACTAATGTGTTTATTCATTGTGTTTTGTAGGTATTCAGATTGGAGTTCACACATTTGGCACTAGAAGGAGGCCTAGATATCATTTGTAATAACTTTTCTCACAAATTTCTGCATTTTTGTTCATACACAAAAAAATTCCAACATTGAGAGCTCAGTGTCACTGTTTTAGCACCCCTGACTCTTCAACATCGCCATATAGCACTGCTGGAAACTGAAAGTGTGACGTTGGAGTCTTCCCACCCAAAAATTTGAATTCCAAACTGCGCTACTTGACCATTCTGACCCATGAAATTTTTCAAAAGAATCAAACTGCGACTTTGGGAAAAAGTGTGACATAGTTGAGCTCTCTGTCCCTGACACAAAGCGACACTGACTGGTAAGCGATGCTGTAGAACACCGCTGGGAAATCAAACTCCAACGCAGTCACTGGTTGCATCGCTAGAAGGGAGTAAAAAGTGGAAAATTATTTTTAGCACGTGGTATGTGCAGGATCATCATGGAAAAAACAAGCCCTTAAGTGGCAAAAAATTCAGAAAAATCAGAGTTAGGAAACTTGATATAAAAATTTGAATAATTTATCTATATTATTTCAAAAATATGTAAAAATAAAATCTGTAGCAAATTAAATGTAGTTTCAAAACTACTAGGTTTGTTTAGAAAAAGAAAAAATCTATTTGGTGAAAATTTGAAATTTCAATGCAGTAGTACTTAAATTTCAGGGAAAAAATAAGTAGGTGTCTTTTTGACCACCCTAACCACAATAAAATAATAATATTTTTTTATAAGATTTTAGATATAAGAAGAGGACTCATGTCCCAATGTGATGCATATTTTTTGTAATTTTTTTCCTAGTAAATAATTATTTATGAATTTTTTATTACAAATTTTAAAAAATATTAAAACTCATATGTCTGACCACCTTAACTTGGTCAAAACTTGATGAAATTCAATTTTTCTTTTTTTAATCCTATAGTATGCAAAGCATAGAATGTGACACATGTTTTGGATTCAAAAAATGTGATACCATTTGAAAGTTATAGATTTTTTTCAATCAGCCTATGAATCAGGACTTTAATCGTAATTCAAATAGAAAATGAATAATAATTACTTATTAAATTTAAGGTAAAGCATAATTTATATTGGTGGAACGCTGAGAATCTCCTTTAAAAACCCTTTTCATTTCATCAATTTTGGGTAAAAAAAAGTTGTCACCACATACCCATCATATTGCCACTTTTTGGCCCATCATGATCCTGCACATACCCACGTGCTTTTGATCATTAATGAATTTAACTTCTATTTTCTGCTTTTTAATCTCTCTATTTTGTAGAATCTAACTGGTTTTTTTCTCTCTTGTAGGTGGGATCAGTTGAAAATGAAAGAGGAAGAAGCATGATGATGATATCTTACAAAATCAAAGTGTTTTTAAACACTTTAGTGTTTGTTTAACACTTTTTCAAGAAATTCTTATCTCTTCCTTCTTAGGACACTAATTTCATTTGGGTTTAAAAAGAACCTTTTTTCAAATTTTTCTTGCAAGGGCTAAAATGAAAATTAGGATCACAACATACTAGAGTTTGTTTCTTTGGTTAACAAATTGAACAAAATGTCTATCATTTGTATTTTGGTGCTTTAAAAAGAACAAGTGCAACTTTGTTTTCATGAGGTCTTACTTAAACTAAATTCATTGAAAAAAGATGTATGCACTTCTCTCGCTCTTTATAGCGTCTTGAGAATCAAAAGGCCTTTTTCGTGACTTTAGGGTAAGACAAAGCAATCACCTCCACACTTCATTTTGGGTTTAAAATTGAACAAAATCTTGTGCGAGTGTGAGTAGAGCATTGTCACGTATATTCTCTTTCTTTGTGTAGTCAAAGATTGATCGAGTTATATATTTTGTCTTTGCTCTCTTTTCTTATCTTAGAGGGCCTGCCTTGGGGAAAAAGTACTCACCCAAGGGAATGACTCAACCAGTAACGCTCTGAACTAGAGAGTATTTCTAGCTAGGATATAAATGTGGGTATTGGAAGAAATGCCAATATCACGTGGTTGATTCTGACAAGATGGATCCGAAAGGGGACTCTCGCCATATGGGTCAATCTCCACAAACAAGTCCTTATTGAAAACCATGTTCTAGAATTTTCCAAAATCCTTAATCTATTTGTTGGTGCAAGAACAGTCATTATGAAGCCACCCCACACTTTTATGGTCTTTTAGTAGAAATGGAAATCATGCCATGGGAGTTTCATGGGTTTTGATGCTTGGCTGCCCGGATTAACGTTAATGTGCCGTGGAGGGGAGCTAGTGGGGTCAAGCATCTAACCATTCACTAAAGATAAGCGTAGTTGGACTTGTCCAAGTGGGAATCCAACAAATATTTTCTTTCACATCCATAGGGTTGTACTTGGTTTCCAAAATTCTTTGCTTGTGCAAAAACATCATGGAAACAAACACTTGAACAACATCCAAATTTCAAACCCTTTAGGAGAAGCAAATATCCTTGAACGAATTCACATGCCCTTGCTTGCCCTTGGGATTCATATCCTTAGAGGTTTCTAGGAACTTGAATTTTATCTCAATTTTTTCCTACTAAAGTAAACAATAGGTAACTTTTTCTTTGATTTCCTTGATTTCCACATAGTACACTTTGTGGGATGAGAAGAGGTTAAAACATTAGACATCTAGTTTGGAAAACTTAATCAAAGAATTTTTTTTTGGTAAAATAAAGCCATTAAGAAAAGCTAAGAAAAATGAACTTTCATGTGTGTTGAAGCCTCACGATTCTCAAAAAGTCCAAATCCCAAAGCGAAAGTCATTGGTTCAAAATCCGAAAATGTATGCACAAATGAAATCACTATAGAAGTGTTGCATGTTCTTCAATACCTAGGTCTAGGCAAACAAAGTGTCTTTTTTAGGTTCATCTTAGGATCAAAGGAAATCAAAATATTTTTCACTCATCCTCCAAATATCAAAACAAACATCATCTCATCATCACCTTTTGGAGAAATCTTGAAATCATCCTTAGTACTAGGCTTTTTGGCAAATCATCAAAATCCTTGGGACATCCTTGAAATCCTTATCAAAATCACCTTTGTCTAGGTATGTGTAGATGCATCCTTCTTCATATGTTTAGTTAAACTATCATCTTGTTTGAATAGGTGTGGGTAGATGCATCCTTCTCCCTACACATATTCAAATTTATCATCCTTTGATCAAATCTACCCTTTAGATAATCATCCAACATCTTAGGGTCTATTTGTTCAAAATCAAAGGCAATCAAAATCAATCAAAATCAAGGACAATCCCAAATACAAAATCAAAATCCAAAACACATCTGAAAGTCCCAAAAACCTAGCATCTCCTTCAAGATTTATAAAAAGGCTAAAACATTCACATCATCCATCCCTTGCATCATCATCATATCACCTTTCGATCCTCAAGATATCCTAAAAAATTTCTACTTTGGTCATAAAGTAAAGATCAATCCAAAGAACCAAGAGATTAATCTCTCCTATTCTTGAAAATTGATCCTTGTTTTATGGTTCAAACTAGATCTCAATACAAGAAGAGCACAAAAGCCAACAAAGAAACACCTGCTTCAAGCGATCTAAGCAAGATAAACGCAGAAATGAATCCCGCCGAATCAAGATATCCTTTGACCATCTCATCATCATAAAATCCACAAGAGGAAAACCAAGGAGAGGATCTTACCTTTGGGATGTCTCATGAAGAAACAACTGAAATGCTCCAAAATCCGGAAAACCATAAAACCATCAACATCATGATGAGGCTTAACCCTTCATTATACATGCTTGAACTAGCAAAACAAGGGGCCAAGTTACCTTTGGATTTTGATGTGAGTACCATAGTGGAGACATCTTTTCCTCCAATCTCATCCACCATTCCCATCTCATCTACACCCCCATCCCAAAGCATCATGCAAAACATTATGCAAATCACAACATCTTTTGCTCCAACCCAACCTAATATTAATAAGGGAAATGCATTTCTCAATGCTATTCGAGCACACCCCCTTGTTAATAATCAAAACTTGGATGCAAATACCAACTTGGAACAAAACATACTTGAATTTCCTCACTTTCCATCATCATCCATCATCATCATTTTTTCCACGCAACACCTCAAACTTCTCTCCTCACAAATTTGCAAGAGGAGGGAGACATGTTCGGACTAGGGGGCATCTTTGACACCACAACATTTTCACAAGAACTCGCACCCCTCACATTTCCACCTCTTCCACCATTTCCATCACCATCCACATCACTCCTTGGATTAGGGATTTCCCCTCTACCAACTATCAATCAAACCAACACCCCGAATATCAATCAAAACATCACGCAAAAGTTATCATTGACATCGCAACAACAGATGACAAATGCACAAGCAATCACAACATCATCAAACACCCCCATAACATCACAAAGCATGGTCTCCCAAGGACCAACCACATCAATACCAACATCCATCACTCAAAACACCAACACGACATCATCGCTCACCACAAACGCCATTCCAAATCCACCAGCACCCCCACCACCACCAACTTCAACCACATAAAGACAATACAATGCAACATTGCAAGATGCTTTTTAAAGGGGATTCCAACAAGTGCAAAAACAAAAATCCATACAACTAGTTGCTCAACAAGCCGCTCAAGCTATGCAAGCTGCCCAAGCAGCCCAATCCACATTACAAGTGCAACAAGCCACTCAAGCAGCCCAAGACGCATTGCAAGCACAAAAGGATTCTCAAGCACAAATTCTATTACAACAACAAGAAACACAAACACAAGCCCAAGCACAAGCAGTGCAAGCACAAGCTCAAGCTCAGGAAAACACCCAATATCAAGCACAACAAGCACAAGCACAAGCACAACTTCTTGCACAAAGACAAGTAGCGCAATTGCAAGCATATCAACAAGCAATAAAGCAATATCAAGAGTAGCAAGAAGTAGCCCAATTAGCAGCCCAACAACAAGCACGACAACAAGCACAACAACAAGCACAACAACAAGAACAACAAGCACAACAACAAGCACAAATCTTAGTGCAACAACAACAAGATCAACAACAAGCGTTGTTTAGACAACAGGGGGTGGAAGCCTACCTAGCTCGGCAGAATATATAGATACCATTGAACAACACATCAAACAACCCACCCATCCAACCCACAATTGAAACACCCCAAAACACCTTCATCCCACCCCCTGATCCACAAAATGACGTAACGGCACAAATTAGGTTGCTCTCGCAACAAATGCTTGATCTTCAATCAAGGCAAACAACAAAAACACCAAACAACTTGTGTCCCTATCCATTTTATAGGAGCCTTGTGATGAAACCATTCCCCAAGGGATTTGAGATCCCCAAGTTTGACAAATATTGTGGGATGGGAAACCCTGAAGATCATATTAGGGAATTCCATGTTCATTGCATGGAAGTCGCATATGATGATACTTATCTAATGCAACTATTTCCAAGGAGTTTGGCTAGTTGTGCTATGGAATGGTTCTCTCACCTACCTTCAGGCATTAGGAAATTTCAAGAAATTATAGACGCATTCATAAAAAACTACGCATGCAACATTTCCATGGATGTTAGTCTAGAAGAACTCTCAGCTCTGAAACAAGGAAAGGGTGAATCATTCGCTTCATTCCTACAATGATGGCAATCCAGGGCCAATTAGAGGAAGTGGACCATGCTCGAAGAACAACAAGTTTGCACCATCATAGCCAACCTTGAAGACCTCTTGGCATTTCATCTCAAGGTTCAGGGCATCACCACATATGATTAGATGATCTCCAAGGCACTTAGCATCGAACGAGTCCTTATGACTCCACTCGCAGGATCAACTTCATACCCCGAACAACAAAACAACCGCCCACCCTCCAATTACAACAATAAACCTTGCAAGTGGGCAAGGAACAAAAATACTACCAATGATAGTGTCATTGATGCCAAGGTGGTCATTAGTGCCCCTCACCAAAATACACCCACATGACAAATCCAAATCCAACACCAAAACAATCATCACACAATACAACAACCAAATAACAATACAACAATCAAAAATCTCAATGATCAAAGGGGACCACCTCAACGCAACAAGAGTTATCCCAAGTGTAAGTACACCACTTTGGGGGAACCACTTGAGGACATAATGAAGAAGCTAATAGACAAAAAAACTCATCAAGGCCCCTACCTTTGAGAATTACCAAGAACCGGATGTGAAACCTCCTTGGTATAATGAGAATCAATTCTATGAGTTCAATAAAATCAAAGGCCATACCACAAATAGTTGCATGAGATTAAAGAACATAATTAAAGATATCATCTATAAAAGAATCATAAACATGGAACAACCAACAAGAAACCAAGATCTTAAGATATACACAAATCTGATGCCTAATCATGGCAATAAAGGGAATAACAATAACAAAGATAAGGGGAAAGGCACCCACTCAAACATAAATCATGTGTATGAAACAGTCGTCACCTCCCTAGATGAAAACTGCATGGTCATCACCATCAAGGGCACCTATGCCAAAGATTGTGGAGTCACCACAAGAGGTGGAAAAGTTACCATCGCAAGATCATCCCAGCAAAATATAGTCCCTGTATCTAGATCTGTCCCTAATGGCTACAATGTCCTAGATCAACTCAAAAGAACGCTAGCACAAATCTCCATCATGGAGTTGCTAAAAATATTATCTTCCCATAAGAAAATTCTTGAGAAGTGCTGGCTTCATCCGTTGTCCCCGCAGATCTTGATGTAGAGCAATTCCAAGCTATGGTCAGAAATATCATTACGCCAAATCTCCTCAAATTCTCTGACAAGGATTTCCCCACTCAACCATCCCAGAATCATGCACTCCACTTAGAAGCTATAGTACATAAGAGAACAATCAAAAGAGTCTTGGTGGATGGAGGTGCAGACTTGAATATATGTTCTCTCAGTCTCATCAAGCAATTGAAAATATTAGAGGATTCTATCGACAAAGGAAAGGGTATAACAATAAGAGCATATGACAATCAAGAAAGAGTGTCTCAGGGCACAATCAAACTCCCTATTCAAGTAGGGCCATCTATCATGGAAACCACCTATCATGTCTTGGACCTCAACTTTCCATATAACATCCTCCTAGGATGCCCATGGATTCATGCAATGAAAGTAGTAGCATCAACTTTCCACCAATGTGTGAAATTCACACATGAGGGACAAGAAGTTACCATACATGGAGATCCCGAACCCTTCTATTGCAAAATATTTGAAGCAAAGTACTATAAAATCACCCAAGTACCAAAAAATGATGAGGGCCCATCCACACCATACATCGATCCTACCACTCACGCATCCACTTCTGCGACAGAGACACCTGCCATTCCCACCATTCCTACCATCTCTGACATTAAGGTCATTATCCAAGATAACAGTTGTGGAAACTAGAAACTCCCTAATAATGCTCTTATATTAGGAGAGTTACCACAATCTCCTAGATCATGGGGACGTCTGCAAATAAATGAAGCCTCCACATCCCAAACGTCTCCTGTGGACTATCCCACCTTTACAAGTTGGGGAGATCTTGGATGAGAAGTTATTGAGGCAGATGCATCTCATATGCTATATCAAGATGAAAGACCAGTAGCTGACTTACCAATGGATGACAAAAGCAAGGGTTTGCAAATGATGCTCGCAATGGGCTATGACAAAAATCAAAGACTTAGACAAAACGACAATGGGCTTATAATACCTATCATGCTAGAGATGCGACCAATAAAAAATATTGGCCTTGGATGTACCCCTCTGAGTATAACCATACGTGGCTAAAGTCCACCAGTTAGAACGGTTAATAATCCTCCTTAGCCAACCCCAGCAGAACTACGCTTACCAGTATCTACAGGTAGAGTCATAGATAACTTTACATTTGACATAATCGACATCTGTAGTAGTAGTGATGACGAGGATACCACGACTAACTTACCTAGGCTATTTGAGGATACCACTCTTTGCATGATTAGAACTCTATCTTTTAAATTAGACCACCAAAATCATGAGATCCACCTAGTATATCCCCAACTCATTGACTATGACCAACGAGGACCACCATTTCTTGATACATTTGAAAATGATGAGGCACTCTCAGAATTCATGGGACTACAGGATAAAATTCCAGATGGGGATCATAAAGCAAGATTCATAATCGAGCTAGATACACATGCCTATTATGGAGAAACGATTGAATCCCTTAGTCGCAAAAGTGAAAAATTATGAATAATATCTAATTCCTTGAGTGAAAACCACACTGTGGCACTCTCTGACCAAAAAAAAGTAAAAAGAAAGGATGCATCCAATGGTGAAAACCTCTCCAAGGTGCCCGAGGATGGGGGATTTAATCTTCCTTTAAGAGTTATTCATCAAGAAAAATCAGCAGTCTTGGCAGAAAAATGCAATCCGGTCAACCTAGGAATAGAGGCAACCCCACACATCACATTCTATGCAGAATCACTACTATCATAAGAGCAAGAGCTCCTAGCAGCCTTCTTAAGGGAAAGACAAATAAAATTTGCATGGAGTTTTGCTGACATGCCAGGGCTTGATCCAAAGATCGTAGTTCACCATTTAGCAGTGTATCCAGAAGCAAAGCCTGTTAAACAAAAGCTTCAAAAAAATACACCCTCAAATCACCTTATTAGTCAAAATGGAGCTAAAAAAGCTATTAGATGTATGATTCATCTGACTTATAGATTATCTAGAATGGGTTTCAAACTTGGTACCTATTTCAAAACCCGATGGGAACATAAGAATCTACACAAACTTCAGAGATTTGAATAAGGCATGTCCAAAGGATGACTTCCCGCTTCCAAACATTGATATGATAGTAGACATGATAGCTGGACATGAAATGTTTTCACTAATGGATGGATTCTCAGGGTACAATCAGATCATGATAGCTAAAGAGGACCAGCATAAAACAACTTTCACTTGTCCATGGGGGACTTACTATTGGAACATGATGCCATTCAGCTTAAAGAATGAAGGAGCAACATATCAAAGGGCCATGACATTGATATTACACGACATGATTCATAAGATGGTCAAAAACTATGTTGACGACATTCTAGCCAAGTCTAGAAAGAGAAAGGATCATATAGCAACCCTAAGTGCCATCTTTGACAGACTGGAAGAGTACAAGGTCAAACTAAACCCAAAGAAGTGCATCTTCGGCATACAATCAGGAAAATTGCTAGGATATATAGTGTCAATGAGAGGTATCGAGGTAGATCTAGCAAAGGTAAAATCAATCCTCGAGATGGAGGCACCAAAAACATTAAAGCGATTAAGAGGTCTCCAAGGAAGGCTTCAATCCATTCGAAGATTCATAGCATAGTTGATGGACAAACAGAACCCATACTCTCACCTACTCCACAAGGGAGTAGCGTACAAATGGGATACCAAGTGTGAAGAGTCATTCAAAAAAATCAAAGAATATCTACTGACACTGCCAGTCTTAATGCCACCAATCCCAAGAAAACCATTGATTCTATACATGTCAGTAACAACAGCAGCCCTTGGAGCTCTCCTAGCTCAGCATGACGAAAATGGAACATAAAGTGCTATCTATTACATCAACAAAAAAATGGTTGGTCATGAGCTAAACTATTCATTCATTGAGAAAGCATGCCTCACAGTAGTGTTTGCATCACAGAAATTTAGACATTACATGTTGGCACACAAAATAAAACTCATTGCCAAAATTGACCCTCTCAAGTATCTACTATCAAAGGCAATGCTCACAGGAAGAATGGCCAAATGGGTAATGATATTGTAAGAATACGACATTGAATATTTGGAGCAGAAAGCAATCAAAGGCCAAGTCATTATAGATCAACTTGTAGAAACACCAATCTATTCAGAGAACCCTCTCGTCTCAGAGTTTCTAGATGAATCTATTTTCAGTCTCAAAGTAGCTGACCACTAGAAACTGTACTTTGATGGCTCATACACATAGCATGGATCAGGAGCCAGTGTTTTCTTTATCACCCCACAAGGGGATTGCATACCAAGATCCTACAAACTGGCATTTCCCTACACCAATAACATTGCAAAATATGAGGCTTTAACCATAGATCTCAGAACAACAGTGTAGTGGAACATTATAGCTCTCAAAGTATATAGAGACTCCCAATTGATAATAAATCAAGTGAATGATGAATATCAGACCAAGGACGACAAGCTCACTCCATACAAGAAATTGGTGGAGACTCTCAAAGAATCCTTCATCAAAATAACATTTGAGCAGATTCCTAGAACCAACAACAGAGTAGCAGACACCATGGAAACAATTGGATCCTTGCTCGACATCCCCCACAATGTTGCAAAATATGAATTCCTGATTGAGTAGCTTCTTGTGCCTACATTCAAGGTACTAGAATCAGAATATGTGTGTGAAACCATTGATCCTGATGATCCTTGGTATCAGGACATTTACATATACCTTCGTATAGGAGTCATACCCACCAACCTACCCTCAAACCTAAAATGAACCTTTGTTAAAAAGGCATCTAGATTTGTCATCCTAGGAGATACACTATATCATAGGAGCATAGAAGGAACCCTACTACACTGCTTAAATGTTGAGGAGGCATTAACTGCTCTAACTAAAGTACATAACAGTATCTGTGGTTCACACTGGAGTATAAAAACCATAGAAAAGAAATTGCTAAGGATGGGGTATTATTTGCCCACAGTGGAAAGAGAAGCACATGATCATGCCAGAAAGTGTGTACAATGTTAGCAGCATGGGGACCTCATCCATGCTCTAGCTCAAGAGCTTCATCCTATAATCACACCATGGCCCTTTTCACAGTGGGGACTAGATCTCATTGGAAAAATCACACCCACTTCATCTAACTATCACAAATTCATCAGAACCACAACAAAGTACTTTACTAAGTGGGTGGAGGCCATACCCATGATGTACATAACTGGGAAGCAGATTTCTAAGTTCATCCTGAACTATCTCATTTGTTGATATGGTGTTCCACAAGCCATTATCTTAGATAATGGGACACCATTTAAGAATTAGGAGGTCCATGACTTATGCAAAAATTTCAAAATCCAACATCGCTTCTCCACCCCATACTATCCCGAAGGCAATGGCCAAGCATAAGCTACAAACAAAACCATTTTGAAAATCCTCAAGAAAATAGTCAATGACGCAGGTCGTGACTGGAATCTACAGCTTAATCCTGCCCTCTAGGTCTATCAAACCAGCATCTGCACACCCACCTACGCCACCCCTTTCTCCCTGGTCTACGGATCAGAAGCAGTACTTCCCATTGAGATCAAGATCCCATCACTTAGGATATCACTGCAAAACCTCATCACTGATGAAGACTACTGAGTGTCAAGATTGAAAAAGTTGGAGCTATTGGATGAGTGATGAATAGATGCTTTGAATCATTTGCAAGTCTATCATAATAGACTCAAATGAAGCTACAATAAGAAAATTAGAAGCAAGACGTTCCAAGTCAGAGAACTGGTATTAAAGGAGAATCAGAAGAATGTCCCAAACCCAAGCAACAAAGGAAATTTTTAACTTAATTGGTTGGGACCATTCATTATCACAACAAGTTACAAGTCAGGGGCATATCAATTATCAACACCGAAGGGGAACCTCTGTAGGAGCCTATGAATAGCTCCCATCTCAAAAAAATTTATGCCTAAATCTTTCAAGGTATAGAACCAAAAATCCAAAAAATTAGAAAATTTCCTAAAAAATGGTTACCTTGGCGAAAACCTGGAAAACAGGCATCTTGGTGACAACAAAAAAATCAAAAAAGCAAAAAATCCAAAAAAAACAGAAAAATGATTGAAAATAGTAAAGAGAAAAAATCGTCCTCTAGTGAAAACCACTCCGGTGGCACTTTGGGTAGGTACCTTGGTAAAAACATGGTAAATAGGCGCCTTGTGTAAATAAGCACTTTCCATCCACCAGGATCTTTATGGATTGTTATGCATTATCCATCCATTACACTTCTATCATCCATCGCATTCAGATCTCCATCACTCATTTACTCACATCTGCACCATAGCTTGGTCTTGTTTTCGTATCATGATCCCTCCTAGTACTACTTGGCCCATCCTCAAGGTAAGTTTTTCCTGCCTTTATCAAAGAAGTCTATTGCATCACGCTGGGGGCATGTTCTTATCAGATCAGATTTGTGTATATCCTTAAAATCCTCAAATCAAAAAATCCAAAAACATCATAAAATCAGAAAATCCAAAAAACATCAAAACATATGAAAATCTCAAAAACATTCAAAAATCATCAAAATCCAAAAACAAGGTCGTCTTGTCAAACTATGTCATCTTTGAGCTTGAATGTAGGAAAAGTTGATCTTTGATCATCCCTCGAGACACTTAGGTCACTCCTTTAGGATTCTATCATAATAAACTGACATTTCATCATGTATATCTTCATCTGTAAATCGGTAAAGTCGTTAGTCAAACTATGTGGTCTCTGGATGTATAACGTAGGAAAGGTTAATCTATTGATCAGCCCTTGAGGACCCTAGGATAGGTCTTTAGGTTAGTCTCTTGGTTAAAATCTTAGAAAACCCCAAAACATTGGAAAATCAAGAAATCAAAACATTTGCAAAATCTCAAAAATACCAAAAACAACCTCAAAACATTGCAAAACATCAAAAACATCCAAATATTCAAAAAAAATCTATCCATCTCATCTCGCCTACACCTGCAATAACATCATTCATAATAAATGATCGTCATCCTCAATCTTTGGCAAGATAATTAGAAACAAGTCTAGCAGGTTAAAAGTGAAAACTCAATGAAAACTCTTAGGTCTAAGTCAATGCATAAACAAGTTGGTCAACCCTTTGTGTCAATAACATATCACCCAATCGGTCCCATATCAGTCATTTGAAAGAATGCTTTAGATAAATGAAATGACGTGCCACCATCCACTAACATGTCCTAGGATGAATCCTTCTTACAATGGGCATTATCTTTTGGCAATAATTTCAGCTCTTATCCTTGAAAACACATTCCCTTTCAGTTAGCGGTATTAAAGAACACCAACTTGTTTGTTTACTTTGTCTTTATCTTTTGACTTATCTTATTATGCTCATTCCAAGGACTTCTCGATGATATCTAAACAAGAGGATTTAGAGAAATAGGAATGGGGCAATGATCATTATCTTTTGTTTGTTGTGCTTGATGGGTGTTCTTCTAATATAACCTTGGCGAATACTTGCTTTGTTAGGTTTGTATGGAGGAGGTCTTGGACAACTTGTTGACTATTGAATTGATAGGTTTACCTTTCTGTGTTTTGGTCTAAGGTGTTTGAAACTTCTAAAGTACATCCTAACAAGGTTTCCATATGTCAGGTGTGAACAAGGATACTCCTATCTTCTTGTCAAGTCAAATTCCATCACACTACGTACAATGCCATCCTGGTTTTCTATACCTTGATGCATCGTACCATGTGTGTTATCAAACATAAGGAAATTTTCCCTTTGAAAATCCTAATTCCTTCGCAAGAAATCATCATCATCATCATTTGCATTTGTCATCATCTTGTGTCTTGTTGAAATGACTTCTTCTCTTCTTGCTCATCGCACTAACAAAGTACTATGACAGTTGATCATCGTCATCACCATCATCATCATCATTGATCCTGTATCCACAAATCATTAGCATATTTCATAAACATATCATATAGGAAACATATGCATTACATTTCCATCATCATATAAACATGTTATTATAAGCATTTTTTATAGATAAGCATATCCATTGCATCACATTACATTTTATCACATAAATCGTCGCATAACATTCATTTGCATAAACATTTCATAACCATTTCACCATTATCACATAATTCATAATCATACACAATAGGTATATAAGCATTATAAATAATTCATTTGCATACATACTTGCATAACATCATAACATCATCTCACACATAACATTTATGTTACATTATGCACCATCATTTCACATAAGTATAAACATACAAAATTCATTACATATAAAGCATACATCCATCCATAATCATTTCATATATAAACAAGATTCACATATCATTTCGCGCATACACCATTGATCATTTCCATATCATTTTGCATATTACAATCCATATCACATAGCACATCACCATTTGCATCAACATAAATAGATCATCATATAGATGGCATCATTGCACATCACATAAATACATCTGCATATCATAGGTTAACATAATATAGATCTGTTAGTCATAATCATTACATAATGCATACATCATATAACATCATAAACATCATTGCAGAACATATAGAAATAAAATCATCCATGCATAAATAAATGGTACACATTGCATCACATCAAAATCATGATCGGCTCATATATATCATCAATAATGTAATTGTCATAGTACAAATAATAAATCAGATCACTGTACATGTATGTCAATCAGTACAAAAGGCCCATCGGGCTATCAAAAAGGAGCCCATAAGGCATAAAAGGTATCGTATCATCTCGATCAAGCTCTATCCCCATGTATGCTGCCCTCACCCCTATCACCGTGACCCTCTACTAGTCTGTGGCTGGTCCCCTTTGAGTACTCTAGGACCCATCCTACTCTGGGTATGGCCTCATGATAATGCCTTTGATAGTACTCGGCCTCTCGGATGACATCCCTATAAGATCGAATGGACACTGTACCCTGGGAAGAGGAGGCTACCATACTCTCTAGCTGTTGTCTCTAGCCTAGCTCTGTGGCTACCTGTAAATCTATAGCCTATCTCTATTGTATGGCCTGATCCCTCTCCCCTATCACAGTCTGCACCTGAGCCTATAACTATGTAATCAACACATCTAGAGGATCTACCTATCCTGCTAGTTGTGCTCATGGTTGTACGTAAGGCTACACTTGAGGCTGATCCTCAACCCATGGTGGTACACCTAGTGGCACCTGCTATTGATCCAGCATCGGTACATCTCCCTGCCCTGGCTGCACTACCGGCTGGTCCTGTCATATGTTAGCCCTCCATACTCGTCCTCCCCTCTACCTCTCACTCTCTGCTTTGTGACTACTCCTAGAGTAGTCAATCGTAGGGGAGGCCATAACCAATCCTTGTATGCCTATGTCGTGCCTAGATCTACAGGCCCCTGATCATAAACCCACGACTGAGCTACCAACTTCCTAAAACTGTCGACCACCTCCAAGGCAGGAATATACCGCCCCCATGAAACCTATGTCATGGTGTGGGCGAAGATGGCTACATAGTCATCATCAGGGTGATCTTGGGGCTCACCGAACTGATGCTGCATGTGTGATCTGTAAACTCCTTACTATGAATCACTTAACAACTTGTTAGATTCACCAAGATACAGATTTAAAATTAAGATCGTAACTGACGATGCTTGTGAATTGAGCAAATAACAACATAAAATATAGGAAAGTAAAGAACTGATAGAAATCATGCACCAAGAAAAGAGAGACAAAGATTTGATTACGAAGTTCACCAAATTCTGGCTACGTCTCTGGATCCGCAAATAAGCGTGATCAATGCCATTACTATGATGCAACTGATTTTACATCACCATGGTCTTTCACTGAGTCACAATCCACTTCCCACTGAAACACTGTCTTGACAAGAACTTTCTAGCATCCACACTGCCTAGTTCTTATGTCACCTTTACAATGCCTCCAAACAATGAAACTGCAACTCACACTCTCAACAAGAGTACATAGGCATCAAGTCTTTACAATCGACTCAAAAGAATCACTGAGTTATTATCTCTTCTCCCTAGAGACCACTTAGCCCATTACAAGAAAATTCTCACTTTCCCAACACCCTTTACTAAGAGCAACAAAACTCTCCAAGAGCTAAAAATGAGAACACACAAGAATTTCCCCAATTCTCCCAAGAGAAAAAATTCACAAGACTCCTCACGATTCCTTAATCCCAGAATTCCCGAATCTCCGAATGAATAAACAAGCACCCTCACCATCTCCTTTTATACATGATTTGGGCTTTCAACCATAAAACCACCATAATAAATAAATAACCTCCCCCTTAACAAAATCCATAATTTGTTTTACAAAGCCCTTTATCTTTAGCATTCTCGGGCTTTTAGGTTTGTTAGGCTTTTTGTTATTTTGTTTACAATATAAAAATCCCCACCTAAATAACCATTTATAGGTTATTTGTTAATATATCGGGCTTACTATACATCAAAATAAACAGCCACCCATATATATTTGAACTGCACTCAATGGTGCAACGGTGGAGAGAAGCTTAGTGGCCCGGAGGGTGCGGGTTCAAAACCCGTCGGTGGTTGTTTTAAAACAAAACTCCGAAAAATCGAAACAAGAAAATAAATCCACACTCTATATAGCATGAGGCATTTGCGCATGGTGCAACGGGTGAAGCGGCCGCTGTTTGGAAGGTGGTTAAGGGTTCAAAACCCATAACAAACTTTTGTTACAAAACAAATCAGCCGACCAACTCGCCCAGGCCGAAGGAGGCAGAAGCAAACACTTGTCCAACTATTAGCTTGCCACGTGTCATGATACAATTCGCCGACGATGCTGACTGGAATCCGACTGTGCAATGACGTGTCGCTGACTGTGCTGCCGACTCATCATGCCACGTGTCCAAGCCCGATTCGCCAGACCTGCTGACTAGACCGCTGACTCGGATGCCACCTAAGCTGCCACGTCACTATGTACGAACTGTACGGACTTTGACACGTGTCAACATCCGGTTGGTCCACATCGAATTTCGTACTATGTGCTGACGTCAGCTGTACGAAATGATGACGTCATCACTTGTACCCTCTATCTACAAGTCAACCAAGAGCTTTGACTGGCCGTATCTTGGGCATATGAGCTCCATTTTCGATGAAACGAATGCCACCGGAATCGTCTCGACGAGCACTTCGATTTGATGCTGATTTCAACAAATTCTGAGATGATAAATTTTTTCGCTTTTTGTCGGCCCCTAGTACCCTATTTGACCGAACCTTTGACCAAGCATAACTCGCACGTACAATCTCCTTTTAATGCGATTCAAGTTGCGTCAGAATCCTATCGACGAGCTCTTCGATTTGAGACTGCTTTCGACTGATTTGAGGACAGTCAATTTTCTAGTCAACCATCTGGCATCCTCGACCCTTTTTGAACTTTGACCGAGCATATCTTGAGCAAACGAACTCCTTTTGACACGCTTCAAGTTGCGTCAAGATCATATCACTGTGCTCTATGCATTGATGCCAGTTCCGAGAGATTCTGAAGCTGCTGGATTTTTGAGGCCTTCAAGATCCACCTGGATCAATGTGCTTGGGCAAGTACCTCTCAATCATCGTGTGCTCCCGCCCCTGCATATAACAGTCTTGGTGGGCATAGAACAACTAATCAACATCATTAGCCCATTTGGGCCGACCAAGGTACGGTTTCCACATAAAAACCTACATCTCGTCCAAGACCCTCCTCTAGTAGGGGATCCCATGCTCACCAGTGTGTGTAAAGGACACAACGCCTCTGTAATGCCACACGAGGGGATCATCTGGCATCATCAAAACTGAAACAACTCACGGTTGAAGCACAACAATGTGCTCCCATGCCCAGACGTGAAGAAGAGTCACCCCTGCTTTGAGTGCTCTATCATCCATGTACACGTACTCATGTAGATCTCTATATAAAGATGTTAGCAGCACCATCCCCAAGGAAAAATGAACTGGCCTATCTCGAACCATACGCTCCTAGCAATATCCCCAGCCAAGACTAAAATATCACCCTCATCTGTTAGGGGCAACGAGACTTGAAATAGTAGATGAAATAACTAAGTAGAAGGGAGATGCCAGAATCCTGTGCCACTCAAGCTCTATCTGCCCCTCACAAAAAATGATGTCCTTTGTGGCAAGGACTCTGTGGCAAGCATTGTGCCCCTTGTCCATATCAAAAATCACTCGCCGATTGTGAATCGACAATCTCAAAATACACCAAATGTCCTTGAAGGTGACAGTGGCCTCGCTAGTGGGAAGATGAAACGGAGAGGTCTCATTGTGCCATCTCTTGGTCAGTGCTGATAGCATCCCTAAGTGAGTGGCAATGGGAACTGCATAAGCAATATACCATAACCCTGCGATCCGGAGTCGATCCTGATCCCTGTCGCTCAAGTCCCGCAAATAGCCAAACACGTCCTGTGACCTATGCTCTCTAAAGTAGAGCTCCCTTGCCATGTCCTGCATCAAGGAAGGTCACCATGTTAAAAAATTTGAAAAATTCTTCGTTGGGATTTCAAAAAACCTTTCCAGCGGTGCAATCTATGAAGGCGTTGTAGTTTGATTTCTAATCAAACTTCGACGCTAGGGCATAAAAGACAAAAATAGCACTGCTACAGTGCACTTTCTCTCTAGTGGCACACTTTGAGCAAATCTAGGACTGCCACGTTGCACTTTGCAAATCGTCCCACCAGCCCCGAGCTTAGCATCAGAGTTTTCAAACTCCAAACTGCACCGCCGCGGCGCAATATCACACCGCGCGACACAGTTTGATTTCTAAGCGGCGCTATATAGCACTGTTGTAGACTAACCGACCTTTAAAAGCATTAAATGAAGGCTAAAAATTAAAAGCAAAGTTCAAGTAAGGATCACTTACCGGTGCCCCAATGCCAAGTGGCCGCTGGTACATCCAAACTTGATCAAAAATGTGTAGGGGAAGCTGTCACTGTGCCATATCATTAGGAGGTCAGAGCTCAAATATTGAGGTTGCTAGTGGAAGTGTGTGAAAGTGACTAGAAAGTGACCCCTCGAGCCCCTTTTCAGCTTGAAAATTAGGGTTTTTTCCACCTTGTTTGGCCGTCCTGCTAGGGTTTTGGACCTTTGAAGCTATTTTTTCTAGTTGAGGCTTGTTTTACATCATTTTATTCTGTTTAGACATGTTTTTGGTCTCCTGGAGCCTTTTTGGACTTGAAAGTGGGACTAAGTCCATCAAGGGGGTCGATGGGGTTGCAAATAACCAAAGTGTTCCTTTTGGAAGTGGTTGGGGAGGGAAAAAATGTGGCTTGGTGTTGAAAGAGGTAGAAAATTAAACCCTAGTATATGGGGAGATTTTTACCTTTACCATGGACATTCTTACTGGTCTATTCAAGCGATGAAAAAATATAGAAAGAGAAATTATTTTTATAGTTATAGTAGAAATTGTTGAGCATGGGAAAGAGATAGGCATGAAAAAAATGGAAATGATCCTCTAGCATGATGTACCTCATCAACACCTCAACAATTTTTCTCCACACCCTAGGATGGTAAACCCTATTGCATATATTTTGAAGTTTGTTAAATTTTTCCCCATCTTTCAAAAATCCCTTTAGGATTTCATGGGATGTAAGCACCATCTAACGAAAGTCATGTCACATCCATAATCAACTCATCGTTCATAGTGAAGGAGCACCTACCAATGGTGATGGTGTCATCCTTCCAGGAGTTAGCAAACTCAACAAATAATTTAAAGTCATTCCCCTTCATGCATGTTGGTTTTTTTTAAATACCCAGTCCGATATCACATATAATCTATGGATTTTATGATTTCCAATGATTGGTTATATGGAGGGATTGGCCAACTAATAGGTGAAAGTTTTCTAAATTCTCCCTCTACACTTTGGGCTCTACAAAACATGAGAGGGTGATTCCTACAGTGTATCTTTTAGATATGTAGACACGTAAAATATACCAATTGGCATTGTGCATATGATCCTAACTACTAACATCGTTTCATCCTGAATCATTCCTCGGTCTAACCATTTAATCAAATCCCCTTATCTGATTAAATTCATCAATATTCCTCCCTTAATTAAATAAATCATTTTATCTAATTAAGTCACTCTCTTTTGTTAATTAAATCAATCATCTGATCTAATTATCCTTATTTAATTAAATAATCAATTTTATTTGATTAAATCTCTTAAGCCTATCTATTAAATTAAATAAATTAAAACCTTATTTAATTTAATATAACACTATCTCTTTTAATTGAATAAATCAAAACCTTTATTTAATTAGTCTCTTATCATATTCCTGTCTTATTTGATTTAAATAAATCCATAAATTTGAGTCAAATAGGTCACATCATCTAATCTCTCATTAAATTAATTAACCCTTGATTAATTTAATCTCTTGTGATGTCCCATCCTCTAGATTTTGCAAGTTGCACATGAAAATAGATTTAATTCAATTATTAAATCTCTATTTTCCTCACAAGGCATCTTTTGGAATATTCTCCAAGTTTGAATTCAAAAATTTCAAGTGGACATGTACATCTAGCAAGGCAATAACTCCATCTTAAAAGTCATGTTCCTTTAGCCAAGTGGCATTTATTGCATTTTCTTTTCCCTCTTGCAAGTCATTTCAACAAATTTGAAATTCAAAAATATGCATTTATTGGCACAATCCCCAAATCTTGCACATCCTCCATCCACTCATAGATTGACAAGTGGAATCTTGCCATTGGATGAATGTTAGTCCCACATTGCTCAAATTTGGACATTCATCCATCTTGGTATTCTATAAATAAAGAGCTCATATCCTCATTTTATCATCCACAACTTATGCAAAGTTACCATGCTCAAATATCTATCAAATTTCATCAATCATTATTGAATCATAGTTAGGTTTTTGCATATTTTAGCTTGGTGAACTCTTTAACATCAACAAAGTGGATCAAATCTTCATCAACACATCAATTTTGCATCATAGGAGTTGGGAAAGGGCCAATTTTCACATCAAATTGGCACCAATTCCCCCATGGGATCAAGAGTTTGCTTACTTAATTAGGATTCAATCTTTTTTTTGTCATTTTATTTGTGATCTTCATGGTTTTCTTCCTAATTTGAGTTTTGTAAATGGATTTCATGGGGAATCCTTGTTCATGCTTGCAATTGACTAACTAATGTGTTTATTCATTGTGTTTTGGAGGTATTCGGATTGGGGTTCACACAAGATAATCTTGTGCCAATTTATCTCATACATTGTAACTTTAACATATATATTCTCATGTGTTGTTTAATAGATGAAAACCTTAAAGATTTAGCAAGTCTTACAATATTTTTTAATCTAGAACATGAGAATGTGGTAAAAGATTACTCAAAACTTGCATTCCAACAAAGAGTTAAGATTTAATTTGATTTTTGAAAGTAGTTGTGAAAGACTAGAAGTTGTAACATAGACACGGGTAAGTGAAAAAATATGGGGGGCCAAAAAGGGGGCTTAAGTGGCCATTTTTTTCTTCTGAAATTAGGAAATACTGACCTTGGACGTGAAATTGATGATAGTTACACTCCAAATTTTGAGATGGAACAAAAAAAGGATCAAAGTGCTCTAAGTCTACTTTCTAAACTACTAATTTATTTTGAAAATGGTTGATATCAAGGGGTTCAAAATAGGTACGTACAGAAATTGGTGTTGTTGTTGTCAAAAAAACATGACATACTGTAACTCTTGTACGTCCTTAGCATGGTGAACCTTTTTTTAGTATTTTTAAAATTGCTCCAGTGAGAAATTAGCTAATAGTATGTAGTTGATGCATGATTTTTATGATAATTTTTTAATGAATATTTGATTTTTTACTAATTTTCTAAGTGGAAACTTTCTAAAAAATAGAACTTTGGCTATGCTACCCATACAAATTTTGGAAACTAATTGAATTTTTTTCAATTTTCAATTTTTAATTTGTAGAATGGAGTCTAGTTTCTAAAAATGTAATTTATTTTAAATTTTGATGAACGATTAATTTATAATGGAAAAAATACCAAACACTACTTTTTACCAAAAAAGAGACACACAAACAAAATAAATTATAGATGAAAAGCTTAACATTGTCAAAAAGTGAAAAAAATTACATTGTTGGGTAGCTAAGAGAGAACCTAACATTACCCAGATGTTCGATTTGTTCGACATATAACCATGTGCAATATGAGCATGAACATGAATATGTGAAATATTGTAGAATTTGCAAAAACACATCTCTGGTTGTTGGGAATGCCCTTCAAGCCTTTGGGTTTGTATTCCAAGGAAAATACCAAGCCCAAGGCTTTGGGATTCCCAAAGCAAGATATAATGCACTCATGTTATATCTTATTTTTGACATGGTTGTTTACATTTGTGAGGGACATGTCTAGCAACACGTAATGCGAGCGTGGTATAAAATTCTCGTGTTATGTCTTACTTTATGTTAAATTGTTGGAATATGTGCCTCAATTCTTACTGACATATAACTCTTGTAGGGAAAAGTCACTGTTACATTAATCATGTCTGGTTGACTAGTTGTTCTAAATCTTGTTGAAATGCCCTAGTTGCTGTGACTTTGTTTCGGTCTTGTCGAATAGACCTATCGCTATGTCTTGGAGACTCAGCAAGATCTCTTGCCGACTGTTGTTTCTCTCACCGATGGTTTTACTTGTAGTTATCAGGGAGACTTGGTTGTCGGTATGTATTCTTGCCGATATGAAATGTCTCACCGAGTTCTTATTGGGTGTCAAAGTGGATGCCAGAGTAGCTCAAGGGCTCAGGGAGAAGTCCCAGCGACTGGAGAATGTCTCACCGATAGCATATGGCTATCGGGGTAACAAAAGGGTCTCAGGGAGTAGTCTCAGTGATGAAGAAAGGTCTCATTGATGGGAGTTTTCACTTAGGTGCCTTCGTGGTGACATAAGACTTCGGTGTGAAGTCTTGGTGACCAATGGAGAATCTTGCTGATAGTATTCGGTGTGACATATTTTCCTGGTGAAAGGTCTTGGTGAAGTCAAATGTCTTGCCGACTCGATAAGACATGAGTGCTTGATGTAAGGTCTCAGCACTTGCTGTGAGGTCTTGGCAAAGACAAAATTCTTGCCGACTCGGTAAGACTTGGTTGCTTGATGTGAGGTCTCGACACTCATTGTGAGGTCTTGGTGAAGGCAATGTCTTGTGGACTGGTGATTGCAGTGCTCGGTGTGACTTAGGACCTCGATATGAAGTCCTGGAGAAAGAGATGAGTCTTGCCAACTGGTTGGTGCTTCGGTGAAACTTTTGGAGACCCAGCAAAAAATCTTGGTGAATGGAAAGTCTTTCTGATAGCAAAGTGGAAGTCGCTGTGACTTTGTGAGCATCGGTATGAGTCTAGCCGATGAGAAATCTCTTGCTAATAGGAATGCTTTGGATGTGGATGGATTCAATATGTCTCATGGCGTTCATTATAACATCTTGTGAATTGTTGGGATATATGATGATAGCGATATGAAGACTTTGTGGCATCGGGGAGACACTATTAGTGTCTCACCGATATGCCAACAAATTTGAATGCCTTTGACCAGAATGACCATCCTATGTGGAGCATCGTGGACCAATTAGAGGAAGCAATTTTTGAATGGATGGAAGTTAGATTTTTGCAACTGTTGCGACACTAGAGCTAAACAACATGCAGGGAAAAATCAATTGCTCGAGAGGAAACTTTCTATGATGGGGGAATGGTGGATAAGGATGAACAAAAGATAAAAATTAGAATGAGATAAGATAAAAGTAGATCAATTCTAATTTGGAGAACACAGAGTGAATTAGATTGTTGATAACATTTCTAAAATTGGATCAACAGTGAATGAAGCTACTGTGAACTAATACCAGAGAGTTATATCTCTGATTGTATGTAATTTTTGTTACTGTAATACAAAGAGGTTCAGCTTGGTGTGGTGGGTTTTTTCTCGAAAGGGTTTCCCACATAAATTTGTTGTTCATTGTCTTTGAGTATCTTCTTTGCTTCTATAAATCTTTCATGTGTGTCTTAATTGGATTGTAATTTGAAAAATTAAAAAGTATTGTCTGCTTACTTCCCTATGGTTTTGACGTTAGGAAAGTTGCTTCCGCACTGTTGCTTTCCTTACAAGTGGTATCAGAGCCTGGCCAGTTGTGTTATCCTTGTGAGAGGGTTGGGTTTTTTGTGTCAATTCTTTTTCAGTGGGAGTTTGGTAGAAGTCTGATAGTTTAATTACAAATTAAGATGGGGAGCACATTTGGAAATATGGATATAGAGAAATTCAATGGTAGCAATTTTGAGTTGTGGAAACTCATAATGGAAGATCTATTAGTAGATCGTGATCTATGGCTTGCTGTGTCTGGAACAATGCTTCAAGGCATGAAGCAAGAGGATTGGGATCTTTCAGATAGAAAGTCTAAGGGGCTAATGAGGCTCTATTTGGCAGACTCTATTCTTTTGAACGTTCATGAAGAAAAGATTGCATCTTCCTTGTGGAAAACATTGGCATCAATTTATCAAGGCAAGTCCTTAGTGAACAAATTGTTCTTGAGGAAGAAGTTGTACTCTTTGAGAATGCAGGAGGGAGGATCAATTGCTGATCATTTGAATGCATTCAATATGTTGATTGCTCAGTTAACATCTGTTGGTGTGAAGATTGAAGATGAATATCGCTGCATGCTGCTATTATGTTCTTTTCCAGATTCTTGGGATCATTTGGTGATGGCTATTGGGAGTACGAAATCTAATTTCAAGATGGAAGATGTTGTTGCTTCTTTGTTGTCAGAAGATATGAGAGGAAAATCTTCTGAGATGACAAAGGAGGCTCTGGCTGTTAGAGGTAGATCGAAGGAGAAAGGCAAGAAGAAGGACAAGAAATCGAGATTGAAATCAGAAGGGAGATCAAAGTCTCCTGGCAAGAAGTCCAAGGTGAATTACTAGAATTGTGGGAAACCTGGTCATGTATGAAGGGATTGCAAGGAGGAGAAAAAGAAGAAGAAGAACTCTTCTGTAAATGATTCTTCTTAGAGTGATGTTGATGCCTTCATTGCAACTTTGGCTGCTCAAGCATTTGATGATGTCTGGCTGATTGATTCTGGAGCATCTTTCCACATGACATCTCATAGAGATTGGTTCATGAAGTATGAAATCTATGATGGTGGAAAGGTGTATTTTGCAAGTGATTCATCTTTGGAAATTGTTGGTCGTGGAAGAGTCAGAATCCAATACCCTGATGGAAGAGTGAAGGGAATCAGTGATGTGATGCATATACCAGGACTGGCTCAAAATCTACTTTCTGTAAGTAAGCTAAATGATATCGGAGTGTAGGTCACGTTCTTTGGAAATGGCTGCAAGATGACTAGAGGTGCAATGGTGCTAGCTAGGGGTGCTCGAATTGGTACCATGTACAAGCTAGATGCACTGGTTGTTCAATGCAATAGTGTCTATGCAAAGTCACTAAAAGCTACTCATGGAGAAGAGAAGGAAAACGTTCCTGATGGTGTAAACTCCATGGAGGTTAAACTTCTAGTAGAGAAGACTATGATCTGGAATCATAGGCTAGGCCACATTGGTGAGAAAGGTTTAAAAACCTTGAAAAGTAAAAACATGGTAGAAGGGCTTGAAGATTGTAACCTTGAGTTCGAATTTTGTGAACATTGCATATATGGCAAACAACACCATGTTTCATTTTATTCCAGTCCTCATAAATCTTCTTGCTTGCTTGATTATATACATTCTGATGTGTTTGGTCCAGTGAATGTTCCTTCTTTGTCTAAATCAAGATACTATGTGTCATTTATTGATGATTATTCAAGAAGAATATTTGTATATTTTCTAAAAAGTAAATTAGAAGTGTTCAGTTAGTTTAAGGAATTTAAAAACCTTGTTGAGAATCAGAATGGTAAGAAAATAAAATGTTTAAGGTTTGAAAATAGCGGTGAGTTTTGTTTAGATGAATTCAAAAGGTACTATACAGATCATGGGATTAAAAGACATAAGACTACACCTTACACTCCACAACAAAATGGAGTTGTTGAAAGGTTCAACAAAATAGAGTTGCTGAAAGGTTCAACAGGATAGTAATGGAAAGAGCATGAAGAATGTTGAGTAGTGTTGGCTTGGAGGAGAAGTTCTGGGTTGAAGCAGTCTCTACAACATGCTACTTGGTAAACCATTCTCCTAACTCTGCTCTTGTTGAGAAGATGCCTTTGGAAGCATGGTCTGGAAAGAAGCCCTCTCTGAGACATATTCCTTTTGTTGGTTGTGAGGCATATGCATATGTGCCATTTGAAAAAAGATCCAAGTTGGAAAACAAAGCTGTAAAGTGTATTTTTATTGGCTATAGTGCTGGCATAAAAGGATACAAGCTTTGGAACCCTGAGACTGAGAAGGTTTTGTATAGCAGAAGCATTATCTTTCATGAGATGAAGCCTTCTACATTGGATCTGCAGTTAGAGAAGAAATCAGAAAATGAAAAGGATGTAGCAGGAACTCCTCCGACACCAAATAAAGAGGAATTGAAAAATCAAAATGTACCTGATACTGAGGAAAGCTCAAGTAGCTCTGAAAGTTCTGAAGAAGATGAAGAACCACCTCAGCCTCAGCATGTGAGGAGGTCAACTCATGAAAGAAAGCAACTTGATAGGTATGGGTTTTCTTTAATAGAGTCTACTTGTGCCTATGCTTTAATTTCTAGCACTGATGAACCTAGGTCTATGAATGAGGCATTTATAATGTCTGATTCAAACTCTTGGTTGAAAGCCATGAATGAAGAAATGGCATCATTAGAAAAGAACAATACTTGGAGTTTGGTGCCATTTCCTAAAGGCAAAAAAGCTGTGGGCTGCAAATGGGTTTTTAAAAAGAAAATTGGTCTGGAAGGCAGTGTAGAAAAATCTAAAGCGAGGCTGGTTGCAAAAGGTTATTCCCAGGTAGAGGGAATTGATTATGGAGAAATATTTTCTCCTATAGCTAAGCTGGCATTTATTAGATTTATTTTGTCACTTGTAGCAGCATATGACTTAGAGATTGAAAACATGGATGTGAAGACAACATTTCTTCATGGAGATAGAGAGAGATAGATAGAGGGAGCGAGAGAGGGTGGTAGGGATTGATTGAGTGAGAGGTGCATAGAAAGAGGGAGAGGGTAGATAGAAACAATAAGAGAGGGTAGGAGAGGGAGGGGGAGAGAGGTGAGATGTATAGATAGAGAGAAAGGGATAGGGGTTGAGGGTATAGGGTTGAGGGATTAGGGTGGAGGACCTATTGGGTTGATGGTTTAGGGTATTAGGGTTTAAGGGTTGAGGGTTGAGGCATTAGGGTTGAGGGTAGAGGGTAAAGGGTTGAGGGTATAAGGTAGAAGGTTTAAGGGTTTAGGGTTAAAGGGTTTAGGATTGAGGGTTTAGGTTTGAGGGTATATGGTTCAAGGATTAGCTTGAGGGTCCAATGTAAAGGGTAGAGGGTATAAGGGTTGTGGGTTGATAGATTAATGGTTGAGGGTTGAGAATTGAGGGTTGAGGGTTTAATCTATAGTGTAGAGGTTTTAAGGGTTTATAGTTTAAGGGTTGAGGGTTGAGGGTTTAAGGTTGAGGGTAGAGGATTGAGGGTATACGGTTGAGGGATTAAGGTTGAGGGTCCAATGTATAGGGTAGAGGATATAGGGGTTGACAGATTAGGGTTTAAGGGTTGAGGGTTGAGGGTAGAGGGTTGAGGGTTGAGGGTTTAAGGGTTGAGGGTTTAGGGATTAGGGTGGAGATATTTCTTGGATTTAAGGGTATAAGGGTTGAGGATACAGGGTATTAGGTTGAGGGTATAGGGTAGAGGCTGGAGGGTTTAAGGGTTGAGGGTTTAGGGTTGATGGATTAGGGTATAGAGGGAGGGATGGGTGGATAGAGAGATGGAGGGAGAAGTAAGATAGACAAAAGGATAGAAGAGGAGGGAGGGACATAGATATATAAGGGTTGAGGATCTAATGTATAGGGTAGAGGGTTGAGAATTGAGGGTATAGGGTTGACGACCTATAGCATTGAGGGATTAGGGTATTGGGTTGAGGGATTATGGTTGAGGATACATATGGTTGAAGGATTGGGGTTGAGAGTCCAGTGTGTAGTGTAGAGGGTATCAGGGTTGAGGGTTTAGGGTTTGAGGGTTGAGGATTGAGGGATTAAGGTTTGAGGGTTGAGAATTGAGGGTTGAGGGTTTAATGTATAGGGTAGAGGGTAGAGGGTTTAAGGGTTTAGGGTTTAGGGGTTGAGGGTTGAGGGTTTAAGGTTGAGAGTAGAGGATTGAGGGTATAGGGTTGGGGATTATGGTTGAGGTCCAATGTATAGGTAGAGGGTATGGGTTGAGGGTTGAGGGATTAAGGGTCAAGAGGGTTGAGGAATTAGGGTAGAGAGTTTACTAAGTTGGTTTAAGGGTCTAAGGGTTGAGGGTAGATGGTAGAGGATTGAGGGTAGAGGGTAGAGGGTTTAAGGGTTGAGGGTTTAGGGTTTAGGGTTCATAGTCGAGTGTTTAAGGGTTTAAGGGTTGAGGGTATATGATTGAGGGATTGGGTAGAGAGGGAGGGTTGGATCGATGGAGAGATGGAGGGATAAGTGAGATAGAGAGAAGGAGAGAAGATGAGGGAAGGAAAAAGATATATGAGGGTTGAGGATCCAATGTATAGGGTATAGGCTTGAGAATTGAGGGTATAGGGTTGAGGACCCATAGGGTTGATGGTTTAGGGTATTGGGTTGAGGGTGTAAGTTTGAGGGATTAGAGTTGAGGGTACATATGGTTGCAGGATGAGGGTTGAGGGTCTAATGTATAGGGTAGAGGGTATTGGGGTTGAGGGTTTAGGGTTTGAAGGTTAGGGATTGAGGAATTAAGGGTTGAGGGTTGAGAATTGAGGGTTTAATGTAGAGGGTAGAAGGTAAAGGGTAGAGGGTTTAAGGGTTAAGGGTTTAAGGGTTGAGGGTTGAGAGTTTAAGTTTTAGGGTAGATGATTAAGGGTATAGGGTTGGGGGATTAGGTTTGTGTTGTGCATGTTTTGCACACATGCCCCACCATAGGTATGGACCCCCTTTTTCTTGCTCCCGACAAGATGCTTTGCTCCTGTCTTGTTTTGTGTGCCCCATTTTCTAAGCCCAAATTGGTCACATGCCTTCAAACGATCAAATCCCCCTGACCAAATTCACCTACTTGGGGTATTCAAATCCGAGGAGAAACAAAGTCCCTTGTCCCTTTTCTGCCTTTTGTCTTGTTCCTGTTGGCTTGGTCCCTGATCACTAGATTCACTTTTTTCTACATTTTTGACTTTAGGGACAAGTTTCTTGTGGATTTGAGATTTTTTTGTGGTGCCTAAGTGAACTTTCAAGGTTTCATTAAGTTTCAGGGGTTTCAAAACTTTCCTTCCGGAACTCTGTCCCTCTTTGGTTGTTTTGAAACATCTGTGGACCCTTGACGGCTCGCTTTCTACATTTTTGACTTTGGGGACAAATTTCTGGTGGATTTGGGATGTTTTTGTGGTGCCTAAGTGAACTACAAAGGTCTCATTAACTTTCAGGGTTTTCAAAACTTTCCTTTTGAAACTCCATTACTCCATGGCCATTTTGAACATCCGTCGGCCCTTGGTGACCTGACCTCTAGAACCCGACCCCTCCATGGCTATTTTCAGGACTCCATCCCTTCTTGGCCATTTTGAACATCCTCCAGCCGCCGGAGCCCTGGCCTCCGAAACCCGACCCCTCCATGGCCATTTTGAACATCTGTTGGCCCCAGAACGACCCAACCTTTGAAACCCGACATCTTCGTGGCCATTTCTGGGATTCTGCCCCTCTGTGGCCATTTTGAACATTCATGAGCCCCTGGCGACCTGACCTCTGGAACCCGGCCCCTCCATGGCCATTTTCGGGACTCCATCCCTCCATGGCCATTTTGAACATCCGCCGGCTCCCGACAACTCGGCCTCTGGAATCCAGCCCCTCTGTGGCCATTTCTAGGACTCCATCCCTCCATGGTCGTTTTAAACATTCATCGGCCCCTGACAACCTAGCCCCTCCATGGCCATTTATGAGACTCCTCCCCTTCATTGCCATCTAGGACTTTCCTTCGAGGACATTGTGTGCTGATTGTCATTTCAAAAGGGCGGTGACCCTCTGACCTTCCCTTTCCAAACTTTTGCTTTTTTTAAATGATTCCAATCTTGAGGACTCTTTTCTGGGCACTCTTCCTTCCCCTTTTCCCATGTGCTATAATTGAAAAATCTTGGTTTTTCTAAGTTCTGTGAGGTCTAAGAACCTCCCTTGCGATTTGTTGTTCCCCGTTCGTTTCCCGCCCTCTTGGGCCCGCATTAATGTTTATGGTTCAAATGAGCTCCGAGTATGAATATTATGATCTTTTGACGATGCATGGATGGATCTAGCAAGGAGTTTTTAGGCTTTGACTAACATTTTTCTTGATTTGTGTATGAAAGCACTTACGACATTTCATGTATGGAGGATTCAAGGAGCCTACTATGGGTTTGTCAGGAGATCCATTGAGAAAGTTGAACAAGGAATGTGCATAGCTCCTATCACCATTCATTTCATGTTTGCCTCTCCCCCTAGCTCCCACCAACATGGCCAGTGTTAGAAGAAGGCATGTGCCAAGGAAGTCAATGACTAAAATGCAAGGGGGTGGCCTTGAAGAAGGCATGAGGGAGTTGTCCTACTTTTCACCAGATGATGATGATCTGTCCTCTGAATCAGGGGCAACCAATCCATTGATGCCAGTCATTGACAGGCCTGTTTGATACAATGAAGAACACTTCAAATGCTTCAAGCAAGGGCACTTTTTGCTATAGTGAAAAAGGAAATCAACTAAATGACAAAACTACTATAGCACATGGGCACTAGGTGACAAAATAGAGAAAAGACAAGGAATGTATTTTTAATTACTAGATAATGGGGGGTAGGTGAAACCCTAATGTAATCAAATATGTGCCACTCATTGTGAATTAATCATAGCCATTCATTTGGTCTTTGGAAAACTATAAATAGGGGCCTGCCCCTCATTTGTAAGGGTTGGAGAGCTGTTGTAAAAATCATTTGCAATAATAGAAGACAACATTGCATGATTTTATGGATGTTCTCTTTGATTTTGATCATCTTCCATGCATGGTTCTACCTTATATGTTAGTTTTAGTATTAGTTTCCTGAATGGCTATAATGATGGTGTTGTTATAGTATTTGATGAGCTTCCAACCCATGCTTTTAGCACTTGTTGATGACAAGTTGTTGTGCAAAGTTAGTCTGGGCTTCTTTCTGTCATTTCTGCAACCTAGTTCAATTGCATGTTCATGATGTGTATGTGTAATTTGAAATTCAGTAGACCTTAGAAGATTGCACTAGTTTTGTGTAGTTGTAGGTTTCTCTTGGTCCAGCAAAACTCAGTTTAGGAAGCCTGTCTACTATAGTAGCCACCATTGTTACTATTCATTCGTAGCTTAGGATTATAATAGCTTTCTTAACCCTTCTCCTTTTGCTATTTATTTTAGTCCTTAGTTAGAGTAGGATCTCAAGCATCACCATTAAGCTAAATCAAATGAATTTGGTGGGTTTTAGCTTGCTATTTTGAGTGGGAAACCACTATTTATTAACTTCCAACACTTTAAAACTGCATTTGCAGGCCCAACTTCCCACACTTTGTAACTCATCCGTAAGTCCGCCTTGTGATTCAAGAAAATCACATGAAACAACTGAGATATTCCAAGCACTATGAAGACCTAACATTAGAGACCTTGGGATAGTGTTCTACAATTTGATTGTGGAAGATTGTCTTTCAAGAGAGGTGATGCATCTATGCATTACCTGTGTTGAGAAGTGCATAAAAAACACATCAATAGAACTAGCACTAGAAGGAGGGCATGACATGTTGAGGCTACAAAGGTGAAAGTTGGAAATCAAAGAGAGCACTTTCAAGAAGAAATCTGAGATAGGGAGATCTCTTTTAATGCTAAAAATCAGAAAATTCTGAAGGGAAAAGAAGCTTAGTCAAAATGGAGTGGCACACATAAATTAACATCGCTCAGCTGCATGCAGATTTGAACAAGAGACTGAAGAATCCATTGTAGCAATTCACATTGGTGGATAGATGTCAGATCCATTGCACTTGTAGACACAATTAATTGGAATGTTTGACCTTCTTGAATAGAATCAAAAGGGTCTTGCAGGGAGAAATTCCCTTTTGGGAAATCTATCAGCCTTTAGCCCTTGTAGACCCGAAGGAAGAATTGACAACCATGGAAGCCAAGGCATTGAAGGAGTTGATCCAGGAACATTTAAGAAGCAAGGATGAACCAAGATTGGAGGAAATATTGATGTCTAGTTGGTGTAGATTTCACAATGCACTCCACTCTGAATTCACTTGTTCATCATGTACAAACATCATCGCTCCAACCAAGGGTTGTTCAGACAAGTTGGAGCAGCCTACTCCCAATGAAGAGAAGTTATCTAATGAGGCAGAAGAGCTATCAACATCTAGAGGACAAAAAATTGAAGATGAACCAAGAAATTTGACAGGAGCTAATGCTAGGACAACCAACGAAGATGTTGAAGAATAGGAAGAAGAAAAGGTTGACAACCTTGGAGCAGCAGAAAATGACGAAGAAGGTATAAGTGAAATAAAATTAGAAGACCTCTCCTTCGTCAGTGGCAGTGATCAAGAATCTGAAAATGAAAGTTTGGAGTGGGAACAACCACTTGCCACGGCTGTCTACCATCAAGCTTCTTTTTCAAGTGATGATGAGGACCCATTAGCAGAAAGATATGACTAGCTTGTCTCTAGATTAGAAAAGGATTGGTCTGAACTAAGATGTCAAGTGGATTTGGAGGTGTTGTTAGTACCAAATTGGTGTAGACTTCATGATTCATCACACTCTTAGTTTGCATGTGAGCTATGCAAATAGGCTATTGAACAAGTTAGAGGACAAGTGGAGCAGCCAAGTGCCTGACCTCCTCTACTTGTTGCCCAAATTGAAGTAGAAGACTAAGAGCCTGAACTGAGTGATGGCTCAACTAAAGGTGGTCCTCAAGAGGATGTTGGGACAGTAATAGAAGAAGGAAATCAATATAGTCTCAAACTTCTAAGAAATGAATTAGATCAAACATGAAGGTTGTCCACTAGTCATCAAGAATTTCCTCTCAAAGAGCACACCATGAACGATAGGCTTTATACCAAGCCCTTGGAGGGAAATTGTGTAGTAGACTTTGGTCCCCTTGATGAGGTGTCATCAATTGATGATTTCTTTCCATTGGGAGTTGCACTGCGGAGGTATGCTCATGCTGAGGAAGAGCACATCCCAAAAGATAGTAGTGATGAATACATATTCCTTGAGCCCCCAAACAGTGATGCACTAGAGTTTCCGGATTGAGAGAGGAGCTCTTTCTCTATTTACAGTGATAGTGAGCAAGAGGAAATGAGTGAACGTCATGATGAGATGCATGAACATCAAAGGGAAGAAGATAAAGGTGGGGGTGTTTTGATGGCTTCCAACAAGTATGATAGAATTGACCAACTACAAGATGCAACTAGAAGTCATTCCGCCATGACCATTGCTGATCCTCCTTCATATTTAGGGATCTGTAATAGGATAGATGCATGCATGTCATTATCCCATGACATTGAATATCAAAGAAAGGAGGTTGATACTTGGGGAAGGAGATGAGACAACATGCTACCCCTTGAGGACAACAACCAAGTGGATCCCAAGTTTGTAGATGATCAATTTGGAAAAGTATTTCTTTTTGAAGAACTACCAACCAGGGCTATAGGTCTCATTGGTAGATTGGAAGAGTTGTTTGTTGCCCCGTCCTCCTAGCCTTATGCAAGCTTAATGTATGAAGTGCTGCACCCTCCACCACGCCCACTCGAGGCTACCGATGCAATGATTAGCAATGTTGTGCTTACTCTCGACTATCCAACGCTACCACCTCCATGTGATGACATCTAGGTTCTATCCTTCCTTTTCCCCTATTATTTCTCATAATTGCAATTATTATTTTGATTATGGGAATGAGGGAAGACAAACATGTTTATGGATTGACCATGGGTTCAGCGAGCCTCCTCAATTGCTGATTTTTCATGATGACGTGATTGAACTTGAGTGTTGCAATGTTGAACTTCCTTTTTCTGAATATAAAGATAAGTTTGCATGGTTAAGAACAATAACGATTTCCCATTTGCTTGTGCATGCATTATGAAATCCAGTGAATGTTAATGTCAGCTTGCCCTGCCTAAACATAGTGCTTTGTAAATATCTTTATACATAGCCCATTTTGAGTAGTATAGGTTTCCTGTAAATACTCCACTTTCCTGATTTCCTTAAGTTAGCTGGTTTGATGTAGGTTGCTTGCTTTGTAGGCTATTTTCTTTTGTTTTCTTTCTCTTTGTTGTTGCTTTGCTCAGGGTCCCTCTGCTTTTAGCTAGGCACATTTGTGCGCACAACAACCATACTTATCACATGGGGTTGTTCTACATATTTCTTTATCAAACTCTAATCAAGTCTTCAGAGTGGATGGTGAAGGTCTTCTATTAGTGTCAAGTGATCTATGTGTTTGATTCAAAGAGGATAAGTTGTTGGTTTAGTCCAACTCTGATGTATTATGAAATCTTACAGCTCTTACACATCTTAAAAATCTGACGGTCACTGTAGGGCCTTTTGTGAAGTCTAGTTAAGTGAAAAATCTAAAATTATGCTCCAGTGCCACTATGATTCTCAACCCTGAGCATGAGCTTCAATGCTTGTGGGTTGAAATAAAAGAGCTAAAAAGAGCAAAGAAAGAAAAAAAAACATTGAAAATTAAAAGAAAGAGAAAATTCAACTTTTTAGGGGTATCTGAGCAACTCTACCGGGGCTATGGATGCCCGGCTGACAGTAGAGCAATGTTCGGGAGAATCACAATGACAACCTCATTGGGGCTATGGACGCTGGCTGGCAGTGAGCTAATGTCCTGGATGCTTTTTGAGTTAGAATAAACTATGTATCTTGACTTGATGGAACTCGGGTTCCTATATCAACTGAAGGATGGGAATTAATGCAACTGCACACACTTGGATTTTTAGCATACTGAAGGTTGGGTTGGCTAGTGGTTTTGATCCTTTGGTTGAGCGTCTGGTTTTTTTTCCTAGCGTGAAGGTCAGAACCAAAGATTTTGGGTTCGTGATTCCAATTTGTCATCAAAATGCTCTGGAGCATTTCCCCAGTGAGTCGCCATTTGTTGTGCATGTTTTGCACACATGCCCTGCCATAGGTAGGGACCCCCTTTTTTTCGCTCCCGATAAGCTACTTTGCTCCTGTCTTGTTTTGCATGTCCCATTTTCCAAGCCCAAATTGGTCATGTGCCTTCAAATGATCAAATCCCCCTAACCAAATTCACCTACTTGGGGTATTCAAATTTAGGGAGAAACAAAGTCCCCCATCCCTTTTCTGCCTTTTCTCTTGTTCCTACAGACTTGGTCCCTGATTGCTCAATTCACTTTTTTCTATATTTTTGACTTTGAGGACAATCTTCTTGTGGATTTGGGATGTTTTTGTGGTGCCTAAGTGAACTGCCAAGGTTTCTTTAAGTTTTAGGGGTTTTAGAACTTTCCTTCTAGAACTCAATCCCTCTTTGGTTGTTTTGAAACATCCATGGACCCTTGATGGTCCACTTTCTACATTTTTGACTTTGAGGACAAATTTCTGGTGGATTTGGGATGTTTTTGTGGTGCCTAAGTGAACTGCCAAGGTTTCGTTAAGTTTTGGGGGTTTCAGAACTTTCCTTGCAGAATTTCATCCCTTAGTGGCTGTTTTGAACATCTATTGGCCCCAGACGACCCGACCTCTGGAACCCGGCCCCTTTGTGGCCGTTTCAAGGACTTCATCCCTTTGTGGCTATTTTGAACATTTGTCGGCCCTCAGTGACATGGCCTCCAGAACTAGGCCCCTCCGTGGCCATTTCTAGGACTTCGTCCCTCCATGGTCGTTTTGAACATCCATCGGCCCTTGGTAACCCGACCTCCAGAACCTGGCCCCTCCATGGTCATTTTCAGGACTCCATCCCTCTGTGGTCATTTTGAACATCCACCGACCCACTACGACCTGACCTCTTCGTGGCCATTTCTAGGACTCTGACCCTCTATGGCCATTTTTGGGACTCCTTCCCTCCATGATCGTTTGAACATCCATCGGCCCCTGGTAACCCGACCTCCAGAACCCGGCCCCTCCATGGCCATTTTGAGGACTCCATCCCTCTATGGTCATTTTGAACATCTGCCGACCCCCTATGACCTGACCTCTTTGTGGCCATTTTTGGGACTCTGAGCCTCCATAGCCGTTTTGAATATCCATTGGCCCCTGACGACCTGGCCTCAAGAACCCCTCTGTGGCCGTTTCCAAGACTCTATCCCTCCCTGGCTATTTTGAACATCTGCCGACCCTTGGCAACACGACCTCTAGAACTCAGCCCCTCTGTGGCCATTTCCGGGACTCAGTCCCTCCATGGCCATTTTGAACATCTGTTAGCCCCTGATGACCCGGCCTCCGGAACCCAGCCCCTCCATGGCCATTTCCAGGACCCCATCCTTCTGTGGCCATTTTTTGGACTCCACCCCTCTGTCACCATCTGGGACTTTCCTTCCAGGCCGTTGTGTTTTGATAGTCATTTCAAAAGGGTGGTGACCCTCCGGCCTTCCCCTTCCAAACTTCCACTTTTTTTAAATGAGTCCAATCTTGAGGAAGCCTTTTTGGGCACTCTTTATTCCCCTTTTCCCATGTGCTATAATGGAAAATCTTGGTTTTGCTAAGTTTTGTGAGGTCTGAGAACTTCCCTTGTGATTTGTTGTTCCCCATTCACTGCCTGCCCTCTTGGGCCTGCATTAATGTTTGTGGTCGAAATGAGCTCCAAATATGAATATTATGATCTTTTGATGATGCATGGATGGATCTAACAAGGAGTTTGTAAGATTTGACTAATGTTTGTCTTGATTTGTGTATGAAATCACTTACGACATTTCATGTATGCATGATTCAAGGAGCCTACTGTGGTTTCCTCAAGAGACCCATCGAGAAAGCTGAACAAGCAATGCACATAGCTCCTGTCACCATTCATTTCATGTTTACCTATCCCCCTAGCACCCAACAATAGGGTCAGTGTTAGAAGAAGGCCTATGCCAAGGAAGTTAATGACAAAAATGCAAGGGGGTGGCCTTGAAGAAGGCATGAGGGAGTTGTCCTACTTTTCACCAGATGATGACCTATCCTCTAAATCAGGGGCAACCAATCCATTGATGCCAGTCGTCGATGATCCTATTTGATCCAATGAAGAACACTGCAAACACATCAAGCAAAGGGTAGCTTTCAGTCAGTTTCTGCTACAGTGAAGAGGGCAATCAGCTACATCACAAAACTGCTACAGCACTTGGGCACTAGGTGACAAAACAAGGAAAAGACAAGGAATGTATTTTTAATTACTAGATAATGGGGGGTAGGTGAAACCTTAATGTAGTAAAATCTGGGCCACTCATTGTGAATTAATCATATCCATTCATTTTGGCTTTGGAAAACTATAAATAGGGGCCTTCTCCTCATTTTTAAGGGTTGGAGAGCTATTGTAAAAAGCATTTGCAGCAATAGAAGACAACATTGCATGATTTTATGGATGTTCTCTTTGATTTTTCTCATCTTGCATGCATGGTTTTACCTTCTATGTTAGTTTTAGTATTATTTTCTTGAATGGTTGTCATGATGGTGTTGTTGTTATAGTATTTGATGAGCTTCTATCCCATACTTTTAGCACTTGTTGATGACAAGTTGTTGTGCAAAGTTAGCCTGGGCTTCTTTCTATCATTGCTGCAACCTAGTTCAATTGCATGTTCATGATGTGTATGTGTAATTTGAAAATCAGTAGACCTTAGAAGATTGCACTAGTTTTGTGTAGTTGTAGGTTTCTCTTGGTCAAGAAAAACTCGGTTTAGGAAGCTTGTCTACTGTAGCAGCCACCATTGTTATTGTTCATTCGTAGCTTAAGATTAGAATAGCTGTCTTAACCATTCTCCTTTTGCTATTTATTTTAGTCCTTGGTTAGAGTAGGATCTCAAGCATCACCATGAAGCTAAATCAAATGAATTTGGTGGGTTTTAGCTTGTTGTTTTGTGTGGGCAGCCACTTTTCATTCACTTCCAGCACTTTAAAACTGCATTTGTAGGCCCAACTTCCCACACTTTGTAACTCATCTATAATTCCACCTTATGATTCTAGAAAATCACATGAAACAACTGAGATATTCCAAGCATTGTCAAGACTTGACACTAGAGACCTTGGGATAGTGTTCTGCAATTTGATTGTGGAAGATTGTCTTTCAAGAGAGGTGATGCATCTATGCATTACCTGTGCTGAGAAGTGCATAAAAACACATCAACAAGTTGAGGGTCCAATGTATAGGGTATAGGGTGAAGAGGGTTGAGGGATTAGGGATAGAGTTTACTAAGTGGGTTTAAGGGTTTAGGGTAGAGGGTAGAGGATTGAGGGTAGATGGTATAGGGTTTAAGGGTTTAGGGTTTAAAGGTTGAGGGTTTAGCATTTAGGGTTTAGTTTTTAAGGGTTTATAGAGAAAAGGGTAGGGTAGAGGGTAGAGGGTTTAAGGGTTGATGGTTTAAGGTTGAGGGTAAAGGATTGAGGGTATAGGGTGTGGGGATTAGGTTTAAGGATCCAATGTATAGGGTAGAGGGTATAGGGGTTGAGGAGTTAGGGTTTAAGGGTTGTGGGTTGAAGGTTGAGGGATTAGGGTAGATAGTTTACTAAGTGGGTTTAAGGATTTAAGTGTTAGGGGATTAGGGTTGAGGGTTGAGGGTTGAGGGTTGAGGGTTGAGGGTAGAGGGTATTGGTTTGAGGGTAGAGGGTTTAAGTGTTTAGGGTTTAAGGGTTGAGGGTTTAGTGTCTAGGATTTAGGGTTTAGGGTTGAATGTTTAAGGGTTTAAGGGTTGAGGGAGTTGGAAACAAACAACACTGAGAGGGGAGGTGAATTAGTGTTGTGCAAAAAATTAATTTTATTATTTTTCTCTTTAACTTACTTAACCATTCAACAAAGGAAATATGCATGAATACAAAGAACATAATCACAACACAATAACACCAATATTTTTACATGGAAACCCTATTAGGGGAAAAACCATGGTGGATGGCCAATCCATAATATAGTTTGAGTATACCCAAGAGAAATATTACAAAATGGGAATGCACTTGCATTTAGGCACACTGCCTAGAGCTGACTACTCAAATAAGATAGGCTCACTACCTTACAATGATTTGGATTAGATACAAAAGAGTGAACTGATAGAATAGTATCTACAATGCTTGATTATAGTTCAAGTTAAGCTCTACAGTCAATCTTCTATCCTTCTGACTGATTCAAAAATTGTGCTCTTCTCTACACAAATTCACACTTTAATGCACAAGTAAAACTATGCATAATCGCCTAATCGCCCTTCTGATGTTCACAACACACTTCTTACACACACACACTAAGTGATATTACTAAAATATTATATATATCCTCAACAAGGATCTTGACATGTCAGGTCAGCCTCAAGATACAAAATATTCTTCATGTGTCAGCTCAAATCATAAACAATTGTTGATGTGCACCCATACAAGTTGGCTAAGACATTGCTTAGACCTAAAAAAAATTCTTAAACATAAAAAAAATTAAATAATTACTCCTTATACATCCACAACATGCCACATTCATTGAGTCAGCCATAATGAGATAAACAAAAACATCTTGTCGGATCTCCTAACTCGTACCCCGATTTATGAAACACCACAAAATTCAATCTTAAGATAACATACATGTTTAACAAACTATCCTAGGGATCCATAACTCAAAAATATGAATCGATGAAGCAAACAGATCGACGTAGTAATCAGATACCCTATTCTTCATATTTTTTGCTGGCAATACTCTATTCTCAACTCCTTCTACCAGTATGACCACATTCTAATCTATGGACTAATGTAATGACTTCAGTTGCAATCAATGTCAACATTAGAAGCCATATGCTAACAATCTCCCCCTTTGGCATTGATGGAAACACTTAGTGAAAATGACTAAGTGTTGAGACTAGTAAGTACACTGCCAAAATTTCAAAATTTCAAAACACAACATCTTTTCAAAACACTGCTCCCCCTTAGAATGTCAAGGAATTTTTCACTGCACTCTCTCCTCCTTTGAAATCAATGAAAAAATTTGGGAATCCAAAATTTCAAGACTATTCAAACATAACCTATGACTTATAGAAATTTGAAGACATCTGCAAAGTCATTCTTCAACACACTTAAGTTTGAGTCCCAAGCACTTTTCAAACTTTCCAAAATGGTTATGTGACCAAAAAGTAGATAAGATAGAGTTTCTCCAGCTTCAAGATTTACTGGGTCAGGAGCGGCCATAGCATCTTTATCCTCTTTCAATGCATTTACCATTATCTCAATCTTTGGATTGATTTGTCCTCTGAGTTCACATACTCTCCCAACAATCCTTTCATTTTCAAGCTTCAAACTCTTTATTTTTTCAAGCAAGGACATTACCTGACCTTCTTGTTTACTAATATTACCAGCTAATGGGTTAAAAGCATCAGAAATAGTGACCAACTACTTTTCAATATCCTTCACCTGCTCTGCTTTTCATTTGCTTTAGTAAATTTTGACAAGAATAAACAAGACTTATACACTTTTCCTCATTTAGACAAAGTATCTTGAACATTTTTCAAGCAGGTAGCTAACAAAGGGTTGTCTTTTGAAACCAGTTCATTCAAACTACCTAATCTCTTTTCCTTGAACTCCTTCTTCACCTTAATCAGGGCTGATTTCTCAAAAGATTCAATGTGAGAACTTATAGAATTTACCAAATTCTTTAGCTCACCAGATGAGGAACCAAACAGATCCATGACATGAGTAGGCATTATTTTTTGCAGAACTCCAGATGCAAGGATCAACAATTTGTTGTCTTCTATGTGAGACTTCAAAATATTCTCACTGGATTTGGCTTGAGCAATTGATGCAACCTTCATCATCTAAATTGGGGATAATTTGGATAGGTTGATTGAGCTTTCATCTAATTCTTCCTACTACTCCATCAGAGATCTCTTCACAGCCTTGGTAGAGTCTCTTGCCTCTATTATGATTTCTTGAGCTTTTTCTTCTTCAACCTTGGGTTCTACAAGGACTATTTCCAAATTTCCTTCAGCCACTTCAAACTCTTCATTTTGCACCTCCTCCTTCAACTAACACCTCCTTAGGAACGTCAACTTCCATAGGTGTCTCTATATTTTCCACTTTAGGAGGAATCTGAAAATTTTCAACATCAGCGTTCACTTCCTCATTTTATGAAACATTTTCAGTATCTACTTCTTTAGCATTTACCTTATCCCTTGTTAGAAGCTCTTCCAAAATATTCTTTGTTTCACAAAAAATAGCATCAGTGTCACCAATCATGACCTTATTCACCTTATCCCTTGTCAGAAGCTCTTCCAAAATCTTCTTTGTTTCACAAAAAATAGCATTAGTGTCACCAATCATGAGCTTATTCACTCTTGTCTTTCTCTTTTTTACCTTTTCAATGAGTGAATTCATCTCCTCAATTGACATCTCCGGACACAAATCAGCAAGAATTCTTTTACTCATATTTTCTTCTTCTGTTCTGGCACTCAACCTTCTATACTCCATAACATTATACAGACTTGTGGGAAAACTAGACATTATTTCAACAAGAACTTTATTAAAAATATTCATATGATTTATTGTAGTTTCTTCAAGAATTCTCTAACCAAGTTCATCAAATGTTTTATACCAATCACAGAGTGGCTTGAGATTACCATCTTTCACAACTGCATTCTCAACTTCCTCAAAAGTCATATTGGGTTGACAACTTTTTCCTTTTTCTCTACTCTTCCTTTACCAGAAGATTTTCTTGTGTTTAACTTGACAGCCTGAGTCCCAGTAGCCTTTATCTCTTTCACTAATTTTGATTCAGTCCCTTCCTCTTCATCTTCAGAAATAGGTTCATATGTTCTTGTGATTTTATTCTTCTTCCTTTTTCCAAAAGCCTTGGCTTGAGCTGAATGGGCTATAGGGGAACTCCTAATAGATCTAGTGTGAGCAAAAGATTTTCCTAGACTAGCAGATTCTGTTTTTGCTTTCTCTTTTGATGCTTCAGCCTCATCTCTATTCCTTCTTATTTCTTTCAATTTCTCCACAAGTATGCCCATATTTTCTACAAAAACTTCTACCTCTTTCCTTACTCTCCTGATTATCATCGGCTTTTTCAATTTTGAATGAACCTACAAGATTTTCTCTGCATAATTTCCAAACCTTTCTTCTCCCAGATCCTGAGGTGAACTCAACAAGTGTTCTGCATACATTTAAAAAAAATTCTTCTCTACTTCGTAACCCATAAGCATGATCCAAATTTTTCTAGGATCAACAACTTCCATATGGCACTGATCAATATCTACCATGAAGCAGATAGAATCTTTGTATTGTTCCACTATTGAGGTAGGAATTCTCTCCCTAGCATGCATCATATTCTTTTTTTAAAAAAATATCCCCAGAGGACAATATTTCAGGTTTGATGATCACCCATTCTAAACAACATGTTCCTTATCTGAATAGCTACCTCATCATTTTTCCATTTCACTTTTCCAATTCCCAGAACCTCATCTAAAAAGTAGAAAAATAGACATAGCAGCAAGTTATTGTATTTGAATGTATTCTTCTTGTCTTTCTTGATTTTCACCAGATTCTCCATTAACTAACTCCTGAGCAATTCACATAAATCATAGTGTACAATTTGTTTCACCATCTCATAAGCTGCGTAGATACCCATACTAGATACAGAGTTCTCCCAGCTTGAGTGATAAATCTTATAACCAATAACCATTGATGCAAATTTTACATCTACTACAACAATATCCTCTATTGTCATTGCTCTTTTGACCCATTGAGAACCTGTTGTGTTAGTGACCTTATCATTCTTTACGAATTTCAAAATTGGAAGTTTGCCGGTGGAATTTAAACCTGTGATTGCACATATAGCCTCTTTCTTGATCTTAAATGGCACATACAACCACATGAATTCATCATGGAAATGTCTCAACACATATCAGACCCATTCATTTTCCTCAAATATTGGAAATTTTGCAAATCGTGTGAAATTATTTTCCTGTAGGGTTTTAAATTTTTGCTTTACGGTAAAATATTCTTGAATTATATGATGAGAATATAGATTCATAAAATGAGAGCTTCCTAATTCTTTGATATTTGCATGTATGTAAGCCCTAATATCCTCAATGTGCAAGACTTCGTACGGTATAGATGAAAACGCACCTAAGGGCTCTGTCTCTACAGACTTATAAGGATGCCATTTAAACTTTGGATGCCTATCCTTTACTTCAACTACCAGAGGAGTGGACATGATTGCAATCTCACAAATTTACAGGCTTTTTGATAAATACCTTTTATGGTTAGAATGAAATTTGATTGTAGGTACTTCTTTACCCTTGAATCTCTCCACAATTTGGCAATGATCACTCCAAAGCTCTCCAAGCTTCTTTTCTCCAAAATGAAAAGTGACAAATGAGGGAATAAAATTTTATTTTATTTTCTACATACCTAACTCCTTTTTGTTGCAATAAATTCCTTTACCCTAGTTCATCCAGTTCCTAACTTACATGAACAGAGACAGATGATTCTTCTGTGGATCTTCAAAATTATTTAATAATGCCTCCAATTCAATGAACAACATCTGAAAAACATCTATGCACTTGTTGGACTCATCCAGAATCCATTACCAATCACTAGCAGGGGGTTTAAAAGATTTACTTGGTAGCTCCCCCTAGGCCAGAGGCCTAAAACTAATTCCCAGAGCAATTACCAGAAGTTGCTTCTGGTACAGGCATATTTCCTTCAACATAGGAATCCTTCACCCATTTCTTCTACATTTTCCTTATGATAACATCAATTGTGACTATACCTTTTCCCTTAACATCCTATTGCATGTTATGTTTTATTGGACCTCTTCTATTCCAACAAAATCTAGCAATGTGGCCAAATTTGTTGTAGTTGTAGCACACAACACTTCTCTATCTAGGCCAACTATTCCACTGAATTTGTCTTGATCTGCATTGGTTAGCAATATGCCCAAATATATTGCATGCATAACATCTGCCATATCTATGAAAGTTATTCATCACAACTCTACATTCACTTGATTTATGACCATACTTATAGCAATTAAAGCACTGACCTAAGAATGATGGTCCACTTGTGTTCATCCTGCTCCTACACTGAGAAGCCATATGACCAAATTTTTTACAAGCATAACAGAAGACATTAAATCTTTGAACATTCGGTTGCCTTACCAGATTCCTTCTAGCTCCATTCATGTGATTTCGTTACATGAATCTCCCTTGTCCAATTTTATTTTGTCCAGATCTGGAACTTTCTCCTTCTTCAAATCCAAGACCTCACATCTCACCATCAATCCTCTATCCTTTAATCATTTCATCAAGTTTGGTTGAGCTTACTTTGAATTTTCCCTTGTACTCATTTGTAGTAGCAAGTTCATTTTTGAGATCATCAAGTTGTTTTTCTATCATTTTCATTTCTTCATTATTTTTAGAATCTTCTAGTTCATTGTTCGACCGATTGCATTGTTCAGATTTTTCTTTCAAGGATTGTGCAAAGTTTTCTTCACTCTTCTTTCTATCCTCAATCTCCTTGGTCATTTTCATCATGATGGTTTCCATCTCACGCTTTAGGGAAGCATTCTCTCTGGAAATTTTTTCACATTCTTCTATTTTCTCTTTCAAGGCATGATTGAGTTTTTCATCTTCCAAGCTTTTGCTCTTTTGCTTAAGTTTATCACACAATTCATTCCTTTTCTCCCTTGATTCATTGATTTTGTCTTTCAATGACTGAATGAATTTCTCTGCACTTTCAAGATTTTCTTGCAACACCCTATTCTTAGAATTTGACTACTCAAGATCATTAAGAGCCACCATGAGTTGTTGTTGAAGACTGCTTGTATCCATTGAAAAACTCCTTCCAAGATCTCCCTTATTTTTTATACTTATTTCAAGGAACTAACTCTGATACCAATTGTTGGAAACAAGCAACACTGAGAGGGGGGGTGAATCAGTGTTGTGCAAAATTTTAATTTTATTATTTTGCTCTTTAACTTACCTAACCATTCAACAAAGGAAATATGCATGAATAGAAAGAAAACAATCACAACACCATAACACTAGGATTTTTACGTGGAAACCTTGTTAGGGGAAAAACCATGGTGGATTTCCAATCCACAATATAGTTTGAGTATACCCAAAAGAAAGATTACAAAATTAGAATGCACTTGCATTCAAGCACACTGCCTAGAGCTCACTGCTCAAATAAGATAGGCTCACTTCCTTACAATGATTTGTATTAGATCCAAAAGATTGAACTTATAAAATAGAATCTACAATGCTTGATTACAGTTCTGGTTAAGCTCTACAGTCAATATTCTATCCTTTTGACTGATTCAACAATTCTACTCTACTCTGCACAAAATTGCACTTTAATGCACAAGTGAAACTATACATAATCTCCTAATCGCCCTTCTGATGTTCATAACACACTTCTACACTTGTTACAAGCACACCAAATGATATGACTGATGTCTTATATATATCCACAACAAGGATATTGACATGTTAGGTCGGCCTCAAGATAAGATACAAAATATTCTTCACGTGTAAGCCCAAATAATAAAGAATTTTTTATGCACACCCATACAAGTCGGCTATGACATAGCTTGGACCCAAAACTAAATTCTTAAACATAGAAACATTTAAATAATTATTCCTTATACATCCACAACATGCCACATTCATTGAGTCAACCATAATGAGTAAACAAACAAAAACATCCTGTCGGATCTCCTAACTCGTACCCCAATTAATGCAACACCAAAAAATTCAATATTGAGATAACATGCATGTTTAAAAAACTATCCTAGGGATCCACAACTAAAAAAGATGAACCGATGAAGCAAACAAATCGATGTAGTAACCAAATACCTTGTTCTTCATATTTTTTGTCGGTAATACTCTGTTCTCAACTCCTTCCATCGGTATGACCACATTCTGATCTACGGACTAAAGTAATGACTTCAGTTGCCATCACTAACAACATTAGAATCCATATTCCAATAGAGGGTTTAGGGTTGAGGGACTAGGGTAGAGATAGAGGGAAGGATGGATAGAGAGAGAGATGGAGGGAGAAGTGAGATAGAGAGGAGAGAAGAGGAGGGAGGGACAAAGATATATGAGGGTTGAGGATCCAATGTATAGGGTAGAGGGTTGAGAATTGAGGGAATAGGGTTCAGGACCTATAGGTTTGATGGTTTAGGGTATTGGGTTGAGGGTATAGGGTTGAGGGTATAGGATGGAGGGTACATATGGTTGAAATATTAGTGTTGAGGGTCCAATATATAGGGTAGAGGGTTTCAGGGTTGAGGGTTTAGGGTTTGAGGATTGAGGATTGAGGGATTAAGCATTTAGGCTTGAGAATTGAGGGTTGATGGTTTCATGTAGAGGGTAGAGGGTAGAGGGTTTAAGGGTTGATGGTTGAGGTTTTAAGGTTGAGGATAGAGGATTGAGGGTATAGGGTTGGGTGATTAGGTTTGAGGGTCCAATGTATAAGGTAGAGGGTATAACGGTTGAGTGAGTAGTGTTTAAGGGTTGAGGGTTGAGGATTGAGTGATTAAGGTTCAAGAGGGTTCAGGGATTAGGGTAGATAATTTCATAATTGGGTTTAAGGTTTGAGGGATTAGGGTTGAGGATAGAGGCTATTGGGTTGAGGGTACAGGGTAGAGGGTTTTAGGTTTAGGGTTTAAGGGTTGAGGGTTGAGAGTTTAGGGTTTAGGGTTGAGTGTTTAAGGGTTTAAGGGTTGAGGTTTTAGGGTTTAGGGATTAGGGTAGAGAGGGAGGGATGGATGGATAGAGAAATGGAGGGAGAAGTGAGATAGAGAGAATGAGAGAAGATGAGGGAGCGACATGGTTGAGGATCCAATTTATAGGGTAGAGGGTTGAGAATTGAGGGTATAGGGTTGAGGGATTAGGGTATTGGGTTGAGGGTATAGGGTTGAGGGATTAAAGTTGAGGGTACATATGCTTGACTTGGATTAGGATTAAGGGTCCAATGTATAGGGTAGAGGGTATCAAGGTTAAGGGTTTAGGATTTGAGGGTTGAGGATTGAGGGATTAATGGTTGAGGGTTGATAATTGAGGGTTGAGGGTTTAATGTAGAGGGTAGAGGGTTTAAGGGTTGAGGGTTGAGGGTTTAAGGTTGAGGGTAGAGGATTGAGGGTATAGGGTTGGGGGATTAGTGTTGAGGGTCCAATGTATAGGGTAGAGGGTATAGCAGTTGAGGGAGTAGGGTTTAAGGGTTGAGGGTTGAGGGATGATGGATTAGGGTAGAGAGTTTAATAAGTGGGTTTAAGGGTTGAGGGATTAGGGTTGAGGTAGATTATATTGGGTTTAGGGTAGATGGTAGAGGGTTTAAGGGTCAAGCATTGAGGTTTTAGGTTTTAGGGTTGAGTGTTTAAGGGTTTAAGGGTCAAGTGTTTAGGGTTGAGGGATTAGGGTAGAGAGGGAGGGATTGATTGATAGAGAGATGGAGGGAGAAGTGAGATAGTGAGAAGGAGAGAATAGGATGGAGGGAAAAAGATAGATTAGGGTTGAGGATCCAATGTATAGGGTAGAGGGTTGAGAATTGAGGGTAAAGGGTTGAAAACCTATAGGGTTGAGGGATTAGGGTATAGGGTTAAGTGTATATAGTTGAGGGATTAGGGTTGAGGGTACATATAGTTGAAGGATTAGGGTTGAGGGTCCAATTTATAGGGTAGATGGTATCAGGGTTGAGGGTTTAGGGTTTGAGGGTTGAGGATTGAGGGATTAAGGGTTGAGTTTTGATAATTGAGGGTTGAGGGTTTAATGTGTAGGGTAGAGGGTAGAGGGTAGAGGGTTTAATGGTTTAGGGTTTAAGGGTTAAGGGTTGAGGGTTTAAGGTTGAGGGTAGAGGATTGAGGGTACAAGGTTGGGGGATTAGGGTTAAGGGTCCAATGTATAGGGTAGAGGGTATAGGGTTTGAGGGATTAGGGTTTAAGGGTTGAGGATTGAGGGTTGATGGATTAAGGGTCAAAATGGTTGAGGTATTAGGGTAGAGAGTTTACTAAGTGGGTGTAAGGTTCTAAGGGTTGAGGGTAGAGGGTAGAAGATTGAGGGTAGAGGGTAGAGGGTTTAGGGTTTAAGGGTTGAGGGTTTAGGGTTCAGAATCAAATGTTTAAGGGTTGAGGGTATACGATTGAGGGATGAGGGTAGAGAGGGAGGGTTGGATTGAGGGAGAGATGGAGGAATAAGTGAGATAGAGAGAAGGAGAGAAGATGAGGGAAGGAAAAAGATATATGAGGGTTGAGGATCTAATATATAGGGTAGAGGGTTTGGTGTAGCCATGGGAGGAGGGTCCTCAAAGAGAAAAATATAGACTATTCAACAAGAGTAACACAACAAAAGCAACAAAAAATATGCAAGAAAATGCAGATGCAAATATTCTCATTAATAGAAATCTCAGTTACAATTGGGTGGCAACATCTAGGCTTACAGATTCGGCTCACAGACCAGATAAAACATGCTACAAAATACAACATTCCAATATGATCCTATATGTGAGAAAAATCTTATAGATCAGATCTATCTTAATCTACTCAATCAACTACTACCATTATAATGATCCATAACAAGCTTTATATCATATCCGCAATTCTAGAGTCATCCATGTCTACCAAAGATCATCACATTATCTAAGGAAAGAAAATGTAATGTCTGCATGAATAGGTCAGCCTCAAATTTGAATTACTCTTCAAGAGGTGCATAAGATGAAGTGTGGACCTATAATGAAGGTTGAGGACACTCCATGGAACAATTAACATCACACTATCAAGATCCATAAGCTACGAGAATGATCCATGAATGATCAAACTAGTCGTTAGGCTTGAAAATTATTCCAGTGCTAGTTCAAGAAATTTCCAAGAAATCCGGAAGTGATAAATTTCTAGAAAAAGATCCAATCACACTCAAATCTTGGAATAAGGAAGATGAACATGTCCATGATGAAAATTTAGGTCCAAAAGTTCTAGTGAGAAAATATGATGAATCCACCAACATGAACTGAGAAAGAATAGAACAAGAACAAAACTGAAAGTAAATATTTTTTGTTGATGCAAGATTGCCAAGAACCAAGGATGCTCCTGTATCATACATCCGGGGTTATTGAAAAGTGTGTCCCTCACTTTGCTGGAGCTAAAGGAAAAAAAATATGGTCTACCTTAGCATAAGAAATCCAAGAAGAATCTTCCACTAGTCTACCTTTCCACTTCACAAGATACTCTTTATACTATCTTCCATGAGTTTTCCTCCCATATCTAGTATCCAAAATCTCCTCAATCTCATCCGACTACTGTTTAGGAAACTCATTTTCCAATTTTTCTTTACTATGCTCATTGAATTCTGCTTCATGGTACTAATCTAGATATGCAATGTTGAATATAGGTGATATACCTATGCCATCCAGTAACTCCACTTCATATTTATTTCCATAATCAAATTTCTTCAAGATCTTACAAGGTCCAAACTTCCTCATCTTCAACTCCTTGTATGTGCCAACTAGAAATATCTCCTTCCTCAAATACACCATCACTTCATCTCCAACTTCGAATTCCTTGTCTCCTCTTTTCATCTACTTTCTCCTTATACTTCTGGTGCATATCTTCCAACTGTTGTTTCACTTGAGTATGCACTTTCTTCATATGTTCTACAAATTCTTCTGCTTATGCACTCATTTTATCTTCCATACTAATGTCTCTCAACTCTAATATACCTCTAGGATGAACTCTTGTAACAATCTCAAAAGGTGTCTTTCCTGTACTCCTATTCACTGAATTATTGTAGGAAAAATTTTCTTGAGCAAGGACTAAATACCAACTTCCAATCTTCTCTCCAACCAAACATCTCAAAAAATTCCCCAAACTCTTGTTTACTACCTCTGTTTTTCCATCAGTCTATGGGTGAAAATTAGAACTGAACTTTAAATCTGTCTTCAAATTCTTCCAAGATGTCCTCCAAAAGTATCCAAAAAACTTTACATCTCTTTCTAAAACAATACTCCTAGGTAATCCATGCAATCTGACCACCTCCTCAAAAAAAAAATCTACTACATGCACTACATCTGTTGTCCTCTTACAACATATGAAATGTGCCATGTTAGACAATCTATCTACCACCACAAATATAGAATCATTACCTCTCCGCGTCTTTGGAAAATCAAGTATGCAATCCATGTTGATATCCTCCTAAGGTCTTTTCAGAACTGTCAAAGGCTTATACAATCCAACATTCTGACTACTCTCTTTTGCAACTTGACAAACTCTACAACTCTGCACAAATTTCCTAACATCCTTATAAATTTGAGGCCAAAATTAATACTCACTTACCAATGCTACTGTCTTGTCAATTCCAAAGTGTCCTAACAATCCTCCACTATGTTTTTCTTTCACCAAGTTATCCCTCATTGTACTCCAAGGTATACACAACTGATTACCTCTAAACAAAATATCCTCCTGAATGAAATAATCCAACCACTGACTCCTATCTTCTGAAACTAGTTCTTTACAAGCTCTCCAAGGTTCTACAAAATCTAGGTCTTCCTAATACAATTTATTCAATTCATCAAAGTGTATTACCTCCACTCTCATTTTTGTCAGTAAGTTCCTTCTCCTACTCAAAGTGTTAGCAACTCTATTTGACTTTCCACTCCTATGTTTAAAAAAAAAGTATAACTTTGTAAGAATTTCACCCATCTCATATGTCTCTGATTCAACTTACCTTGATTGTTTAAATATTGCAGTGCTTGATGATCCGTATACAACACCAACTCCTTAGGAAAAAAATAATGTCTCCACTTCTTCAAGGCTTGAACTATGGTGTAAAACTCCTGATCATACACTGAATATATCCTTCAGGCATCATTCATTTTCTCACTAAAATAGGCTATAGGTCTTCCTTCTTGACTCAATACTAATCCAATTGTATTTCCACTTGCATCACTGTCGACTTGAAATACCTTATGCAAATCCAGTAAATCCAACATAGGCTACTTAATCACCTTCTATTTCAAAAACTCAAAACTCGTATCTGCTCTAGATGTCCATCTAAAATCTTTCCTATCTCCTCTCATTGTTTTTGTTATAAGACTGCAAATAGAACTAAAATTTCTAATGAACTTCCGATAGAAACTAGTTAATCCATGAAATGATCTTACCTCTCCAATGCTTTTGAGTGTAGGCCACTCAACAATTTCTCTTACATTCTTAGGATCCATCTTCAATCCATCCACAGATATCACAAATCCCAGATATACCAATTCTTCCTTCATGAAACTACACTTGTTAATATTTATCAGCAACTTCTCTTCTCTCAACCTCTGCAAAACTTGTCTTATATGCAACAAATTTTCTTCTCTATTCTTACTAAAAATCAAGATTTCATCCAAGTAAACAATCACAAACTTACCCAAGAATTTCTTCAAAACCTCGTTCATCAACCTCATGAAAGTACTCGGTGCATTAGTTAGTCCAAAAGGCATTACCAACCACTCATACAACCCTTTATTTATCTTGAATGATTTCTTCCACTCATCCCCTTCCATGATTCTGATATGATGATATCCAATATTCAAATCTATCTTTGTAAAGTATTTAGCTCCACTCAAAGAATCCATAATGTCACCCATCTGGGGCAAAGGAAAGCTATACTTCACCGTGATCTTGTTTATGGCTCTAGAATCTATACACATTCTCCATTCTCCATCCTTCTTAGGTGCTAACACAATAGGTACTACACAAGGACTTAAGGTTTCTCTAATCAAACCCTTCCTCAAAAATTCTTGCACTTGTCTATTCAACTCCTCATTCTCTGTAGGTGTCATCCAGTGTGTTGTTTTATTAGGAAAACTATCTCCAGGAATCAAATCCATGTAATGACTAATACTCCTCACAGGTGGTAATCCATTAGGTACATTATCTGAAATGATCTCATATTCTATCAACAACTCCTTTATCTCTTTTGGGTGTTCTTCTAAATGCTTCAAGTCTTTAGCTGTCTTAGGAACTAAGGCATAACACACATTATCATGTCTCAATCCATCAAGGAATCTCCTTCCATCAACCATACAAACCCTAGCATTCATACAAACCTAAAATTTAGGAACATCTTCCAATGCCAACAAATTTTGCTTCATCCCATTAGCAAAAATGGTATATATATTCTTCTTTCTATCATGAATAGCCTATCTATCATACTGCTAAGGCCTTCCCAACAAAACATGGCATATATCCGTAAGCATCATATCACACAAAAATTCATCATGATAATTTCCTATCTTCAATTTCACCAAACATTGTTCACCTACCAGAATCTTATGCTCATCTTGAATCCAAGCTATTTGATAGGGCTTCAGGTGTTTCAACCTTTCCAAATTTAGTTTGGTCACCATCTCTTTAGAAACTAGGTTCTATAAGCTTCCCCTATCAACAATCACTTTGCAACATTTACCAGTTACCTTTTATCTTGTCCTAAACAAATTCTTTCTCTACAACAGTTCCTGCTCCAACTCACTTTTACATAATACTCTTTTGTTCACCAACACTTCTTCCTCTTCCAATTTTTTAGATTATTTGGCATGATCTTCATCAAAACATTTTGTTCTTCTATTGTTCTCTTTCTTTTTGCTTGTCTCCCCTTGATTGCATTCAAATTCTCTATGTCCTTCTCCACCACATTTATAACAAGTTCCCTTGAATGTTCTTTTCTCCTATCCTCTATCATCTCTTCTATAACCTTCGTTCTGGTAACCACCATATCCTCCTCTTCTATAAGAGTTTCCATCACTTCTATGGTATGAAGTATCATTCTTATTGACTTCCTTATATCTATTTAGATCTACAAAGGATCCTCTTCCTCCTTGAGTAAAAGTTCTTCATCTTTGAAATCTTCCACCTCTTCCTCTCTGTCTCTGCTCGTGTCTTTTATTTAGCTTCTCTTCTTCCTTTAGGGCACATTGATATGCTTCTTCCACACTCTGTAACTTAATCAAACTAATCTCATCCTATATAGATGACCTCAAACCATTCACATATCTAGCTACTTGCTCAATATCATCCTCCAAATTTCTAGATATGATATTCAACTTATAGAACTCCTTAGTATACTCTGTCACACTTGATTCCTTCTGCTTCAAATTTTGCAACTTCCAGAACAAACTAATCTGATAATCTGTAGGCATAAACTTCGTCTTCAACTTATTTACCATCTGATCCCATGATTTTATCTTTTCTTTTCCTCTTCTTCACCTATCTATCTGCAAATGTTCCCACCAAAGGGATGCATTTCCTTTCAACTTTGAACAAATTTTTTTTACTTTCTTATCTTCAATGGTGCCTTCCAATTCAAAATAATTTTCCATCTCTATTATCTAGTCTAGAAATTCATATAAATCCAACTTACCACTATAATTTAGTGGATTGAAATGGGGTTTGGTATTCACTTTAGTTAGGGCTCTTATGAATTTCTCTTCTCTTCCTCTTTCTTCTTGTACTTCTACCTCTTCATCACTCGCATCATCAACTGGTTGACCTCTCCTCTAGGCCATTTCAACTACATCTAATCTGGTAGCAATTCCTCTCAACATCTCCATTAAATTAGGATTTTCATTTCCACGAGCTCCATTTCCTCTAACATTTCTTCTTCCCACCATCTTTATGCAAGTCCTTTGTAGCTGCAGGTCAGATCCTCAATTTTCCAGCCCACAAAAAATCTTCAACAGGACTCCACAAATTCTGACTACCTCACACATATCAAATCTTGCTCTGATACCAGTCTGGCATAGCCATGAGAGGAGGGTCCTCAAAGAGAACAATATGGACCATGTAGCAAGAGTAACACAATAGAAGCAATACAAAATATGGAGGCAAATGAAAATGCAAATATTCTCATTACTAGAAATATTAGTTACAATCGGTTGGGAGCTTATAGATTCGGCTCACAGGCTTGATAAAACATGCTAAAAAATACAACATTCCAATATGCTCCTATATGTGAGTGAAATCTTATAGATCAGATCTATCTTAATCTACTCAATAAACTATTGTCATTGTAATGATCGATTACAAGCTTTATATCATATCTACAATTCTGGAATCATCCGCATCAGCCAAAGATCATCACATTATCCAAGGAAAGAAAATGTAACATGCACATGAATAGGTTGGCCTCAAATTTGAATTACTCTTCAATAGGTGCATAGCATGAAGTGTGGACCTATAATGAAGGTCAAGGAAACTCCACTAAATAACTAAAATCACACCATCAAGATCCACAAGCTACGAGAATGATCCATGAATGACCAAACTAGTCGTTAGGCCTGAAAATTATTCTAGTAGGAGGTATTTTTCCACAGCGTGTCAAATTATGATATTGCTATCAGGATTCAACCGTGTAGTTTCAAGTCAAACTCATTGACCCATGTTTCATGAGTAGTGGTTCAACAAGAACCCATCTCTAATGATATCGAATGGTCCACTTAGCACTCATTGCATCTAGGATGGGTGACCTCTCGGGACAAACCAATGCTTCACCTCTGTGAGCATCACCTAGATGCAATGAGTGCTAAGTGGACCATTCGATATCATGAGAGATGGGTTCTTGTTGAACCACTACTCATGAAACATGGGTCAATGAGTTTGACTCGAAACTACACAGTTGAATCCTGATAGCAATATCATAATTATTCTAGTGTCAGTTGAAGAAACTGTCATGAAATCTAGAAGCAATAACTTGCTAGAAAAAGATCCATTCGCGCTCAAATATTGGAATAAGGAATATGAACATGTCCACGATGAAAATGTAGGTCCACAAGGTCTGGTGAGAAAATATGATGAATCCACCATCATGAACTAACAAAGAATAGAAAAAGAACAAAATTGAAAGTAAATATTTTTGGTTGATGCAAGATTGCCAAGAACCAAGGATGCTCCTGCGTCAGGGTTGAGAATTGAGGGTATAGGGTTTAGGACCTATAAGGTTGATGGTATAGATTTGAGAGATTAGGGTTGAGGGTACATATGGTTGAATGATCGGGGTTGAGGGTCCAATTATAGGGTAGAGGGTATCGGGGTTGAGGGTTTAGGGTTTGAAGGTTGAGGATTGATGAATTAAGGGTTGAGGGTTGAGAATTGAGGGTTTAATGTAGAGGGTAGAAGGTAGGGGGTAGAGGGTAGAGGGTTTAAGGGTTGAGGGTTGAGGGTTTAAGTTTTAGGGTAGAGAATTAAGGGTATAGGGTTGGGGGATTAGGGTTGAGGGTCCAATGTATAGGGTAGAGGGTGAAGAGGGTTGAGGGATTAGGGTAGAGAGTTTACTAGGTGGGTTTAAGGGTTTAAGGGTTGAGCGATTAGGGTTTAGGGTAGAGGGTAGAGGGTTTAAGGGTTTAGGTTTTAAGGGATGAGGGTTTAGCATTTAGGGTTGAGTTTTTAAGGGTGTATAGGGTAGAGAGTAGAGGGTAGATGGGAGAGGGTTTAAGGGTTGAGGGTTTAAGGTTGAGGGTATAGGGTGTGGGGATTAGGTTTGAGGTTCCAACTTATAGGGTAGAGCGTATAGAGGCTGAGGGATTAGGGTTTAAGGATTGAGGGATTTAGAGTCAAGAGGGTTAAGGTATTAGGGTAGAGAGTTTACTAAGTGGGTTTAAGGGTTTAAGGGTTGAGGGATTACGGTTGAGGGATTAGGGTTGACGGATGAGGGTAGAGGGAATTGGTTTGAGGGTAGAGGGTAAAGGGTTTAAGTGTTTATGGTTTAAGGGTTGAGGGTTTAGTGTTTAGGGTTTAGGGTTTAGGGTTGAATTTTTAAGGGTTTAAGGGTTTAGGTTTAGGGTTGAGGGATTAGGGTAGAGAGGGAGGGATGGATGGATAGAGAGATGGAGGGGGAAGTGAGATAGAGAGAAGGAGAGAAGAGGAGGGAGGGATAAAGATATATGAGGGTTGAGGATCCAATGTAAAGGGTAGATGGTTAAGAATTGAGGGAATAGGGTTGAGGACCTATAGGGCTGATGGTTTAGGGTATTGGGTTGAGGGTATAGGGTTAAGAGATTAGGGTAGAAGGTACATGTGGTTGAAATATTAGGTTTGAGGGTCCAATAAATAGGGTGCAGGGTATCAAGGTTGAGGGTTTAGGGTTTGAGGGTTGAGGATTGAGGGATTAAGTGTTGAGGCTTAAGAATTGAGGGTTGAGGGTTTAAGGGTTTAGGGTTTAAGGGTTGATGGTTGTGGTTTTAAGGTTGAGGGTAGAGGATTGAGTGTATAGGGTTGGGGGATTAGGGTTGAGGGTCCAATGTATAGGATATAGGGTATAACGGTTGAGGGACTAGTGTTTAAGGGTTGAGGGTTGAGGGTTGAGGGATTAAGGGTCAAGAGGGTTGAGGGATTAGGGAGAGGGTAGAGGGTTTAAGGGTTTAGGGTTTAGGGTTTAAGGGTTGAGGGTTGAGGGTTTAGGGTTTAGGGTTGATTGTTTAAGCATTTAAGGGTCGAGGGTTTAGGGTTGAGGGATTAGGGTAGAGAGGGAGGGATGGATGGATAGAGATGGAGGGAGACGTGAGATAGAGAGAATGAGAGAAGATGAGGGAGGGACAAAGATATATGAGGGTTGAGGATCCAATATATAGGGTAGAGGGTTGGGAATTGAGGGTATAGGGTTGATGGTTTAGGGCATTGGGTTGAGGGAGTAGGGTTGAGGGATTAATGTTTAGGGTACATATGGTTGAAGGATTAGGGTTGAGGATTCAATGTATAGGGTAGAGGGTATTGAGGTTGAGGGTTTAATGTAGAGGGTAGAGGGTTTGGGGGTTTAGGGTTTAAGGGTTGAGGGTATAAGGTTGAGGTTAGAGGATGGAGGGTATAGGGTTGGGGGATTTGGGTTGAGGGTCCAATGTATAGGGTAGAGGGTATAGTGGTTGAGGGAGTATGGTTTAAGGGTTGAGGGTTGAGGGTCCAATGTATAAGGTAGAGGGTATAGTGGTTGAGGGAGTAGGGTTTAAGGGTTGAGGGTTGAGGGTTGAGGGATTATGGTAGATAGTTTAATAAGTGGGTTTAGGGGTTGAGGGATTAGGGTTCAGGATAGAGTGTATTGGGTTTAGGGTAGATGGTAGAGGGTTTAAGGGTTTATGGTTTAAGGGTCGAGGGTTTAGGTTTTAGGGTTTAGGGTTGAGTGTTTAAGGGTTTAAGGGTCGAGGGTTTAGGGTTGAGGGATTAGGGTAGAGAGGGAGGGATGGATGGATAGAGAGATGGAGAGACAAGTGAGAGAATGACAAGGAGAGAAGAAGAGAGAGGGACATAGATAGATGATGGTTGAGGATCCAATGTATAGGGTAGAGGGTTGAGAATTGGGGGTAAAGGGTTTACGACCTATAGGGTTGAGGGATTAGGGTTGAGGGAACATATAGTTGAAAGATTAGGGTTGAGGGTCCAATGTATATGGTAGAGGGTTTAGGGATTAAGGGTTGAGGATTGAGGGATTAAGGTTTGAGGGTTGAGAATTGAGGGTTGAGGGTTTAAATTATAGGGTAAAGGGTAGATGTTAGAGGGTTTAAGTGTTTATGTTTTAAGGGTTGACGGTTGAGGGTTGAGGGTTTAAGGTTTAGAGTAGAGGATTGAGGGTATAGGGTTGGCAGATTAGGCTTGAGGGTCTGATGTGTAGGGTATAGGGAATAAGGGTTGATGGATTAGGGTTTAAGGGTTGAGGGTTGAGGGATCAAGGGTCAAGAGGGTTGAGGGATTAGGGTAGAGTGTTTACTAAGTGGGTCTAAGGGTTTAAGGGTTGAGGGATTAGTGTTGAGGGTAGAGGGTAGAGGGTAGAGGGTTTAAGGGTTTAGAGTTTAAGTGTTGAGGGTTTAGGGTTTAAGGTTTAGGGTTGAGTGTTTAAGGGTTTAAGGGTCGAGGGTTTAGGGTTAATGGATTAGGGTAGAGAGGGAGGGATGGATAGATAGAGAGAAGGAGGGAGAAGTGAGATAGAGAGAAGGAGAGAAGAGTAGGGAGGGACAAAGATATGAAGGTTGGGGATCCAATGTATAGGGTAGAGGGTCCAATTATTAGGGTTGAGGGTACACGATTTAGGGTTTGATGGTATTGTTTTTAGGGTTTAAGGTTGAGGGTAGAGGATTCAGGGTATAGGGTTAGTGGATTAGGGTTGAGGGTCCAATGTATAGGGTAGAGGGTATAGGAGCTGAGGGATTAGGGTTTAAGGGTTGAGGGTTGTGGGATTAGGGGTTGAGGGTTTATAGAGAGATAGGGGGTATGAGGGAGATAATTGAGAGAGAGGGGGGGGGAGGGAGTGGGAGAGATATAGAGGGTAGAGGGTGGAGGGTTTAGAATTGAGGGTATAGGGTTGAGGACCTATAGGGTCAATATCTATTTAGGGTATTGGGTTGAGGGTATAGGGTTGAAAAATGAGGGTTGATGGTAGAGGGTAGAAGGTTTAATGGTAGAGAGTTTAGGGCTTGAGGGTATAGGTTTTAGGGTTTAGGGTGTAAGGGTAGATGGACTAAGGATTGTGGGTTGAGGGTAGAGGGTAGAGGGTTTAAGGGTTTAGGGTTTAAGGGTTTAGGATTGAGGGTTTAGGGTTGAGCATAGAGGGTTCAGGGTTTAGGGTAGAGGGTAGAGGGTTTAAGGGTTTAAGGGTAGAGGGTAGAGGATTTAAGTGTTAAGGGTAGAGGGTAGAGGGTTAATGGTAGAGGGGAGAGAGATATGAGTGAGTGAGTGAGAGAGAGAGAGAGAATTGATAGTATAGGGTTGAGGACCTAAAGGGTTGATGTTTAGGTTATTGGGTTGAGGTTAGAGGGTAGAGGGTAGAGGGTTTAAGGGTTTAGGGTTTAAGGGTTTAGGGTTGAGGGTTTAAGGTAGAGGGTAGAGGGTTTAGGGTCTAGGGTATAGGTTTGAGTGTATGTGGTTGAAGGATTAGGGTTGAGGGTCCAATGTATAGGGTAGAGGGTATAGGGGTTGAGGATTGAGGGATTAAGGGTTGAGGGTTAAGAATTGAGCGTTGAGGGTTTAATGTATAGGGTAGAGGGTGGAGGGTAAAGAATTTAAGGGTTTAGGGTTTAAGGGTTGATGGTTGAAGGTTTAAGGTTTAAGGGTTGAGGGTATAGGGTTGAGGGTGAAATTGGAAACCTTACTTGGCCTGTTTGAAAAAATGGGTCCAAGAAATGGGGTTTCTTGGTGATTTAGAGACCCCATTTCTTGGACCCATTTTTTCAAATAGGCCAAGTTAGTTTTCCAATTTTACCCACTAGCTTTCCAATTTGGTGAAATTGGCAATGTAGTGGCCAAGTTAGGTTTTCCAATTTCACCCACTAGCTTTCCAATTCGGTGAAATTGGAAATGCAGTGGCCTGCTTGAAAAATGGGTCCAAGAAACGAGGTCTCTTGGTGATTTCCATCATCGAGAGACCACATTTTTCAAAAAGGCCAAGTTAGGTTGCCAATTTCACCCACTAGCTTGCCAATTTGCTGAATTTGGCAATGTGGTGGCCTATTTGAAAAAATGAGTCCAAGAAATGGGGTCTCTCAATGATTTACATCATCGGGAGACCCCATTTATTGGACCCATTTTTTCAAACAAGCCAAGTTAGGATTCCAATTTCACCCACTAGCTTGCCAATTATGTGAAATTGGAAATGTAGTGGCCTATTTGAAAAAATGGGTCTAAGAGTCACCCAATAGCTTTCCAATTTGGTGAAATTAGCAATGTAGTGGCCTGCTTGAAAAAATAGTTCCAAGAAATAGGGTCTTCTGGTGGTTTACATCACTGGGAAACCCCATTTCTTGGACCCATTTTTTCAAATAGGCCAAGTTAGGATGCCAATTTCACTAACTAGCTTGCCAATTCGATGAAATTAGCAATGTAGTGGCTTATTTGAAAAAATGGGTCCAAGAAATGGGGTATCTTGGTGATTTAGAGACCTCATTTCTTGGACCCATTTTTTCAAACAGGCCAAGTTAGGATGCCAATTTCACCCACTAGCTTTCCAATTCAGTGAAATTGGTAATGTAGTGGCCGATTTGAACAAATAGGTCCATGAAATGGGCTCTGCTAGTGATTTACATCACCAGGAAATGCTCGGTTCTTTTCCTAGGGTTTTCCACCTAGAAAGAGAGAGATTTGGGCTCCTAAAATGCTTATGCACATTCAAATTATGAAGTATGCAATGTGATATGATATAAATGAACTAAGATAAATGTAATTGACTGATTAAAATGATCTAAAATGAATGTTAAAGTGCAATTTAAGCTATGTTTGAAAACACACTATGATATGCAAACAACTATGAAAGATGAAGAAATAGAAAGAAATATTCAGAATAGAAGCTATATGGTCAAATCTAGGTGCACTTGGATGTTGTATGAGATTTTTGGAGTGTCTAGGATGCTGATGAATTTTTTTGATTTTTCACAGTGGGACTCATTCACCAAGGGTGGCGAATCAGTCCTCCTACTATTGAAAAAGTGTCAGGAACTGATTTCTGACAACCGAGAGTTGATTTCTGACAAAATGTAGATTTTGAAATTTCAAGTGGGACTCATTCACCAAGGGTGGTGAATCAATCGTCCCCAAGATTCCTAGAATATCAAGAGACAACACTACTACTCTAGATTTCACAATGTCTGAATATTAGGTTGTTGGGGTCAATTATGCAAAAAATGAATAGAAAACACTCAAAATTCTTGAAAAGATGATAAGTTGACTTGAAGAGCCTAGTTGACTTGAATTCCACTTTTCAACACCTTTAAACCTGTTAAATTTACAAAAAAAAGCTACAAATACACATGCACAAAGGGGAAAAATGTTGGAGGGTTAGTGAATAGGGGTTTGCCTTGGTCAAACCCCACTTTGGCAATCAAACCCAATAGAAATGAATGAAATGTAAAGGAAATGATAAATGAATAACATGTAAGTATTACAAACTTACCAAATCCTTGAATATGTAAATATAAAGTGATGTCAATGGCTGCTCCAAAGTGCTTGAAATGTGCTTGAATTGATGATGTAGAATGCTTGAGTGCTTGGATGACTTAGAAGATTGCTTGAATGTGTTAGGAGATTGAATACTTGAATGACAAGATGTAAAATGAGGTTGAAATCACATATTTATACAAATTTTGTGCCTTACTATCCGTTCATACCTCATCATAGGCCCACATGAAGTGAATTTGAGTAAAATCCCGAAAGAGATTTTGAAATATTTTGAATTTGGGGCTAAGGGGGACTCATTCGCCACCCTTGGCGAATGAGTCCCACCTGGGACCCAAAACCAAGTGTCAAGAATAATGTTGTGTTTAATGTTGTTTGTCAGGATATGACCCAAAAATACACTTAATATAAGCATATGAGAGCATAAAGAGACAAAATAAAGCATGATAAGTGTGTAAATAGTGAAAATATGCCTAGAAAAGTGTGAAATCTTGTTACAAGACTTTACAACACTTCAAAATAGGACTTGTTAATGAATGAAAGGGTGGTTTTTAGGTCAATTGCATTAAGTAGAGTCTAGAAGAATGTAGAAATGTCTTACAAAACTTCACAACACCTTCACAAGATGTCATTCTTTGAGTTTTAGCACCAAAATAAGCATGTTCAAGCCAAGATACATCATAAAATTAAAGCAACATAGTTCCAAAACTATGAAACAAGAGCTAAAAAACCATGAAAATGACAAGGGTCCATTTTTCAATGACACATTTATCCCCCACTTTAGTGAGAGAAACTTGCTTCCTCACACTAAAGTAGCCATGAACATCGAGAAGAGGGTTCGAATGCACTTACGTTAGCAAGATGGAATACAAAAAACAAGGAGGATGATCAAGCCCCCAAGATGAAGATTCTATGACAAACTGAACATAAGGACAAAGGAACACACAAGTGTTGAGAGGAATTGAGTGAAGCTTCGATCATCAATCCAACTAGTTGTGAAAAAAGATCTAGGTTGATTATTTGAAAAAGAGGGAATATTTAATCACTCTAGGGCCATGAAACTTAGTTGTCCACGGGGTGAGAAAGCAAAAAAAGTAAGATACATACACTAGTTGGTATGCACTCAAAAACACAAAGGTGGCTATGGGGAAAATTCATGCCGCTAGTTGGGCTTCCCACTCAACCATGCCAAAGCTATACCCATTTGATAACTTTAACAAGGAGCCACAAAGCCAAAGAAAATGGAAATTTTGGTTTAAGTTTCATAAAATAAGAAAAATAAGATGGCACCACAAGAATGCAAGTTGTGTTATGCAAGGTGGCCGAATAAGAATGTTATGTGTAATATGTTTAGAGGATTCTTATTCAGTTTATGCAAGGTAAGTCACTTAGGGAACATTGTGTCTAATGTCTGCAAAAGAGGACCAATCAAAGAATAGTATATTCACAACTTAGGGGATGTAGTGTGTCGCATCAAACCACCAAGAGGAATGCAATATGCTAAGATAGATCACACTTATGAAGGACATCACACCCAATTTCATCCACAAAGTGACAAACACATCATGTAAATGACAAGGCTTCGCTAAGAATGCAACTGAAATAATGGTAATGTATGCCCCCCACTTTAAAGGAATTGCTACACATCATTTTGTGAACAATTAATTGGAATTAGAGAAGAGGAAGAAAGAAAGACACGAGAGCTAACTTGGAAGGCTCTATGCCAAGTCATATGTTTCAAAGTTAAGTTGTGTCACGTCAAGATGGAGGAAAAAGAAAGGAAAGAAGGGAGTTTCCCCCCAGAAAAGAAAGCACACTAGAGACATAAGGGATCTATGGATTTGGGGTCAGTATGTTCGTTGTTGCAGTGTTTTGATTTAAAGATCTCAGAACTATCATCATTCCCCAAAGCACATAGAACTAGAAGAATGACACAAAGAGAGTGAAAGGAAAAGAAAAAGTCCATTTTGAGTCAACATGGAAGAGACATTGTGGTCTCGACACTTTGCATCATCCCCAAAAGGAAAATACAAGCGAAAAGACAAAGGAAAAAGGAAAAAGGGGGTTTTTGGGTCAACATGGAAGAGACATTGGGCATCTCAACACTTTGCATCATCCCCAAAAGGAAAACAAAAAACAAAAGAGAAAAGTAAAAGACAAAGACCTTGTGGGTCAACATGGAAGAGACATAGGGCGTCTCAACACTTTGCTTCATCCCCAAAAGGAAAACACAAAAAAAGAGAAAATTATATGGCACAACAAATAGAATAATAGAGATACGTATAGAAGAAGTGTACAAAGAGAAGGAAACATCAAACACATGATACGGGGAACACAATACACACATAAAAAGAAAGAAGGAAAAGGGGAAAAGATAGGCTAGGCAAAGGAAAATCACTCATCTAACAAGTCATCTACCTCCCAATCATTTTTCAGTGTAATGTGAAGGCAGTTGATGCTCCAAAGGAGGAATCACAAGTGTTGAACTAGGGGTTGTACTAGGTTCTTCACTTGGTGGAGAGGATTTATCATTTATGTTCATTGTAGATGAAAATAAAGAGTTTAAATCATTGTTTATTTCTTCCTAAGATTTTTCACCTAGAAAGAGAGAGATTAAGGGGTTCTTAAAATTCTTATGCACATTCAAATTAGGATGTATGCAATGTGATATGATCGAAAATGAATGTTAAAGTGTAATTTAAGCTATGTTTGAAAACACACTATGGTATGCAAACAACTATGAAAGATGAAGAAATAGAAAGAAATATGCAGAACAAAAGGTACATGGTCAAATCTGAGTGCACCTGGATGTTTTATAAGCTTTTTGGAGTGTCTGGGATGTTGATGAATTTTTTTGATTTTTCACAGTGGGACTCATTCACCAAGGATGGTGAATTAGTCCTCCTATTGTTGAAAAAGTGTCAGGAACTGATTTCTGACAACTGAGAGTTGATTTCTAAAAAAATGAAGATTTTCAGATTTTAGGTGGGACTCATCCACCAAGGGTGGTGAATCAATCCTCCCCAAGATTCTTGGAAAATCAAGAGACAACACTACTACTCCAAATCTGGTAATGTCTGAATATTAGGTTGTTAGGGTCAATTATGTAGAAAACAAACAGAAAGAACTCAAAATGATTGAAAAGATAATGAGTTTACTTGAAGAGCCTAGTTCACATGAATTCCACTTTTCAACACCTTTAAAATTCTTAAATATGAAAAAAAAAGTTACAAATACACATGCATAAAGGGGAAAAATGTTGGAGGGTTAGTGAATAGGGGTTTGCCTTGGTCAAACCCCGCTTTGGTAATCAAACCCAATAGAAATGAATGAAATGTAAAGGAAATGATGAATGAATAGCATGTAAGTATTACAAACTTGCCAAATTCTTGAGTATGCAAATCTGAAGTGATGTCAATGGCTGCTCCAAAGTGCTTGAAAAGTGCTTGAATTGATGATGTAGAATGCTTGAGTGTTTGGATGACTTAGAAGATTGCTTGAATGTGTTAGGAGATTGAATACTTGAATGAGGAGATGTAAAATGAGGTTGAAATAGCATATTTATACAAATTTTTTGCCTTACTATCCATTCATACCTCATCACAGGCCCACATGAAGTGAATTTGAGTAAAATCTCGAAAGAAATTTTGAAATATTTTGAATTTGGGGCTAAGGGGGACTCATTCGCCACCCTTGGTGAATGAGTCCCACCTGGGACCCAAAACCAAGTGTCAAGAATAATGTTGTGTTTAATGTTGTTTGTCAGGATATGACCCAAAAATACACTTAATATAAGCATATGAGGGCATAAAGAGAAAAAATAAAGCATGATAAGGGTGAAAATAGTGAAAATATGCCTAGAAAAACATGAAATCTTGTTACAAGACTTTACAACACTTCAAAATAGGACTTGTTAATGAATGAAAGGGTGGTTTTTAGGTCAATTTCATTAAATAGAGTCTAGAAGAATGTAGAAATGTCTTACAACACTTCACAACACCTTCACAAGATGTCGTTCTTTGAGTTTTAGCACCGAAATAAGCATGTTCAAGCCAAGATACATCATAAAATTAAAGCAACATAGTTTCAACACTATCAAACAAGACCTAAAAGACCATGAAAATGATAAGGGTCCATTTTTTCAAACAAACCAAGTTAGGTTGCTAATTTCATCCACTATCTTGTCAATTTGGTGAAATTGGAATCCTAACTTGGCTTGTTTAAAAAAATGGGTCCAAGAAATGAGGTCCAAGGTAGAAGGGATAGACTTGAGAGAGAGAGGGAGAGGGAGGGAGTGGGAGAGAGATAGAGGTTAAAGGATAGAGGGTATAATGGTTAAGGGTAGAGGGGAGAGAGATAGGAGTGAGTGAGTGAGAGAGAGGGAGAGGGGATAGGAGGGAGAGTCTTGAGAGAGAGAGAGGGAGGGAGTGGGAGATATATAGAGGGTAGACGATAAATGGTATAAGGTTTAAGGGTAGAAGGTAGAAGGTTAAGGGTAGAGGGGAGAGAGATAGGAGTGAGTGAGAGAGATAGAGACTTCAAAGAGGGAGAGGGGGTAGGAGGGAGAGACTTGAGAGAGAGAGAGGGAGGGAGTGGGAGAGAGATAAAGGGTAAAGGATAGAGGGTATAAGGGTTAAGGGTAGAGGGTAGAGGGTTAAGGGTGTTAGGAATTGTATGCAAAAAATATCAATTAAATGTAAATAGAGATTAAACAAAGGAATGAAAAACACAAAAATAATAACAGCGAGAGACAATATTTAATGTGGTTCACCCAAACTTGGGCTACATCCACCAACAAAGAGTCCAATATTATTATCCAGTAAATCAAAATAATTACAACTAGTAATCCTTGCAACTCAACATCACCGCAAAAATGCTACAATACAATGTCAATGAAACCCTAACCCTTAGCCTTTTATCAAGACTTATGTTGGTTACAAAAATAGGGTTTTTTTATTTAAGCCAATAGAAAAATAACACCCAATGCCTTTATAAAATAATAAAAAATGTGAGAGGTTTTGGGGGTGCTACCCCTCGACCCCGCCCTGTATCATGATAGGGAGCATGCTAGGGGTGTTTCCCCTTGACCCCATTAAATAATTTTGGGGGAAACCACACCAATAAAAGTGGAGAAAATTTAACCTCTAATTCTAGTTAGGCTCCATATACCAATAAAGGGTAGATGGGAGCAAGATAGGAGTGAGTGAGTGAGAGAGAGAGAGACTTGAGAGAGGGAGAGGGGGTAGGAGGGAGAGACTTGAGAGAAAGAGAGAGGGAGGGAGTGGGAGAGAGATAGAGGGTAGAGGATAGAGGGTATAAGGGTTAAGGGTAGAGGGGAGAGAGATAGGAGTGAGTGAGTGAGTGAGAGAGAGAGAGACTTGAGAGAGGGAGACAGGCTAGTAGGGGGATACTTGAGAGAGAGAGAGGGAGGGAGTGGGAGAGAGATATATGGCAGAGGATAGAGGGTATAAGGGTTAAGGGTAGAGGGTAGAGGGTTAAGGGTAGAGGGGCGATAGATAGGAGTGAGTGAGTGAGAGAGAAGTCTTGAGAGAGGGATAGGGGGTAGGAGGGAGAGAATTGAGAGAGAGAGGTAGGGATAAGTGAGATAGAGAGAAGGAGAGAAGTGGAGGGAGGGACAAAGATATATGAGGGTTGAGGATCCAATGTATAGGGTAGGGCTTGAGAATTGAAGGTATAGGGTTGAGGACCAATAGGGTTGATAGTTTAGGGTTTAGGGTTTAGGACCTACATATGGTTGAAGGATTAGGGTTGAGGGTACATATGGTTGAATAATTAGGATTGAGGGTCCAATGTATAAGGTAGAGGGTATTAGGGTTTAAGGTTTAGGGTTTGAGGGTTGAGGATAGATGGTAGAAGGTTTAAGGGTTTAGGGTTGAGGGTAGAGGGTTTAGGGTTTGAGGGTATAGGTTTTAGGGTTTAGGGTTGAGGGTAGAGGGTTGAGGGTTTAAGGGTAGAGGGATTAAGGGTTGTGGGTTGAGGGTAAAGGGTAGAGAGAAAAAGAGAGAAAATAAACCTATAAAAAAGTCAAATTTCTCATAATGCAAGTGCATTTTGAAGTAGTAGACATATGGCACTTTTTTTAGGAAGACATAATGTGGGTATGTGCAGGATCATGATGAGCCAAAAAGTGGCAATATTATGGGTTTTTGTAGGGTATGTGGCTGATGACTTTTTTTCTACCCAAAATTGATAAAACGAAAAGGGTTTTTAAAGGAGATTCTCAGCTTTCCACCAATATAAATTATGCTTTACTTTGAATTTAATAAAAAATTATCATTTATTTTCTATTTGAATTACAACTAAAGTCCTGATTGATAGGCTGATTGAAAAACATCTATAGCTTTCAAATGGTATCACATTTTTTGAATTCAATACATGTGTCACATTCTAATCTTCGCATACTATTGGATTAAAAAAAAAGAAATGAGTTTCATGAAGTTTTGGCCAAGTTAAGGTGGTTAGACATACAAGTTTTTTTTTTTTAAAGTTGTAATAAAAAATTCATAATTAATTATTTACTTGGAAAAAAAGTACAAAAAAATATGTATCACATAGGGACATGAGTCCTCTACTTATATCTAAAATCTTATAAAAAATAATTATCATTTTATTGTGGTTAGGGTGGTCAGACAGACACACTGCTTCTTATTTTTTCCCTTAAATTTAAGTACTACTGCATTGAAATTTCAAATTTTCACCAAATAGATATTTAAAAAAAACCTAGTAGTTTAGAAACTACATTCAATTTGCTACAAATTCTATTCTTACATATTTTTGAAATAATATAGATAACTTATTCAAATTTTTACATCAAGTTGCCTAGCTCTGATTTTTCTAAATTTTTTGCCACTTAAGGGCCTATTTTTTCCATGATGATCCTGCACATACCCATGTGCTCGTATTATACGCGTTTTTGCTTGCTCTAAAAGTGGTGAAAAAATCAATATACCCATGATGTCAATGCCAATATTCTGCATGTTATCCTAGTTCTACGTGTGCTTTGACAAAAAATAGCCTTTTGATGATGTTGTGAAGTGTGCATGCATGTTTTTCACATTCTACCACCTTTTTATGATCTTTCCACCACCTTTTCATGAAATAGTAGAGTTTTCACACTGAAAGGCATATAATATGAATTCAAGTCTGAATTATATTCAAAAGTGATATACAATTGAAGTTTGGAGGGGAACAAGGTTTTGAAAAGTTAAATTGTTGAGGAGTTTGAAGAAAGAAGAAGCAAAGGCTACATAATTGGGTAGAACTCCTCCATTTGAAACTCTTGTTTTTTAGGTATGTGAAGTCTTTACACATTTTCTTTCATTCTATTATGGATTGCTTTCATTTTTGTTATTTTGCATATTCCATGTTGATCATTGTTTGTTTGTCATTATAACCTTAGCTTGTCAATGCAAATTTTAAATTACTCAATTCTTTACACTTTCCAATTACATTTTTAAACCACATCTCTTTGAGGAATTTTTGTATTTAACAATTGACTTACCTTGTGTCTACTTCCACATTTTGTATACACATATATATGACATAAGTTATAAGGAATTAAAATAAAACATCATTTCTCAATCCTTTATTATGGATGTGCATACCTCTCTCCAATGCTTTCATTTTGGTATAGGCATGGGGGATGTTGGAAAATGTAGTTGAATTTGGTTTTACACCTACAATTTGCATATGCTTGAAATTTTCTAAAGCCTTTTCAATAAATATATCTTTTTCATATCCTGCAATCATTATAGTCCACGAGGACATATCTCATTGAGGTATTTTGTCAAACAGTTATATCAAGCAGCTGATTGCCTTGTCTATGCTACCAAATTTTCCATACATGCCTCTAAAAAATTTGAATATACTCCTCCCACATTGATAGATCTTTGAATCTATTTTTTGTTTTCATCTCTATTTCTACATTTACCTCATCACTAAACCTACCTCATCACTTAGGTTGTGATATATTTTAAATTTTTCCTTGATTAGTCTATGTACAAGGGATTGTAACCCTTCTCTCCACTATTTCAAGACTCTTTATTCAAGGCTAAGTTAGCAACATGGGGAAAGGTACATCCTATCTTGCAATCATGGCTCAAAATGGAAGCATGGACAAGGCATTTCAATTATTTTACAATAATGTTTTTTATATAAATGTATGCAAAATGTGGTAGCATTGACAAGCTAGTGGGTTCACTCACTAGCTTGCCAATGTAGTAGGGTTGACAAGGTAGGGGCAACATACATGCCTCATAGAATTGGGAACTCACAGTCACTATGAGTCCGCAATTCTATGAGGCATATGCTACCCCTACCTTGTCAACCCTACCGCATTGGCAAGCTCTTGCCAATGCTCCACTAGCTTGCCAATACGGTAGGGTTGAGAAGGTAGGGGCAGCGTATGCCTCATAGAAATAGGGTCTCATGGTGATGTATATCACCGTGAGACCCCATTTCTATGAGGTATATGTTGCCCCTACCATCACCGTGAGACCCCATTTCTATGAGGCATACGCTACTGCCCCTACTTTCTATCACCGTGAGACCTCATTTCTATGAGGCATATGCTACCCCTACCTTCTCAACCCTACTGCATTGGCAAGCTAGTGAGTGAGGTATCTTGCCATTGCTCCACTAGTTTTCCAATGTGGTAGGGTTGAGATGGTAGGGGCAGCATATGCCTCATATAAATGGGGTCTCATGGTGATGTACATCACCGTGAGACCCCATTTTTATGAGGCATATGCTGCCCCTACCTTGTCAACCCTACCACATTCACAAGCTAGTGATTGAGCTAGCTTGCCAATGCTCCACTAGCTTTCTAATCCAGTAGGGTTGAGAAGGTAGGGGCAGCGTATGCCTCATAGAAATGGGGTCTCATGGTGATATATTGATAAGGTAGGGGCAGCTATTGAGACCCGTGAGAACCCTTCCTTCTCAATATATTACTATGAGACCCCATATCTATGAGGCACACATTGCCCCTACCTTATCAACCCTACCACACTGGCAAGGTAGTGAGTGAGCTAGCTTTCCAATGCTCCACTAGGTTGCTAATGCGGTAGGGTTGAGAAGGTATGGGTAGCATATCCCTCATAGAAATGGGGTCTCACGGTGATGTATATCCTGCACATACCTTCTCAACCCTACCGCATTGGCAACCTAGTGGAGCATTAGAAAGCTAGCTCACTCACTAGCCTAGTAATGTGGTAAGGTTGACAAGGTAGGGGTAGTGTATGCCTCATAGATATAGAATCTCATGTATATAACCATGATAATCCATTTCTATGAGGCATACGCTGCCCATACCTTGTCAACCCTACCACATTGGCAAGCTAGTGAGCTCACTCACTAGCCTTCCAATGCGGTAGGGTTGACAAGGTAGGGGTAGTGTATGCCTCATAGAAATGGGGTCTCACAGTGATATACATCATTGTGAGACCCCATTTCTATGAGGTATACACTGCCTCTACCTTATCAATACATCACCGTGAGACCCCATTTCTATGAGGCATACACTGCCCCTACGTTTTGAACCCTACTATATTGGAAAGGTAGTGAGCTCACTAGCTTGCCAATGCATCACTAGCTTGCCAAGGCATTTTAATTGTTTGACAAGGCATTTGAATTTTTTGACAAGGAATTTGAATTCATATTCCCCATGCTTCCATTTTGATCCTATCTTGCAATCATGGCATGCCACATTACCACATTTATTTAAGGCATTCCATTAAAAAAATTCATGTGACCTTTTTCTATGCTAGAAATACTCTTCTACAGGATGATTATAAGTATTTTGTATGAAGCCTTGAATGACATATATTTCATTTATTTGTATGGATTCATTTTTTAGGAACTAATATTCATCTCATTACCATGATATAGGTAAAATTATCCACCATGTAAAGGAAACAAACAAGGAATAAACTAACAGACGAAAAGTATGAAACCAAAAAAGAAAAGGAGAGAGAATGGTTGAGGGAATATTGTGAAAAGATGAAATTGGATACAATTGATGAAAACAAGCCAATTGAAGAGGAACCTCAACCATCAAAATGAGAACAAGCATTTGAAGCACAAAGGGCATGAAGGTGAAAGCATCATGGTAAGACATATTTGGATACCGTAGTTGGAGACACACCCTCTATTGCAAGTGAATATGAAGGGACACCAATAAGCACAAGCGAATATGGAGGGGAACCATCTACCACAAGTGAATATGGAGAGACACCATCTACTGCAAGTGAATATGGTTGGAAACCATCCACTACATCTCAAGTTGAGAGTACATCATCACTCAGATTTGATGAAGAAGGTATGCCATCATCCCCATGTGAACCTCAAGGTATGTCTTCTACTCCACCCTTGATCGAAGGTACAAAATCTAGCCCACCTCAATTGAATATTGATAAAATTCTTAATGTTGAGATGTATGTAACTAGGAGAACACCACCTAAATTTTTTTGTAGAAAGCCAAAGTATTTCATTAATATTGATGAGATTATTTTGCAACACATGGAAGGTAAGATTTCAGCATGCACTTGTAGAAGATATGCTGATAAGATTTGGAAATTCTTATTTTAAAGGCTAAATGAGATTGCAAGTTGTCAAATATTTGTTGAAATGATGCGGGGTATAAAGTATGAAAACATCATGAAGACTCTTGGGTTGAGAACATCAAATGCTTCAAGTGAAAACACTATTGTGAAGAATATAATGGATGCTTATGAGAGTGTGGGTAAGACCTCGCACTCAAAGGATAGTAATTTCACCCTATGTGTTATTACATCAACTTTGGTAAGTACTCAAACAAAGAGAGCTTGTCTCATTAGAAAGATGAGTGATCAAATGAGAATTAATAGAAAAACTTTATCAAGAGCCATTCAAGACAACAAAGAATTGGGGGCACCGATTCAAATGAATTATGGGCATTCTCAGGGAGACTTCCATGAAAAGATAAAAAAGTTGTTGAAACATCGAGAACACTAGTTGAAGAGTATTGGAAGAATAACAAAAGGCCATCTCTGAATCAAAGGGATGTGGTAATATATCAGATCTAGTTCAACCAAGTAATATATCTACTTGCTTAGTTTTTGAAATTTCTATTGTTATCTTACTTTGTAGTGTATTCATAATGTTGATTAATTTCAAGAGATTTGTTGCACATATCAATGCAAGGCATGTTTATGCAGTTATTGGAGATGAAGACAATGAAGAGGGAATGAACTATTACTTGTGTCATTGTGTTGAGGCCAAAAATAAATTAGAGGCTCTAGTTATAGATGGAGAAAATATTGAATACCCTACAAGCTCAATTGTTGTTACTGGAATGTGGCTTAGAAGGTACCCACATAAGAGTGTTAAATATTGGCTATTTCAAGACTTTGACACATCGTAAGATTCTTCATTACTCGAACCTTGTCGTGGCATCCAATGTTCATTTAACCAAATATGGGGGTATACCTTTGAACAAGACCTTGTGGAAGGTTTGTGAGACTAACCATGAGGCAATACTTGACACAATAAAGAGTAAAGTAGACCAGGATGGTTCGTTGGATTAATTTTTAAGTATGCACATTGGTTCTTATTAATTTATACTTCTATACACATTAATTTGTATGATTCCAATGCTATGATGCCAATGCTATCATCTTCTTTTACTTTTCCTATTTGTAAGTAACTTATTAAAAATTGATTGGTGTGCCCTTGCAGAAAATGTTCACTTATGAGCCATCCAAGAGAATCTCAGCCAAAAAAAGCAATGCAACATCCTTATTTTGATGATCTTGACAAATCTCAATTATGATTTTAAGCCATTATAAAAGTGTTTGTGAAGCTTGCTGAGAGAATTTCAAGTTATTCATTTGAAGTTAACCTTATCATGAGCACCTATGATGTAGACATTATAAGAACATCTTGAATTGAAAGTTATTCTATTCATGAGAGGTGTTGTGTGCAATACGTATCTTGGAACTCCCAATGAAGATTTATGACTAGGAGTGACTAAGTTGAGAGACTGGTATGCCTATCCTTAATGGAAGAATCAAGATTTATGCCTTGTTGTTCCCAAGTTGGAACCAAATGGCATGGATTTTTTGTATGTAAGGGCCTTCCATCTATTTTCATTTCATTTCCATTTTGGATGCTCTTTATTTTTATTCTTTTACTCTACATATTACTACTAAAAATTTATTGGTCTCTCCTTGTAGAAAATGCTAATGTAAGAGCCATCAAAGAGAATCTCAACCAAAAAAGCAATGCAACATCCTTATTTTGATGATATTGACAAATCTCAATTCTAATTTGAAGCCATTATAAAAGAGCATATGAAGCTTAGCGAGGGAATATCAAGTTATTCATTTGAATTTAACCTCATCATGAGCACCTATGATGTAGACATTATAAGAGAATCTCGAATGTATGAGTGACATTGTAAAAGATCTATGAGAATGGAGTACCTAAGGCATTGTGCCTACAAGTACAAGCACTTGGGTTTCAAAATGATGCATGAAGCATATTAGACAATTGTAGCACAAACAAAAGAATTAGGATAGCCAAATAAATTTTATTTTATTGTAAACATCATATTATTAATATAGTGAGTGTAATAACCATTGATGGTTACTAATCATTCTTTTTCTTCTTTTATTCTCTCCCTATTATAACTAGCACCAATTGACTAAGTTATTATAAAAAAATCATTTATTAAAACAAATCAACCTAATGATTATATATCAATATCAATATAGCATATAGTCTATTGAAATAAATACTTGTAATAAGATTTACTCAAATATTGAAATTTATTGTTATCCTCAAACATTTGTAATTCAAGCAACGTAATCCCTTAATAGTCCAAATTACAAAGGGAAACAATCTTTGACAACCTGTTACTCGAATACCGTGTTTATTACGAGCATTCCATATGAGGCATCAGGATCACATAGGGTACCTCTACAATAACCTCTCTCAGTTTTTGTTATCTCACATGTCATTTTTTTGTGGTGTCCAATTTTGACTTGATGGAAAAAGTGTCAATTGCAAGAAATGTAAAGTTGCAAAGTGGTGCAACTTTCATTCCACAACTTACGTGACCAAATAGACTGTTCCAACACATTTGAATGGGTACTATGCTAGGAATGGTCCTCTTTCATACCCAAACAACCAGAATCACTCTGAGCTACATTCAACCAGATTGATCCCTCAAGAGTCCAAAGTGCAAAAGGGAAACAGTATTTGACAGGTTGTTACTCAGAAACTGTGACACATAAGAACTCATCATCTGAGCCTATGGGATTGTGTTAGGCCCCTCTTCAATAACCTCTCTTAGTTTTTGTTATCTCAGAGTCGTTTTCCCATGGTGTCGTGTTTTCACTTGATGGAAAAAGTGTCAAATACAAGCAGTGTAAAGTTGCAAAATGGTGCACCTTTCATTCTACAACTCATGTGACCAAATGAACTATTCCAATGCACTTGGATGGGTACATTTACACTAGGAATGGTCCTCTTTCACACCCAAACACATGGAATCGCTCTGAGCTACGTTCAACCTACTCGATCCCTTAAGGGTCCAAAGTGCAAAAGCGTAGTAATCTTTGATGGGATATTACTTAGAAAATATGGTGCTTATGAACTCTCTTTCTGAGCATACAAGATCATATTGGGCCTCTCTAAAATAACCTCTCTCAGTTTTTGTTATCTCATAGTGGTTTTCCCATGCTGTCCAATTTTCACTTCAGGGAAAAAGTGTCAAATGTAAGCAGTGCAAAATTGCAAAGTGGTGCAACTTTCGTTCTGAAACTTGTGTGACCAAACATACTATTACAATGTGTCTAGATGGGTGGGTTTACACTAGGCATGATCCTCTTTCACACCCAAACACGTGGAATCACTTCGAGCTACATTCAACTGACAGAATCCCTTAAGAGTCCAAAGTGCAAACTAACTACAATCTTCAATGGGTTGTCACTTGAACACTGTGATACTTAGAAACTTCTCGTTTGAGCCTATTGGATTATGTTGGGCCCCTCTACAATAACCTCTCTCAGTTTTTGCTATCTCGAAGGCGTTTTCCCGTGGTGAAAAATTTTCACTTAGGGAAAAAGTTGTCAAATGCAAGTAGTTTAAAGTTGCAAAGTGGTGCAAATTTTATTCTACAACTCGTGTGACCAATTGAATTGTTCCAACACATCTAAATGGGTAGGTTTATATTAGGAATGGTCCCTTTTTGCACCCAAACATGCTGAACTGCTCTGAGCTACATTCAATTGGTAGAATCCCTTAAGAGTCTAAAGTGCATTTGAAATGGCTGCAAACTTCAACATGTTGTTTCTCAGATACCATGATGCTTAGTAACTTCTCATCTAAGCCTATGGGATCAAATTGGGCCCCTCTATAATAACCTATCTTTCTTTTCACTATCTTGGAAGGGTTTTCCCATGGTGTCAAATTTTTGCTTGGGGAAAATATTGTCAAATTCAAGTAGTTGAAAGTTGCAAAGTGGTGCAACTTTTGTTTTGTAACTCATGTGATGAAAAAAATTATTTCAATGCATCCAGGTGGGTATGTTTATGATAGGAATGGTCTTCTTTCACACCCAAACACATTGAATTGCTCTGAGCTACATTCAACTAGTAGAATCCCTTAAGAGTCTAAAGTGCAAAATGGATGCAAACTTCAGCATGTTGTTACTCAGATACTATGATGCTTAGAAACTTCTCATTTAATCCTATGGGATTGAATTTTTCCCCTCTACAATAACCTCTCTCATTTTTTCTATCTCAAAGTCATTTTACCATGGTGGAAAATTTTCACTTGGGGAAAAAGTTGTCAAATGCAAGTAGTTGAAAGTTGCAAAGTGGTGAAAATTTTATTCTACAAATAGTGTGACCAAATGAACTATTCCAACACATTAGCATGGGTACTTTTATGCTAGTAACAGTCCTATTTTGCACCCAAACACATTGAATCACTCTAAGCTACATTCAACCAGCATAATCCCTTAAGAGTCCAAAATGCAAAATGGTTGCAATCTTCGATGAGTTATTACTCAGACACCGTGATGCTTAGAAACTTTTTGTATGAGTCTATGGGATTGTGTTGGGACACTCTATTATAACCTCTCATTTTTCACTATCTTGGAGGAATTTTCCCCTACTGGCGAATTTTCACTTGGGAAAAATGTTGTCAAATACAAGTAGTTGAAAGTTACAAAATGATGCCACTTTTGTTCTGCAACTTGTGTGACCAAACAGATTGTTCCAATATGTATGGATGGGTAAATTTATTCTATACATGGTCCTATTTCACACCCAAACATGGGGAATCAATTTGAGCTACGTTCAACTGGCTCGATCCCTTTAAGGGTATAAAGTGAAAAAGGGAATCAATCTTTGACGAGCTATTAATCAAAAATCGTGATGCTTACGAACTCTCTGTTTGATTCTACAGGAATGTGTTGGGACCATCTATAATAACCACTCTCATTTTTTGTTATCTCAGAGTCATTTTCCCGTGGTGTCCATTTTTCACTTGATGAAAAAAGTGTCAAATGCCAGTAGTGTAAAGTTGCAAAGTGGTGCAACTTTCATTTTGTAGTTTGTGTAACCGAAAAAACTACTCCAATGTGTTCTGATAGGTATGTTTATGCTAGGAATAGTCCTCTTTCACACCTAAACATGCAGAATCACTCTGAGCTACATTCAATCAATTTGATCCCTTATGATGGCATGCAAAACAATCGAAAAGAAAAACATACACATGACAGTTGAGAAGTCTGAGTTTTCCACACAAAAACCAGATGGTCATCCTCAAGTCTAGCAAGTGTAAGATGTTTTTTAATTATCCTCCTTTCCCTTACAATAATATACAACCAATTGTAAATGCGTACAAAGGTGGAACTTGGAAACATTTTATTTTCCTTAATTAACAACTTTGGTTGTGAATCATTTTTTCATTTTCATTAGAAATGATTTTCAATTCTTGAAAATTGGAGTCTAAGAGAAACAAGTGATGCTCTCATGTATATTTATTATTTGGTGTGATAAATAAAGTTTCCACCATTGATTCTATTCCTGATTTCTATTATAAATTATAACTTTCTTTCTCCCAAGTCCATTTCCTATACAAGAAATAATATTGCAAAAAATTGACATATACATCTTTTGATGTGTTTATATGGTGATGGATCAAGAACATAACAATTCATTCTGCACTATGAGGATTATGTTGTGACAATGTTTAAAGACTATTCAAGATAAATGTTTTTATGATAATGTGTCAAGAACTTAACTACTCATCATCTACTATGAATATTATGTTTTGCAAGTGTTGTGAAGATTATGTAGCATTTGCTTAATTGAGTTGTTTCGATCAAAAGATTAAATATATTGGAATCTTTTTATGAAACATTTCATGGAATACCAATTGAAAATGTGTTTTTTTCTTTTAGATAAAGCATTTCATGGAACCCTTTGGATTAAATTGAATTGAGATTTGTAAGAACAAGGGAGCATTAGGAAATACATTGCTCAAGGATCTTAAATAAGCCTTATCTCCCATTGCAATTTTGGGTGGATTATTACTTTCAAATTATTGGGAATGTTTTTCCTATTTTCTAGTTGGTAGTTGCCATTATAGTTCAAACTCATCTCTTGATATATTTTATACTCATTCTTAATCAATTATCAAGTTAATTATTAGTGCATTTATTTACAGTTAATCAAGATTTTCTTTTCAATTTGTGCCATTTTGGAATTTGTAACTCTACTAGTATTCCTAGAAATATTGAAGATTTTTATCATCGAATAATAAAGTTGTTTAGGATCAATCAATTAATATTCAAGACAAACCATGAAGGAAAACAATGATCAATGCTAGGGCTAACCAATTAATAAGTATACACTTGAATAAGTCAAGCATGTACATGTGAATAAGGGAAGCACAAGTACCCAAAAACACATAAGCCTTGAAGTATACACACAAATACATAGTATACACAAATTAATACAAAGTATATGCATCGATACATGGTATACACATGAAAACACATAAGCCACAAAGTATACATTGGAATACACATAAGTCAAAAAGCATACACGTAAGCTGTAAAGTATACACTTGAATACACATAAATCATATCTATTGAACCATGGATTTATAATGAAAATATGGGCACCGTCGATAAAAAATATTTGTATTAACCAAATAGCCATGTAAGCATACATCAGTATATCTCAATATAAATATAAAATATAGGTACAAAATAGCCATATAGGCTTACGAGAATGCCATTTAGGCATACAACAAAGGGCTCTGGAATCAAAAGTCATTTCTCTCCATGCTCTTGAAATAAACTCTTACCCTTTGATGGTTGATCGGATGGTGATACATCTATCACTCATTTATTCTTTGGTCAAGGAGTGGTCATGCTACTCCTCCTAAGGTTTAGTTCTTGTTCAAGTTTTATCTATTACAATAAGAAGTAAAGACATTAATATATAGAAATTACATTATAAAAAATGATATATTTAACAAAATAATCACTTACCACCATCTGATGATCACTCTCTGTGAGGGAAATATTCAAATGCCCATGTTGAGGCATGCCCTGTTATAAACCATCCAAATAGAAATTTAATTATGAATCAATAATGGTTTGATTTTTCACTAACTAACATCTATAACAATGAATGTAAATTGAAATTTAGTAATTTTCCTCATATCTCCTTTTTCAGAGCCATCGAGGAGTCTATAGTAGATGAAACAATGATCTCCATTTCCCTATGAACATTTGGAGGTTAATTTGCTTACAACATCTGAAAATAAAACAAAAAATTATTCAATCATGAAAACTACAAAAGTGCTCCACGTCATGGCTTATAATGTATGAGATAATGAACATAATTTTGAGTACTTATTAGACTATATATTTTTGACTACCATGCTTACTATTTTCCCTATCCATATCTTGTTCAAAAGCACATATTTTTAGGCTTTTACCCATAGCAACAAGGTGGTGAACCATTGGATAGAATGCTTTCATAGACATGTATGATAATTGTGGTGGCATAGAGAAGGAAGTGAACTATTTTAAAAAATGCCTCAAAGAAATTGGGTCTCATGGTGATGGAATTCCATCACAAACAAATGTGTCATGGCATTCCATCACCATAAGACCACATTTCTTTAAGGCATTTTTTCAAATAGTTCATTGCCTTCTCTATGGTATTATGTTGGGATGGGGTGGTTGGTATAGTGTGGTCTTGGTTATGAGATGGAGGGGTGGGGACATGAATAAGTGGAATAAAAGGTGGAAGGTTCCATGGATTGGTAAATTGAGGATGAGGACCTTAAAAAGAATTTGGAGGGGAATTTTGGCTAATGGGTTGGTTTCTATTCTTCAAGCAGTGAGTTGTTTGAAAAAATACCTTAGAGAAATGTGGTCTCATGGTGATGGAATGGCATTCCATTACCATGAGACCACATTTCTTCAAGGCCTTTTTTCATACTACTCATTGCCTCAACTATGATATTGCTTAAACTATTATGCTTTGATAGATTTTTTCCAAGCATCCATAGTTTATTGGAAAGCACCTATTTTAGGCTTTTAGCCATAGTAGCAAGGAAGTGAGTATTTTGATAAAATGCTTTTGTACACATGTATGGAAAATGTGCTAGCATAGAAAAGGTGGTGAGTTGTTTGAAGAATTGTGGTCTCATGGTGATGGAATGGTATTCCATCACCATGAGACCACATTTCTTCGAGGAATTTTTTCAAACTACTCACTACCTTGTCTATGCTATTGCTTACTATTATGCTTTGATAGATTTTTTCCAAGCATCCATAGTTTGTTGGAAAGCACCTTTTTTAATCTTTTAACCATAGTAGCGAGGAAATGAACTGTTTCATAAAATCCTTTGGTAGACATGTATGGAAAATGTGGTAGCATAGAAAAGGCGGTGAGTTGTTTGAAAAAGTGTCTCAAACATTTCTTTGAGGAATTTTTTCAAACAAATAATTAGCTTTTCTATGATATTGCTTACTATTATTGTTTCATATATTTCTTCCAAGCATCCATAACATAGACAAGGTAATGAACTATTTGAAAAGATGCCTCAGTAAAAAGTGGTCTCATGGAATGCCATGACAAGAAAATGCAATTGGAAGCTTCTCCTACTTATTACTTATGCTATGTGAAGTAATTGCATCACTGCTTATGTTGACTTTCTAAACAACTATAATGTAGTTGAAAATTTTACATCTATCAACATCTAGTTATTAGTTATGGAATGTGAAATAATGCTTTGAGTTTGAAAGATGTGCAATACAATGTAATCAACGATATGAATATAAACTGCAAAAATCTATTAAGTACAATTCATTAGTTAAACTCTTTATTCTATTACTTGCATTTAGGTTTGTCTAAATCCACTGGCACTAGGACGTGTTTCCTTGAAACCCCCAATATTAGCCTATTCAACATCCAAAATCACATATTAGAATACCATTCATAAAATAATGCTATTAGCATATAATAAATTTATAATTATTTACTAGTTACATACCTCAATGGTAGATGTAGTAAAGAAATAAGTGGGTGAGGGCTAGTGTATCTAGTATCAAAACTTTCAGCTATAAATTTTATTAAAATCATAAAACTAAATTAGTTAATCTTGCATTTCAAAATTGAAATTTAATAAATTAAATTCAATGAACATGCTAACATTTACCTGAGAATTAATTCCATAGGCCTCATTCAAAATTTTAGCTACCCTCGCCATCTCCATAGCTATAGATGTATCCTATGTAGTAGCCTCCTGAGTGTTGGTGGGGTCATATAAACAAGTTTCCCCGCAAGCCTAACACAAATGGGATCGAAGCCCACCACTCAAAGACTCCAATGGATGGCGCTATATTATAGGGTTGGAATTTTGGATGACACTCTGGGTCAAAGAGTTGATGGCTTGCAAAGTCTCTACCTCAGCACTCTCCTTCATGATGGAAGGGATAATGATGTGTTCATGAGGAAGCCTAGAAAGAGGTTGTATCACTTGCCTCCTAGGATCCTGATGTGCACTGGTTATATCTTGATCTGACCCCCCACCTGTGCCCTGGAAGTCCCTCATATCAAAATAGTTCAAGATTTTATTCAAGATAAACTCACAGTATAGTTTCCTCAGGAAATATTGCTGGACTTCACAATTGTTGCATGGTGGGTAATCAAAAACCATGTACCACCTGTCCCTAAAAAGGGTCCTAATCTATTGGTGGTGGCACCAATGGATAGGAAACATCTTCGCATTAAGGTTAATATTTTCATTTTTGCATGGGTTAGTGAATAATAATTTTGTAATTTTTAGATCTTTAACATCTTTATATGATAATTTATCCCAGTAATAATCCCTAGCTTCCTGCTACCTATCTTGCCAACTAGTTAATTGTTTGTTGATTGAATCTACATGTTTTAACATTTCTTTAAGTGAAGTTTCCAGGGTCTTTATTTCCATGGTTGAACCGTTTGGATCATTCAACCTCATGATTAACTCCTCAATTTTTTTTATATTGTTTTCAATTTGACTCATTAAGTTTTTTTGAGTGCTAGGAGGATGTTGAGGGATTGGTGGAGGAGATTGTTGTTGTGGTTGTTCAACTTGAGGACTTTGTTGATGTTGTTGTTGTTTTTTATGCTTGTTGAGGATTTTGTTCCTCTTGTTGTTGTTATGCTTGTTGAGGATTTTGAGGAGGGTTTGCAGGTTCATTAATATCTCCTACAAATTCAAAAAATAAATATAAAAGAAAACCTAAAACTAACAAATTCACAACAAAAAATAAACAATACTTACCTCTCAGACCTCCTCATCGACATGGCAGCATCCTGGTGATGGAACAACAAAAAATTGATGAAAAAAATTGCAAGATGGCTCCTCCCAAAACATGAGTGTAGAAATGAAGGGTTTTGGCCGTGGGCAGAAAAAACACAGTCATAATGAAAATGATTTTAAATTCCTTTATTTTTCTTTTAATAACTCATAATGTGAATGCGTTATAGGATCATTGTGGTTGAGCCTTAGGCTTGGCACACCAAGCCATAATGTGCTCGCTTTATGAGCTTTCAAAAAAAAATTAAAAATTTGGCCACAAATTGGTCCCCCATCTTTTTGCACTCGCCCACACAACTTATAGATTACTGCCTTGTCCTAGGGTATGGAGTCTTAAACCATACAAATTGAAAAGCTATAACATAATTCTCTCTATCATAAGAGGGCTATTAAATAATGCATTACACCAAAAATCCAAACAAACAATACTTAATTATCCTTGCATACATTCACATAAACCTTCATTCATGTTAAACCAAATTTAACTCATTATTTCAGCAAGTGCATTAACAATGAACAAAAATTAATAGGAAAGATAATAGAGATGAATTGAATGATCTTTGATTCATTTCATTCATAATTCATATGAAGTATATAATGGAGAACATTGGCTTTGGAAATATGCCATTGTATTCAGAAATGAGAGTATTGTTATACAACATTAATAATCAAAAGACTCAAAACTTCAAAACCTAGAAAAGATAGAAAAATTTGTATCTACACTCTAAATTACAATAGCTCTTCAAAATCATTCAACAACAACCTATGCAAATGGCCTTGAATTCCCTTTTACAAAATAAGGGAGCAAAAAGCTTCATGCCATTACAGATGTCACATTTTCATTTGACATACAATCATATTTAAAAATTATACTAGTAACTGCGAGCTCATGGAGTGAATATTCTAAGTGCAAGGCAGTTACAAAATTTGTTACATCCATGATGCTTTCCCAAAATATCTGAAATGATTATTAGATGAATTTGTTGCTTCAAGTATTCATTCATCTTGTAGTGGACCTGGGAAAGTTGAGCTAGTAGGAGAATACAAAATCTTGGTGTACAAGATGAGAAAAACCCTTGTTGATGCCCTTTGAAAGCTTCAAAGACCATTGGAGATGCCAAGTAGACCGAAAAAAATTCCATATTAGCATTAGAGAAGATCACAAGTTTGGAATATTATTATATAATTTTTTTCCCAAGTTGTATAGTCCTCTTATATTGGTGAATTGAAGGCCATGAATTCATCTATTTTTTCCCTATAGGGACCATACTTTACAATTATTTGGTTGGCATCTTTTTCAAACTCCTCCAAAAATGTATTGGTGTCTAGAAACTTATTCATACTGTCCTTCAATATGGCCATCTTTCCATCTCCTTCCTCAAAATTTAAAATGGCCTCTATATTTATAACTGCATCCATATGAGCACTCCATTTCTCATAGGTCTTGAAAACTCCTTCACTATTGAGAATGTTTGGTAGGAGGCCAAAATCATTCTCATCAAACTTCTTGAGTAGTGCTCCGATCCTTTTCTCCAATGGATCCACCAATCCTTGGTATTCAATAATCTCTTTCACTAATTTGTATGTTGGCATGATTTGCAGTGGCTGATTATGATCATGTGTGGATCCAATGACCATCTTCTTCAATAAATTCTTCCTGGGGACCCATGTTTGCATCAATAGGAGAGAAATTTCTCCATCCTTTTCAAACATATTTATCAAGAATGGGACATCAAAGAATAGTTAAAGTTGACACTTCTTGCTCTTTTTATTGCTTTTGAAAAATAATGTTCCAAATAATTTTTAACAATAAAAATATTATTGTCATTATATAATCCAAGCAACTCTTCAAATACCTCTATCTATTCAATCAATTCCTTTTTTCTCAATTTCTTCTTTTTAAGGGCTATAGATGATGTACCTAGGGAAAGATATGCAATAAGCACATTGTCTACATTATATACTACCATTTCCATACAAGTTGGAGGAGGATAATGGATAGGAGGTGGTGATTACACTAGAGAGGTTGGTGGAGATGAATCTTGTACCTATGTCACTAGTGGTTCTAACATTAGTGATGGCTTGGACTGTATTGATTACAATTGTTCCTTTAACAATGCATTCTCTAGTTGTAGCTCTGCAATATTCTATTCATATTTATTATACACAACTACCAAATCATTATACTCCTTATTATTTTACTCAAATTTCTCTTGCAAAGATTCAATAGTAGCCTTGGTGAATTGGGCTACATTCACATCCAATGTGGTTGCCTCCATAGCTAAAGTATTAGATACTCAAGCTTAATTATCAATCCACCTCTAAGATCTACTATTGGTTCTACTACCTCTGGCTTATTGGTGTTTGGAGCCAATGCGCAAATGGACAATGTGTCCCATTGTTGATTGAATTCTAACCCCTGTAGAGAAATTCTTGCTTCTTCCTTAGTGGAAAAACTACGAGTATCATGTCTCCTCACTATATCCAATGTTGTGTCAAAAGACAAGTCCCATTTTAGTTATAGAAACACTCCACTTTTCCTTACAATCTCTCTACCCTTAGTTGGTGTTATGTCCTTATATTTTTCTTTCATTTCCACAAGGAATTTAACTCAATGACCTCCATTGGTAACTTTGGATTTTTAATCATTTTCATTTTTAGTTTTTCATAATATTTGTCCCTCCTTGCCCTCCAACCCTTGATTTAGATATCTAGATGATTCAACCCTTCTCCTTTTTGGTGAGAGCTCTCTTGGTGGTGAATCAAGTTCAATGACCTATGGAATAGATGATCTTGGAGGTGAAGAAGGTAACAATTTAGGTGTAGGAGAAGATGCTCTTGACTCCTTTGATTGAGTAGGGGTAGAAATTATTTTCTCCTTACCATGATTTTCCTCCTTGAAAATACATCTTTTTTTGTAGGTGGGTGATAGGTTGGCCTTTCTTCAAGTATGGGGTCTTTCCCCTTATCTTGATTCTTAGTTATTTTGGAATTCCCCTTGTCTTGTACTTTCTTTCTTCTTTAAGTTTCCCCACCACCCTATCAAAATTGTGTAGTATTGTATCCACTCTCAAAATCTCATCATTTATGTCTAGGAAAATTTTAAAACTAGGATCCTTGTCATGTTTTTCCTTCTCCAATTTCATGATGGCTAACCATTTCATCTTTCACTCTTCTATCAATTTCAAATCAAATATATTTCTAGTTACATCTTCAAGGAAGTAGAAGTTGTAATAGAATTTTCCTCCCTTAATCATGTCCTTTAAGGCCACCATGACACCCTCTGGATCATGATTTCTTGCTTTGTAACATTTCATTTCAAGAGGTTTGGTCTTTGGGATAATATTTTTCCACCCATATTTGATCATGGAAAAGTATGAGAAAGCAATGTATGTAGGATAAATAATTCCTTTCCTCATTCCAACTAAGTGATTTTCTTCAAAATTTCCTAACTACCACATGACTTCAATAAAACCAATCCCCAATTGCACATCTCTTGGAAGTACATGAGGTGTGACAATTGTGCCATATACTTGGAGGATGGAGCAATCAAGATATGGGATGACATCTCCCTAATTATACTCAATGCCTAATTTAGGCCTCCTCTCCTTAGGTCTTAGAAAATCATGTAAATCCTTTAGAATCCTATGTGGATTCAACACCAGGTATCTCTTCAATTTGGAAGAAAATACATTTGAGAAAACAAAAAAATCTAGAGTCATGCTCATCCTTGTCCAAAAGATGAGTCCATGCTTGGACAAGGAGATCCTTACCATTCTCATCCTTTATATTCAATTTCATGTCCTCTCTAAATAAATTAGCTCATTTGTACACAAACATGTGTATAAGAAAGGAGTAGGTCACCAAAACCTCACTCCTCTTTCACCCTTCTTTAAGGCCACTAGGCCATTATGGATCTCATTTGATAGATAAATTGAAAAATCATATGATGTGCTGAGCATTACATTTTGGATGTTCACTACCATGTACATGAAAGTTTTTGGCATCCTTGTGGGAGTATCAAACCCTAAAATATGACAAAGAGTGTAGAAATTCCTCTAAAAATATAATTCAAATAGGTCAACCTGGTGGGGCTCCTTATCAGATGAATTAAGTTTGATCTTGTTTCCTCCCTTTCCTCTTCCCATGAAATTGGTCAATATTGAAACCTTGAAATTTGTTTTGACCTTTTCATACTCTTCCTCAAAATTCTTCTCGTCAATTGGAACCTTGGAATCATAGCTCAATTTGAAAACCTCAATAAATCTTGCCCACATGAGATGAATAATTCTTATGCCAAAATGTGTCCTTATGACCCGAACATTAGGGTCATAATTAGTCTACTATGAATTTCAGGAGGTCAATGTCAGGGTATAAATTGGGAACAATAATCTTCCCCATACCTAATCTCCATCCATTGCATGTGGGCACACTAGTATATCTTTTCCCAAAACAATATTTGAATAGAGTCCACCCTATTGTTGGTACTGTAGCATCCTTGATGAAATATTATCGGTCAACAATGTCATCTTCTATTCTAGAACCTTGAAAGATTAATTGACCCTTAATTTTATTATTTGTTGAATTGGGTAATTGGTCTAATATGTCTTGGAAAAGGGGTATTAGAACCAAAGGGCTAAGCTCTTGGGGTTGCCATTGTAATGAAAGATGGTGCAAACTAGGATAATTTACTAAGGTGCAACAAGGGTTTGAGACAAAAGTAGGAAAATAAGGAAAATTTAAAGAAATTGAAATGCAATTTTATGAATTTCAAACCTTAAAATAAGTACTAGCAATCAATTTGACACACCAAACTAGAAAATGCGTACAATTTTGCTGGAAAATTGGCACAAAAAGTGGGAAATGTTACTTATAGGTGCTTGAACACTTGGAAACCCTAATTTTGGATGCTTTAGATTTCCTGATGCTTTAAAATGCTTTTATGAAGAAGGTTATGCTTTCAATCCTATTTTTATGGCAATAAATCCCTTTAATTCATTTGAAGAACATCACGTCTGCCATTATTGTTCACTCACACAAATTAGAAGGGCTCCATTAGCTCAATTTGCAATTTTGAATGTTAGTCGTTGATCTTCTAGTGAGTTGGATTGATGGATGGCTCAGATGGAGTCACGTAAGTTTAAAAATTTGACTTATGTTGACTTCAAAATCTAGCTAGTTATATTTTTCCACATGGAATCCCTTCCCTACTATCAATACGGGCTCCACCATACCTTATGAGCCTTGAGAATTTTCACATGTCACCAACCTTCTATCTTGAATGGGTCTACTGGGATAGTGATCAACGATCGTAGGTTGGTGGCAAATGGACCAAATAAAACATGTATAATCCAACTTATCCATCATTTAACTACCAGGTTTACACCCATGTGCTTAATTCCTTTACTTGATGAATGCCTGAGATTAAAACATCTCAATCACCTTTTAACCCTAAATCCTAAAGGTAATTTAGTAGCATGAATTTTAATGACCCTAAAGTCACTTTGAAATATTTAATAAAATATTTCATATATCTTCAATAGTCCTTTGAACAGTTCAGATGATGTCATGTGGTAGCTTCCCACTATCCCTCACAGTATTAGCATCTTCAAATAGATTCCCCATAGGATGGCTAGTAATGGTCAGGATTTAATCATCAAAAGTAATCTAAGCCCTTAGATCTTGGGCTCACCATCACTGTTGTATTAAAATATGTCAAGGCCCACCAAAGAGATGGGACACATGGCACACCCTCGCTATCCCTCACAATATTAACTTCTTCAGATAGATTCCCTATGGGCTAGCAGGAAATGGTTAGGATTTAATCCTCAAAAGCAATCTAAGCCCTTAGATCTTGGGCCCACCAGCATTGTTTCCTTAAAATATGTCAAGGGCCACCAAAGGGATGGACACGTGGCACATTCCTGCTGTCCGTCATAGTATTTTTTGAGATTATTTTAATGGTGTTGGCTAGCAGGAAATGATCAAGATTAAATATGTAGGGCCAAGCTGAAATTTTAAGCACCTTTTTCTACATGTGCTTCAAGCTACAACATAAAAGGGGACATCCCTAGGTCGATGCATAATACAATGACTTAATATTTTAGACCCTAAGTCTAAAGTATATATAAAGATATTAAAAACACATTTCCCAACTTAGACTTAGGACCCAAGGAAAAAATTTAAAAGTGCATGCAACGGGTTATTTCCTAGGAGAAAAGGGGCCAACTTACCAACAATGTCAATGACTTAAGTTATGACTTAAATGAATAGGAAAATGAAAATCCAAGTCAATGAAAAATTAGAGCAACATTAGTTATTTTGTATTATTAGGGTTTTTGGATGGTTTTAGCCCTAAGATTGAATCCTATTGATTGGAAAGAAAACCCTAACCCTCAGGAGACCAATGGATGACCAAAATTTTGAAATGTGACCATAGAACCAACAAAAAATTTCAAATTCCCATCAATTCCCTCCACAAACAAAGCCAACTTACCTCATTGAATAATAGGCCAAACCTCCTTATCCTGCTTCCACATCTCACAATTGGTGGGTCCATCTTGGACCTGCTCACCTCCCATGGAAAATTTCACGAATAGCCGGACAAGATAAATAGTTCTGTAGAAATGTCAAGAATAGTACCAGCCAAGAATAAAAAGGGTCAGTGCAGGATCATGGGGGTCCAAACTAGGCCTCTAAGTGGCAATGAGAATTCAGAAAATTAGAGTTAGGAAACTTGACATAAAAATTTGAATAGGTTATTAACTTAATTTGAAAAATATGTAGGAACAAAATGGTAGAAAATTGAATGTAGTTTCTAGGCTAGTACTCCTTTTTTGGAAAAAAGTAATTTTTTTTGAGAAAATTTGAAATTTCAATGCAGTGGTACTAAATTTTGAGGAAAAAGATAAGAAGCAGGTGTATGTCTGACCACCCTAAGTACAAGAAAAACATAATATTGTTTTTCTGAATTTTTCAATATAAGTAGAGGACACATGCCAGATGTGCCAAATTTTTTTGTAATTTTTTTCCATGTAAATAATTAGTTATGATTTTTGTATTAGAACTTTTCTAAATTATTAAAACGTTTGTGTCTGACCACCATAACTTAGTCAAAAAATTATGAAATTTAAATTTTTTATCCTAATGTATGTGAAGCATAAAATGTGATACATTTTGTAGATTCAAAAAATCTTAAGTAGTTTGAAAGTTATAGAATTTTTCAATTGGCCTATTAATTAGGAATTTAGACATAATGTAAGTAGAAAATCAATAATAATTATTTATTAAATTTAAAATAAGGAAAAAGTTATATTGGTGGAACTATGACAATTTTTTCTATAAACCCTTTTTGTTTGATGAAATTTGGGTAAAAAAAAGTCGTCAGTCACAAGGGCAAACTTCGAAAAACTAATTTTTTTTCAAAATACACATTTTTTGGGTTGACTTTGCAGGTCAGGCAATCCCAAAAAAAATATTGAGCCAATATCCGTTTTGGTTTGGTAATACCAAACCAAAATGAATATCTGTTACTAAATGGATATCCATTATTAGATGGATATTTGTTATTAAATAGATATTTGTTAGTTATATTATTTATAATACATAATATTATATAATATGTATTATGTATTTATAATACATATATTTATAATATATAATATTATGTATTATAATATGTATTATATATGATATATGATATACTATATACTATATTATATTATATTATACATTATTATATTATATATTAATATATATAGTATACATATTAATTATTATATATAGTATATAGTATACATATGAAATATTATACATCATATTAATATTATGTAATGTATATTAAATATATTATATAATATACTTAATACATAGTATATATTATATATTTATTGATGTGTGGCCAATTCACAAGAAAGAGAGAGAGGGAGTGGGAGGGACTTGAGAGAGAGGGAGAGAGAAAAACCTAAGAGGGAGTGAGAGACCTGAGAGGGATGGGGAGAGAGATGAGAGAGAGACTTGATCTAGGGAGAGATAGAGACAGACTTGAGAGAGAGAGAGAGGGAGGGACCTGAGAGTGAGAGGGAGAGACAAATGGAGAGTTGAGATAGAAAGAGGGAGGGACAGAAAGAGAGAGAGAGGGAGAGAGAGGGGGAGAGAGAGAGAGGAGATAGGGGGAGAGTGGGAGAAAGAGAGAGTGAGAGAGAGGGAGAGAGAGAGGGAGAGAGGGAGAGTGGGAGAGAGTGGGATACTATATATTATATATTTATTTAATTAAATATATTAATATAATATTAATATATATAATATATGTTAACATATATTATATATATTAATATTATATTAATATATATAATAATATATGAATATATATTATATATTAATATTAATATAGTATTAATATATAAGATATATTAATGTATAATATATATTAAAATATAATATATAAAATATAAAATATATATTATATAATATATGACATTGTGATCTATAAGACTAGAGGTAATGGATATTCGTTATGAATGAATATTCATTTTTTATTTTAATGGGTTATACACTTGGATGAGTAGCAATATATATTATATATTAATATATAATAATTAATATATTGATATTAATTATTATATATTAATATATAATATATAACACATTGTAATATTAAAATATAGTATATATTATTTATAATATTATATGTATTAATATATAATATATATTATTTAACATATGACATTGTAATAACACTAGACATAACAAATATCTATTATAGACTGATATATGTTTTGTTGCTAAGGATTGTTTATACTTGTGAGCATGTCAATTGGTATACATAATGAATATCCATTTAGAACTAATATCTGTTTTGAAACGGATATCCGTTTTGTAAGTTATATAAAAAAATAGGGATCATTTTGAGTATTTCAACCGTCCCTACATTCTTTCTATCACGAAATTTCTCGTGCTTTTTGTCTGCATCAAACAAAATTCATCTTTTCAAAGATTCTCTAACACTTTTTTTAGAATTCCAATCATTTGTGTGTGTTTTTTTGGTTGTGCAATGGGGAGTAGTAGTCAGCATAAGAGAAAAGGTAAAAGGAAACTTACAATAGATCAAATTGAAGCATATAGAGAAAAATATTGAGAAATTCATAGGAAAAGAAGACAAGGTATGCAAAATATTCAAATTGAAGCTTCTTTCAAACCATTAAATGTTAATTCAAGTGAAGATGAAATAGAAATTGAAAACATTGAACATCATATTCAAATTGAAAATGAAAACATTGAAATTGAAAATGTGGAAATTGAGAATGAAAATGTTTTTGAAAATGTTATTGAAAATTAAATTGTTATTGAAAATGTTGAAAATGAAAATGTGGTTGAAAATGATTGTTTTTGACAATGAAAATGTTGAAAATATTGAAAATAGAGAATAAAAATGTTAATAACATTGTACTTGAAAATAAAAATGTTGATAACATTGAAAATGTTGAAAATGAACCTTATGTAACACCTAATTACAAAAGAACCCCTAAATGGTTGGTTGAAATAGATAAGAACATAATTGATAATCTTCAAGGAAAAAGGTCAGAATGAACGGCTTGTTTGTGGGCTACGAAAATATTTAATGAATTATTTTCCAATAAGACATTAACTGAACAATGCCAAATTTTTGTGCAATTACTTAAGATTTACAAAATAAGACCATTATTAAAAAAATTGAAGATTCGTCTCACAAAAAAATCAGAAAAAGTAAGTCTTATTGTAAAAAATATTTTTAATAGCTCTAACCTCTATTAGAAAGACTAGTAAGGAAAAAGATAAAAGGGTTGCTTGAAGAGTGATCACAACCTCACTAGTAAGCCATCATTTGAAAAATGATCGTTTAATGAGACAAACTTGTATTTATTTTAACTTAACTTGTAAAACATTGAATAAAGCACTCTCAAGAAGAGGAAGACTTGATAGTGCTCTTCAAAATGATATGTGGGATTTTAGTGGGAAGCTTCCACATGTTGATAAAAAGTTAACCGATAATCTAAAGATGCAAATTGAAAAATATTGGAATTCTCACTCTAGAGTATCACCGATGTAAAGGATGTTTTAAAGTTACGAATTGGTATATGAAATCATACACCACATCCTAAACATTTGTTGGAATGTATCCAAATAATTTTTTCACGAACACCCACATTTGCAAATTTCAAAAAGGGCTTTTGAGTCTTGCAAGCTATTTTATTGTGTTCCTATTAAGGTTTGTAATACATGTTTTTGATAAAGTAAGCAACATTTTCAGGGTGTTGTACTCTTCACATAGAACCACATGAGCCAATAGAGTTCAAGATCAAAAAAACATCAAAAAACACCAAGCTAAAAAAATAGACACAACAGACTAACAACACACGGACAAATAGCGGGTCAGTAGCAGACTAGCTGGCATCTTCCCAGTTCTTAGATAGGAGATGAACAACATCATCTCTGACCCATTCCTGATGGTCTTTAGTCTTCTTTATGTCCATCTCATCCTTCATTACCGCCGACAAGGTACTAGTGACATAGTGAACCAGCTTGACGGTGAAGCAGGTCAATCCACAAATTTTTTTGTCCAGTTTATCCTTTCTTTCTTTCGGCACACAGAGCTCCTCCCCGTCTCCCGCAGTGTAGTCAGGATCAGCCTACTCAACATCTAGTGGTTCTAAAAACTAAGAGGCCGAAACCTCCTTCTAAACTTTTCCCATGTCAGGAATGAAGCTGGGACCTCTAGCATGTTCCCCCTCCTCACCCTCCGACACCTCTTTAGCCCTACTATCTTTGTTGTCCAACAACTCCTCTTCAGTATCCAAATCTTTTACCTACACTTATTTCCTATTCTTGGCCAGCCTACCAGAGTGTCGAATGATGGCATCACAATGAATAACCACCATCTTTGCAACCACTGTATCCCCCAATGAGTCCTTTCTCACCACATTTTCCCCTTTTCTCAGAGGCTCCTTCAAGCTTTTACCTTCCTCCTTACCTTTCTTTTTTAGGGTGAGCTTGCTAGTAGTCTTAGCAGGGGTAAACTTGAGTTCACACAGACTCGCCGCCACACCCGCCGCACTCGTTTGGGCCACTCCCTCATTCCCCTTAAGCTTTTTTGTAGTGGGTTTGGGTTTTTATGAGTCAGTAGGGATCAAGAGATTTTTCCTGACAAGGCCTTTGGATTCGGCCGGAGATAAGTTGGTCACACTGGGAGGCTCAATCTCTTTAATGCAGACAACCAACTGGGTTTTGGGAGGCATAAAGCAAGGTGGAAGTGGTATAGTCTCAAAATAAGACCCTAGTGGAGTGGTAGGGGAGGAGGGTCATTAGGATTTAGAGCAGTAGCCTCAACACATTTTTCAATAGAATTTTCAAGGTCCATAAGCAAGAAAAAAGGAAGGCTCAACAAAATCTTATGCCTAAGGTGATTGAATAGAGGGAAATGGTAGAAGTAATAGGTTTTGTACCTACCTTCCAACATCACATATTTCATCAAGGAAAGGTACAACTGGTTCCACGACTGAGGGAGAGCCTCCCATTCAAACCCAGACTAGTTGTGCACCGGCACCTCATTCCCCACAAAAAAATTGTTCATACTTTCATTATCCTAGGTTTTAGTGTGCTTTGGGTGCTTCATACTAGTACACCGGAGACCCATTGCCTGCACTATAACTTCCTCATCCATAGTAAATGAAATTCCATCCATAGTCACATGTCGATATTTCCACGAGTTGTCAAACTAAGCAAATAGATTAGGGTCATTACCCACAAGTCTCCATTAGAGGAGCAAGACCACCTTTGACACAAATGTGCTAGACAAGCAGATCCTTGTGAAATTCATTGCAGTTATCTAGCTCCATCTGCACCCTATCACCTCCCATAATGTCTCTCTACACACAGGATAACTAGGATCCCTGAGAAAAAAAAAAGGTTAGAGATAATAGAAAGGTGAAAAATCACCCACACATCAAGGAATTTAAGCCATAAAAGGAAGCCTTTGATAATCAATCCTAAGGATAGGTCACATGCATGAGTAAGTAATTTCCTAAAAGCAACCTTAAAGCAGAATCATAAATTGGGATCTCCTCACACAATCGGCTAAGCAAGTAGGACATGAAAGGAAGGGAAGTATTTCCTTCCATGTAGAAGATGCACAAAAATATAGGCAAGATGGCCATGGGGCCAGAATTAGAAACATCTAAAGTGATAGCTTTCAGGGGTAGGCCAAATTTAGTTATACCACAAATGATAGCTATAAGACATAGAGCCAAAATAGCGGATGTCCAATAAAAGGACAAAAAGGAGCTTTATCTCATAATTACAAGTCACATCAAAATCAAAGAACTTGGAAATACAATAGCTTAATAAGATCCCCAAAAGGAGATTACGTAAGGTATAGTCCAACTTAGTATTAATCATCAAGTACTTGTCACAACATTTCTTGATTTCCTTTTTCAAAATAGGCTCCATCCCATAATTTGAATTATGCCACTTGTTATCCATCTCATTAGTACAATTTGTCCACATGGCCCAACAGATAAGCATGTGGACCCCCCAAAAGATCCATCTAGGCACATGTTTAGTTATCATCATGGGTCAAGTAAGGGATTTGTTCCTTCAATATTAAACCCTGAATGTTAGGAGGTAGGTTACTTAAATCATGCTAGCATTTGTACAATTTCCAGTGTGTGCCAAAATTGGCTAAGGCATCAGCCACTTGGTTCCCCTCCCAGTAAATATGGTTGGCCACTTTTAATTTGAACTTTGACACAAGGAATATAATGTCAAGAAGAATGTCTTTAGTACTCCACCCTAGCAATCTGTCAAAGTTAACAACATCAATAATGGACTTAAAGTCTCCTTCAATATGCAAGTTCTCGATCCCCATGGAGACAACTAACTATAAGCCCTTCAATAGTGCTCTATCCTTCACTATCATAGAAGAATGAATACCAATCCCCCCAAAATGACCAACCATTAAATTCCCTTTGTAATCCTTGATCACACCTCCTATACTTTCTCTTCCTAGGATGCCCTTAGCAGCCAGATCAAAATTTAGTTTATTGTTGTAAATACCATGTTGATTTTTCAATGTATAATGAATTTTTATGCCATAATTGTTCTACTATGCATACTGGTGAAATGTTGCAAGAGTGTCATGTAGTGAAACTTCCCAAGTCATCTAGGGAGTTGTTAGATTCATTTTTATGCATTAGAGGTGATGGTTCCTTATTTTATAGAAATGATTGTTTAAATGAAATGTGTTTGCAATGTGGTGGTTTATCAAAGTTTGTAACATGCTTTCATGAGGGTAGTGATCATGATTTTGGTAACAAAATTGTTGAGAAAAACAAGTATGAGATAGTCAAATACACATTGAAGAGTGGAGGTGAGGGTTCTAGATGCGAGTTGGTTGCAAGAGAGGTAAGTATTGTTGATTCTCTTTCATATTTTAAGAATTTTTTTTTCTATAAGTATGCAAGGCATAGCCATAGGTCGTAGTTGTTAGATTGACAATTCAAGATGTGTAAGGAATCTTTCCCCATTGTAACTATTGTAGCTGTAGTTTATTTTTCTAAAAATTACACATTGCAACCACAAAATGAAGTTCAATCACAATATTATAATTTTATTCAAATTGCTATTTTTTTCCACATAACATATGGGCATGCCCTTAATAGTACAAAAGAGAACATGAAGATAATAGAGGAGTACCATTTTTACATGAGTGATGATAGATCTCATTCATCTGAGTTTCTACAACATTGTTTTGAAAACGTTTTTGAGTTCTTGCAAGAAAAAGGAATTGCAATGGGTCAACATCTGATTTGGTCAAATAACTACACAAGGAAATTCAAGAATGCTCCCATGTTTTATTGGTTGATGAGAATGCATATAGAGAGGGATATACCACATATTTGGAGTTTTTTTTGAAGCTAAGCATGGAAAAGGCGAGCATAATGGCACACGTGAATGTGTGAAGAGATATTTATTTAAGGAACAAATGAAGATCAGAGGTTGTGCAACATTTAGTGATGCACATTCAATTGTGGATTGGTGTACTTATGCACTATCACGAGGAGGGACACTTGATTCACAAGTGTGTAGGTTATTTTGGTTGGTTGAGGAGGGAACAATGGGAGACAAAATGGAATGTTAAACAATTAGAGATTCTTCAAATATACATTTAGTTCAAAGCTCAGATGTGAGTGCATGGACCATATGGATATGAGAGATGGCTTGTTTTTGTCAGAATTATATTCAGTGTGATTGGGATCAATGTGAGTCAAGTGAGTGGGTAGATACATGGATTCCATAGTACCTAACCCCTTTATCTATAGCACAATCCTCGTTACAATATGTAATGGAAATTTCACTTGACTACAATCATGTTTTACATCTTGTACAACCAGGACATGTCTATGCATTTGTAGCACCGCAAGGGAATGAAGAGGGATTAGACTATTGGTTGGGATGATGTGTATAGGGAAATAAAAATCTAACACAATTGATGATAGATGATGATGGGTTCATGTATCCCACAGGTTCAGTTTTTGTTTCTCAAACTTGGTTGCATTACCATTTCATCATTGTTTAGGTTGTTTACAATAATATAGATTTGTTATTCTAAGTATATTTAGATGTTGATAAAAAAGTTATGATCACATAGGTTCATTTGTTGTTTTCAGAACTTGGTTGCAAACATATATGATTAGAAAGAATGGTGTACCTACATTTGAAGACTATGAGAAACACAAAACCATTCTCATGTATTCACACCTTGTTATAGCAACAAATTTTAAGTTATTGAAACATCATGCTAGAACAAAAACAAAAAAACTATGGACAATTAGTAGTGTTGATCATGAAGCGTTATTGGAAACTTTGAAGGTAAGAGATGGCCCTGAAAGCACACTTAAGTAGCAGATCATTTGTTGTATGGGACAGGTATGATATTCTTCATCATATTTTGATAATTTATCTGGTAAGGTTCATTATTTAGGTTCTTTAAAATAATATAAATTTGTTATTCTAAGCATCTTTTATAGTTTGCATTTCCAATTCATCATCATTTAGGTTGTTTAGAATAATATATATTTGTTAGTCTAAGCATCTTTTCAATTGTGACCATATAGATTTCTCATTTAAAGTATATTACGATGTTCTTGGCATGATTGATCATGGAGTTGTTGCAACAATAGCTAGCTTTGATCCTTTGGTAGAGGTATGCGACAAATTAGAATAATATAGATTTTTTATTCTAAGCATCTTTCCTAGTTTTCATTACCAATTCATCATCATTTAGGTTGTTTAGAATAATATAGATTTGTTAGTCTAAGCATCTTTCTATTGTGACAATATAGATTTCTCCTTTGAAGTATATTGTGATGTTCTTGGCATGATTGATCATGGACCTGTTGCAATAATAGCCAACTCTGACCCTTTGGGAGAGGTATGTGACAGATTACAATAATATAGATTTACTATTGTAAGTGTCTTTTATAGTTTGCATTACCATTTCATCATCACTTAGGTCATTTAGAATAATATAGATTTGTTATTCTAAGCATCTTTTCTATTGTATGTAGTTTAACAGATACCTTGATGGTTTGTACAGGTGCTTGTCACTCCAAAATGTCAACGTGCTACTCTTGTGGAAGACTGTGTCGATCGCGAAAGAAATGTGTGTTCTATTTCATTCCCCTACTAGGAAATGACTGTATTAGGGCTTGTTTTTGTATTCCTACGTGGCATTTTGTAAATCCTATATTTGATAGCAATTATTGAATGATAATATCATGCATATTGTGTACACTTTATGTGTATTCAAGTGTATACTTTGTCACTTATGAGTATTCCAATCTATACTTTACGACCTAGATGTTTTAATGCGTATACTTTGTATTCATGTGTGTAGTTAATGACTTAAGTGTATTTGAGTACATTATAATGTATACTTTATGACCTACGTGTTTTAATGTGTATACTTTGTATTCATGTGTGCAGTTCATGACTTAAGTGTATTTGAGTAAATGAATCACTTTTTCACTTACTCACGAGGAACACAATGAACCCTAAAACCCTTTGCACATTTACATCGCATCCATCTAACCCATTTTCCATCAACTGAAAACTCAACACCACAGGAAAATTCCTTAGAGATATCAAAAATCAAGAGATTTTATTGTAAAGGGTCCCAACACTATCCCATAGCCTTAGATAGAGAGTCTGTAAGCGTCATGGTTTCTGAGAAATAGCCCTTCAAAGATTGCTTCCATTTAACACTTTGGACTCTGAAGGGAAATCGATGGTCCAATGTAGCTCAAAGTGATTCAATGTATTTGGGTGCAAAATAGGACCATCCCTATAAGAAATGTACCCATCTGGACGTGTTGGAATAGTCTGTTTGGTCGTATGAATTGCAGAACGAAAGTTGCACCACTTTGCAACTTTACACTGCTTGCATTTGACAATTATTTCCTCAACAAAAAACTCATTACCATAGGAAAACACCCTTGGGATATCAAAAACTGAGAGAGGTCATTGTAGAGGGTCCCAACATGATCCCATAGCATTAGAAAGAGAGTTTGTAAGCATCACGATTTCCAAAAAATAGCCCTTCAAATATTGCTACCTTTTTGCACTTTGGATTCTTAAGGGAAATCACTGGTCCAATGTAGCTTGGAGTGATTCAACATATTTGGGTGCAAAAGAGGACCATCCCTAGCATAAATGTACCCATATGGACATTTTGGAATAGTCCATTTGGTCGTACGAGTCATAGAATGAAAGTTGCACCACTTTGCAACTTTACACTACTTGCATCTAACAACTTTTTCCTCAACTGAAAACTCGTCACCACGAGAAAACGCCTCCAAGATAGCAAAAACTGAGAGAGGTTATTGTAGAGGGTCCCAATACAGTCCCATAGCCTTGGATGGAGAGTCTGTAATTATCATGGTTTTTGAGAAATTACCCTTTGAAGATTGTTGTCTTTTAGCACTTTGGACTCTTAAGGGAAATTGTTGGTCCAATGTAGCTTGGAGCGATTCAGTGTATTTGGGTGCAAAAGAGGACCATCCCTAGCATAAATGTGCCCATATGAACATTTTGGAACAGTCTGTTTGTTCGTACGAGTTACAGAACGAAAGTTGCACCACTTTGCAACTTTACACTACTTGCATCTGATAACTTTTTCCTCAGCTGAAAACTTGTCACCATGGGAAAATGCCTCTGAGATAGAAAAAACCGAGAGAGGTTATTGTAGAGGGTCCCAACATGATCCAATGGCCTTAGACAAAGAGTTTGTAAGCATCGTGGTTTCTGAGAAGGAGTCCTTCAAATATTGTTGTCTTTTAGCACTTTGGACTCTTAAGGGAAATTGTTGGTCCAATGTAGCTCAAAGTGATTCAACATATTTGGGTGCAAAAGAGGACCATTTCCATCATAAATGTACCCATATGGATGTGTTGGAATAATCTATTTGGTAATATGAGTTGCAGAACGAAAGTTGCACCACTTTGCAACTTTACACTACTTGTATTTGACAACTTTTTCCTCAACTAAAAAATTGTCACCACAGGAAAATGCCTCCGAGATAGCAAAAACTAAGTGAAGTTATTGTAGAGGGTCCCAACACAATCCCATAGCCTTATACAAAGAGTTTGTAAGCATCATAGTTTCTAAGAAATATCCCTTCAAAGATTGCAGTTTCCTTTTACCATGGACTCTTAAGGGAAATCGTTGGTCCAATGTAGGTCAAAGTGATTCAGCATATTTGGGTGTAAAAGAGGACCATACCTAGCATAAACATACCCATCTGGACATGTTGGAACAGTTCATTTGGTTGTATGAGTTGCAGAAAAAATGTTGCACCACTTTGCAACTTTACACTACTTGCATTTGACAACTTTTTCCTCAATTAAAAACTCATCACCAAAGGAAAACACCTTTGAGATAGCAAAAACCAAGAGAGGTTATTGAAGAAGGTCCCAAAAAAATGTAATAGCCTCCGACGAATATTCTATAAGTGTCACGGTTTTGGGGTAATAGTCCATCAAAGATTGTTTCCTTTTTGCACTTTGGACTCTTAAGGGAAATCACTAGTCCAATGTAGCTCAGAGTGATTCGGCATGTTTGGGTACAAAAGATGACCATTCCTAACGTAAACGTACCCATATAGTATGCCTAGTTTTCTTAATGATGCATTATGGTTAGCAACATTCGTTGTTGTGCATTATAATAATACAAATTGCATGTTGAAGGTCAAATAACATGCATGTCATGGATTTGTATTTGGTTTGTTTAATGGTAGTATCACGCTCATTTGGTCTATTTAATGGTTGCATCATGGTTGAGTTATGTTTTAATTGTTAATCATTATTATTGTATAGATTTCACATGAACAATCTAATAAACATGTATCTTGTTTAATTGTAAGGACTTTTTTTGAAGGTTGCATCAAACCCTTATGGTTGAAAGATATTGATTCTTACTCAAGATGATTTTATACTTTACATGTTATTAAGCTTGAATGAACATTAAGTGACATTCATTTTTATCAAGATGATTATATTACTTTTGAATGACCACTTTTCGTTAATTTTAACTTCATTTGAAATAAAAATTAGTTGTACACTTCATTACACGAGTTAAAAAAACAAAATAATGTCAAATGTAAATTCATTCAACAGAGCTTGAAATCATGGGTATTCTCAAATTGAGTGTTTGATAAAAATGTATTGGTAGACATGTATGAAAAATGTGGTACAATAGAAAAGGAAATGAATTGTTTGAAAAAACTCCTCAAAGAAATAGATGGATTACCAATTGTAATTCATAAGTGAACTATTAAAATGTAATTTTTTTAATGTATAACATACAAATCAATCATAACTTTAAACCATTCTAAGATAATTATACATTCCATTTTGAAAATTCAAAGTAGAAATATATGCAACGAGGAACAAATTAGATCGAATATAAATTCTTATATATCAAACTATAGAATAATTGTGTTTGTGCATATAAAAATTTGGCATATGCCTACTCAAAACAAGTTTTACAACAAATTTTACAAAATGTGGCATATACGCCATCTCAATATCTATCAAACCCTAAGTACATATCAATCTATATCATATCCTAATCTTGTGTTGGACCATCAAAATTGAGCCTCCTCGAAGAAGTTAGTTGCTCTGAAGTTTCCTACACAATAATATTTCAAACCAAAAATTAAATAAATTATGTGAATGGTTGACAAGATAGACTAGTAAATAGAAACTTATATGTACCATCATTTATAAATTACAAATTTAACATCAAAATCAATATACATGTACTATATTATATCAATAATGCAATCCTTGTTTACCTCAAGTATTTCTCTCTTTTCTGCAAGACGTTATGCAAATGATTGTCCCTTAGTACAATCGAGAGTCCTTGTATAAAGTAGTGGTCTCACACTCGTCACAGTGCTAAGTCGAGCAAAGGACTATAGCAGATAAAATAAAAATGATACAAATTAATATATAATTGTTGACAAATAATCTTATCTACTAATCACATATCTACTCCTATCTAAACGTAAATGATCTACAATATAAAATAAACACATGCATGTTGTGATGTTATGACACTAGATGGGCTCATAGTGGATGAATCAACTAAGATGGTTTCCTATATAAAAATGGCAAGAATGTAAATGCACATGCACATATAATTATAATGTCAAGAATAAAAAAATATATACCTATTGTGCAACTTCATCCAATGTGTCAGACATAGTCAACAAGGCTATATAAGAACCACGTTGTTGCATAAAAAGACAAGATTACATTAGACTATCAATATATGTAGTACATGTATTTTAACATAATAGATTTCAAAAATTAACATCTAAAATAACAATTTAAATAATTTACTGTATATTGATTCTCTAGGGAAAATGACATGGCAGTATGCATAGCCTCCTACACTTCTGACATATTCTCCTCTATCAACAACTATTAAAAATTCCAGCACATAAACATATATTAGTACAAATATCTCTCATAAAATATGAAAGAATTTACATAAAACACACTATGAAATTACTTTAAGTCTTACTGGTCCTCCCATATCGTCCCTGGCAGTCGATGTCTCTCCTGCAAATGGTCCACTCCATGCTCTATCAACTACTACATCTAACATATCATGAATATCATAGTCGAATATGTCTATGGAGGCCTCAGTGGACCCTCAGAGAGGTCCCAGACATAAATTGTTGCACGTCATGCAATGATGAGGCACACAAATATTCCCTAAAGAGGATGGTATACCAGTGGGAGTTGATGACTATGTACCAGTGGGAGTTGATGCAACAGGTGCACCACCATCATGCTGGGATGTATTAGGTGCAACACCATCGTGATGGGATGCACTATTAAATAGTTGCGCAACATGATGGCTCTACGTGACCAAATGATCACTCAACGAATGTAACACATAAATGTTCAGATTCCATGAATCTACAACAATCTTAGGGTAAGTAGTGGAGTCGGGGAAATAATAGGTGGAGGAGGATGAACTGGGGTGACTCAGTGTGCTCTAGGTCTATCCTGTGGCATCCCTCTACCAACACCCTAGAAATATCGCATGTCAGTAATTGACATGTTTCCCTAGCACAAACTCAGCATATAATTTTTGGACAAAATATTGAGGGACATCAAGATTGTTGTTGGGTGGTTTATCAAAAACTATCCACTAACATCTCCAAAAATTATCTAATATGCCTCTATGGGTGCACCATTTAATTACAATTTTAGTTTCCGCACATTAACAGGCTGTCTTGCTCTTTGATTGATGAATAACTTGGCTAATTGGGATTTCTCAATATCAAGTGCCTTCACCTCATCATATGATAACCCATTGGCATAAAATTGTCTTTATTCTTGTCGCCACTGTGCAAATCTATTATGCTAAGTTTCCAAAGTTTCAACATTTGAAATGGTTGTTTCTAAAGTGTTTTTCATGTCTGATAGCTCATAAAGTGTCTCATATATTCGACATACCCTTCTTAATTGATCTAAATTTCAATGAATAGACTCAAGTATTGTTGGCACATTTTCATTTGGAAGTAACAATTGTGGTGAAGGAAGATTTGGAGGGTTTTCATTTTGTGTGAGGTTAGGGTTTTCATCTTGTGTAGGGTTAGGATTTGCATATTGATCCATTTTAAACCTATTAATTGATAAAAAATTTCAAAATTAACAATGGTTTTAATGCAATAAAAAATCTATCAAATTTACCCTATTTTTCACTAAAATTAAAAAAAAAAAAACAATGCAAAATGAATATAAATTGAATAAAATTTGAAAAATCCAAACATTCCTTACAAATTTGAAAGATTTTGAGCTAATTTTCCTCTAGTGAATGGATATTCGAGTTGTTGAGTAGAAAAAACCCATGCACAAGTAGATAAAATGAGTGCTTGGGTTTTTCTTTTCTGATTTATAATGTAGGAAACAGATATTCATTTCCTAATTTAAAAATATGGTTGGGTCTGGGACCCGACCATATTGAATTGGCGATGGTTTTTTTGAAATGTATAATATATATAATATATAATATATATTATATTATGTATAATATATATTGTATTAATTTTATTATAATATATATATTTTATATAATATATATTATATTATTTATAATATACACATTATATTATTTATAATATACATATTATATTATAATATAATATTTTATAATAATATTATATTATATTATATATTATATATATTATATTATAATATTATAATATTATATTATAATATTATAATATTATATTATTATATAATTTAATCATAAAATATAATAAATTTAATATATAATATTTTTTTTATCGATAAGAAAGTTTAGCTTGTATTGAGATAACAAATTTACATAGTTCTCCCTGAGCAGGATGATCGAACTTGAAACACTCATTACATACATCAAAATCGGATTTGTAGACCCATATCTAAAACCATAGAGACCACCAGAAGAACCCACATTCCAGTTTGCATATTGACCGATTTTGAAACCAAGACCTAACGGTTAAAAACATAATATTTAGACTACTTAAAAAGGGACAAAACACCATAACCCTGAACCAAAAAAACCCATAGGCCAAAACCCATAGAACATCAAAGCCAGTTACCAAACATTTTGTTGTGCAAACACACGAAAGTCACATTTCCAAGTCGAATCCGCTGAAGACACCAAACAAAACTCCTTTTTCAAGAAAACCACCCCAGCATTCGCCAGCCATTTGTGCTCCATTAACTCAAACCCAAGGCAACATACAACAAGAATGGGTAGTAATTAACCAGGGCATCTGGTTCCTCGAGCAAATGCAAGTCGTGAAGGCGCAAAATCCCTTTCCCTAAACACGCAGCAGCCAAAGCACAATCCAAGCCAACCAGCATATCCTTTATGAATAGCTTCTGCATGATTATCTTGGCCTCCCCCTTAGATACTCTGACTTCTAGAAGACCCACCAACACCCTTGAAGAAATATCTAAGTCAAGCCTGTAACCCTCAGTGTTCTCCATAAACTTTTTCCCTGCAATGTAGGAGATGGCCGCGAGTACCAAGAAATTTGGGTGCTTAATGAGGCATTGAAGGTGAAGTGATGAGATCTTCCCTTCAAAGGAAATCTGCCTCTTAGAGCCCTTTAGAGTGACCAGCGTCTCCAAACCCCACATTTCCAACTCTTTGCCAGAGACTAGCAGAATGAACCTACTTATTTTTCAACCACACAATAATGAAAGAAATTTGCATTGTATGCAAATAAAGGAACCTATCTGCGTACAACACCATCATGTCCTTCCCACAAGCATATCCTCCTTTGAAAACCCACACAATTTATGAACGCCGGTAGATAATCATGGCTAAGACGGGTTTTAGGACCTTCCTTCGGGCCACTAAAAATACTAAAAATGTTGATGCAGTTTAAATTTTCCACCATGCACATGAAGATATAGATGCTACTCACCAAGGAAACTTCCTGCAAGCGTTCCCAATTCCCGATATCCCAACCACCTCACCCATTAGGGGTGAGATGGTGCCGGCCCATCCACCCACAATTGCTACTTAGTCATTAAATTTTCCCAGATCACTTCTTTGATTGAAAGCTTGTCAACACCCAAGTTGGATAGAGAGTCAACTTCCTAATTACCTTCCCTAAATATATGAGAGATTTCAAAGTTTTTGAACCGGTCCAACTATTTTAATACTAGTCCTAGGAAAGCATCAAGTCGCTAGTTTTGAAATTTACCTATCCGCAAAGCATTGATTATTAACAAAGAGTCTCCCTCAATGCAAATATTTTTTATTTTTAACTCCAAACACCAAGCTAATCCAAATGCAACAGCCTGCAATTTTTCCCAATTGTTAGTACGAAACTGAAGTGGGGAAGCAAGTTTTCCAACCATCTTACCCGACCAGTTCCTGATGATACACCCAGCCCCCGACTACCCTGGGTTACCTCTAGCTGTGCCATCAAAGTTCAGCTTATACCACCCCAATTCAGGAGGACGCCAGTTAGCATTCTACCTTTCCCATTCTGCCACCTTTCCACCCATTCCAATTGCAGAGGGAATGATCAAACCGGACCACTACTTTAGCACTTTTGCATCCAAACTAGAGAAGAGGGAGATTGATTTTGAATTTTGAGAGATTCTTGAGTTCATTAGCTCAACCAGACAAGCTTCCAATTTGTTCAGAAAGGATGATAATGCTAGTGCGTTGTCCTTAAAGATCTGCCAGTTTCTTTCCTTCCAAACCTCCCAAAGTAACATTGAAGCGCTCGCCCTCCAAAAATCAGCCAATGTCGATCTAGTTCCAATTCTTGGCCAACCATTTAGCTAGTCTTTCAAGTTCCCTGGAGAGACAGTTGAGAGACAAAGCTTCAAACAGAGCCATTCCCAACAATGTCTAGTAAATGGGCAGTTCAAAAATAGGTGATCATTTGACTCTTCTGCTGCTTTGAAAAGCACACATCTAGAAGGGTCGTTATAGCTGAATTTCTTTAACCTTTCAAATGTCAGGACTCTACCTTGGATGGCAGCCCATGTGAAAATTCTAGCCTTTGGAAGGAAAAAATTATTCCAACATAGATCACTAGAGAAGTCCACATCAGATTCCAAATGCTTGGCGAGTAAACCATATCCTTCCTTGGCCCGGTATGAACCAGAAAAAGATCCACACCATCGAAGCACATCCTATCCACCTCTTAAGCTGAAAGAGTGCTCTTTAGTGATTTCCTTGAAAGCATTAATTTCTGCTTCACTTAATCCTAATTTAGAAGGGTCTTTCCAGGGCCATGCCAAAATTCCATTTGAATTCTCGATTACCAAATAATCTCTAACATTATTACCCCATAGTCGTTTCAATGTTTTTTTTACATTGTTTAATGAAGCAACTTCTGCTAACTTGCTATAGCCACCCCAAGAATCTTCCCAGAATAACGCCTAACCACCATCTCCTAAATCCCACAAAAGAAAGTCCACAATTAGCTTCTGACAATTACAAATGAAATTCCAAACCTGAGATCCTTTAGAAAGAGTCTGGGAAGAAAAGAAGCTTAATGGGTTATTTTGTAAATATTTTGCAATTAGAATTTTAACCCACTTCAGATCCTGCTGTTCATAAATTTTCCAAGCGAGCTTTCCACCTAAAGCTTTATTTTGGAGAGATAGTTTTTTAATGCCTGTCCCAACCGCTTCTCTAGACCTACAGACCTTTTCCCAACTTATTAAAGGGAGATTTTTCTGATCTAAAGTTCCTTTCCAGAAGAATTGCCTTAGCTTTTGACTACATTTGTCATTTATGCTTCCAGGAAGGGGAAGGCATGACATCATATAGATTGGTAGGGCTGCCAAAACTGATTTTATTAAAGTTATCCTACCAGCCCAGGACAACCATCTTCCCTTCCATGAAGATAATCTCTGGTTAATCTTGATTAACAAAGGATCCCATAATTTCCCTGAATTTTGTCCTGTAGCCAAGGGCAGACCCAAATATTTGCATGGCAGCTTCCCTTTTTTGAACTTGAGAACTTCCAAAATCTGGTTTTCCAAAGTAGGATTAGTAAAAAAGAAAAACACTTTAGAATTTTCAGAACTCACCTCTTGGCCAGAGGCCTTTGAATAGTTTGTAAGAATTTTTTTAAAGGATCTGGCTTTTGAGACTTCTACTCTCCCCAGTAGTAATTTGTCATCAACGAACTTTTGGTGAGTTACATGCGGCATATTACTTGTGATTTGTACTCCTTTTAGCTTATTGTCCATATTTTCCTGAGCAAATGCTCTGCCCAAGGATTCTGCCATTAAGATGAACAAAAAAGGGGATAAAGGGTCCCCTTGCCGTAACCCCCTAGAGGCTTCAAAGAAACCATTTGGAGAGCCATTGTTCAAAATAGAAAACCTTGGGAAAGCAATCCAACCAAAGATCCAATTAAGCCAAGGAGTGGAGAAACCAAAAGCTTCCAAAATTTTGAATAAGAACTTCCAGTTAACTTTGTCATAGGCTTTCCTGATATCCAGCTTGAGAATCATGGAAGGGACCCGATTATTTTTAATTGAGTGAATGGCTTCTTGAGCAATGATAACCACATCAAAAATTGACTTCCCAGGAACAAAGCCTGTTTGTTCTTCTAAAATCAAGTCAGGTAGCAGTACCTTGAGCCTATTTTCTATTGCCTTAGCTAGAATTTTATAAGTTGTATTACACAGCGAGATAGGTTTGAAGTCTTCAAGTTTGTTTGGTTTCTCCTTCTTAGGAATAAGGGTGATGAAGGTATTGTTAAGTTCTTTCAAAGCACATCCTGATGATCTTGAATCTTTGACTGTCGCCACCACATCAGCACCCACAATTTCCCAACAATATTGAAAGAAGACTGCAAGAAAACCATCGGGTCCCAGAGATTTGTCTGGATGTAGCTGAAAAAAATTAGTCCTTATCTCAAGTTCTGTCAAAGGCTTGATAAGAAACCTGTTTTGTTCCTCTGATACCAATTTGGCAATATGTTGCACAAACTCATTTTGTTTCTGAAGATTAGAGCCCTCCCAGTCATTCAAGAGATTCTGAAAGAAATGAACTGTGGTGTCAGCAATGTGACTGGGTTGATCAATCCAACTTCCATCTTCCAATTTTAGACAAGAAATTTTGTTTCCACCATGTCTGATTTTGGTGGAATTATGAAAGAATTTAGTGTTTCTATCCCCTTCGTTCAACCATAATTCTCAAGATTTTTGTCTCTAGAACACCTCCTCTTTTGTTAAAATTTATCATTCTAGCTTTTTAAAAGATCCCTTTCCTTGAGATATAGATCATTATCCATGCCTCTCTGAATCACAACCTCATTCATGGCTGAAATTTCTTCTTCAATGCACTTTTTTTCTTCAAATATGTTCTTAAAACTAGATTTTTTCCACTCTTTCAATCTTTGCTTTATATGTTTTAGCTTGGAGGACAATGAGAACATTTTTGTCCCAACAACATCAATTTTACACCACCATTGCTCGATAAGTGACATAAAATTTGGGTCTTTGAGCCACATCTTTTCAAATTTGAAAGGACATCTTGGAGGGCGCCCATCATCAATAATATCTAGAGAGACTGGAAAATGATCCGAGCCTAGGCACGATAGAATTTTACAATCCAAAGAGAAAGAAAAGGATGCAAGATTACCTTTAAGAAGATATCGGTCAAGTTTCTCCGCGATAGAACAAAACCCATACCTCCTATTTGTCCAAGTATATGAACCATTCATGAAGGGTAGATAAACAAGATGGTTTCTATTCATAAATTCTCCAAAGTCTATTTGTGATTGGAGCTTCCTAGAAACCGCCCCTCTTGTCACTCAAATGCAGAATTGCATTAAAATCCCCACTAATTAAGTAGTGATCAGATATCCAATTATTACAAAATTGCTCAATTTCCTGCCAAACCAGTCATTTTGCAACACAGGTCATTAGACCATAAACATTAATTAGAACAAAATGTAAATTCGAAACCAAACTCTTGACTGAACAAGCTATCCATCTATTACCCCACACAAATTTTTCTAATGTTACCAAATTAGGGCGCCAAAGAGTAATCAGACCCCTTGAAGCACCATCTGCCCTAGCCTCTAACCAATTCCAAGGACCCATCCTTTTTTTGAATGCCAACACCCCTTCTTTGTCGAGCTTTGTTTCTTGAAGCATACAAACTTCTTCCTGTGAATCTATAATTTGGTTCTTCACAAGGTGTCTCTTGTTAGGGGCATTTAAGCCCCTAACATTCCATGTGAATATTTTCATTGTTCTTTAGGAAGGATAGTCCCCTTCCCTACTTTCAATAAGTCCTCAATCTTCTTCTGTCTGACTGTTTCTCCATCAATCTTTAATTTTACCACATTTGGAACTCTGCCTCTTCTTTTGTGGTTTCCACAGTCTAGGGAAAGCATATCATTATCGAATTGACAAATTCCCAATCCATCTTGTGCAACCCTAGCCGAGTATCCAACATCCACTCTCCCATCTAAAACTTCATCCATTATCCCTATGTCTTCTAGCCAGCCTTCCTCTTTTGTAGAGAAAGGATCACCCAAGTTTTCCCTAGCTTCCTGTGCTAGCTCTGCAATTTATTTGCTAACCTCAATTAATGAGTTCAAGTTCTCCTTTCTTAAATTGTTGTCAATGATATTTAATGCATCACTGACCTTCTCATTTAGGGCTTTATTAATGTCCACTATTTGTCCCAGGATTTGTGATTCTTTCTGAGATTTCAGCTTGACATTTACTGAATTTGAGTGCTCTGAAGCACCAATAGGCATCTCCTTTTTATCTTTGTAACCTTATGGAGCCTCAAAGTCTTGCTTATAGGGTTTCTCATTTGTCCTTGGAGGTGGATAATCACAATCCCTCCATCCTAGAATTCCAACCCAATTATTGAAAGGTCTAGGTTCAAAGACGAAGGGTGACCTAAGAACACCCCATTCCATGTGAATCTCCAACTCTTTCCACTGAGGGCTACTTGGAAATTTTTTCACACAGATTCACACATAGGTACTAATACCATCTTCATCCGTCCATTCTTCTACACAGACATACTTTCCCAATTTATCACCAATTTTTGCCAAAATATTTTTATGCCAAAATTCATAAGGGAGATTTGGGATTTTATACAAGTCTTGAATATATGTGAGTTGATGCTTAAGCAGATCAATGCCAATTTCCCATTTGCGCATATAGAAGCCAAAACCATCCATTAGCCAAATGACATCCATAATCTCATAGCGGATTGCTTCAGAAGGGAAAATGACCATAAAAAAACCATTTTCCATATATTTAAAAAACATCTCCGTACCCCACCTACCTTGCCACCATCGGATCAGGGAGTCTCAATTCAAATTGGATCCAAACCATTTCATAATAATTCCTAACTCTTCTAGCCTCTTGATTGAAGGACCTAGCTAATTAGAATTCATGACAAAGGTTCTACAATTCATTCGACCAAACTCCATCTCCTCGCAAGAGTTTTGATCTATCCTTCTGCCCTTCCCATTTGGAAATTTTGAATTTGAATTGTTCTCCTACCAATTTTCCTTAACCATTCCCCCATTTCCTTGGTGGCCATTTTTCCTTCGCCGCCCAAACCTAATTGTGATCGGAGAACGCTTACCATCTTTTCTTTTTTCCCCTTTAATTTCAACTTGCTTCCAATGCAGCCACTCCTTCTCATTTCATTCTTGTGTCAGACCACCTTCCTTAGATAGAACCCTCCCCATCCTAGGCTCGCCCGAGAGCTTTCACAAAGAAGATGATCCTGCCTCTATTTCTCCATTCTTCACTCTCTATTTTTCACCCTTCTATGGATTTTCGCCCTTTGCACTCTACTCCTTCATTTTTTTAAACTTTTTTATGCAAAGCATTTTAAAATAAAATTAAAATAAAAAATTAATATATAATATTTAGTATTATATAAATATTATAATAAAATATAATATTACAATATATTAAATATATTATGATATAATATTAAATTAACAAACACTAGTATAATGTTTTTTAATTTAATCTATATCTGATAAATCTATTAAAAAATTAATATAATATATAAAATAAAACAAATGGTCAGGGCCGGACCTGATGAAATTATAAACTCCGACTTAAACTAAATGGATATTCGTTTTAAAATATATATTCGTTTTGGTTTGGTTTTACCAAACCAAAACAAATATTGTACTTGGTCCTACAAAAAGTCAAAGGAGTGAATTTCATGTTTTTGGGCGTGTTAAAAATGTCTTTTTTTCACATCGCCACTTTTTGGACCCCATGATCTTGCAGAGACCCAAAAGGCTTGTGAAAATACTACTTAGAGAAGTTAATTTTCCCTAATGGTAAATCATGGAAAATAATGAAGGGGCTAACAAAAGATCTAATTCAATCTCTTTTTGTAGTACTTTTACACCATTTTTAATTAATTTGTAAACATGCTTGGGGATATGTGAGGTATTATCCTAGATAACTAAATTTGGAGTAAAAGTGCCAAGGTTAGCTCATGCATCCACAGCTTTGTTGCCATTTCTAAACACGTGAGATCTACTATTCCCATGAGAAATCATGAGATTGTGAGTTGATAAGATGGGGTCCCAAAGGGACCAATGGTGTTTAGCCTTCCCCATCAGCAAAAGAAAGGTTTTTCTAGAGTCACCCTCGATTTACAGGTTGGAAATTCCAACATTCATGGTAATCTAAATACATTAGAATGTCGCTTCCACCTCAGCATAGTTGGAAGAATGGATGCCAAGATTAACTACATATGCCACAATCATTTACCCATCATGATCACAGATGACCGCACCTCCACCCACCTGACCTAGGTTATGTTTGGTTGAACCATCAAAATGAATTTTACACTAGCCGAGCTTGGGGGGGACCCAAAAATTTTAAAATTTATTTTCAAAAAGTAAAACAATTATAGATGCTAAACAAAATATGCTATTATAGGTCAATGTAACAAAAATCAAGAGAAAATCTAGACAGAAACCTCGAAGAGACTATTGCCACTAAAATCTAGTCCAAAATAGTATAGACAAGGGTAGTAGCACCCTAGAAAAAAGGTGTTAATTTTTAATGATTTAAAAATATGGAAGTGAATTATAGCCTTTGAAGATCTAAAGTTGCAAAGGTGCAGGTCTGAAAGTACATAGATCTCTACAAAAGCACAAAACCCTAATTTCTCTATGTGAAGCACAAAATCATGCATGTGATTTTGTATTTTCAAAGTAATGTGATATGTTCAAAAGAAAATTTTTAGAATTCAAAATGTTGTAATTTACTGTTTTTTTCTTGAAAATGTTGAAAAGTAACACTTTTTATCTTTTGAAAAAAAAAAACCATACAAATATTTACTTTTTCAATGCCTTTCACTAAAATATGCATGCACTTTTGAAAATTCCAAACAACCTAATATTACACTCAAATTTCAAAATAATAAAACATAAGGTTTCAAAATCTTTGTAAACATATCAAGCATTGGGTTCATCAAAATATGATGTGATAAAAAGAGATATATGGTCTAAATCACACTTTCTCCTACATTACATTAGAGATGAACCAAAATTGATCACATAAACCCACTTGGTTGCTAACCTCAATGGAAGATCTAGAATGGTGGATTTGGGTTTTGGTTCTTCTTTGGGGGTTTGATCTTGAATTGATACATTAGGAGTTAACTTAATTTTATTATGCAAATGTATTTCTAGGTTACTATAACAAACTGAGCTATAAATACAAATAATTACATAACTAAAACACATAAATGAGCCACAAAAAAATAGATTGCAGAGATAGAGGAACATGACATATAAATTAGGGCTCAAATTTCTTGGACAAGGGTTATGGCACCCTAGACTAGAGAATGCACATATCAAGAATCTATGAATAGGTCTTAGATGCTCCCATTTTTAAGGCTCTTCTTTCCTTGACTTAACTTCAAAACCTTGTATTTTTATGAATAATTCCACATGCCCTAATTTTTTTAAGTAGGAGGCTTGAATACTTGATCTTGCAATTAGGTCTTCAATCTTCTCCCAAATCCACTTCAGATCTTCCACTTGCAAACAAGTTATGGGAGAAAGGGTTGTGTTGTATAGGGGCTTGCCTAAGTCAAACCTCATTTTGGTGTTTCCACCTCCAGAATGGCTATGATGATGTAAAGAGTGCTTACCCTTGGTTGAGTAAAGGAAAATAGATAAAAACAAGTGATAAGTGACAAGTGTTGCAACTTATCATTCAAATTTTATTGCCTTGATCGATTGAAGTCATTGTACTCATCTCATGCAAGGAGAATTGGTTGCTTGATTAAAGGTCCTAAGATTATTACTACTCACAAAAAAAATGAACATAAAAATGAACAAACTCGCATATAAACTTGATGAATTGAAAATTATATGAATCTTGATTGATAATAAGTGTTATAAATTCTACTTATTCTATTCTTGACTAATTTTTTATGATTCTTTAATGCTCAATAATTTTATTAGGTTTTCAAATGGTGAAAAAGACTTGTATTTATATGCATTTATTCACTTTCCTACAAAATTAATTATCAAAATACAACAAATGAATTTAAATTTATAAATTTTAATAAGTTGATAATAACATTTTAAATTGGTCCAAAATAGGCTAGAAAAGGGCAGTGGCACCCTAGTATGAACCCATTTTTGGTTTTTTTCTGCCATTAAAAAAATATGAAATATTAATTCCCAATTTTATTCTGATTTCTTCAAAATGACCACAAAATGAGAAATTTAGGAGCATAATCAAGTCCATGCACATAGGGGGTGCTAAACCTAGTGCAAAATTGTCAAGGGTGATAATTTGCAATGCTACATAATATAATAGCCTTCCAACAATAAAAAAATAACTTACAATAGGATATCTATCATGTAAAATGAGAGTGTCAAAACTCACAATGATCAACATTGAATATAAAGGCATGGAAGATGAGGTATGAAGGTATGATTGAATGAAAAACTACCACTCCAAATGTACAATACATGTTAGCTCATATGATAAGTGTGAGAGAATATGTAAGTGTACATGTGATGGGTGTTTGAAAAGGTGATTAGATGTGTCTCCATCACATGAAGTGAGATAAAATGCTAAAAATTCTACGTAAATTTAAGGTAAGTGAGAATAGGTCAACTAAGAAATGTATAAAATGACCTTATGTACACTAACATTTGAAGTCACAATTCTCAATGTAGTTAAATATATAAAGTACTTGGATGCTCTCAATTCTATATTGGGTATGGTGATTAGAATAGTAGATTAATAGTAAACTTGGGATGGATTAGAGTAAGTATGTGAAATTTTCAACTTACTGATTTAACATGGAAGGTAATTAAATATTAAGTGTTCATATTTCTAGTAAAATTTAAATTTTAGTTGAGAAATATCCTATGATGCATGGGTGATCCCACAATACTAGTTTACAATTCCAGTAAGGAAGGAAATTTACAAAAATGCTCCTATGAAGTTTTTTTTTAATTTTTAGGGGTTCGCACGAACTAGGGTGTTTGAATGGACCCAAAAGGGGTTCGAATGGACCCTAGTTCAAGTGAACCCTATTAAATGATGGGACCCACTTTTTGGCATTTTTTAATAACGAAGACAATGGAAAAATTAATAAAAGGGGGGGTTCGCTCGAAGCAGGGTCCATTCGAACCCTGGTTCTAGTGAACCTCCAAGGGGGGTTCGCTTGAACCTAGGTCCATTTGAACCCTCCTTTTTTCCCTCTTCTCCCCCTCTTACACCAAATTGTGAAAAACTTTTCCCTTCAAAGCTTGGGTTGAGGATGAAAATGGAGGAGACTTCACAAACCCAACTAGATGAGCTATCCATCAAATATAGTTTTAATATGTTTAGGTTTTATTATGTATTTTACTTTTTAGTTTGATTAAAGATAGGTTTTTCATGAAAAATAAAGCTCTTTGTTTTGTACATGTTGAAAAAATAGCAGATTATCAAAAAAAATTGAAAAATATCAGTGCACTAGATATTGATGTCCTTGATCCAACAAAAAAAATTGATTTTCGATGCATACAAAAAAAGTTATGCTTTAGCTAGTGAATCATGTCTAAAATGTAAAAGGTTTGACTTTGAAACTTAATTAACAAAAAAATATTCAATGAAATACTATGAAACCAATTCCATGCACTAAATATCATAGTTACGAATCTTAATTTGAAAAAAATAGAATTTTATCCTTCATAGAAAAAAAGTTGTGTTAGTCAGTGACGCCACTCTTTAAAAATGGTGTTTATTGTTAAAAACTTGTTTTCGAAGGAGATAGAAAAATAAGTACAATCTGATTCCATATTTTTTGAAAAAAACATATTTAGAATCTACAAACAAAATGTGAAAATTCACTAGTTTGCATCATCTTCAAATTCCTCATAGTTTAGCTGCTATAGGTGCTTGAAAGTGAAGATTTAGTTAAAAAAAACTCAGTTCAATGTCTAGTTTGGCCAAAAATTGTAAACTAGTATTATGGGATCACCCACATATAGAGATAGAGGATATGGATTATATTCATCACGTCGATGTATTTTGGAGTTGGATGTATACTATGATTTTTACTAGACCGAATATGACCCGAGAAATTAGAGCCTTGAGTCATTTTATGACTAATCATGGACAAAATATTTGGGATTACTAAAGAGAGCCTTAATGTATTTGTGGGATAATTTTTAATACTCTATTTATTATCATGTCGAATTTATGAAGGACTAGTACTCAATTGACTTTTTTGGATATTTTCATTCAAATTGGATAGGTGATCTTGACAACTAAAATTTCACCAATGGATACTTTTTCATTTTAATTATTATGCTATTAGTTGAATGAGTACAAGTAGTAGCTTGTGCTCACTTTATCCAATATGAATGTTGAGCACATGGAAACTACTCATTCCTAGAATGTAGTTTCCCTCCAGTTGCGGCACTTTGTTTCTGTTGTTTTAGTTTGGTTGATAGTTGATTTAGTTACTTTTGATACTATGTTGTTTTATTTTTAGTTATGACTCTGACATTATGTTGGTTTTTAAACTGTGTTGATGATCCATTGTTGATCATATGACTTTGATTGTGTGCCAACATTATGATATACATTATGTATGTATGTTTTTATGCTATTTCAGAGCATTAGTTTGTTTATGATGAAGTATCTGATGTAGTATTGTATGTTAGTCTTGGTGAAGGAGATAGTGTAGCATTACTCACTTGTGAGTACCCTGCTACGTTGCGATTCTCTTTCACGGTGTGTTTGTCGATTTATGCAGATATGTTTGAAAGTGTTGTTTTATGCAACATGCAGGTATTGGGCATCAACTCCACCTATTTTTCAGGTTTGAGCATGCTATGACCCAATGGAAACATGTTTTGGAGATAGTGTTAGGTCCTCACTCTTAGCCATCGTTTTTGATAGAACAAGTAGCCGTTTGTTACCCGTTTATGTTTGTCGTTCATTCCGTTGTGTCATTTTTAGTTTCATCATGTTGGAAATTGAATTGTTTTAATTAGTTAAATGGTTGAATTTATGAGTATTTGGCTTTAATGGCTATAGTAGATTAAATGATTATGTTTAGATTACTTTATAATTAAATAATTGTTCTATAAAGGTTTGATTTAATGTTTGAAAGATTTGATAAAATTAAATTAGTAAATAGAATGCTAATTAAATGTAATTTTATTTTTATTGATTGTGCAACTTGAATGTTATTAAAAATATATTTTTAAAAGAGTTGTTTTCAATAGATTGTGCAAAATATCTAAAATTTGGACTCGAAGTTAGAAATTATGATTTTGAGTATTGTTTAATTTAGAAGTGATTGATCAATTTAATTTGCATGTTGATTTTCAGTTAAATTTTGTGACTTTGAGTTAATTGAAAATGCATTAAAATATTTTAGTTGTGCAATATCATTCACGACAATTGATTTTGAATCATTGAGAAGAAAACTTTCACCACAGTTTTTGGAGAAAGCTTCTTCTTTGTACTTACTTGATTGAAAAGTTTTAGGGATAGTGGATTTGAAAGATTTGAGCTTTGGGAGAATAAATATTTGTATATTTTTTGGTTCTTACTTCAAACTTCATTGGATTTGAGGATTTAAACCAGGTTTTCTTCTTTTGTTTTGCATATTCTTGAATGGTAGTTTCTGAATGTTATGTTTGAAATTAGTTTTGTTTGGAAAAATGTTTAAGTTGTCTGTGGGAAAGATTAACTTAGTTAAACCTACACATGCAACAAAGAAACAATTAGAATGAGTTTTCAAAATTTACAAAAAAAATATAGCAAAACAAAGATAAGGAAAAAATTCAGTGAATTATGGTTGTATTCAACAATTTATTATATGATTATTTTGTTTTTCATAAGCTACTGTTATTCTTCGAATGGGAGATGAAATTTCTGCATCATTCATCATGTTGTAAGAGGTTTTGAAATTAAGATTTTAGATTACTTGTTGAACAAAACCTACTCACATATGCATACAAATTAGATAAAATCTATAAAGAGACAGATAGCGCCAGTTTGTCCTTCATAGATTGCAGCTTGTAAATAGCATTTTATCTCAATCTTCCTTTAAAAACAACTCCATCAGTTATTTATCTTTATGAAATTTTGACTTCTTGGAAGCTATTCGACCAGACACCTTTTTACTACTTTTCTGTACGCACTCTCTAAAAAAAAATTTGGAGTTTCTATCTGTTTAGAGAAATTTTATTGATATTATAATGAAACATGGGCGACAATAGTAAATTACACCCCACCACCCTCTCTCTCTCTCTCCAAAACTTAGATTTCTTAAGTATGGTGTAGGCTTCCATATTAAAGATAGTCTTAATTGAAACTTCAAAATACACATATATATTCCAATATTCCAATTTTAAATGAATGACATACGCCATGGCCAACAAACAAGAAATTAATCTATATTCTATCGACTTCAAAATTTAACACCACCAGTGGCATGCCTAAGAAGATACAGAGGTTACACCCAAGATTTATGTAGTTAGCAACTTTTAGCAATTTACATTGAATATTATAGGCATTTAAAATACATTTTTCCTAGCAGTGAAAGAAATCCTCTTAACAACATGCAATCGAACCTGAGACAAGTTGTATCTGGTTATCCTTTTTATTAAATTTTGATTGCTTCCTGTCAATGTTAGGACGTTTCTTTATGTGTATGAACTAGGGAGTTAAGAGTTGCAGATCAAATAGCTTATTCTTGTTGCGTGAAAATCTTCTTGATAAAATCAATATTACTTTGCATGCAACTGAGAGTTCATTTTAGAATTGAAATGCATGCATAATAATTAAGCCATGATAAATGTAGAAAATAGAGTGTGTAAATCTGTTGAATATATTTGTATCGGAGTACTTTCTAAACACATTTAAAGTAAATTTAATTTATTTAGTTTTAAAAGAATGTAAATTTGAGTTAATTTCTTTTAGAACAAATAAACATTTACATGTAATATAAAAGTTTATGTGAAATTTGAATGATTTTAATTACATTAAATATGTGAATCAATAGATTATTGTTCTGAACTAATCTTTTATTATTGATTCAAAATTAAAGAAAGAATTTGTGGATATTTATTTATTAGAAGTTGAAATTCCTTAAAAGATATTTATTTTTATCAAGTAATATCTTTATTTAACTTTGTATTCACAATGTGTTGAAAGATTATTATGTGGAAAACTTTATTTGTATTTGTCTATGGGATTTTAAAGGGCACTTTTGGTGTTAGTATGCTTTTGTAACGTCTAGATGCTAGGGTTAAAATTTGCTTTGAAGGGAATTTAATGCTTGCTTATCATCATTCCTTACATGACTGGACTTTGGATTTAGCCATGCATGATGTAATATCTTATTGAAATATTTGAAATGTTGTATGGAATCACCTTGTTATAAAAGGTACTTTTCATGGTTTATTTTTCGTGCATGATGGCTATCCTTTTTGTTGTCAGTTAGTGAAGTTATGCATATAGGAAGAGTGGCTTTTGATAGGGTTCAGAACCCTAAGAGGTAACCAGGGTAACCTATCATAAGTTTGTAATCTAGTGAAAACCTAATTAAGTGTATTAGGGGTTGGGTAGTGTTCAACATTAAATCAGATAATTAGTATGCCTCACCTATCACCTTAGTGCTTGCATAGATTAAGGGTAGGTTGAGATGGCCTAGAATGGCATAGTCATTCACTTTGTCCTCTCAAAAAGTGTTTCGATTCCACATGATTTTGTTTAGGAGTTGGGAATTGGTAGAGATTGCCAGGGTAACTCAAGACGAGGGTCAGTAATCTAGGAAGATCCACCAGGGTAACCTAGAACAACTGTGTGATGACACTCTTATCCTTATACATGCTTTGTGGTCTCTTGTGTAGAGTCACCTTTGGCTTGGTTGTTGCCTCTAGGAGCTTGTTAGTGATCATGTGATTTGGATACTGTCATGTCATTATGTGATTGTCAACCATGTGATGTTATATTCTATTCTCTTGTATGTTTGATTGTCTTTGTGGACCTGACATTATCTCCTATCATAGAGGGAGTGGACCTTCAGGTACCACGCGGTTGGGAGGAAAATGTGCAATATCCTCCATTGGGTCCCCTTTCAGATGTTGTACTTGGATAATATTGTTCGTGTGACAAGTTCTTGATTCTACATTGTTCATGAAGTTGGACGTTGATCATACTCATGAATGAGGCTGACAAATGTGATATGTTCTTTATCTATATTGTATATTCTCTTGATGTTACGAGAGAACTTTAGTAATGATATTATATTGATTTGAGATTTATCATAATCTCACTTGATGTACTGTGTATATATGTGTACTTGATTACAATGTGTATATATAATGGCTCTTTCATTATTGATATATATTATCCTTATGTTGTATGTCAATGGTTAATGATGTGATGTTATTACTTGTTTTTGTTAAAGTAGCATTGTCACAAAACCCTAAGAATATATGTGTTTATGTTTCTTTTGTACTTATGTTGCAATTGAATGTTTTAAAAAAAAAAATGTTCGGTTATTTTGTCACTTTTTGTGTTGTTCTCTAGGTTCCCTGGTGGGGCGTTGCATAGAAGAAGGTCATTTTGATTAAGATATTATGTTTTGATGTTGGGCTAAGTGAGAGATCTATTAACACTCTTTGTAATGTTCAAATCACCATATTCCTAACAAAGAACCCATCTTGTCATGTGATTATCATGCACATATATGCTAGTAAAATTTTATTCATGAAATGATAGAGGATGGGAGGGTAATGTTAGAGAAATTTGATGGTTTAAAAAAATTTAGATGCATTGATGAAGCTAGTGAGTATAGAGAAGTTTCGGTGGTGTAGCAAGTATCTAAGTATCACAACCTTAAATACTTAGATTTTAGTATTGGATTTTTCTTACTCTTTGCAAGGTATTATATAGTTCAAAGAGTGTTGGGAAAGATGGGCCAACCTTGAATCCTAACATTCATATTTATTTACTATTTTATTCTCATATGGAGAAGAGGGTGTCCACTTTTACACTACAATATTTATCATTTGTCAAATCTTTTTGGAAGTGTGTAAGAATATGTAGGGTTTTTTTTTTTATGATGTGTAAGAGAATGTTATGAAATTACAATATGGGAGTTATTTTGGTTGGGCTAGAGTAATTATGCAAATTTTATACCACAAAAATTTAGCATAGAATATAGCAAACCATTGTGTACTTGTAAAAAATTAAAATCTTAGGAAACTAACATTGACATAAAAATAGAAAATAAACTAAATAATAATTGAAAAAATTACAATGATTAAATATTACATAGTGTATTTATGAATATATTATAAAAATCCTTACAAGGAAAATACTCCACAAAAATGTCTTTCATTATTAAGGAAACTTACAATAGTTTTTGTATATAAAAAAAATATCAAGAACCCAGTTTTTATACTATCATAATAACCCCCTTCCCACAATGGCCTTACATGCATAAACAATGCATTCATAAATATACCTCTTATTCAATTTTTCCTCTCAAATATAGAATAATGCATATGTGACATACTCATAATTTTTTGAATATGATTGTCTATAGTTAAGGTATCCCAACAAGTTTGTGTTTAGGTCATAACCTTTTACCTTATTAAATTAATTATAAATCTAAACATTATAAATTTTTCCTTAAGCTATTATCATATTATTATTTATAAGGAAAAAACTTATAAGTTAGTGTCTTATAAATGTTATTTATAACCACTTATAATAGATGTGATATTCTAATAAATATTATACTTTAACACCTCCCAATAATGTTTATAGGGGTTTCAAGCTTTAAATTTACATTTTTATTAATGTTGAAGCTCCTCAAATTATGCATGACTTATTTGAGAAGTATGCCACGAGGATACAATATATACCAAAATGAAGATCATATATTTGGGCTACATGATAAAATTCTTATCATAATTTAGATCCTATTTTCCTTAAATTGATGCAATAGAAGAGGTCTTAGATTTTTTCATTGGAGCTAAGCCTCCATAAAATAGCCCCCTAGTTTCTTGTTACAATAGTAATACCTCTAGTTTTGTCATGCAATACATTTAGACCTCACTGTTGAGAAATTGTTGAGATGATTTAGCATTGTTGTCATTGATGTGAAAACCTGGGATCTGGAAGGTTGTGCTTTGAATGATATACAAAATTGATCTATCCTATTGAGTGTTATGATGTTGCACGTAGTGTGGATGTTATCCTTGATCTGTATATGATAGTACTTCTTTTTGGGAAATTTGAGGAAGACAGTTAATGTAGAATAATGAAGACTAATCTTTTGATTTTGGCTATTGTGCTCAAATCTTATTCCAGGTATCCTTGCTATCCGGACATTCATGTAGCATGTTACAAGTTTTGGTATATCTCATTCTATTTTTCTAGTGGTACCAAAATTGATGAGAATTAAGATTTGGTCTTGGTTGTGGCATTTCCATCAACTCCAGAATATATTTCATGTAATTCAAAGTTTGCTATCTTTTGGTAATTATGCTATGACCTATTTATGGGTCCCATGGTAATGTGGTAAGGAGATATTTATGTGTGACCTATCCTTTGGGTCCAGTGCTAGCATGCCAAGCCTTATTAAATATTTCAAGGTTGTTCTTCAAGCCGACATCTTTTGCCAGGCTGACATATTTTGTTCTACCGTGGTCATGCATATATATATAGAATATCTCTTTGGTTCAAGAAAAAAAGTGTGGGGTGTGTGAACAAATAAAAGGGTGCGAATGATTATGCGATAAGAAATAGAGAAGGAAGCAGAAAGCAAGTGACAGGAAGAAGTAATCTATATTGCAGAGGTTGTGTGAGGAAGGTGGGAAAAAGATTCTTGACTGGATTTGTTGCAAACAAATATTATGCTCTTAATCAAAACTGGCTTCATGCATATGTAGATGCAGCTTCATCAGTTCATTTTGTAATCAAATGTTTTTGTATTAATCAGGTAGTGAGCTCATTAGCAGTGAGCCTTTCTCTTTTAGTAGTGAGCCTTTTTATCTTTGGCTGTAATAGCCGGGTAGTGAGCCCACCGATAGTGAGTCTTACCTGTAGTGAGCATTTTGGCAATGAGCCCTTGTTAAAATCATGTTAACCATTGTCATCTTAACTGGTGTTCTATAATTTAGAATTAGCATTCTTCGTGGTTTTTCCCTACTTGGGTTTCCACATAAATTCCGGTGTTCATTGTGCATTATTTTGTTATGTACTTTCATGATCATATCTATTAGATTATTATCTAATTGATTTAAGTTTGCTCTGGATTGATTAAAGTCAAGGAAATTGTTTTACAATAACTGATTCACCCCACCCTCTCAGTTATCTGGAGTGTTCAACAATTGGTATCGGAGCTTGGTCCCTTATAGATAAAGCTTAACTGCTTGAGGGAGATATTGGAAGTTTGAACAAATGTCAGAAGATTATTTCTTTGAAGAAGAACTGAAGATAATGTTAGATGATATGGAAAGCACAAAATCTGAAAAATGAAGAATTAAAAGAAAACCTCAAGGAGGCAAATGCTTGTATCTCAAAGCTAAGGGAGAAAATCTAGAAATTCAAAGCAAGACACAAAGAAGTTAGCTAGGAATTGAAGGATTCAAAGGAATGTATTGTGCATTTAAAGTTACGTTTGGATAAATGCAATAATACTGAAGAAAATCTCAAAGATACCATCAAACAGAAAATGGATGAATGCAAGAAGATTGAAGAAAATATCAAACAAAAATTAGAAGAAAATGAGAAGTTAGATCAAGAGTTAAGAAGGTTGGAATCAAAAGCAAGAGTATGGGTATGTGCAAAATCATGATGGGCCAAAAAGTGGTGATATGATGGGTATGTGTAGGGTATGTGGCTGGCAACTTTTTTTTACCCAAAATTGATGAAACAAAAAGGGTTTTTAAAGGAGATTCTCAGCTTACCAACAATACAAATTATGTTTTACTTTGAATTTAATAAATAATTATTATTCATTTTCTATTTGAATTACGATTAAAGTCCCTGATTGATAGCTGATTGAAAAACATCTATAGCTTTCAAATGGTATCACATTTTTGAATCTAAAACATGCATCACATTCTATGCTTTGCATACTATAGGATTAAAAAATAATAATTTCATGAAGTTTTGACCAAGTTAAGGTGGTCAGACATACAAGTTTTTATATTTTTTAAAAGTTGTAATAAAAAATCCATAATTAATTATTTACTTGGAAAAAATTACAAAAAATATGCATCACATCGACATGAGTCCTCTACTTATATACAAAATCTTATAAAAAATATTATCATTTTATTGTGGTTAGGTGGTTAGGAGACACCTACTTCTTATTTTCTCCATGAAATTTAAGTACTATTGCATTGAAATTTCAAATTTTCACCAAATAGATTTAAAAAAAACCTAGTAGTTTAGAAACTACATTCAATTTTCTACAAATTATATTCTTACATATTTTTGAAATAATATAGATAATTTATTCAAATTTTTACATCAAGTTACCTAATTCTGACTTTTCTAAATTTTTTGCTACTTAAGGGCCTTTTTTTCCTTGATGATCCTACACATACCCATATGTGAAAGTAGCATAATTCTAGATCAACTCTTTTCCCTATAGAAATGTCACAAGGATAAGGGAGTACTTGGCTTCTCAAGTGAAAGATTAAACACTAAAGACAAAGTAGTTGAAGCTGAAGCGAGATCTGTTGTAACAAGCAAGGTTCATAACTCTAGAACACCTAAAAAAAGACCTCTAGTCAAGCAGCCAAATGCTCAAAGGCACTTATCATTTAATAGATATTGTTTTCTATGCAAAATTTTTGGATATAAGGTTGTAGAGTGTAGAAGCAAGAAGGAACCAAATACTAAATTCTTTAACTGTCACAAGTTTGGTCACAAAGAAAGTCACTACATAAGTGAATTATCTAATCCAACTAGAAGGAATGGAATGAATAATCTCTTTCAATGTTATTGCTATTTATGCCATGGCTATGGTCACAAAGCTAATCAGTGCAGATCTAGGGTTAACTCAGTTAAGTCGGGAAAAAGATGCGATAAGTCCACTCAACCCAAACATTATGCTAACACATGCAGATATGTTGCTCCAGAAAATCTTGAAAATAAGAAGGTTGTAGAATCAGATGAATATAAGAAGGAGACTGTCATGATTTGGAAGAAAAAGGAAATGAGTGTGGAGAATTCTTTTGTGGCATCAAATCTCAATACAAGCCCTACCAGAATCTGATCCAAACTACCTTGGCTCAGGGGGAGTTTTGCAATGCATATCTTAACTGTTCCCCCTCTCCAAAGTAATATTAATGTGTTTTCAACATGAATAAGTTTGATCCGGTTGATGATGTATGATGAAGCTTAATCTGGCTGATTGAAAGGTGAAGTACAGTTGCTAGCATCATCAATGTGCATCTTTGGCAACGAAATCATCATGAGCAATTAAAGATAAAAGATGGAGTTTTAAATCATTTCTCATAGTTTGCAAAGAAGAAGAGGTCTCGTTGAGTGATAAAATGATTGAAGAAGCTAAGTGCGATGATGAAATATGTGTTGGTTAATAGTGAATCTAGTGAAGGTATCCCACTAAGATTGAAGGGAGTAGAGTTGGATGAGTTTGATCATCGAAAGATGAAGGAAATGGAACTAGGGTTGAAGATTGATGAATTGCAGAATGTAAGTGCCATGGGTGTGAATCTGTGGGGAGAATTTCCCTAGATTATTGACAAAGAGTCTATCTTGTTCCTATTGATTCAATTCAAGGATGGCATCATTGTTTTGGACAAACCCTATCCGATCACTAAGGAAGCTATTGAAACTATTACTAGATTGTGCAAAGTTGGTGACCTCCCTAGGAAGAAAACAATGAAATACAAAGATGTGGAGGAACATACTAGTATCGAAAAGATCCCTGAGCTCTACTAATAAATAACATTGTTGATCCTACAATAAGGTATGTTGCTTATGATATCACTTACAAAATCTATTTCCGAAACCGTGAAGGTTCTACATCGGCTATTGCAGTTTATCTTGCATATAATATGGTGAAGGAAAATAAACAGTTTGACCTGTGTAGCCTAATCATGGAAAACTTAATTGAGAATGTCAGAATGTCTTTGGTTGATATTTATCCCTTCTGGTTTGAGTCTTTGGTCATATGTTTAGTATTCTACTTTTTGAGTTCACTACCATCAAAGGATAATGTTAAGTAGAAGATCAACATCCCTATCGGAAAGCAAATTTACATATATTTGGAATGTATGCAAGATAAAGCAAGTGCATGCAAAGTCTATTTCTCATCCTTGCAGATGGATTTGTGCTCCGATATGATAGTGTCTATTGCTATGCATATCAGTTAGTTTGAGGAGGGCTCCTCCTCGAGTAAGAAGGATTTAGAGGTTGGCATTAGCGGTTCCCCTCTGAAACCTAAAAGGAGGAAAGTTAACACAAAAGATGTCATCACTATCTCAAAAGAGAAGGAGAAGGAAGAAGAGTCTCTACCTAGATTTAACTCTTTTGATCCAAAAAAAAATCATTCGGTGTTGGATAAAGGTGATATGAAAAATATTGGTTAAATGTGGTATGCTTGCTCTCAGGACAGTAGGCCTAGAATTGAAGATGCTTTTGTAGATTATCTCTCAAAAAGGGTATTAATGTTTCAGTTGTTTCTGAATTGTTATTGGATGATCTGGTAGAAGTTTCCAAAGAAAGGTTATTGCGAGAAGGATTTGAAGTTCATAAGATCCAAGCTATGATTGAGAGATGGTGTGTCAAATCCAAAAAAAAAATCCAAACACATTGGTAGGACAAGAGAATGCATTAAGGAAATGGCTGACATCTACAAGTATTGTCTTTGGTGGCCTACTGCTATTGAAAATTTTAGAAGCAGAATTGAAGCCATTGAATCTAAATTGGATGGTATTGGAAATTCTTTTGAATTCTTCAAAGATAAAGATGGGAAAAAAGGATGAGAGTTGGAGAGTTGCAAGCTGAGTTATTGTCTATTCAGAGACAGAGGGAAGATTTGGTTAGAAATTTCTGGTTCGTCAAGGAAATTGTTGAGGTCCGGTTGGATCATCTCTCTGGGATACTTTCTAATGCAGAGGATTGTGAAGTACAGTGTCTGTCTCTGGACTAGTCATCTTCATTTAAGTTATTGCCTCTACTGGACAGTATGTGTGCTAGAATGGTTTCTACAGTGCAAGCTTGGAAGAGGATTCTTCCAATTGTGAGAGAAAGGTACAAGAAAAAATTTCATGTGAAAAGTGTTATTTTTACTTGATCTACTGAATGTTCTTATTTGGCCCTTTTCCTTTGATAGAAAAAAGGGGGAGAAAAATGAAGATAAATTGATTTTCTTGACAAAGGGGGAGTGCTTGGAGTTTTGGAGTTTTTTTTGCAATTTTTTATGTTTTTGATTTTTTGTTGTTTCGCCATCAATGCCAAAGGGGGAGATTGTTGAGAACTTGTTGAGATGATTTAGCATTGTTTTCATTAATGTCAAAACCTAGGATTCAGAAGGTTGTGCTCTAGATGATATACATAATTGATCTATCTTATCGAGTGCTATGATGTTGCGTAGTGTGGATGTTATCCTTGATCTGGATATCAAAGTACTTCTTTCTAGGACATTTGTTGAAGACAGTTAATACAAAATAATGAAGACTAATCTTTTGATATTGGTTGTTGTTCTCAAAGCTTATTTTGGGTATCCTTGCTATCTGGACATTCATGTAGAATGTTACAAGTTTTGGTATGTCTAATTGTGTTTCTCAGGTTGGTACTAAAATTGACGAGAATCAAGATTTGGTCTTGGTTGTGGCATTCCCACTGGCTCTAAAATATATTTCATGTAATTCAAATTTTTCTATCTTTTGGTAATTATTCTATGACCTATTTATGGGTCTCATGGTAACGTGGTAAGGAGATCTTTATGTGCGACCTATCCTTTGGGTCCAGTGCTAGCATGCCAAGCCTTCTTGAATATTTCAAGGTTGTTCTTCAAGCCAACATGTTTTGCTAGGGCAACTTATTTTGTTCTATGGGAATACATACATACACACATATATATATAGAGAACATCTCTTTGGTTCAAGACAAGAAGTGTGGCTTGTGCGAAAAAAGAAAAGGGTGTGAAGGATTATGCGATAAGAAACAAAGAAGGAAGAGGAAAGCAAGTGATAGGAAGAAGTAATATGTATTGCAGAGGTCTTGTAAGGAAGGTGGGTAGAAGATTCTTGACCAGATCTGTTGCAGATAGATATTGTGCTCTGGAATTGACTACATGCATATGTAGATGCAGCTTCATCAGTTCATTTTGTAATTATATTTTTTTGTATTAATCGGGTAGTGAGCCCACTGTTAGTGAGCCTTTCTCTTTTGGTAGTGAGCCTTACTTGCAGTGAACATTTTGGCAGTGAGCCCTTTTAAAAATCACCTTAATCGGTGTCACCTTAACCGATGTTCTATAATTGAGAATTAACATTCTTCGTGGTTTTTCCCTTCTTAGGTTTCCATGTAAATTTCGTTGTTCATTGTGCATGGTGTTGTTATGTACTTTCATGTTCATATCTGTTAGATTATTATCTAATTGATTTAAGTTTGCTCTAGATTGATTAAAGTCAAGAAAATTGTTTTATAATAACTATCATTCAACCCCCCTCTTAGTTATCCAAACTATTCAACACTTACATATAATTATTTTATAAATGGAAGAAGGAATCCAAATGAAGACCTATGTAATGCTCATAGTTCTTGCATATAATGCATGTAAAATTCTTGTAGATCTTGACAATGCATATAGTTCTTACATATAATATCCATAGGCCTTACAAGTGCCCTTGGGTCTTAAATACAAAGATAGTAACTAGGATGTGTCATTGTCATGAGCACTCCCCCTCAATGTAAACTCCTTAAGACCAAACATTTTAATAGAGGCATTGCATAGAGGTTTTATTTTTTGGTTGCTAGGATTTAAGCCTAGGTCTCCATGATCATAATATATCTGTACCACTTGATCATTAGTTTAACAAAGTCAAAGAGTAATTTCACCATTGACTTTTCTTTTTCAAATGAAATGATCATGAACTTCAATATACTTTGTTCTTTGGTGTTATACAAAATTCCTAGAAAAATCTTAGCTCTTTATTTGTTTGTAAATTTTCCACCCAATAATCAATCTAGTAGAATTGAAGATTTATCTTTCTATTGAGAACATTTTTAGAGATAAAATGCACTTAGAATTGAATATTATTTTATCTTTGATGATGAATAAATTTCTAGCAAGAGATATACAACATTTTTTTTTATTAGAGGAGAAATAGGTTTTGAATGGACCTGAAACCATTTACAACAAGTTTTGAATGGACCCGAAACCATCAAGTTTTGAATGGACCCAAATCCATCAGGTTTTGAAGGGACCTAAAACCCAAACAAGGGTGGACAAGCTGCCTAATGAGAATACAATAAAGCCCAGTAGCAAAACAAAGACAAACCAACAACCAAAATCAACTATCCAACACAGAGCCAAGAAACTACATGGATCTTGAACCCATTGGTTTTGACGGGACCAACAACCCAATACAACCAGGTTTTGGCAAGGACCTTAAACCCAAAGATATACAACATTTGTTATCATATTACAATGTAATACTTATAGTAGTATCCACATACAACTCTCATAATCTTCTAGACAACAATGTTACCTTTATTGTACTTTTTTCAATACTTTTAAATGAGATAACAACAATTGTTTGTTTGTTTCTATTCTAAATAATAGAATCTACATAAAAAATAAAGGCATAGCCAAAAATAAGTTTCCCATAAATTTAATCTCTAGTATAATCAACTTCACAATAACCAAATAATTTAAGAGTAATAATACAAATATATTATATATTGAAACTTGATCCCCATATAGATCATTCATCTTTTATTTCTCCAATCTAAGTTCATAAATGAAGGCTCCCTATAGCCAAGAACAAAATTCGACTATTTCTGCATTATATGTTCATAAATTAAGGTTGTCTATAACCAAGCACAAAATTAGATCAATACATTACTAGACTATGAACAATCATTTAGCAAGCACTTAGTAATAGCCTTGAACTGTCAAAGGCCAAAATACAAAATTTGATATTTATCCTTAAGGATCACTAGATAGAACTTGAGAAACAGTCTGCACTAGATATCAAAGGTTCTGATGCTTAATTAAAGACAACAGCTTATCTAAAGACACCTTTCTGTAATTGAGAGGATGTTCAAGCTTCAAGTTTTTCTCCCTACTCATTTTGACACTTTTTTGTTTTGTTCTAACACATGTTTGGCATGGGCGTTACTAATGGCGGACCTCACTACATGTTGTTGCAGCCATCAAGAGAAAAAAAAATTGTCAAAGTTTTGCCGAACTAGCCTAGACCATAAATATGATAAATCAGCCATTACTTGAGTCTGGATTTCTGTACTTAGGGCTATCAAATCCTTTGGTTTCTTCTTTCCCATCCTGTATTAGAATTGAGATTTATTTTAGTGATATAGCCTTAATTTCCTTTTCATTTCAAGGAAATGACTTCCTTGTTATGCTAGGTGCATAACTGAAGTGATGAGTATGATCCGTATAGCAATAGACCAAATTCGCAAAGCACCATTGGCAAGGACTAACAAACACACACCTTCATTTATAAAAATATCTTCGAAGTAATGGAATGCCATTTTTTTTCTAACATTCAGAATATTTTCAAAACATAATATATATCTATAATATCAGTTTTAAGTTGTGCTCTTTCTGTTTTTCTGCTGGTTTATCATGATTGTTCTTTGTAGTTTTGATGAGCTTTAATGCTTTATCCTCCTGTCTGTACAAGAATCTAAACCCTTTCAAAATCCTTGTTTGTCTTAATCAAACCAATTCTTATATATTCCTTTAAAAAAATTCCTTGGAGTTGAAAACTTAAATATACAGTCCATTTCTAATATTTTGGTAATCTAGCTAGAGATGGTATAGATCGATCATCCTTTTTGAAAATTGGAACTGTTGAACCACATTATTATTCTGCCTGTTCGGTATTGATTAGTAGGAGAATTTCACATTAGCATAATATTCTTTGGCCCCAATAGCATGACTTTTCTAGCACCAATATTTCTATCATTTTTTAAATTTTAAGGATAGCAATCAACATCTGTTCATCTTTCCATGCCACATGTAAATGTGCCACCTAGGACTAGGATTTGCTGTTGGAACAATTGTTGAGTGGTCTCTTTCATTTGATGGAAAATATTACTAGAAAGTTCCCATTTCATTTTTCTAAATTACATGAACATGGTAGCAGATCTGTCTGTTTACATCTAAAAGAAAATTCAAGCTCATGGTTAATTAACCTCAAAGCTCCTTTTAAAACCTGCTTTCCCTCTAATTTGTAATTCTATGCAGCTTTGTATATTTGAAATAATATCCTGCCAATCAAGTTTCACAGTCACCACTGCTATTTGTTTGATGGCAATGAAATGTGCCTTCTATAATCTCCTGTGCATGTTGATATGACAAGCTGGCATCACGATGGAATCATTGTTTACCCTAACCCAGTGATCCAGAACTTTGACTCTCATAACATTGTCAATTTCTTCAATTGACATTGCATCCTTAATATCCCTTCAATTGGGGGAATCAACTAGGAATTTACAAATATTTCTCAAGTCTTTTCTAACTTGGAACTCCTGTGTAGGTATTTTCCATGGAACCTTTGGTAGACAGAAAAGAAACTCCGGAGGGAAATCAGCATTATGAATAGAAAGCTCAAATAAAATTGCAACAGGTTGTGCTTCAATGTTTCCACTTTACCCCAGACTGTGTTTAACAACTACTTGTGGAAGAAAACAATGTGTTCTCCATAAATATATGGAAGCAGCAACAAGCTCACTTTCGAGTTTAAGGGCACCTTTATACAACCTCTTCACATTGTCTGGCAAACTCCTCAATTGCATAGTCAATTTTCCCAATCAATTTTTGGAACTGTGCATCTATTAGTATCAACTTGATATATCCTTCCTCAATATGTGAAGCCAATTCATTCCCATTCTTGTGTGGGGATTGCTGATTTCTGTAACAGTTCCATTTCTGTTTGTCCTTTCAAAGGATTGTGACATTATGGGGAGGTCGCCCATTTCAAAGAATTTCTCTCAAGATCAAATCCACTCTACTTGTACTAAATTTGCATCTACATTATACTTATAGGAGTGAATTTCTAATTTTAAATGTTAATGTTTTTTTTTTGGTGGATATAGAGCTGTACATATAATTATAATGTACAAAGCACTCTATGATATGTTCGTTTTTGCAGTTGTGATTAAAACTTAATATGAAATTTGTATTCGCAATGCTTTACCCAGTTAAAATGAAAATGAAGTCCTGGTCATAAATATGTTCGATGCTATCATCATTTACCTTATTAAATTATCCCCGATTGTAATGGTTAAAAAAGATGATTCTTGAAGAATCTGTGCAAGCAATAAAGAGATAAACAATGTAGTAATCAAAGATAATTTTCCAGTTTATTGTCATTAGAAAGCTCTTAAATAGTTCGAATAGTGCAGTTTTCTTCAAGTTGAAATCTTTGTTCTGGTTATAGTAGCATCCCTAAGAAGAGATGTGCATAAAGTGACAATCCATAACTCATGACAGCCACTAAAAGTCATGTGCATAAACAATAACATGATACTATGGCGTTTTGTCTGAAATTATGCCTAGACTGCAGCATTAATGATAGCCTTGTTGAAGAAAACATTTGAAAGGCCTAAAGTGACAACTCGAGCATTCCAAAACTCTAGGAGACTCTCACATCCTCACCAATTCTCATAGCCCTGGCTTTCATCATAAATATCAATTTTTGAATGTGACACATAAAGACAAAGGATTAAAGCAATTTTTATGAAAGGCCATCCATTTGGAAAGCATACAAATGGTGAGGAAGTTTGCAGCCCAACGAACATATGAAAACAAGATGTTATTCATGGCATAGGCAAATTCACTGCTACCAATTTACTGTCGGAAAATTCACTGCCAACAATTCACCGTCATGACAAATTCACCTCAAGGAAAATTTATCACCAGCAATTGTAAACTTTTAATGCGATGAATTTTCCGCGGTGGTGAATTTCCTTTGAGGTGGATTTGTGATGATGGTGAATTTTTCCAAAATGAATTGTTGACGATGAATTTTCCAACGATAAATTGCTGATGGTGAATTTTCCTAGAACCGTTATTCACATACATCTAATGGCATCGTATCTCAGGGGTAGCCTTTCTAGACTCTGATAGCATTTAGTTGTGTCATATAAAAGGAGATCTTGGCCATATATTTATGATAAAGATTGCTAACCTTATGGAATTCAATTTTGACTCTCCCGTTTATATAGTTCGGCACTATACTGTCCTATCTTGTAGGCAAGGCGTTCTCTTTTACATCACATACTTTTGTTTTTATTAGTACACGTACAGAATGAGTAGGCTCAGGTTTGAAGTATTTATACAGAGTGGGGTCGATATGGGTTCAAGTATCTAAATAAGCTCGTGCTAGATGTATCTGACAGATTAAAATGCCATCCCTGAAAGTGCAACCCAGATAAAGATAAACATATTGTTTTGCAGGGTGACTCATTGTGTTTAGTTAAACCCAAATAAAAGAACTATCATGGGTAGCCGTGTATGTGCATCTTAAAAATACTCTCATGATTGGTAATTACATGAGCAACCATCAAAACCGTAATGGGAATTCATGTTGAGATTATCATGAGACTGACATCTGTGTGCTTGTGTGTAATTACAACTTATGGTAGCAGAATGCACATGAAATGTTTGACAAAATGCTTGTCAGAATAATATCTCATTTAAATAAAGAAGAATCAATCATGGGCTGCAATATATACGTCGAATTTCAGAATTCATATTCGAAGGTTTTCCGAGTCAAAACAGTCAAAGAATTTGAATAGGATTACTCTATCTACCTTGCAAACATATCGCCATTGGAGATTATATGGAAAGTATAGAAAACAACGGTCGATTTACAAGAAAGCAGTAAACATTTTGTCATGCATTTTTTTTTAAATACTCAAAAGGTCAAAATAATCTATCCATACATGTGTTTCGTATTTCACAAAATAATCCCAGGGATTCACTCTCATTTCTATTCATTGTAATCCATATTAAAATTATATTTAAATTAGTTAAGTTAAAATAAAAATGATTAGCATAGCTTAATATAATTTCAATATCTTCTTAGATAATTAATTATGATATACAAAATAAATAAATAATAAGTGAAATAAAAATTAAAGTTATAGAACAGCAAACAAAAACAGTTTTCATGCACATGAGTTGCAAACAATGATTTTTTATTTTCTCAAAAAGAATAATTTAGAGAATTATTGAAATTGTTTAATAATACAATGAAAGAGGTTGCTTATAAGAAAAAATCTTAAATGAGAAAGGAATTAGATAATGACAGGTGTTGTCATCCTATATGATAAAACATACTGATCTTTAAAAATAGTTCAATCTAATAAAAGAAAAAAAAAACTCCTAAATTTAGCTTAAGTGCATAAAGTGAATTTAATCTAATAATTAATTGAAGATTAATTTATTATTAGCTAATAAATTATTACTCTAACACCCACATTTAAGTGTAACTTAAAGAGTTGCTAGAAACTCTATGAAGTGAATGTATAAAAAATAAAGAATGCATGAATGGGTCTCGACAACAAGGCTTGATGAGGTATTCATGTATAAACAATCTAATCTCTCATAATTAGAGAAAAAGGAAAAAACCTCATGGGAAAAACTCTTGTCCAAAAGAGAGAAAAGTGAATGAAAGACTAAGAAGCCTCCTAAGCAATATCCCAAAAAAAATAGGAATATAAAGAACATCATTGAAGCACGAAGAAGATGTAGTCAATTGTCAAAACATGATTGTTATAGTGTTGAAATGAATAACCTCCACTAAAAATAGATGATGATCAAGATCAAGAAGACACAAATATGCATGAGTACACCCAACAACACTACTTGAATAATGATCATATGAAAAAAAAAGGAAAACATCTGATAGTTGAAGATACACATAGAACAATATGAAAAATATTGATCAAGTGAAAATGGAAGGTCACCTCTAGAAATAGGAATGCAAGAGTTTCTATATGGTAAGTGCTCTATCTTATCGAAATACATGGGTAACCAACCATTGCATCTGCATAGTACATAGAAACAAAACTAGATACGTAGTCCAACACAAAATCATGGAAGCATTAGCACCAACACTAGAAACCCTTTCGTAATATAGACAAGAGAGACTCGTGATAGGTCCACTAAACCTATGTGTCACCAAGAAGTGCATGAAGGAGAACCAAGAACATCTAAATGTGCACATGAAAGTACATGCAACAAAAAAAGGTTATGCAAACCAAGGCATACATGCATGAAGCAAGAATCATGAGGATTTGATGCTATCGAGGAAGGGACACTCACTTGACAAGGGTGTGATGACAAAACAAAGTCACTAAAAACTCCACCATGACATTTTTAGCATAATGTGAGTACAAAAGGCACAACAAGATGTGACTCCATGGTTGAAGTATTTCATTCAAGGTGGCTTATTGTTTTATATGAAAGAGATTATCTATACCTAGGGGTTTAATGAGAAAGAACCTAATAAGAGAGAAGAATAATGGAGGCCTAAGTGGATATTTTGGTGTGGATAAAATAGTAGCACTACTAAATTAAGGATATTATTGTCTTGGAATGAATATAAATGTTCAAATATTGGTGTAAGGTTGCATAATTTTCTTAATTCTAGCATGCAAAATAAGTAAAGTAGAATATAGGATTGAATAAAGCATTTCCTATGCCAAAGAGACCATGGGAGAACATTCAAATGTATTTTTTTGGGGAATTATTTAGACATAAAGAGGTAATGATTCATTTTTTGTTTTCATAGAATATTCTCAAAGATGGTTCATTTATACCATTTCAAAAGAGTAATGATGCTTCCCACATAGCTAATTTATTTTTTAGGGATTTATTTGGACTACATGGATTACCTAAGAGTATTGTCTCAGGTAAGGACACTAAATTTTTTGGCCATTTCTAGCATACTTTATGGAAGAATTTGGGAATGAGGTTAGGGTCCAGCTCAACCTATCATTCCTAGACTGATGGGTAGACCAAATAAAATAGGATTTTGGTATGTGATAAACCAAACTAGTGAGACTTGAAATTTTCTCAGACAGATTTTGCTTAGAATAATTTGGTCAATAGAAGTGTTTGAAAAATTGTTTTTGTACATTGTCTATGGTTTTAGCCCTATGGGTGTTGATAAGTTGATAGATAGTGTAGATATGAATAGGAAAAGTGTCATGGTAGAACAATTTTCTAAATTTATTTATGAATTGCATAAAAAAGTGAAGGATAATTTAGAGAAAAGTATCATTAAATACAAGGAAATATCAAGATATGCATAGAAGATAACAATATTTTTAGGTGGGTGATATGGTTATGACACATTTGATAAAGGAGGGTTCCTTTAGGGAAAATACAATTAATTGAAATGAAAGAAGATAGGTGCATGTTGGGTGTTGAATAGTTTTTCATTCAATTCTTATGAAATAGAACTTCCAATACGTATAGTCATATCTCCCATCTTCAATGTTGTTAATTTGTACAAGCTTCATGAAGGGGAGACTAGTAAACAAGGTGATCCACACATAAATTTTCAAGATGCACAAGAGTGGATACATCAATCACACAAAAATAAATTTGGATACATAGAAAATGGTGAGTGGTTCCTTAGTGGCTAAGAGAACCAAGGGAAAATATTATATGGAATACCTAGTCCATTGGAAGAACAAAGTTGTAGATGAATCCTCTTGGATGAATGTTCCAAAATTTACTATGGGATTTCAATTCTAGAGTTGGAAAAATGTTCATGTGTTAAAAACACATGGAAATTTCATTTACATAGTGCCTATCTGATGTAGGAGCATCTAGGTCCAATTGGCAATCCTATATCAACCAAAAAATATTTCCTTTCAATTTTATTACTTTTACTTTCTTTTAGTGTTGATTTTGGCTAGTTTCTTCAAGAGGATTTATAGAAATAATTTGAGTAACTAATGATATCATTTTTTAGAGGAGAATAATGGGTATTTGCATGTCAAATTCGATGAAGATTGGACATAAATTGGCTAAGTTATGGCCCTGTGGGTTTTTGGTCAGCTACCAATTATGGACTTTTGGGTTGTTGTTGAAGTTGACTTATGCAAATGTTTCATCTAATTTGGGCTTTTGTAGACATTTGAAACCATCTATTTTCAATATATTAAAATGTATTTCAATGACTAATTTCAATCTGCTTGCCTATATGACTAGTACTGATAAGTTTGCATTCATGGAAATATCTTAGCCAAGTGAACTAGATTCTTTTGTAGTGAACCAAACACTATTATCTAGTTCTAATGAATTTCTCCACACAACCTATTTTGATGGATTCTTTTCATTTGCAAAAACTTTAGATTCATTGAGCTTTCGATAATTCTTTATCTATTTTCCTCTTGTAGGATTTCCTAATAGCCTAGATTCTACATGGTTTTCATGATCATATAAAAGTTACAAGTATAATAAAGTGTGTTGAAAATTTAGAGGTTTAATCAAATAGTTCAAATGATTAGCTCTAATGATGACATCAACATGATGCTAGATGACTTTAGTTGGATGATGACATTAGCATGTATGATTGTAGAGTTTTATCAGCCCACTAAACTTGAAGAATTTTTTTATATTTGGTCTAATCATATGAATATCTTCCACTTGAATCTATATCTACAAACTTTTACCTTACTTCTACACTTTAATTTTTTGGACATACTACTACACTTTGGCATTTTTGTAATGATTTAGTTTTTCTAATGGCCAATATCAGATCTAATTCAACTTCCTAGCCATCAAGTGATATACAATAGGTTAGCATACACATTTGAGGATCTTTTGGGAAGTTATAAAAGGGTGATAGAGATCAAGAACTATCTATTATATATTCATGTATTGTAATTTTTTGTTAGACCTTAGGGTTTTGACTTCAAATATTCTAATAATAATAATTGTACTATTGAAATTTATATTTGGCTATGTTATTGGATAACTTGATAGGGTTCCCTAATTGTGACTAGATTAATTAGTCCCATAGAATAATATATTATTTATTTTTCTATGGATCATTGTGTAGTTTCAATTTTATATTCTTCATTTCAACATGGTGTCAAATTATCTAATCTAATGAGTCTATATTAATCATTATGACTAGATTGATATAGTATTTATTTTTTATTAATCATTATGTAGTTTCAATTTTATGTACTACATGAGAGTTCTTAGTTTGAAAGGGTGATTATAGCATACAAAAGAAAGCCAATAGTGATACTCACCTACTTTTAGTTGAAACATTAGTACTTCCTTGAATCCAAAAAATACACATAATAAGGATACTATAAGCACAATAATAAATTTTTTATTTAGATTTTTTGTTGTGGTTATATTCTAGTAGATGTGGAAAGAGAGAATATATTTATTTTGTTAAAGTGGATGTTTGAAATGTAGAGTTGTGTTATAAGTAGTTTTCCTTCTTATCTTAAATTTAATTTAGTATTCAGGACCTCTAGTGGCAAGAATTCTAGATTTAACCAATAATCCAGACTTAGCAATCCATGTTTTGTTAGGTTGGCAACAATTTTTTTGTATATAAAGGGTGAAGGACATGCATATCAAAAAATTATGTGTATTTTATAAAAATATGATGGCTCGTAGATTGTGTTCAATATTACACTTAAGAATAACTTAAGTAGGCTAGTTATATTAAAAAATAATAGAAATGTTTAATTAATGAGAAAATATTGCTTTCAAAATTTAAATCAAAGATGAGGGATTAATAAGTTAGATAACAGTGCTTGATAAATATTTTTCAAAGAGGTGGATGACCAAGTTGATTTCTAGATAACTATGAGGATATTTCTTTCGGCATGAGGAAAATTCACACTAGCAATTCACCACCAACAATTCACTGCAAGAAAATTCACCCCCATGACAAATTCACCTCAAGGAACAATTCACCACCATGGAAAATTAATCACATTAAAATTTTGAATATATATTTCCAAGGCTTTGAGATTCTTTTTGCAAAAGAATAATGGAGGTTTGTATTTCTATTATTAATGTAGTGAAAATTATTCTTTTTTCAAAAAAAAATCAAAGTATTGGAAATATATATTAAAAATTTAATGCGATGAATTTTCTACTGCGGTGAATTGTTGGTGGTGAATTTTCCTTGAGGTGAATTTTTCATGGTGGTGAATTTTCTTGTGGTTGATTGTTGGATGGTGAATTATTGGTGATGAATTTTCCTAGAACCATTTCTTTCATAGGTCAAAAAACTAAAATCCTAATCATTTTAAATATTTTTTTTTATATTTATGTATTCTTTAGACCCTATTAGAATTTAGGAGATCGTGGAGATATAAGAGACAAGCACAATGAGCAATGCATAGATTTTATTTAGTTCGACCCAAATGATAATGAGTATAAAGCCTTGCATATATAGGCAAGGATGATGCAATCCACCTATGAGGTGGATTGACAAGTGCCCCATAATATGGCACAAATGAGTAGACAAGTATCCTATAGGTTTCAACCTTAGGAACACTTGGAGTGTGCAAACCAACAACCTCTATGACCAAGTCATCAACCTTGTGTGCCAAGTGTTGAGTGATATTTGAGGTGAGATGGAAAGTCTTCCAACCTCAAAAGGTATGTGCATGAGGTTTACCAAACAACTTGGTAACCTCTAGAGGTTTAAAAGGTTGCACATTCGGTTAAACAAGATGTTATGTAACCTCATCAACCTAAGTACACTTAAGTATAGTGGATATATTAATTATTCACACTAACAATCACATCTATGAAAGGCACATTAAAACAAACTTTTTTGAAGCGATTTGTAAAGAGAGATAACTAGTTTCATTGGAAAATGAATTTGTTTCGAACTTAGAATTGTACGGCTCAACACTTTTTAGATAATTTTATGTACCAAAAAAATATGAGTGTCAATGCATATCTTGTGGGATATTTTCTTGTAGAGATGGGTATGTAATAATATTTTTATAAATAGATGTATTATCAATCAAACATAATACCCTACTTTTTACATATCAAATTTTTTATATTTGTATTATCCTTATAAGGATTTCAAATATTTTTGTGTTGCATATGGTGGATAGAGGCTTACAAGGTGATAGAGGAGGCTAAATATATTAAATGTTAAAGGAATTTTTCCATATTGAGCTAGCTTTTCATTAACGGATGTCCAACTACACTAGAAACAACTTCTCATTTATAGACATCCCTTCTTGGAGTAAGGGGCCTTGGTAGTTGCTGGTAGTTTTTGTCGATAGTGTAATCACTAGAAGAGGTGTAGTTAGAATATTTACATTTTTCTAATTCTTGTTGTACGCTAGAGGAGATATTTTCTCCCTTTTTGCACTAGAGGTGGGATTTTTCCACTCTTAAAGGAGGGTGAACTTCCAAATGAGAGTTGTTCTCTCATTACATGAGCACTAAAGGAGGATTTGGGACACTCTTTGAGGAAGGTGGATTCTCAAAGGAGAGTTGTTCTCTCAATGTACATGGAGGTTAGGATTTGTTATAAATATTGTTTGACAATCAAGATGTCTACTGATGCAATAGTTTGGTGTGTTCTAAATAAATTTAGAGATTTGGTGGAGCTACTTCATCATATTTCCACATGGATTTGTTGTGTTCCTTCCTTTGTTCAAATTGATGTATATAATTTATAATAGTATAGTTAAATAAATAAATTCTATTAACTTTTGTTAATATTCCAAATGTTGATAGTTAAATGAAAATTGTATAGATGACTATAATAGAATGCTTGACATATCATTGTAAATAGTACTCTAGTAAAATACTCTAATATATATATTTATCTATCAATTATTATCGAGTTTCAATTTTATACTCTTCATTTCAAAAAAATAAATAAATAAATAAAACTTTCACAAAATAAGAGTTACCATTTAACAAAAATCACCCATACTATATCAACAAAATCTACAAAATAAATTTCAAAACTTACATCTCCCTCTCTGTTTGCCGCATAAATCTCTATTAGGTACCAGCACATCCTATAGTAGCCACACGAAAGTATCCACTTTTTACTTTTGGATGAAAAACTGTTCAGAAAAAACGTTCAAAGGAAGATCGCAATAAAGGAGCTAATAGGTTATGATGTTTCTTTATTACGAAATATGCAGAGGATAAATCTTCTTAAGATATTGCAATAAAAATATTAGCCTTTATTTTCAGTAGTAATCTAGTTTAGCTGGAATGTAAAATACCTAAACATTTCAATTGATAAGGAAAACCGGTCCAAATTAAAAACATGTCGATATAGAACATAATCGATTCATAAAATCAAGAAAGACAACTTAGTTCAGATTGAAATGGGGAGTCGTACACATTAAATGACAACCCTCTGAGTATTCATATGACATTGACTGACTAAAATGATGACTGTTACTGATTGACAGTTTAGAATGTAATACTGAACTTTGGTGCAATATCTAAATCAGTACAACTATACTGAAAGAACCCTACTGTGTAACGTATATAAACTAAAAAAGAATGAGATCTGTGCATATAACAATATAAAATACACAAGTGTGTATGACAATAATCATACCTTCATCAATGAGATCTTGAATGAGATTCTTTACAACGATGTACCTATCAATATCACAATCCAAAAATCTATGTCATAATTATGAATAGAAACTCTACCAAACGAATCTTGAGGAGGGTTTATGCTTAGGCTCATAACCACCCATCCTCTCATAAGATGGTAAGCTTATGTTCAAAAACTGCTTCACAACATTACATAAATGTTTAAAAGGAAGTGAAACCATAATCTAGACATTAGAAATTTTTCCACATAACTAGAAAGATAGATGCTAGAAACTAAGTTACTTTCTAATAGCATTTTCTATAATTTAAAGATTAGAAAACCAAATAATCTCTTAAAAAAGCTCTATTATTGAGGAAGCTAAATTTTTTATATATATAATGCTTCAACCTCCAATTGTGATTGACTTGCTCTCTCTTGGCCTATAGATTAGGCGTAATACTAAATATAATTAAACATCTCTATATGATTAGAAACATTGCATCTCGGATTGATACAAGTGCTAGCTTAAAGAATGGAGAAAAGTAAATGTAAAGAGGCCTGACCAAATCATATACCTAATATGGAGTTTGAGCAATGACCATATATATATATACCTGATCCCATGGGAAGGCCGATCCTAATTACGATGAGTTCAAACACTGGCTAAATTCAATCGCACTTTGCTTCCCAGACTTACAGATTCGAGTACCATAGATCCACACCCTTTAAGGGGAATTTACTGGAACTTTACTACTCTTACTTCTGTAAGACAAGGAAGAAATAGATTGACAACGATCAAAACACGATTGAAAATTAATTAACCTCATCATGTGCTGCCCAGCATTTCAACGGATCGTAACTAAGATCTGCCTTCTGATGAGATACGAGGCCAAAATGTCGGCGCCATGGCAGCGGACTTACAGGATTTAAACACAGAAGTAAACGCCATAACATTAATCATAATTTTCTAACACTAAAAGATCGTTGAGCTAAAGTCTCTAACGCTGGGTATTTATAGAAATCCGACTACGAAATACGGATGAGCAAGCCAAGGGTCTAACCATTCGGTCATCTGAGAGAAATAGTTAAAAAAGCTCCAATAATTGGTGGCCTGTGTACATCACACGCACATATCATATTCGCTCTAAAAGAATAAACACATTTATTTGAGAAACCCTCTTTCATGATTTTGTTTGATTTCAATAGTTTTCTATAAAGTTTAATACAGGAACCACCCTTGTCTCCAAATTTGTTCTGTGGTCCAAACTCCAAAGGAATCTTGTTCACCTGTCTCTTCCAACGAACAAAATCGACGAGTCGATCCAATCCGACCGATTCCGCGGTGAAAAAACAAGAATTTTAGTGCCGGTTAGCGTATATAGATATGCGTAATGGGACCCACTGCAATTCTGCAACAGAATATTCCATTCATGGTTGCACCACGTATAAAAGTCGAGGACAAGTTTTCTTAATCGTGGTGCGGTACGCTACGTCGGTTCATTTTTTTAAGTTTTTAAGCTTTTTTAAAGGGGCTAGATGGATTTATATTATTGGGGCAAGTTGGCGTAAGATATGAGGAATGCAAACTCATAGCTGACAACCGACTGCCCACTTGAATTTTTTTATTTGTATAATGGCATACGCCTCCCCCAATCATTTTGTTGTTTGATACGCTGTATTGGTTATCTTCCTCTATACTCTTGCTAACTACATTCTACGAATACCTTTACAATAGTAGGATAGCTTCTTAGATGGACCGGCCAGTTACACTCATAACACAAATTTTATAGTGGAAGCTCCTTTATATATAATAAAGCAATTATAAGAATGAAAGTTATAAATAGGACTAATTACAATTAGTCATTAAGATCTGAAAAAATATACAATAAAAATAATTATATAATCTGTATAATAGTTTTACACTCACTAAATTTATTATTGTGTTGAAACAACAAAACTTGTTTCTTTATTTGTTGAAGCTGATATGTAACCTTAACATTATTCTTGCATAAAACTAAGAGCTACAAATAAATAAAAGTCACTTGAAAAAATATCTCAGAGTAAAGCTTTAGTTATATTCTAATATTTTTAAATTTTGTTTACATGTTTTAAATAGATATATAAAAAAATTAATTTAATTAATTTAGTATGCTAATTAATTAGTCAAGATGTCCGTCTAGCAAATGACAATGTAACCTTTTCTTGGAATCAATACAAATACTTATAAATTAAAAAAATGCTAATTAATTATATTTTATTAAATATATTAGAAGAAATTAGTAGAAATCGAATTAAATAAATTTAATTTAATTAGTTCAATTAAGTTTCTAATTGCAAATAATTTTGTTCCATGCATTTTTAGATGAAACAAGGTTATTTAAATCTAGGTTTGAGATGCTAGTTCTAGTTGTAAATTTGATTGAACCAATCAACCAATTGTCATTAACCCAATTAAGTAAAATGAGATTATGTTATCTTCAATTGTACCAATGAAATAGTTAGTTCAATCAACTATACAATTCTAAGAGATAATCTAATGTAGGAGCATCCCAGGTGAACAATTCATCTGCATCACCCAAAAACAACTTGGTTTGATTTTCTTTTGTTTTGGTATTATTTTTGTTTGATGTTGAATTATTGGAGTATTGTGATTGATTCCAGAAGTTCAGTTTAGTTTGGATTCGATGGTCGATTTGGAGGCGATTGGGTGACATTATTGTCATTAGTTGACAAAATGTCATATTTCAATTCATGTCTTCAATTTTGATGGATGAGGTTGAATGGTTTTAGGGAATGTACAAGTTATGACATCATGGAATATGAGGGGTCATAGATAGTGAACCAGAGTTTCAAATTGAGATAAAATGCAAAATAAAATAAATTGAGGAGCAAACAACCACAATCGAAAAAAATAGAATGAATGGTAAGCAAAAAAAAATAGAAGAGGAGGGGTCATGACCAAAGAAAGGAAAGGAGCTACAAATAAAATAAAATTTAAAATGTTCATCATAGTTTTAAAGAGGAAATTTGTGCAATAAAGGGGGGGAATCTAGATTTAATGCAATAGATTACATTCATCTTGTGAGGTGTTAAGGCTGCACAAATGATGGAGAGGAGGTTCCATTAGATAGAGGAGGGGGTTGTAGCTCATAAGAGAAGGTATAATAAAACCGAAGAGATTTTACCTTGCAACCAAGAACAACATAGAAGGAGGCCACAACACTTATGAAGTTATTGGGGTTTGCAAATGAAGATGATGCTTATGGCAGGGGTTGCACCAATCGCTAAAAAATAAGTGTTGAAAATATGAATCCTAAGATGAAGGGAAGGTGGATGAATTGAGCCATGTGTGTGGTGGTTTACTTAAAACCTAGAAAAATCAATGCATAGGGAAAAAGTTATGGAAATTGTGCCTCGTGAAAAGATGGAAATAATTTAAGCAAAAAATATGAGAAAGAGAAAATAAGAGGGTGTAGTAGATGGGGCACACTAGATAGAAATAGTTATATAGAATTTAACATGAATAAAGATTATAGAATGAAGAGTGGCTACATGGGAGATTAGAGAAGTGTTAAGGGGACTGTGCAAATGTTGAGAAGCATTAAAGGAATAAGGCTGCAATTTAGTAAGGGGAAAGTCACAAGGAAGCTACATCATTTTAATATGGCTATCTAAATTTAAAATTCAATCAAAATTGCATTGAACAGTGAAGGAATAGGAGTGTAGAATTAACTATGATGGTTGTGGGATATAATGGAAGTTTATTTAACTTCAATTGAAATCAACAAAGGTAGTCATGTGGAACAAGAAAATGAAATAGAGATTGTAAATATTTATTTCATAAAATTTGAAAATGGATATAAATAAATTTGCATCACCTTTAGTCTTTTATTTTATGTAAATTAGAATTTAATTCAAACTTGATTGACAATTGTAATAGTCAATTCAAGTGTTTAAGAGTATTGCTTGTTGTAATTGTGAAATTGTGGTTAAGTGTGCTGGGATGACAAGAGTGGAGATTTCATTTTCATCAAATGGTATCAAAGCTAGAGGTTCTAAGTGCATAGGAAAAGAGTCAAATGTGAGGTATCCTATGCCAAGATTGGTGGGTAGAGTAAATGATAGAAGGCGGTAGAGGAGAGCTTGTGAGGATTTTTTCCTAGTAGAGAAGCCTTGAGCAATCAAGGCTAGAAGTCGTAAAGGAATTATCCTTGCAGGTTATAGAGAATGTGAGTTGTGGAAGATTACAACAGACAAAGATAGGATAGGTCTTGAGGAGACCTATGAGAATTCTATTTAAGGAGAGATATTGGGAAGAAGTGGAAAAACAAAATTTTTAAGAGATGGGAAAGATAGTCTGCGAAGAATTGGGGAAGATCTAGGCCTAGTTAGATGCATTAGGAAAGAGAAGTGATAAGAAGAATGAGGACAATGAAAAGAAAAGTAGAGGAAAAGAATGTTACAACCCAAGATGGAAGAAGGAAGATGTGAGAGTAGCCCCTACAGATGTAAATGAAGAAAAAATAAAGATGAAGGAAAATGAAGAACTAAATATTGAAGAGAAGATAGTAGTAGGGGATGAAGATGTTACAACTGATGATGATGCATGAGATATCGCAACAAAGGTTGATGTTGCAACTATGGAGAAAAAAAGAGGTAAATGTAGATTTTAATTTATTTACAAAAATGGAAGTAGAAGATGCAATTGCAAAATTATGTGTATAAATGGTAGATGACATTGCAGGTGGTGATATGGATGGTGAGGAATTTTGGTGGAGGTGGTTGGACTTTGGTGGGTCAAAACCCATGGAAAATGAGAAGAATGGAGAGTTTTTTTGGTGGAGGATGATACATGGTGGATGCAAGTCCATGAGAGAAAGGAGTTATGGTGAGTAGATTTTTTCTCAAGGAGTGTGAAGTTAGTTCCGACAAGATGTTGGAAGAAGAGGAAGAAGAGCTAACAGTGTGTACAAGATTAATCGATGGAGTTTGTTGTAGGTTGGTTGCAACCTAAAAGAGTAGTTTGACTACTCAACTCTACCTTTGTGAGCCTATGCTCATAATATTTCTACCTGATGTGTTTGATGCAAAAGCATCCTAAGCAAAAAAATCATCTTCATCACCCAAAAATAACTTAGTTTGGTTTCTATTTAATGTTTCATTTTTGGAGTTTTGTGATTGATTCCAGGAGTTCAGTTTAATTTGGCTTTGATGATCGATTTGGAGGAAATTGGCTGATATTATTGTCATTAGTTGGAAAAATGCCATAGTTCGATTCATGTCTTCAATTTTGATGGATGAGACCGATTGGTTTTAGGGAACGCATAGCCTATGACATCATGGAATAGGAGGGGTTGCAGATAGTCAACCGAAGTTTCAAATTAAAATAAAATAAATTGAGGAGCAAACTAGCACAATTGGAAAAAAGGAATGAATGGTAAGAAAAAAGAAATGGAAGAGGAGGGGTCACAACCAATGAGAGGAAAGGAGCTACAAACAAAATAAAATTTAAAATGATCATCATAGTTTTTAAAGAGGAAATTTGTTCCATAAAGGAGGGTGACAAGATTTAATGCAATAGACTGCATTCATCTTGTGACGAGGTGTTAAGGTTGCATAGATGATGGAGATGAGGCACCATGAAGGATAGAGGAGGGGGTCGTATCTCATAAGAGAAGGAAAAATAAAACCAGAGAGATTGTACCTCACATCTAGGAATAGCATAGGAGGTTGCAACACTTATGAAGTTATTGGGATTTGTAAATTGAAGATGATGTTTATGGTAGGGGTCGCAACATTGGCTGAAAAAGAAGTGTTGAAAATTTGAACACTGAGATTAAGGGAAGGTGGATGAATCGAGCCATGTGTATGGTGGTTTAGTAAAAAATGGAAAAATCAATGCACAAGGAACAAGTCATGGAAATTGCACCTGATAAAATGATGGAAATAATTTGAGCAAGAAATATTAGGAAGAGAAAATGAGAGGGCATAATAGATGGGACGTTCCCCATAGAAGGAGGCATATAGAATTTAGCATGAATAAAGATTGTAGAATGAAGAGTGGCTATGTGGAAGATTCGAGAAGTGTGAGGGGGGATGCATAGAGTTTGAGGAGCATTAAAGGAACAGGGTTACAATTTAGAAAGGGGAAAACCACAAGGAAGTAGAGCCATTTTAATATGGCAATCTAAATTTAAAATTCAATCAAAATTGCATTGAATAGTGAAGGAATAGTATATAATGGGAGTTTAAACTGCAATTGAAAGCAATAGAGGTAGTCACGTGGAACATGGAAATGAAATAGAGATTGTAAGTGTTTGTTTCATAAAATTTGAAATTGGATAAATAAATTTGAATTGCCTTTAGTCTTTTATTTTATGTAAACTAGAATTTAATTCAGACTTGATGGAGAAATGTATTGTCAATTCAAGCGGTTAAGAGTATTGCCTACTGTAATTGTGAAATTGCGGTTAAGTATGTTGGGACAACAAGAGTGGAGTTTGCATTTTTATCATAATCAAGACCCATGAATCAAATTTTGTTAAAATAATGTACAATAAAATTTGTTTAACTAAAAAATGGTCAATGTAATAAGACCAACAAATTAATTGAAGATGATATTCGATTAGATAGATAATAGCGACTATTCTAAAAACTTTGAAAATACTTCCTTAAGATGGACGTTAACCATTATTTTCTTATATTTTAGTAAAATAAATTGAATGTATAAAAATGCAACCAAATGTTGGGGTAAACATTCCGACTAAACATATTAGTTAAACTCATAAGCTCAAAGTTACCTGGACAGCTACTCAGCAGTACCGCCAAAGCCAGAATTATTGTGGTTATTATTATAATCATATTAAAAAGTTTCTACGTATCAGAATTTAAAAAACATAAAAAATCAATTATTCGAAAGAAGCACGCCATAACAGTCGTCAGCTGTTACGAGACACTATTGGAAAGAAGCGTTAGGCCAGTGTGTAAGTCAAAAGTGCCGATGGGAAGGCTCTTCTCCTCGGTTTTGACGACATTGAAAACATAGTGCCAAACCTCCAAACAACGCTTAAAACAATGTTCGTTGGAAACTTTGAAAAGGAGGTTTTGTCGACGGTTTGGAGTGATAGATGCCCATGCCAACAACTCACGCCAACACCAAAAATTCTCTCGACGTACATTCCCTTATAAACACGTGCCCGCACAATCAGATTTGACTACAAACCTAAAGGTTTCCCGCAATACTGGCAATTAGATGCGCATGATAGAGGGGAGTAGACTTTGATTACGGCAACAAAATCAGGGGCGACACGAAGAAAGAGATGAAAGGGATGCACACTAAACTTTTAATTTTTAAAAAATAAGGATGTATAAAACAATTTAGTTTACGTCACATTTATTTATGCTAGTACAAATATTCAATATAATAGTTTATATTTTATTGGTAGTGATATATAGTGATTTGTTTTTTTATTAGTTTAATTCATGCAAAGTATTATCATTTTTTAATGTTGTGATAAGTGAGTTTAAAAGAAAATTATAGTGTTTCTATTTAAGTATCATTCATTCAAATATATTGATCTTCAAAGTGATATATTGAAACATATACTCACACATAAATAAACTAGCACTTGTGCTTGGAGGAGGTGCAAGGAATATATTGATAGAATTATATAAGTACCTATTAATTTGAAGGGAACTGTGTAGAAAATTTCGTGATAACCATTGCATTTACATGAAGTCAAAGATACAAAATTTGATTTATACTACAATCAATTTCACCTCAACTCTGTTTATGCGATGCAAAAAATTATACAGAATGAGATCCAAAATTATACAGAATCAGATCCAAGCCAAAAGTAGTTCAATTCTTTAGAAAAGTCCCCTGTTCATCTTCAAAATTTTCCTTGTTGGATTGTTTGAATATCTCCATTTTGAACATAGTCTCAACCAACAGTATTCCATTTTCATGAAGCTCTTTCACACATTCAATGAAGCATGTATTCTCTACATGTGTATTAGATATAGTATTTATATGTTCTTCCTCTACTGCAAGTGGAAAGTTCATTGGTGCTTATGAAGAACGTGAGGATCAAGATTGTTGTAACAAATAGTGTAGTGGACAAAAGAAGTAGGGAAACGTACATAAAGACATTGAAGACTTGGTGTTTGGAGAGAGAAAAACTTGTAAAACACAAAGCAGTAGAAGAGAGTTGCAGTTAAAACTACTAACATAATCTGCAATATGGTTACTTCTAATTAACATTGGGCAACTCAAACATTTCTCAGATGTAGCATCTTATGTGAATCTTTTCACATGATCTACAAGGTGAAAAAATTTGAATAGACATAATTATAATACGTCGATAGAATTATATAGCTACCTATTAATTTGAAGGGAACTATGCAAAATATTTCATGATAACCATTGCATTTACATGAAGTCAAAGATACAAAATTTGATTTATACTAGAATCAATTCCACCTCAACTCTGTTTATGCAATGCAAAAATTATATAGAATAAGATCTAGGACAAAAGTAGTTCAATTCTTTAGAAAAGTCCCTTATTCATCATCAATAATTTCCTTGTTAGATTGTTTGAATATCTCCATTTTGAACATAGTCTCAACCAATATTATTCCATTTTCATGAAGCTCTTTCATGCATTCAATGAAGCATGTATTCTCTACATGTGTATCAAATATAGTATTTATATGTTCTTCCTTTACTGCAAGTGGAAAGTTCATTAGTGCTTATGAAGGACGCGAGGCTCAAGATTGTTACAACAAATAGTGTAGTTGATAGAAGAAGTGGGGAAACATACATGAAGACATTGAAGACATGATGTATGAAGAGAGAAAGACTTGTAAAACACAAAGCAGTAGAAGAGAGTTGCAGTTAAAACTACTAACAACATAATCTCCAATATTGTTGATTCTAATTAACATTGGGAAAATCAAACATTCCTTAGATGTAGCATCTTATGTGAATCTTTTCACATGATCTACAAGGTGAGAAAGTTTGAATAGACATAATTATAATAAAGACAACAAAGATCAACTAAAGGAAATAATTATTAAATGAAAAAGAGAAGGTAATCAATATTTTCTAGATTTAGTATGTCAAGGATAAACCATTCTTACCTGTGACCCATGTAGAAGTATATCTCAACTTGCAAAGACCCAAATCATCAAATTGATAGCCATCAAGTATTTTATAGTTATTTTGTGCCTGCACAGTGGAAAACAAAAGTAAATGCCTTGTATTATAAAATGTATGATAACTATTCCAAAGAAAGATAAACATAATGTATGAAGGAAGTAGATGTGAGTCAGAGGATTTATATGCAATTTAATGGAATGTTGATCGAGTGGGGAAATTATTGGATGCAGAAACGAGTGAATATGAAGCATGAACTTGCACATCATGGAAATAGTGATTGTGCTATGTCAGTAAATTTTTTTGTTGGGTTAACCATAGGAAATCAATACAAAAACAAAAAATATATTGAAATTCTTAGTATACTTGAGGTTGCAATAAAAATTGTATACCCGATGTCATTACAATGATAGATAATGTAGCCGAGCTTCCTCCATCTTTCTAATAATTGTATAAGGGTTTTTTTTCATTTATGAATAGCGGTCAAAGGAGAATGGCAATTCTATTCGAAGATCAATTATTGATTTGACACTAACACAGCTATAAAAGTCAACCCTTATCTTTCAACCTTTCCAATATCAATTGTTACCTTTTTAGGGTTACCCTTGAGATTTATGTATGGTAATATCCCATGCCATGGATAGCGATATTTTCCAACTATTGCCAAGAGATATGGGTGTTATAGGTACACCTTTTGGTTCATTTGGGTTCCACAGTGGGTCATTGTAGTTATTGAAGCAAACCACCACATATGAAGGTAATTCTGGTGGGCTAGAGTTGGTTGGGTAAACAATTTCTAGTAATTCTCTAAGAGACCCATTCACAAGACCTATTTGAATCCACAAGTTTGTTGTTAGCATGACTTGTTGGCCACTACATAGCAAAACCTCTTTTGGGAGTTGTTCAGAATCATTATTAGTATTTGAGAACAAAATAGTAGCAAAAACAACTTCACGAAGAACCCTTTTTGGAATAAGCTCATCCCACTAGATGAAAGAGAGTTCCTCCATCATTACTCCAACCAAAATTTTGAACCCATTTTAAACAAGATGGCTTATAAAGGGTCATGTCACAATGAAAAAAGAAATGCATGAATTCAACACTCAGAAGGGGCAAGGAAATGTCTTAGATCCATTGACATTATTGACTATGATGGCACTGTATGTGTCACTTGCTTCAATGATGTTGGAGATCTTTGTGCTACAAGAATGTTCAAGTTGGATCTATCTATACAATATCTGGGGGTATTATTAAATCAACTAATAGATTATACTACAAACCTAATAGCTAGCTTGAAATTTGTTTACTAGATGATTCCTAGGTTTCACCCTCTTAAGATGACCTTTCAATTCCAAAGCATCCATTTTCTTTCACGGTCCTCATTGACGTTCTCCACATCACCAAAAATTCCCTTGTTGACATTATTGGAATAATTGTTTGTGTCAACCCGAGCTGTACAATAAGAATAATGGATGGTTCAAAAGTTCTTAAAAGGAGCATTAAGCTAATGGATATGACTTCCTCTACTTTTAATGTGACTCTATGGGGTCTGACTGCTCAAAAAGAAAGTGCACAACTCTAAGAGATGTACCTCTTTGATGCAAAGTAGGGGTGGACAACTCCAAACCAATCTCAATCAACCAAAATTTCAAGCTTCCAAACATTGAATGGTGGGTTTTGCTCCAAAAGCCTTCATTCTCCTTGTTTCACAACTAGTTTTTCAGGCATAACTTATGGAGCATACCTTGAAATCAAAGCTTGAAGGAATATTTGAGTACCCATTTGGATCTTATACAATATATCAAAGATTGGGTTAGGGTTTTTTTAAGGCCCTAATTTTGATTGCTCCACTTTGGAATAGGCGTAAAAGGGCAAAATTAAGCTTGTTGCAACTAGGGCTTTCACACAAACAGGGTTCCAAAGATTTTCAAGCCACTCTGTATCATAGATAGGGTCATCACATATTCATTAACATGTTCCAATAGCCACCAATACATTTCCAACTCTTCTAACACCTTTTTGATGCTCCTTTCATGGTCTCTTTGGTCTAATACATGAAGATTTTAGAGCTTCAATCTAACCCAACATGTGAAAACCTTCTCCTCTTCTCCTGAAACTTTAGGAAAATAAAAGCTACCATATTCCAAGCAATTCCACCAAATTTTAACATTTTTCACCATTATTTTCACTTAGGGCACACCCAACCTAGGGTTTCAAATGATTTTTGGTAAAAAGGATCCTATTTGCTCCAAACTTAATGAACTTAAGTGCTTCATAAGGAAGAATTTAGAGGACACACAACATCACAATCTCCAAAGAATTTTCAAGCCATAAGAAGGTTGTACATATCCATAATATTCACTAGATCAGATAAGAAATGTTCAAAAAATGTAGAAAACTGAGGTTTCAATTGCTTATTCTTCAACAAAACTTCAACAATTAGCATTTGGTTGATTCCACAAGGTTTAAGAGGCATGAACATTTAACTTCTAGCTATTTATAACCAACATTAAATTTTTAAAACTCAACAAACACCATATTTCCCACCAAGACCAAGAAAATGCAAAGTTGTTTTACAACATTTGCAATATTTACAAACTTTAAACACTTTTACTCCTAGGACCCTACCAAGACTCATACCAACAAAAATGGTCTAAGTAGACCTTATTACTTGAAAATGACTCAACTAACACAAAATATCAACTTTTGACCCCTCTTGGGGCATGAAAACCTATGGTGCCCCTGCACCATACTCCTGGGGAAGAAAAGATTCAAGCTCCACTTGAGTGGAGGGTAGAAACATGAGAACCATGCTTGAAATCTCTTGCATAATGTCTTTAAGTCTCTATAAATTGTCTTCTTTGCAACAGTTCCATGCTTGCTTCATCTTCACTTTAGATTTCTTGAACATTTGGAAAAAGTAGTTGAACTCGTCAATAGAAGCATGTTCGCCATCTACACCTCTACTTTGTAATTGATCCCTTTTACCTTGATGGATGTCATGTATTCCAATAGTACCATGTTCTCCTTCCATGGCCTATTTCATTTTCACCTTAGGTTTCTCACCTCTCAAGTCTATAATCTCATCAAGAGCACTTTGTCTTCTCTCATTGTCCCTAACCATCATGTCAGCAAGTATGGATTCTTGATTAGTGTTACTGCCCTCTTCTAAAAGAAGTAAATCATAACGAACCTTGGTGCCTTTAGTATTATAGTCACTAACATCTGCAACTCTCGTTTGTTGCTCCACTTGTAGTGGATGCTCATCTAACTATCCATCTTCCATCTGCAACTCAGTTTTCTCATTATGCTGCTACATACTTCCTTTTCCCCTCAAACATTGCTTGCTTAAATATGCAATATCATTCACAACAATCCTCTTTCCTTTAGCATCAAAATTCCCTTCATTTGCAATCTTCCAAACAAGTACATTATTTGTGTTGACACCATCCCTTTCTTGAGACACATTACATTGTTTATTTTGTTTATCATAGCCTACTGTATAGGATAGACTAGCCCCTTGAACAAAAACTATAGGGTGACTAACATCTCTCCTTGAAAGAAAAAATATAGAAAACTTATCAACCATTATGTCCACATATACCTTCAATACATCCTGAGCTTCCCAAGGAAACTCTTGAATGCTTGTTGATGTCAAAATAGTCCTAGGTTTGCTCACCATTGTATGGCATACCTAGATTCCTCTTTTATTGGCTTTAAAAACTTCTTTGTACCCATTTTCATCAATCTAGACTCCACTTTTGGATTTTGGCTTTCATCTTGCTATGGATAATGATTTTGGATTGCCCAAGGTTGCCTCTAATTCTTCTAAGTTTCTCACCTAAAAGGAGAGGAATTAGGGCCAAAATGCAAATGTCTACACTCAAGATTAATGTACATGGGATGTAATGTATTTAAATATGATGTCTAAATGTAGCAAATTGAAAAAGAAATGATTTAATGATGCTAAACCTAAGAAATGCAAAGTGCTAGAAAACACACTGTGATATGCAAAAACACCTGAAAATACAAGTAAATGATGGAATAACTGAAAAAAATTGGAGAGGTGCACCTGGAATCTGGAATATGATGCAGATAGGCTCTAGGATCCTACAGAGTTGACTGGAAATGTAGAATGAGACACATACGCCAAGGTGGGAGACTTAGTTTAGTTTCGAGAAAAATCTGCTAAAACATGAATTTGCCAAATGGGTACTCAAAAATGTGAAAATCAATTTTTAGGCTTGGCATTGGGACTAATTTTCCACAAATGGTGACTTAGTCCACCTATATATTTTAGGAATTTTGGGATAGGATTCTATAACTCTCGGTCTATACTTGCTTTTTTGACATGTGTCCGATCTTGATTCTATAGAAAATAGGCTGAAAAGAGTCTCCAAGATTGAACTAGGGTTATATTGACTATGATGGATTCTTGATCACATTTTGACACCAAACTCCTTGACAAATCTACATACAAAGTCTACAAACACACATGCAGAGAGGGGAGAAAGGGGTTTTCCTTAGTAAAACCCCACTTTGGTAATCAAACCCTATGAAATAAAATGAAACAAGAAGAGAATGATAAATAGATAACATGTAATTGATAAACTTACAAAACCCTTGATGTAGAAATTTGAAGATATGCAATGAAGAGCTCCAATGGATGACTTGATTATGCTTGAAGTACTTGAATACTTGAGAGATTGAATGATTAATGAGTTATAAGATTGCAAGAGATTAGGAGATGAAAAATGAGGAGAAAAACCCTTATTTATACTTGATTTTCCTATTTTTTTTTTAAATAACACATCATAGGCTGACCTCAAGGGTTAGAGAATAAAATCCCACCAGAAAATTGAAATAATTTTGATTTTTATGCCAAATAGGACTAAGTTGCCCCTATTGGCAACTTAGTCCCATTTAAGAAAATTAAGTGGGTGTCGAGAATTAAAGGGAATAAAATGATGGGTAAGTGCACCAAGATGGTTCCCAAAAAGGGGGCTTACGTGGCCACTTTTTTTTTTCTAAAATTAGGAAATGCTGACCTTGGACATGAAATTGAGGATAGTTACATTCAAAATTTTGAGATGGAACAAAAACAAGGATCGAAGTGCTCTGAGTCTACTTTCTAAACTACTATTTTATTTTGAAAATGGTTGAGATTAAGGGGTTCAACAAAAGGATGTACACAAATTGGTGTTGTTTTTGTTAGAAAACATAACATAGAAACTCTTGTACGACCTGAGCACAGTGACCTTTTTTTTAGTATTTTTAAAATCCCTATGGTCAAAAGTTAGCTAATAGTATCTAGTTGGTGCAGATTTTTTCTGATAAATTTTTAATGAATATTTGATTTTTTACTAATTTTCTAAGTGGGCACTTCCTAAAAAGTATAATTTTGGTCATGCTCCCCCTACAAAATTTGGAAAGTAATAGATTTTTTTAAATTTTTATTTTTTAAAATTTGTAGAATGGATTCTAGTTTCTATAAATGTAATTTATTTGAAATTTCGATGAATGGTTAATTTATAACGAAAAAAAAACCAAACATTGCTTTTTGAAAAGAAAAAGACATACAAACAAAAGAAATTATGGATGAAAGCCCTCACATTGTCAGAAAGTGAAAAAAATTATATCATTAGAAAGCTAAGAGAGAACTTAACATTACCCATGTGTTTGATTTTGTCGATATTGAACCAAATGCAATCCTGACGGTGAGCACGAACCCGATTATGTGAAAAATTGTAGAATTTGCAAAAAAAAAGGTCTCTGGTGGTTGGGAATTCCCTCCAAACCTTTGGGTTGGTATTCTAAGGAAAAATACCAAAGCCAAGGCTCGGGGATTCCCAAAGCAAGATATAACTTGAGTGCGTTATTTACTAGTTTTCACTTTTTCTTCTCCATGGAACATATCTAACAACAAATAACACGCTTGCATTATTTATTCCTTTAGTTAAATGCCAGTTTTTTGAATGTTTTTTCATATGTTTGTATGTATATGTATGCTGGTGTGTCATGTATGTATGCCTATATGTATGTATTTATGCTTATGGGAG
>VDFB02000007.1:136102203-136116782 GCA_007258455.2 Sequoia sempervirens | reverse complement strand
ATCCATTCTACAAATTTTAAAAAATAAAAATTTAAAAAAATCTATTACTTTCCAAATTTTGTAGGGGGAGCATGACCAAAATTATACTTTTTAGGAAGTGCCCACTTAGAAAATTAGTAAAAAATCAAATATTCATTAAAAATTTATCAGAAAAAATCTGCACCAACTAGATACTATTAGCTAACTTTTGACCATAGGGATTTTAAAAATACTAAAAAAAAGGTCACTGTGCTCAGGTCGTACAAGAGTTTCTATGTTATGTTTTCTAACAAAAACAACACCAATTTGTGTACATCCTTTTGTTGAACCCCTTAATCTCAACCATTTTAAAAATAAATTAGTAGTTTAGAAAGTAGACTCAGAGCACTTCGATCCTTGTTTTTGTTCCATCTCAAAATTTTGAATGTAACTATCCTCAATTTCACATCCAAGGTCAGCATTTCCTGATTTCAGAAAAAAAAGTGGCCACGTAAGCCCCCTTTTTGGGAACCATCTTGGTGCACTTACCCATCATTTTATTCCCTTTAATTATCGACACCCACTTAATTTTCTTAAATGGGACTAAGTTGCCAATAGGGGCAACTTAGTCCTATTTGGCATAAAAATCAAAATTATTTCAATTTTCTGGTGGGATTTTATTCTCTAACCCTTGAGGTCAGCCTATGATGTGTTATTTAAAAAAAAAATAGGAAAATCAAGTATAAATAAGGGTTTTTCTCCTCATTTTTCATCTCCTAATCTCTTGCAATCTTATAACTCATTAATCATTCAATCTCTCAAGTATTCAAGTACTTCAAGCATAATCAAGTCATCCATTGGAGCTCTTCATTGCATATCTTCAAATTTCTACATCAAGGGTTTTGTAAGTTTATCAATTACATGTTATCTATTTATCATTCTCTTCTTGTTTCATTTTATTTCATAGGGTTTGATTACCAAAGTGGGGTTTTACTAAGGAAAACCCCTTTCTCCCCTCTCTGCATGTGTGTTTGTAGACTTTGTATGTAGATTTGTCAAGGAGTTTGGTGTCAAAATGTGATCAAGAATCCATCATAGTCAATATAACCCTAGTTCAATCTTGGAGACTCTTTTCAGCCTATTTTCTATAGAATCAAGATCGGACACATGTCAAAAAAGCAAGTATAGACCGAGAGTTATAGAATCCTATCCCAAAATTCCTAAAATATATAGGTGGACTAAGTCACCATTTGTGGAAAATTAGTCCCAATGCCAAGCCTAAAAATTGATTTTCACATTTTTGAGTACCCATTTGGCAAATTCATGTTTTAGCAGATTTTTCTCGAAACTAAACTAAGTCTCCCACCTTGGCGTATGTGTCTCATTCTACATTTCCAGTCAACTCTGTAGGATCCTAGAGCCTATCTGCATCATATTCCAGATTCCAGGTGCACCTCTCCAATTTTTTTCAGTTATTCCATCATTTACTTGTATTTTCAGGTGTTTTTGCATATCACAGTGTGTTTTCTAGCACTTTGCATTTCTTAGGTTTAGCATCATTAAATCATTTCTTTTTCAATTTGCTACATTTAGACATCATATTTAAATACATTACATCCCATGTACATTAATCTTGAGTGTAGACATTTGCATTTTGGCCCTAATTCCTCTCCTTTTAGGTGAGAAACTTAGAAGAATTAGAGGCAACCTTGGGCAATCCAAAATCATTATCCATAGCAAGATGAAAGCCAAAATCCAAAAGTGGAGTCTAGATTGATGAAAATGGGTACAAAGAAGTTTTTAAAGCCAATAAAAGAGGAATCTAGGTATGCCATACAATGGTGAGCAAACCTAGGACTATTTTGACATCAACAAGCATTCAAGAGTTTCCTTGGGAAGCTCAGGATGTATTGAAGGTATATGTGGACATAATGGTTGATAAGTTTTCTATATTTTTTCTTTCAAGGAGAGATGTTAGTCACCCTATAGTTTTTGTTCAAGGGGCTAGTCTATCCTATACAGTAGGCTATGATAAACAAAATAAACAATGTAATGTGTCTCAAGAAAGGGATGGTGTCAACACAAATAATGTACTTGTTTGGAAGATTGCAAATGAAGGGAATTTTGATGCTAAAGGAAAGAGGATTGTTGTGAATGATATTGCATATTTAAGCAAGCAATGTTTGAGGGGAAAAGGAAGTATGTAGCAGCATAATGAGAAAACTGAGTTGCAGATGGAAGATGGATAGTTAGATGAGCATCCACTACAAGTGGAGCAACAAACGAGAGTTGCAGATGTTAGTGACTATAATACTAAAGGCACCAAGGTTCGTTATGATTTACTTCTTTTAGAAGAGGGCAGTAACACTAATCAAGAATCCATACTTGCTGACATGATGGTTAGGGACAATGAGAGAAGACAAAGTGCTCTTGATGAGATTATAGACTTGAGAGGTGAGAAACCTAAGGTGAAAATGAAATAGGCCATGGAAGGAGAACATGGTACTATTGGAATACATGACATCCATCAAGGTAAAAGGGATCAATTACAAAGTAGAGGTGTAGATGGCGAACATGCTTCTATTGACGAGTTCAACTACTTTTTCCAAATGTTCAAGAAATCTAAAGTGAAGATGAAGCAAGCATGGAACTGTTGCAAAGAAGACAATTTATAGAGACTTAAAGACATTATGCAAGAGATTTCAAGCATGGTTCTCATGTTTCTACCCTCCACTCAAGTGGAGCTTGAATCTTTTCTTCCCCAGGAGTATGGTGCAGGGGCACCATAGGTTTTCATGCCCCAAGAGGGGTCAAAAGTTGATATTTTGTGTTAGTTGAGTCATTTTCAAGTAATAAGGTCTACTTAGACCATTTTTGTTGGTATGAGTCTTGGTAGGGTCCTAGGAGTAAAAGTGTTTAAAGTTTATATTGATTACCTTCTCTTTTTCATTTAATAATTATTTCCTTTAGTTGATCTTTGTTGTCTTTATTATAATTATGTCTATTCAAACTTTCTCACCTTGTAGATCATGTGAAAAGATTCACATAAGATGCTACATCTAAGGAATGTTTGATTTTCCCAATGTTAATTAGAATCAACAATATTGGAGATTATGTTGTTAGTAGTTTTAACTGCAACTCTCTTCTACTGCTTTGTGTTTTACAAGTCTTTCTCTCTTCATACATCATGTCTTCAATGTCTTCATGTATGTTTCCCCACTTCTTCTATCAACTACACTATTTGTTGTAACAATCTTGAGCCTCGCGTCCTTCATAAGCACTAATGAACTTTCCACTTGCAGTAAAGGAAGAACATATAAATACTATATTTGATACACATGTAGAGAATACATGCTTCATTGAATGCATGAAAGAGCTTCATGAAAATGGAATAATATTGGTTGAGACTATGTTCAAAATGGAGATATTCAAACAATCTAACAAGGAAATTATTGATGATGAATAAGGGACTTTTCTAAAGAATTGAACTACTTTTGTCCTAGATCTTATTCTATATAATTTTTGCATTGCATAAACAGAGTTGAGGTGGAATTGATTCTAGTATAAATCAAATTTTGTATCTTTGACTTCATGTAAATGCAATGGTTATCATGAAATATTTTGCATAGTTCCCTTCAAATTAATAGGTAGCTATATAATTCTATCGACGTATTATAATTATGTCTATTCAATTTTTTTCACCTTGTAGATCATGTGAAAATATTCACATAAGATGCTACATCTGAGAAATGTTTGAGTTGCCCAATGTTAATTAGAAGTAACCATATTGCAGATTATGTTAGTAGTTTTAACTGCAACTCTCTTCTACTGCTTTGTGTTTTACAAGTTTTTCTCTCTCCAAACACCAAGTCTTCAATGTCTTTATGTACGTTTCCTTACTTCTTTTGTCCACTACACTATTTGTTACAACAATCTTGATCCTCACGTTCTTCATAAGCACCACTGAACTTTCCACTTGCAGTAGAGGAAGAACATATAAATACTATATCTAATACACATGTAGAGAATACATGCTTCATTGAATGTGTGAAAGAGCTTCATGAAAATGGAATACTGTTGGTTGAGACTATGTTCAAAATGGAGATATTCAAACAATCCAACAAGGAAAATATTGAAGATGAACAGGGGACTTTTCTAAAGAATTGAACTACTTTTGGCCTGAATCTGATTCTGTATAATTTTGGATCTCATTCTGTATAATTTTTTGCATCGCATAAACAGAGTTGAGGTGAAATTGATTGTAGTATAAATCAAATTTTGTATCTTTGACTTCATGTAAATGCAATGGTTATCATGAAATTTTCTACACAGTTCCCTTCAAATTAATAGGTACCTATATAATTCTATCAACGTATTCCTTGCACCTCCTCCAAACACAAGTGCTAGTTTATTTATGTGTGAGTATATGTTTCAATATATCACTTTGAAGATCAATATATTTGAATGAATGATACTTGAATAGAAACACTATAATTTTCTTTTAAACTCATTTATCACAACATTAAAAAATAATAATACTTTGCATGAATTAAACTAATTAAAAAAAAAATCACTATATATCACTACCAATAAAATATAAACTATTATATTGAATATTTGTACTAGCATAAATAAATGTAACGTAAACTAAATTGTTTTATACACCCTTATTTTTAAAAAATTAAAAGTTTAGTGTGCATCCCTTTCATCTCTTTCTTCGTGTCGCCCCTGATTTTGTTGCCGTAATCAAAGTCTACTCCCCTCTATCATATGCATCTAATTGCCAGTATTGCGGGAAATCTTTAGGTTTGTAGTCAAATCTGATTGTGAGGGCACGTGTTTATAAGGGAATGTACGTCGAGAGAATTTTTGGTGTTAGCGTGAGTTGTTGGCATGGGCATCTATCACTCCAAACCGTCGACAAAACCTCCTTTTCAAAGTTTCCAACGAACATTGTTTTAAGCGTTGTTTGGAGGTTTGGCACTATGTTTTCAATGTCGTCAAAACCGAGGAGAAGAGCCTTCCCATCGGCACTTTTGACTTACACACTGGCCTAACGCTTCTTTCCAATAGTTACTCGTAACAGCTGACGACTGTTATGGCGTGCTTCTTTCAAATAATTGATTTTTTACGTTTTTTAGATTCTGATACGGAGAAACTTTTTAATATGATTATAATAATAACCACAATAATTCTGGCTTTGGCGGTACTGCTGAGTAGCTGTCCAGGTAACTTTGAGCTTATGGGTTTAACTAATATGTTTAGTCGGAATGTTTACCCCAACATTTGGTTGCATTTTTATGCATTCAATTTATTTTAGTAAAATATAAGAAAATAATGGTAACGTCCATCTTAAGGAAGTATTTTCAAAGTTTTTAGAATAGTCGCTATTATCTATCTAATCGAATATCATCTTCAATTAATTTGTTGGTCTTATTACATTGACTATTTTTGAGTTAAACAAATTTTATTGTACATTATTTTAACAAAATTTGATTCATGAGTCTTGATTATGATAAAAATGCAAACTCCACTCTTGTTGTCCCAACATGCTTAACCGCAATTTCACAATTATAGTAGGCACTCTTAAATGCTTGAATTGACAATTACATTTATCGATCAGGTCTGAATTAAATTCTAGTTTACATACAATAAAAGACTGAAGGCAATTCAAATTTATTTATCCAATTTCAAATTTTATGAAACAAACATTTACAATCTCTGTTTCATTTCCCTGTTCCACATGGCTACCTCTATTGATTTCAATTGCAGTTTAAACTCCCATTATATACTATTCCTTCACTATTTGATGCAATTCTGATTGAATTTTAAATTTAGATTGCCATATTAAAATGGTGCTACTTTCTTGTGGTTTTCCCCTTTCTAAATTGCAACCCCATTCCTTTAATGCTCCTCAACCTCTATGCATCCCTCTTCACACTTCTCAAATCTCCTACATAGCCACTCTTCATTCTACAATCTTCATTCATGCTAAATTCTATATACCTCTTTATATTGGGAACATCCCATATGTTATGCCCTCTTATTTTCTCTTCCTCATATTTCTTGCTCAAATTATTTCCATCGTTTTATGAGGTGCAATTTCCATGACTTCTTCCTTGTGCATTGATTTTTCCAAATTTTTATTAAACCACCATACACATGGCTCGATTCATCCACCTTCCCTTCATCTCAGTGTTCAAATTTTCAACACTTCTTTTTCAGCCAATGGTGCGACCCCTACCATAAACATCATCTTCAATTTACAAATCCCAATAACTTCATAAGTGTTGCAGCCTCTTATGCTATTCTTGGATGTGAGGTACAATCTCTTTGGTTTTATTTTTCCTTCTCTTATGAGATACAACCCCCTCCTCTATCCCCCATGGTGCTTCATCTCCATCATCTATGCAACCTTAACACCTCCTCACAAGATGAATGCAGTCTATTGCATTTAATCTTGTCACCCCTCCTTTATGGCACAAATTTCCTCTTTAAAAATTGTGATGATCATTTTAAATTTTGTTTTGTTTGTAGCTCCTTTCCTCTCATTGGTTGTGACCCCTCCTCTTCCATTTTTTTTTCTTACCATTCATTCTTTTTTCTCCAATTGTGGCAGTTTTCTCCTCAATTTATTTTATTTTGCATTTTATTTTAATTTGAAACTCTAGTTGACTATCTACAACCCCTCCTATTCCATGATGTCACAACCTATGCATTCCCTAAAACCAATTGGCCTCATCCATCAAAATTGAAGACATGAATCAAACTATGGCATTTTGTCAACTAATGACAATAATATCACCCAATTTCCTACAAATCGATCATCAAATCCAAATTAAACTGAACTCCTGGAATCAATCACAAAACTCCAAAAATGCAACATTAAATAGAAGCCAAACTAAGCTATTTTTGGGTGATGCAAATAATTTTGTTCTTAGGATGCTCTTGCATCAGACACATTGGGTAGAAATATTGTGAGCATAAGCTCACAAAGGTAGATTTGAGTAGTCAAACTACTCTTCCAGGTTGCAACTAACCTGCAACGTACTCCATCGATGAATCTTATACACACTATTAACTCTTCTTCCTCTTCTTCCAATACCTCATCAAAACTTTGCACTCCTTAACAAAAAATCTACTCACCATAACTCCTTTCTCTCATGGACTTGCATCCACCATGTATCATCCTCCTCCACTAAAAAGACTCTTCATTCTTCTCATTTTCCATGGGTTTTGACCCACCAAAGTCCAACCACCTCCACCAAAATTCCTCACCATCCATATCACCACTTGCAACATCCTCTACCATTTATACACATAATTCTACAATTGCATCTTCTACTTCCATTTTTGCAAATAAATTAGAATCTACATTTACCTCTTTTTTTCTCCATAGTTGCAACATCAACCTTCATTGTGACATCTCCTACATCATCATCAGCTGCAACATCTTTGTCCCCTACTACTATCTTCTCTTCACTATTTAGTTCTTCATTTTCCTTCATCTTATTTTCTTCTTCATTTACATCTGTAGGGGTTGCTCTCACATCTTCCTTCTTCCATCTTGGGATGTAACATTCTTTTCCTCTACTTTTCTTTTCATTGTCCTCATTCTTCTTGTCACTTCTCTTTTCCAATGCATCTAACCAAGCCTAGATCTTCCCTAGTTCTTCATGGACTATCTTTACCATCTCTTCAAAAAAATTATTTTCCACTTCTTTCCAATATCTCTCCCAAAATAGAATTCTCATAGGTCTCCTCAAGACCCATCCTATCTTTGTTTGTTGTAATCTTCCACAACTCACATTCTCTATTTAATCTACAAAGACAAATTCCTTTACGAGTTCCATCTCTTGATTGCTCAAGGCTTCTCTACTAGAAAAAAATCCTCACAAGCTCTCCTCTACCACCTTCTATCCTTTACTCCACTCATCGGTCTTGGAATAGGCTATCTCACATTTGACTCTTTGCCTATGTTCTTAGAACCTTTGGCTATGATACCATTTGATGAAAATGCAATCTCCACTCTTGTCATCCCAGCACACTTAACCACAATTTCACAATTACAATAGGAAATACTCTTAAACACTTGAATTGACAATTACATTTTTCAATCAAGTTTGAATTAAATTTTGATTTACATACAATAAAAGACTAAAGGTGATTCAAATTTATTCATCCATTTTCAAATTTTATTAAATAAAAATTTACAATCTCTATTTCATTTTCTTGTTCCAAACAACTATTGCTGTTGATTTCAATTGAAGTTTAAACTTCCATTATATCCCACAACTATCATAGTTATTTCTACACTCCTATTCCTTCACTATTCAATGCAATTATGATTGTATTTTAAATTTAGATTGCCATATTAAAATGGCACAGCCTCCTTATGATTTTCCCCTTACTAAATTGCAACCTTATTCCTTTAATGCTCCTCAACATCTACGCAGTCCCCTTGACACTTCTCCAATCTCCCACTTAGCCACTCTTCATTCTACAATCTGTATTCATGTTAAAAATTTATATATAACTCTTTGTATCTAGCGTGCCCCATTTGCTACACCCTCTTATTTTCTCTTTCTCATTTTTTTTTCTCAAATTATTTCCATCTTTTCATGAGGCACAATTTCCATGACTTCTTCCCTATGCATTGATTTTCCAGTTTTTAATTAAACCACCATACACATGGCTCAATTCATCCACCTTCCCTTCATCTCAAGATTCAAATTTTCAACACTTATTTTTCAGTGATTGATGCAATCCCTACCATAAGCATCATCTTCAATTTGCAAATCCCAATAACTTCATAAGTGTTGTTGCCTCCTTCTATGTTGTTCCTGGTTGTGAGGTAAAATCTCTTCATATTTATTCTACCTTCTTTTATGAGCTACAACCCCCTCCTCTATCTCATGGCACCTCCTTTCCATCATTTGTGCAGCCTTAACACCTCACAAGATGAATGTAATCTATTGCATTAAATCTAGATTCCCCTCCTTTATGGCACAAATTTCCTCTTTAAAACTATGATGAACATTTTAAATTTCATTAGACTATTTGCAACTCCTTTCCTTTCATTGGTCGTGACCCCTCCTCTTTCATTTTTTTTGCTTACACTTCATTCTATTTTTTTCGATTGTGGTCGTTTGCTCCTCAATTTATTTTATTTTGCATTTTATCTAAATTTGAAACTTTGGTTCACTATCTATGACCCCTCCTATTCCATGATGTCAAAATTTGTACATTCCCTAAAACCATTCAACTTCATCCATCAAAATTGAAGATGTGAATTGAAATATGACATTTTGTCAACTAATGACAATAATGTCACCCAATCGCCTCCAAATCAACCATTGAATCCAAACTAAATTGAACTTTTGGAATCAATCACGATACTCCAATAATTCAACCTTAAACAAAAATTAGACCAAAACAAAAGAAAATCAAACCAAGTTGTTTTTGGGTGATGTAGATGAATTGTTCACCTGGGATAATCCTACATTAGGTTATCTCTTAGAATTGTATAGTTGATTGAACTAACTATTTCATTGGTACAATTGAACCAATTAGTTCATTGGTTCAATCAAATTTATAACAAGAGCTAGCATCTCAAACCTAGATTTAAATAACCTTGTTTCATCTAAAAATGTATGGAACAAAATTATTTGCAATTAGAAATTTAATTGAACTAATTAAATTAAATTTATTTAATTTGATTTCTACTAATTTCTTCTAATATATTTAATAAAATATAATTAATTAGCATATTTTTTAATTCATAAGTAAGTATTTGTATTGATTCCAGAAAAAAGGTTACATCGTCATTTGTTGGACGGACATCCCGACTAATTAATTAGCATATTAAATTAATTAAATTAATTTTTTTATATATCTTTTTAAAACATCTATTTTTTTTTATAAATATTAGAATATAACTAAAGCTTTATTCTGAGATACTTTTTCAAGTGACTTTTATTTATTTGTAGCTTTTAGTTTTATGCAAGAATATGTTAAGGTTACATATCGACTTCAACAAATAAAGAAACAAATTTTGTTGTTTCAACACAATAATAAATGTAGTCAGTGTAAAACTATTATAGAGATTATATAATGATTTTTATTGTATATTTTTTCAGATCTTAATGACTAATTACAATTAGTAATATAATTTTTCAGCTTTCTATTTATAACTTTCATTCTTATAATTGTGTTATTATATATAAAGGGGCTTCCACTATAAAATTTGTGTTATGAGTGTAACTGGCCGGTCCATGTAAGAAGGTATGCTACTATTGTAAAGGTATTCGTAGAATGTAGTTAGCAAGAGTATAGAGGAAGATAACCAATACAGCGTATCAAACAACAAAATGATTGGGGGAGGCGTATGCCATTATACAAATAAAAAAATTCAAGTGGGCAGTCGGTTGTCAGCTATGAGTTTGCATTCCTCATATCTTACGCCAACTTGCCCCAATAATAGAAATCCATCTAGCCCCTTTAAAAAAGCTTAAAAACTTAAAAAAATGAACCGACGTAGCGTACCGCACCACGATTAAGAAAACTTGTCCTCGACTTTTATACGTGGTGCAACCATGAATGGAATATTCTGTTGCAGAATTGCAATGGGTCCCAGTACGCATATCTATACACGCTAACCGGCACTAAAATTCTTGTTTTTTCACCGCGGAATCGGTCGGATTGGATCGACTCGTCGATTTTGTTCGTTGGAAGAGATAGGTGAACAAGATTCCTTTGGAGTTTGGACCACAGAACAAATTTGGAAACAAGGGTGGTTCCTGTATTAAATATTTATAGAAAACTATTGAAATCAAACAAAATCATGAAAGAGGGTTTCTCAAATAAATGTGTTTATTCTTTTAGAGCGAATATGATATGTGCGTGTGATGTACACAGGCCACCAATTATTGGAGCTTTTTTAACTATTTCTCTCAGATGACCGAATGGTTAGACCCTTGGCTTGCTCATCCGTATTTCGTAGTCGGATTTCTATAAATACCCAGCGTTAGAGAGACTTTAACTCAACGATCTTTTAGTGTTAGAAAATTATGATTAATGTTATGGCGTTTACTTCTGTGTTTAAATCCTGTAAGTCCGCTGCCATGGCGCCGACATTTTGGCCTCGTATCTCATCAGAAGGCAGATCTTAGTTACGATCCGTTGAAATGCTGGGCAGCACATGATGAGGTTAACTAATTTTCAATCGTGTTTTGATCGTTGTCAATCTATTTCTTCCCTGTCTTACAGAGGTAAGAGTAGTAAAGTTCCAGTAAATTCCCCTTAAAGGGTGTGGATCTATGGTACTCGAATCTGTAAGTCTGGGAAGCAAAGTGCGATTGAATTTAGCCAGTGTTTGAACTCATCGTAATTAGGATCAGCCTTCTCATGGGATCAGGTATATATATATACAGTCATTGCTCAAACTCCATATTAGGTATATGATTTGGTCAGGCCTCTTTACATTTACTTTTCTCCATTCTTTAAGCTAGCACTTGTATCAATACGAGATGCAATGTTTCTAATCATATAGAGATGTTTAATTATATTTAGTATTACGCCTAATCTATAGGCCAAGAGAGAGCAAGTCAATCACAATTGGAGGTTGAAGCATTATATATATAAAAAAATTAGCTTTCTCAATAATAGAGCTTTTTTAAGAGATTATTTGGTTTTCTAATCTTTAAATTATAGAAAATGCTATTAGAAAGTAACTTAGTTTCTAGCATCTATCTTTCTAGTTATGTGGAAAAATTTCTAATGTCTAGATTATGGTTTCACTTCCTTTTAAACATTTATGTAATGTTGTGAAGCAGTTCTTGAACATAAGCTGACCATCTTATGAGAGGATGGGTGGTTATGAGCCTAAGCATAAACCCTCCTCAAGATTCGTTTGGTAGAGTTTCTATTCATAATTATGACATAGATTTTTGGATTGTGATATTGATAGGTACATCGTTGTAAAGAATCTCATTCAAGATCTCGTTGATGAAGGTATGATTATTGTCATACACACTTGTGTATTTTATATTGTTATATGCACAGATCTCATTCTTTTTTAGCTTATATGCGTTACACAGTAGGGTTCTTTCAGTATAGTTGTACTGATTTAGATATTGCACCAAAGTTCAGTATTACATTCTAAACTGTCAATCAGTAACAGTCATCATTTTAGTCAGTCAATGTCATATGAATACTCAGAGGGTTGTCATTTAATGTGTACGACTCCCCATTTCAATCTGAACTAAGTTGTCTTTCTTGATTTTATGAATCGATTATGTTCTATATCGACATGTTTTTAATTTGGACCGGTTTTCCTTATCAATTGAAATGTTTAGGTATTTTACATTCCAGCTAAAATAGATTACTACTGAAAATAAAGGCTAATATTTTTATTGCAATATCTTAAGAAGATTTATCCTCTGCATATTTCGTAATAAAGAAACATCATAACCTATTAGCTCCTTTATTGCGATCTTCCTCTGAACGTTTTTTCTGAACAGTTTTTCATCCAAAAGTAAAAAGTGGATACTTTCGTGTGGCTACTATAGGATGTGCTGGTACCTAATAGAGATTTATGCGGCAAACAGAGAGGGAGATGTAAGTTTTGAAATTTATTTTGTAGATTTTGTTGATATAGTATGGGTGATTTTTGTTAAACGGTAACTCTTATTTTGTGAAAGTTTTATTTATTTATTTATTTTTTTGAAATGAAGAGTATAAAATTGAAACTTGATAATAATTGATAGATAAATATATATATTAGAGTATTTTACTAGAGTACTATTTACAATGATATGTCAAGCATTCTATTATAGTCATCTATACAATTTTCATTTAACTATCAACATTTGGAATATTAACAAAAGTTAATAGAATTTATTTATTTAACTATACTATTATAAATTATATACATCAATTTGAACAAAGGAAGGAACACAACAAATCCATGTGGAAATATGATGAAGTAGCTCCACCAAATCTCTAAATTTATTTAGAACACACCAAATTATTGCATCAGTAGACATCTTGATTGTCAAACAATATTTATAACAAATCCTAACCTCCATGTACATTGAGAGAACAACTCTCCTTTGAGAATCCACCTTCCTCAAAGAGTGTCCCAAATCCTCCTTTAGTGCTCATGTAATGAGAGAACAACTCTCATTTGGAAGTTCACCCTCCTTTAAGAGTGGAAAAATCCCACCTCTAGTGCAAAAAGGGAGAAAATATCTCCTCTAGTGTACAACAAGAATTAGAAAAATGTAAATATTCTAACTACACCTCTTCTAGTGATTACACTATCAACAAAAACTACTAGCAACTACCAAGGCCCCTTACTCCAAGAAGGGATGTCTATAAATGAGAAGTTGTTTCTAGTGTAGTTGGACATCCATTAATGAAAAGCTAGCTCCATATGGAAAAATTCCTTTAACATTTAATATATTTAGCCTCCTCTATCACCTTGTAAGCCTCTATCCACCATATGCAGCACAAAAATATTTGAAATCCTTATAAGGATAATACAAATATAAAAATTTTGATATGTAAAATGCAGGGTATTATGTTTGATTGATAATACATCTATTTATAAAAATATTACTACATACCCATCTCTACAAGAAAATATCCCACAAGATATGCATTGACACTCATATTTTTTTGGTACATAAAATTATCTAAAGAGTGTTGAGCCGTACAATTCTAAGTTCGAAACAAATTCATTTTCCAATGAAACTAGTTATTCTCTCTTTACAAATTGCTTCAAAAAAAAAAAATTTAATGTGCCTTTCATAGATGTGATTATTAGTGTGAATAATTAATATATCCACTATACTTAAGTGTACTTAGGTTGATGAGGTTACATAACATCTTGTCTAACTGAATGTGCAACCTTTTAAACCTCTAGAGGTTACCAAGTTGTTTGGTAAACCTCATGCACATACCTTTTGAGGTTGGAAGACTTTCCATCTCACCTCAAATATCACTCACCACTTGGCACACAAGGTTGATGACTTGGTCATAGAGGTTGTTGGTTTGCACACTCCAAGTGTTCCTAAGGTTGAAACCTATAGGATACTTGTCTACTCATTTGTGCCATATTATGGGGCACTTGTCAATCCACCTCATAGGTGGATTACATCATCCTTGCCTATATATGCAAGGCTTTATACTCATTATCATTTGGGTTGACTAAATAAAATCTATGCATTGCTCATTGTGCTTGTCTCTTATATCTCCACGATCTCCTAAATTCTAATAGGGTCTAAAGAATACATAAATATTAAAAAAAAAAATTAAAATGATTAGGATTTTAGTTTTTTGACCTATGAAAGAAATGGTTCTAGGAAAATTCATCGCCAATAATTCACCATCAAAAATTCACCGCCAACAATCAACCACAAGAAAATTCACCACCATGACAAATTCACCTCAAGGAAAATTCACCACCAACAATTCACCACAGTAGAAAATTCATCGCATTAACATTTTTAATATATATTTCCAATACTTTGAATTTGTTTTGAAAAAAAGAAAAAAATTCACTACATTAATAATAGAAATAGAGACGTCCATTATTCTTTTGCAAAAAGAATCTCAAA
>VDFB02000007.1:135917289-136102103 GCA_007258455.2 Sequoia sempervirens | reverse complement strand
GGAGAGTCAAATTTGAATTCCATAAGGTTTGCAATCTTTATCTTAAATATATGGCCAAGATCTCCTTTTATATGACACAACTAAATGCTATCAGAGTCTAGAAAGGCTACCCCTGAGATACGATGCCATTAGTTGATGATATGTGAATAACGGCTCTAGGAAAATTCACCACCAGCAATTTATCGTTGGAAAATTCATCGTCAATAATTCATTACAAAAAAATTCACCTCAGAGGAAATTCACCACCAGCAATTCACCGCCGTGGAAAATTCATTGCATTAAAAGTTCGTGATTGGTGGTGATAAATTTTCCTTGAGATGAATTTGTCATGACGGTGAATTGTTGGTAGTGAATTTTCCGACGGTGAATTTGCCTGATGCTGTGAATAACATCATATTTTCATATGTTCGTTGGACTGCAAACTTCCTCACCATTTGTATGCTTTCCAAGTGGATGGCCTTTCATGAAAATTGCTTTAATCCTTTGTCTTTATGTGTCACATTAAAAAATTGATATTTATGGTGAAATCCAGGGCTATGAGAATTGGTGAGGATGTGAGAGTCTCCTAGAGTTTTGGAATGCTCGAGTTGTCACTTTAGGCCTTTCAAATGTTTTCTTCAACAAGGCTATCATTAATGCTGCATGCTGTAGTCTAGGCATAATTTCAGACAAAACGCCATAGTATCATGTTATTGTTTATGCACATGACTTTTAGTGGCTGTCATGAGTTATGGATTGTCACTTTATGCACATCTCTTCTTAGGGATGCTACTATAACCAGAACAAAGATTTCAACTTGAAGAAAACTGCACTATTCGAACTATTTAAGAGCTTTCTAATGACAATAAACTGGAAAATTATCTTTGATTACTACATTGTTTATCTCTTTATTGCTTGCACAGATTCTTCAAGAATCATCTTTTTTAACCATTACAATCGGGGATAATTTAATAAGGTAAATGATGATAGCATCGAACATATTTATGACCAGGACTTCATTTTCATTTTAACTGGGTAAAGCATTGCGAATACAAATTTCATATTAAGTTTTAATCACAACTGCAAAAACGAACATATCATAGAGTGCTTTGTACATTATAATTATATGTACAGCTCTATATCCACCAAAAAAAAAACATTAACATTTAAAACTAGAAATTCACTCCTATAAGTATAATGTAGATGCAAATTTAGTACAAGTAGAGTGGATTTGATCTTGAGAGAAATTCTTTGAAATGGGCGACCTCCCCATAATGTCACAATCCTTTGAAAGGACAAACAGAAATGGAACTGTTACAGAAATCAGCAATCCCCACACAAGAATGGGAATGAATTGGCTTCACATATTGAGGAAGGATATATCAAGTTGATACTAATAGATGCACAGTTCCAAAAATTGATTGGGAAAATTGACTATGCAATTGAGGAGTTTGCCAGACAATGTGAAGAGGTTGTATAAAGGTGCCCTTAAACTCGAAAGTGAGCTTGTTGCCGCTTCCATATATTTATGGAGAACACATTGTTTTCTTCCACAAGTAGTTGTTAAACACAGTCTGGGGTAAAGTGGAAACATTGAAGCACAACCTGTTGCAATTTTATTTGAGCTTTCTATTCATAATGCTGATTTCCCTCCGGAGTTTCTTTTCTGTCTACCAAAGGTTCCATGGACAATACCTACACAGGAGTTCCAAGTTAGAAAAGACTTGAGAAATATTTGTAAATTCCTAGTTGATTCCCCCAATTTAAGGGATATTAAGGATGCAATGTCAATTGAAGAAATTGACAATGTTATGAGAGTCAAAGTTCTGGATCACTGGGTTAGGGTAAACAATGATTCCATCGTGATGCCAGCTTGTCATATCAACATGCACAGGAGATTATAGAAGGCACATTTCATTGCCATCAAACAAATAGCAGTGGTGACTGTGAAACTTGATTGGCAGGATATTATTTCAAATATACAAAGCTGCATAGAATTACAAATTAGAGGGAAAGCAGGTTTTAAAAGGAGCTTTGAGGTTAATTAACCATGAGCTTGAATTTTCTTTTAGATGTAAACAGACAGATCTGCTACCATGTTCATGTAATTTAGAAAAATGAAATGGGAACTTTCTAGTAATATTTTCCATCAAATGAAAGAGACCACTCAACAATTGTTCCAACAGCAAATCCTAGTCCTAGGTGGCACATTTACATGTGGCATGGAAAGATGAACAGATGTTGATTGCTATCCTTAAAATTTAAAAAATGATAGAAATATTGGTGCTAGAAAAGTCATGCTATTGGGGCCAAAGAATATTATGCTAATGTGAAATTCTCCTACTAATCAATACCGAACAGGCAGAATAATAATGTGGTTCAACAGTTCCAATTTTCAAAAAGGATGATCGATCTATACCATCTCTAGCTAGATTACCAAAATATTAGAAATGGACTGTATATTTAAGTTTTCAACTCCAAGGAATTTTTTTAAAGGAATATATAAGAATTGGTTTGATTAAGACAAACAAGGATTTTGAAAGGGTTTAGATTCTTGTACAGACAGGAGGATAAAGCATTAAAGCTCATCAAAACTACAAAGAACAATCATGATAAACCAGCAGAAAAACAGAAAGAGCACAACTTAAAACTGATATTATAGATATATATTATGTTTTGAAAATATTCTGAATGTTAGAAAAAAAATGGCATTCCATTACTTCGAAGATATTTTTATAAATGAAGGTGTGTGTTTGTTAGTCCTTGCCAATGGTGCTTTGCGAATTTGGTCTATTGCTATACGGATCATACTCATCACTTCAGTTATGCACCTAGCATAACAAGGAAGTCATTTCCTTGAAATGAAAAGGAAATTAAGGCTATATCACTAAAATAAATCTCAATTCTAATACAGGATGGGAAAGAAGAAACCAAAGGATTTGATAGCCCTAAGTACAGAAATCCAGACTCAAGTAATGGCTGATTTATCATATTTATGGTCTAGGCTAGTTCGGCAAAACTTTGACAATTTTTTTTTCTCTTGATGGCTGCAACAACATGTAGTGAGGTCCGCCATTAGTAACGCCCATGCCAAACATGTGTTAGAACAAAACAAAAAAGTGTCAAAATGAGTAGGGAGAAAAACTTGAAGCTTGAACATCCTCTCAATTACAGAAAGGTGTCTTTAGATAAGCTGTTGTCTTTAATTAAGCATCAGAACCTTTGATATCTAGTGCAGACTGTTTCTCAAGTTCTATCTAGTGATCCTTAAGGATAAATATCAAATTTTGTATTTTGGCCTTTGACAGTTCAAGGCTATTACTAAGTGCTTGCTAAATGATTGTTCATAGTCTAGTAATGTATTGATCTAATTTTGTGCTTGGTTATAGGCAACCTTAATTTATGAACATATAATGCAGAAATAGTCGAATTTTGTTCTTGGCTATAGGGAGCCTTCATTTATGAACTTAGATTGGAGAAATAAAAGATGAATGATCTATATGGGGATCAAGTTTCAATATATAATATATTTGTATTATTACTCTTAAATTATTTGGTTATTGTGAAGTTGATTATACTAGAGATTAAATTTATGGGAAACTTATTTTTGGCTATGCCTTTATTTTTTATGTAGATTCTATTATTTAGAATAGAAACAAACAAACAATTGTTGTTATCTCATTTAAAAGTATTGAAAAAAGTACAATAAAGGTAACATTGTTGTCTAGAAGATTATGAGAGTTGTATGTGGATACTACTATAAGTATTACATTGTAATATGATAACAAATGTTGTATATCTTTGGGTTTAAGGTCCTTGCCAAAACCTGGTTGTATTGGGTTGTTGGTCCCGTCAAAACCAATGGGTTCAAGATCCATGTAGTTTCTTGGCTCTGTGTTGGATAGTTGATTTTGGTTGTTGGTTTGTCTTTGTTTTGCTACTGGGCTTTATTGTATTCTCATTAGGCAGCTTGTCCACCCTTGTTTGGGTTTTAGGTCCCTTCAAAACCTGATGGATTTGGGTCCATTCAAAACTTGATGGTTTCGGGTCCATTCAAAACTTGTTGTAAATGGTTTCAGGTCCATTCAAAACCTATTTCTCCTCTAATAAAAAAAAATGTTGTATATCTCTTGCTAGAAATTTATTCATCATCAAAGATAAAATAATATTCAATTCTAAGTGCATTTTATCTCTAAAAATGTTCTCAATAGAAAGATAAATCTTCAATTCTACTAGATTGATTATTGGGTGGAAAATTTACAAACAAATAAAGAGCTAAGATTTTTCTAGGAATTTTGTATAACACCAAAGAACAAAGTATATTGAAGTTCATGATCATTTCATTTGAAAAAGAAAAGTCAATGGTGAAATTACTCTTTGACTTTGTTAAACTAATGATCAAGTGGTACAGATATATTATGATCATGGAGACCTAGGCTTAAATCCTAGCAACCAAAAAATAAAACCTCTATGCAATGCCTCTATTAAAATGTTTGGTCTTAAGGAGTTTACATTGAGGGGGAGTGCTCATGACAATGACACATCCTAGTTACTATCTTTGTATTTAAGACCCAAGGGCACTTGTAAGGCCTATGGATATTATATGTAAGAACTATATGCATTGTCAAGATCTACAAGAATTTTACATGCATTATATGCAAGAACTATGAGCATTACATAGGTCTTCATTTGGATTCCTTCTTCCATTTATAAAATAATTATATGTAAGTGTTGAATAGTTTGGATAACTAAGAGGGGGGTTGAATGATAGTTATTATAAAACAATTTTCTTGACTTTAATCAATCTAGAGCAAACTTAAATCAATTAGATAATAATCTAACAGATATGAACATGAAAGTACATAACAACACCATGCACAATGAACAACGAAATTTACATGGAAACCTAAGAAGGGAAAAACCATGAAGAATGTTAATTCTCAATTATAGAACATCGGTTAAGGTGACACCGATTAAGGTGATTTTTAAAAGGGCTCACTGCCAAAATGTTCACTGCAGGTAAGTCTCACTACCAAAAGAGAAAGGCTCACTGACAGTGGGCTCACTGCCCGATTAATACAAAAAAATATAATTACAAAATGAACTGATGAAGCTACATCTACATATGCATGTAGTCAATTCCAGAGCACAATATCTATCTGCAACAGATCTGGTCAAGAATCTTCTACCCACCTTCCTTACAAGACCTCTGCAATATAGATTACTTCTTCCTATCACTTGCTTTCCTCTTCCTTCTTTGTTTCTTATCGCATAATCCTTCACACCCTTTTCTTTTTTCGCACAAGCCACACTTCTTGTCTTGAACCAAAGAGATGTTCTCTATATATATATATATGTGTGTATGTATGTATTCCCATAGAACAAAATAAGTTGCCCTAGAAAAACATGTTGGCTTGAAGAACAACCTTGAAATATTCAATAAGGCTTGGCATGCTAGCACTGGACCCAAAGGATAGGTCACACATAAAGATCTCCTTACCACGTTACCATGAGACCCATAAATAGGTCATAGAATAATTACCAAAAGATAGAAAAATTTGAATTACATGAAATATATTTCAAAGCCAATGGGAATGCCACAACCAAGACCAAATCTTGATTCTCATCAATTTTAGTACCAACCTAAGAAACACAATTAGACATACCAAAACTTGTAACATTCTACATGAATGTCCGGATAGCAAGGATACCCAAAATAAGCTTTGAGAACAACAACCAATATCAAAAGATTAGTCTTCATTATTTTGTATTAACTGTCTTCCACAAATGTCCTAGAAAGAAGTACTTTGATATCTGGATCAAGGATAACATCCACACTATGCAACATCATAGCACTCGATAAGATAGATAAATTGTGTATATCATCTAGAGCACAACCTTCTGAATCCTAGGTTTTGACATTAATGACAACAATGCTAAATCATCTCAACAAGTTCTCAACAATCTCCCCCTTTGGCATTGATGGCGAAACAACAAAAAATCAAAAACATAAAAAATTGCAAAAAAAATTCCAAAACTCCAAGCACTCCCCCTTTGTCAAGAAAATCATTTTATCTTCATTTTTCTCCCCCTTTTTTCCATCAAAGGAAAAGGGCCAAATAAGAACATTCAGTAGATCAAGTAAAAATAACACTTTTCACATGAAAAATTTTCTTGTACCTTTCTCTCACAATTGGAAGAATCCTCTTCCAAGCTTGCACTGTAGAAACCATTCTAGCACACATACAGTCCAGTAGAGGCAATAACTTAAATGAAGATGACTAGTCCAGAGACAGACACTGTAATTCACAATCCTCTGCATTAGAAAGTATCCCAGAGAGATGATCCAACCGGACCTCAACAATTTCCTTGACGAACCAGAAAGTTCTGACCAAATCTTCCCTCTGTCTCTGAATAGAAAATAACTCAGCTTGCAACTCTCCAACTCTCATCCTTTTTTCCCATGTTTATCTTTGAAGAATTCAAAATACTTTCCAATACCATTCAATTTAGATTCAATGGCTTCAATTCTACTTCTAAAATTATCAATAGCAATAGGCCACTAAAGACAATACTTGTAGATGTCAGCCATTTCCTTAATGCATTCTCTTGTCCTACCAATGTGTTTGGATTTTTTTTTTTTGGATTTGACACACCTTCTCTCAATCATAGCTTGGATCTTATGAACTTCAAATCCTTCTCACAACAACCTTTCTTTGGAAACTTCTACCAGATCATCCAATAACAATTCAGAAACAACTGAAACATTAATACCCTTTTTGAGTAGATAATCTACAAAAGAATCTTCAATTCTAGGCCTGCTGTCCTGAGAGCAAGCATACCACATTTAACCAATATTTTTCATATCACCTTTATCCAACACTGAATGATTTTTTTTTGGATCAAAAGAGTTAAATCTAGGTAGAGACTCTTCTTCCTTCTCCTTCTCTTTTGAGATAGTGATGACATCTTTTGTGTTAACTTTCCTCCTTTTAGGTTTCAGAGGGGAACCGCTAATGCCAACCTCTAAATCCTTCTTACTCGAGGAGGAGCCCTCCTCAAACTAACTGATATGCATAGCAATAGACACTATCATATCGGAGCACAAATCCATCTGCAAGGATGAGAAATAGACTTTGCATGCACTTGCTTTATCTTGCATACATTCCAAATATATGTAAATTTGCTTTCCGATAGGGATGTTGATCTTCTACTTAACATTATCCTTTGATGGTAGTGAACTCAAAAAGTAGAATACTAAACATATGACCAAAGACTCAAACCAGAAGGGATAAATATCAACCAAAGACATTCTGACATTCTCAATTAAGTTTTCCATGATTAGGCTACACAGGTCAAACTGTTTATTTTCCTTCACCATATTATATGCAAGATAAACTGCAATAGCCGATGTAGAACCTTCACGGTTTCGGAAATAGATTTTGTAAGTGATATCATAAGCAACATACCTTATTGTAGGATCAACAATGTTATTTATTAGTAGAGCTCAGGGATCTTTTCGATACTAGTATGTTCCTCCACATCTTTGTATTTCATTGTTTTCTTCCTAGGGAGGTCACCAACTTTGCACAATCTAGTAATAGTTTCAATAGCTTCCTTAGTGATCGGATAGGGTTTGTCCAAAACAATGATGCCATCCTTGAATTGAATCAATAGGAACAAGATAGACTCTTTGTCAATAATCTAGGGAAATTCTCCCCACAGATTCACACCCATGGCACTTACATTCTGCAATTCATCAATCTTCAACCCTAGTTCCATTTCCTTCATCTTTCGATGATCAAACTCATCCAACTCTACTCCCTTCAATCTTAGTGGGATACCTTCACTAGATTCACTATTAACCAACACATATTTCATCATCGCACTTAGCTTCTTCAATCATTTTATCACTCAACGAGACCTCTTCTTCTTTGCAAACTATGAGAAATGATTTAAAACTCCATCTTTTATCTTTAATTGCTCATGATGATTTCGTTGCCAAAGATGCACATTGATGATGCTAGCAACTGTACTTCACCTTTCAATCAGCCAGATTAAGCTTCATCATACATCATCAACCGGATCAAACTTATTCATGTTGAAAACACATTAATATTACTTTGGAGAGGGGGAACAGTTAAGATATGCATTGCAAAACTCCCCCTGAGCCAAGGTAGTTTGGATCAGATTCTGGTAGGGCTTGTATTGAGATTTGATGCCACAAAAGAATTCTCCACACTCATTTCCTTTTTCTTCCAAATCATGACAGTCTCCTTCTTATATTCATCTGATTCTACAACCTTCTTATTTTCAAGATTTTCTGGAGCAACATATCTGCATGTGTTAGCATAATGTTTGGGTTGAGTGGACTTATCGCATCTTTTTCCCGACTTAACTGAGTTAACCCTAGATCTGCACTGATTAGCTTTGTGACCATAGCCATGGCATAAATAGCAATAACATTGAAAGAGATTATTCATTCCATTCCTTCTAGTTGGATTAGATAATTCACTTATGTAGTGACTTTCTTTGTGACCAAACTTGTGACAGTTAAAGAATTTAGTATTTGGTTCCTTCTTGCTTCTACACTCTACAACCTTATATCCAAAAATTTTGCATAGAAAACAATATCTATTAAATGATAAGTGCCTTTGAGCATTTGGCTGCTTGACTAGAGGTCTTTTTTTAGGTGTTCTAGAGTTATGAACCTTGCTTGTTACAACAGATCTCGCTTCAGCTTCAACTACTTTGTCTTTAGTGTTTAATCTTTCACTTGAGAAGCCAAGTACTCCCTTATCCTTGTGACATTTCTATAGGGACAAGAGTTGATCTAGAATTATGCTACTTTCACATATGGGTATGTGTAGGATCATCAAGGAAAAAAAGGCCCTTAAGTAGCAAAAAATTTAGAAAAGTCAGAATTAGGTAACTTGATGTAAAAATTTGAATAAATTATCTATATTATTTCAAAAATATGTAAGAATATAATTTGTAGAAAATTGAATGTAGTTTCTAAACTACTAGGTTTTTTTTTAAATCTATTTGGTGAAAATTTGAAATTTCAATGCAATAGTACTTAAATTTCAGGGAGAAAATAAGAAGTAGGTGTTAACCACTTAACCACAATAAAATGATAATATTTTTTTAAGATTTTAGATATAAGTAGAGACTTATCCCATGTGATGCATATTTTTTGTAATTTTTTCCAAGTAAATAATTAATTATTTTTTATTAACTTTTAAAAATATAAAACTTGTATGTCGACCACCTTAACTTTCAAAACATTATTTTATATTATGTGGTGATGCATTTAAAAAATGTGATACCATTTGAAAGCTATAGATGTTTTAACTTATCAATCAGACTTTAGTCAGAATTCAAATAGAAAATGAATAATAATTATTTATTAAATTCAAAGTAAAGCATAATTTGTATTGTTGGTAAGCTGAGAATCTCCTTTAAAAACCCTTTTTGTTTCATCAATTTTGGGTAAAAAAAAGTTGCCAGCCACATACCCTACACATACCCATCATATCACCACTTTTTGGCCCATCATGATTTTGCACATACCCATACTCTTGCTTCTGATTCCAACCTTCTTAACTCTTGATCTAACTTCTCATTTTCTTCTAATTTTTGTTTGATATTTTCTTCAATCTTCTTGCATTCATCCATTTTCTGTTTGATGGTATCTTTGAGATTTTCTTCAGTATTATTGCATTTATCCAAACGTAACTTTAAATGCACAATACATTCCTTTGAATCCTTCAATTCCTAGCTAACTTCTTTGTGTCTTGCTTTGAATTTCTAGATTTTCTCCCTTAGCTTTGAGATACAAGCATTTGCCTCCTTGAGGTTTTCTTTCAATTCTTCATTTTTCAGATTTTGTACTTTCCATATCATCTAACATTATCTTCAGTTCTTCTTCAAAGAAATAATCTTCTGACATTTGTTCAAACTTCCAATATCTCCCTCAAGCAGTTAATCTTTATCTATAAGGGACTAAGCTCCGATACCAATTGTTGAACACTCCAAATAATTGAGAGGGTGGGGTGAATCAGTTATTATAAAACAATTTCCTTGACTTTAATCAATCTAGAGCAAACTTAAATCAATTAGATAATAATCTAATAGATATGATCATGAAAGTACATAACAAAATAATGCACAATGAACACCAAAATTTATGTGGAAACCCAAGTAGGGAAAAACCATGGAGAATGCCAATTCTCAATTATAGAACACCGGTTAAGGTGACAATGGTTAACATGATTTTTACAAGGGCTCATTGCCAAAATGCTCACTACAGGTAAGACTCACTGTCGGTGGGCTCACTACCCGGCTATTACAGCCAAAGATAAAAAGGCTCACTACTAAAAGAGAAAGGCTCATTGCTAATGAGCTCACTACCTGATTAATACAAAAACATTTGATTAAAAAATGAACTCATGAAGCTGCATCTACATATGCATGAAGCCAGTTTTGATTAAGAGCATAATATTTGTTTGCAACAGATCCAGTCAAGAATCTTTTTCCCACCTTCCTCACACAACCTCTGCAATATAGATTACTTCTTCCTGTCACTTGCTTTCTGCTTCCTTCTCTATTTCTTATCGCATAATCATTCACACCCTTTTATTTGTTCACACACCCCACACTTCTTGTCTTGAACCAAAGAGATATTCTATATATATATGCATGCCTGTAGAACAAAATATGTCAGCCTGGCAAAAGATGTCGGCTTGAAGAACAACCTTGAAATATTTAATAAGGCTTGGCATGCTAGCATTGGACCCAAAGGATAGGTCACACATAAATATCTCCTTACCACATTACCATGGGACCCATAAATAGGTCATAGCATAATTACCAAAAGATGGCAAACTTTGAATTACATGAACTATATTCCGGAGTTGATGGAAATGCCACAACCAAGACCAAATCTTAATTCTCATCAATTTTAGTACCACTGGAAAAACACAATGAGATATACCAAAACTTGTAACAGGCTACATGAATTTTCGGATAGCAAGGATACCTGGAATAAGCTTTGAGCACAATAGCCAAAATCAAAATATTAGTCTTCATTATTCTACATTAACTGTCTTCCTCAAATTTCCCAAAAAGAAGTACTATCATATACGGATCAAGGATAACATCCACACTACGTGCAACATCATAACACTCAATAGGATAGATCAATTTTTTATATCATTCAAAGCACAACCTTCCAGATCCCAGGTTTTCACATCAATGAGAACAATGCTAAATCATCTCAACAATTTCTCAACAGTGAGGTCTAAATGTATTGTATGACAAAACTAGAGGTATTACTATTGTAACAAGAAACTAGGGGGCTATTTTATGGAGGCTTAGCTCCAATGAAAAAATCTAAGACCTCTTCTATTGCATCAATTTAAGGAAACTAGGATCTAAATTATGATAAGAATTTTATCATGTAGCCCAAATATATGATCTTCATTTTGGTATATATTGTATCCTCGTGGCATACTTCTCAAATAAGTCATGCATAATTTGAGGAGCTTCAACATTAATAAAAATGTAAATTTAAAGCTTGAAACCCCTATAAACATTATTGGGAGGTGTTAAAGTATAATATTTATTAGAATATCACATCTATTATAAGTGGTTATAAATAACATTTATAAGACACTAACTTATAAGTTTTTTCCTTATAAATAATAATATGATAATAGCTTAAGGAAAAATTTATAATGTTTAGATTTATAATTAATTTAATAAGGTAAAAGGTTATGACCTAAACACAAACTTGTTGGGATACCTTAACTATAGACAATCATATTCAAAAAATTATGAGTATGTCACATATGCATTATTCTATATTTGAGAGGAAAAATTGAATAAGAGGTATATTTATGAATTCATTGTTTATGCATGTAAGGCCATTGTGGGAAGGGGGTTATTATGATAGTATAAAAACTGGGTTCTTGATATTTTTTTTATATACAAAAACTATTGTAAGTTTCCTTAATAATGAAAGACATTTTTGTGGAGTATTTTCCTTGTAAGGATTTTTATAATATATTCATAAATACACTATGTAATATTTAATCATTGTAATTTTTTCAATTATTATTTAGTTTATTTTCTATTTTTATGTCAATGTTAGTTTCCTAAGATTTTAATTTTTTACAAGTACACAATGGTTTGCTATATTCTATGCTAAATTTTTGTGGTATAAAATTTGCATAATTACTCTAGCCCAACCAAAATAACTCCCATATTGTAATTTCATAACATTCTCTTACACATCATAAAAAAAAAACCCTACATATTCTTACACACTTCCAAAAAGATTTGACAAATGATAAATATTGTAGTGTAAAAGTGGACACCCTCTTCTCCATATGAGAATAAAATAGTAAATCAATATGAATGTTAGGATTCAAGGTTGGCCCATCTTTCCCAACACTCTTTGAACTATATAATACCTTGCAAAGAGTAAGAAAAATCCAATACTAAAATCTAAGTATTTAAGGTTGTGATACTTAGATACTTGCTACACCACCTGAACTTCTCTATACTCACTAGCTTCATCAATGCATCTAAATTTTTTTAAACCATCAAATTTCTCTAACATTACCCTCCCATCCTCTATCATTTCATGAATAAAATTTTACTAGCATATATGTGCATGATAATCACATGACAGGATGGGTTCTTTGTTAGGAATATGGTGATTTGAACGTTACAAAGAGTGTTAATAGATCTCTCACTTAGCCCAACATCAAAACATAATATCTTAATCAAAATGACCTTCTTCTATGTAACACCCCACCAGGGAACCTAGAGAACAACGCAAAAAGTGACAAAATAACCGAACAATTTTTTTTTTAAAACATTCAATTGCAACATAAGTACAAAAGAAATATAAACACATATATTCTTAGGGTTTCGTGACAATGCTACTTTAACAAAAACAAGTAATAACATCACATCATTAACCATTGACATACAACATAAGGATAATATATATCAATAATGAAAGAGCCATTATATATACACATTGTAATCAAGTACACATATATACACAGTACATCAAGTGAGATTATGATAAATATCAAATCAATATAATATCATTACTAAAGTTCTCTCGTAACATCAAGAGAATATACAATATAGATAAAGAACATATCACATTTGTCAGCCTCATTCATGAGTACGCTCAACGTCCAACTTCATGAACAATGTAGAATCAAGAACTTGTCACACGAACAATATTATCCAAGTACAACATCTGAAAGGGGACCCAATGGAGGATATTGCACATTTTCCTCCCAACCACGTGGTACCTGAAGGTCCACTCCCTCCGTGATAGGAGATAATGTCAGGTCCACAAAGACAATCAAACATACAAGAGAATAGAATATAACATCACATGGTTGACAATCACATAATGACATGACAGTATCCAAATCACATGATCACTAACAAGCTCCTAGAGGCAACAACCAAGCCAAAGGTGACTCTACACAAGAGACCACAAAGCATGTATAAGGATAAGAGTGTCATCACACATTTTTTCTAGGTTACCCTGGTGGATCTTCCTAGATTACCGACCCTCATCTTGAGTTACCCTGGCAATCTCTACCAATTCCCAACCCCTAAACAAAATCATGTGGAATCGAAACACTTTTTGAGAGGACAAAGTGAATGACTATGCCATTCCAGGCCATCTCAACCTACCCTTAATCTATGCAAGCACTAAGGTGATAGGTGAGGCATACTAATTATCTGATTTAATGTTGAACACTACCCAACCCCTAGTACACTTAATTAGGTTTTCACTAGATTACAAACTTATGATAGGTTACCCTGGTTACCTCTTAGGGTTCTGAACCCTATCGAAAGCCACTCTTCCTATATGATTAACTTCACTAACTGACAACAACATGGATAACCATCATGCACGAAAAATAAACCATGAAAAGTACCTTTTATAACAAGGCGATTCCATACAACATTTCAAATATTTCAATAAGATATTACATCATGCATGGCTAAATCCAAAGTCAAGTCATGTAAGGAATGATGATAAGCAAGCATTAAATTCCCTTTAAAGCAAATTTTAACCCTAGCATCTGGAAGTTACAAAAGCATACTAACACCAAAAGTGTCCTTTAAAATCCCATAGACAAATACAAATAAAGTTTTCCACATAATAATCTTTCAACACATTGTGAATACAAAGTTAAATAAAGATATTACTTGATAAAAATAAATATCTTTTAAGGAATTTCAACTTCTAATAAATAAATATCCACAAATTCTTTCTTTAATTTTGAATCAATAATAAAAGATTAGTTCAGAACAATAATCTATTGATTCACATATTTAATGTAATTAAAATCATTCAAATTTCACATAAACTTTTATATTACATGTAAATGTTTATTTGTTCTAAAAGAAATTAACTCAAATTTACATTCTTTTAAAACTAAATAAATTAAATTTATTAACTCAAATTTACATTCTTTTAAAACTAAATAAATTAAATTTACTTTAAATGTGTTTAGAAAGTACTCGGATACAAATATATTCAACAGATTTACACACTCTATTTTCTACATTTATCATGGCTTAATTATTATGCATGCATTTCAACTCTAAAATGAACTCTCAGTTGCATGCAAAGTAATATTGATTTTATCAAGAAGATTTTCACGCAACAAGAATAAGCTATTTGATCTGCAACTCTTAACTCCCTAGTTCATACACATAAAGAAACGTCCTAACATTGACAGGAAGCAATCAAAATTTAATAAAAAGGATAACCAGATACAACTTGTCTCAGGTTCGATTGCATGTTGTTAAGAGGATTTCTTTCACTGCTAGGAAAAATGTATTTTAAATGCCTATAATATTCAATGTAAATTGCTAAAAGTTGCTAACTACATAAATCTTGGGTGTAACCTCTGTATCTTCTTAGGCATGCCACTGGTGGTGTTAAATTTTGAAGTCGATAGAACATAGATTAATTTCTTGTTTGTTGGCCATGGCATATGTCATTCATTTAAAATTGGAATATATATGTGTATTTTGAAGTTTCAATTAAGACTATCTTTAATATGGAAGCCTACACCATACTTAAGAAATCTAAGTTTTGGAGAGAGAGAGAGAGGGCAGTGGGGTGTAATTTACTATTGTCGCCCAGGTTTCATTATAATATCAATAAAATTTCTCTAAACAGATAGAAACTCCAAATTTTTTTTTAGAGAGTGCGTACAGAAAAGTAGTAAAAAGGTCTCTGGTCGAATAGCTTCCAAGAAGTCAAAATTTCATAAAGATAAATCACTGATGGAGTTGTTTTTAAAGGAAGATTGAGATAAAATGCTATTTACAAGCTGCAATCTATGAAGGACAAACTGGCGCTATCTGTCTCTTTATAGATTTTATCTAATTTGTATGCATATGTGAGTAGGTTTTGTTCAACAAGCAATCTAAAATCTTAATTTCAAAACCTCTTACAACATGATGAATGATGCAGAAATTTCATCTCCCATTCGAAGAATAACAATAGCTTATGAAAAACAAAATAATCATATAATAAATTGTTGAATACAACCATAATTCACTGAATTTTTTCCTTATCTTTGTTTTGCTCCATTTTTTTTTGTAAAATTTGAAAACTCATTCTAATTGTTTCTTTGTTGCATGTGTAGGTTTAACTAAGTTAATCTTTCCCACAGACAACTTAAACATTTTTCCAAAGAAAACTAATTTCAAACATAACATTCAGAAACTACCATTCAAGAATATGCAAAACAAAAGAAGAAAACCTGGTTTAAATCCTCAAATCCAATGAAGTTTGAAGCAAGAACCAAAAAATATACAAATATTTATTCTCCCAAAACACAAATCCTTCAAATCCACTATCCCTAAAACTTTTCAATCAAGTAAGTACAAAGAAGAAGCTTTCTCCAAAAACTGTCATGAAAGTTTTCTTCTTAGTGATTCAAAATCAATTGTCGTGAATGATATTGCACAACTAAAATATTTTAATGCATTTTCAATTAACTCAAAGTCACAAAACTTAACTGAAAATCAACATGCAAATTAAATTGATCAATCACTTCTAACTTAAACAATACTCAAAATCATAATTTCTAACTTTGAGTCCAAATTTTAGATATTTTGCACAATCTATTGAAAACAACTCTTTTAAAAATATCTTTTTAATAACATTCAAGTTGCACAATCAATAAAAATAAAATTACATTTAATTAGCATTCTATTTAATAATTTAATTTTATCAAATATTTCAAACATTAAATCAAACCTTTATCATTTTAATCTACTATAGCCATTAAAGCCAAATACTCATAAATTCAACCATTTAACTAATTAAAACAATTCAATTTCCAGCATGATGAAACTAAAAATGACACGACGGAATGAATGACAAACATAAACAGGTAACAAACGGCTACTCATTCTATCAAAAATGATGGCTAAGAGTGAGGACCTGACACTATCTCCAAAACATGTTTCCATTGGGTCATAGCATGCTCAAACCTGAAAAATAGGTGGAGTTGATGCCCAGTACCTGCATGCTGCATAAAACAACACTTTCAAACATATCTGCATAAATCAACAAACACACCGTGAAAGAGAATCGTAACATAGCAGGGTACTCACAAGTGAGTAATGCTACACTATCTCCTTCACCAAGACTAACCTACAATACTACATCAGATACTTCATCATAAACAAACTAATGCTCTGAAATAGCATAAAACCATACATACATAATGTATATCATAATGTTGGCACACAATCAAAGTCATATGATCAACAATGTATCATCAACACAGTTTAAAAACCAACATAATGTCAGAGTCATAACTGAAAATAAAACAACATAGTATCAAAAGCAACTAAATCAACTATCAACCAAATTGAAACAACAGAAACAAAGTGTCGCAACTGGAGGGAAACTACATTATAGGAATGAGTAGTTTCCATGTGCTCAACATTCATATTGGATAAAGTGAGCACAAGCTACTACTTGTACTCATTCAACTAATTGCATAATAATTAAAATGAAAAAGTATCCATTGGTGAAATTTTTTGTTGTCAAGATTACCTATCCAATTTGAATGAAAATATCCAGAAAATTCAATTGAGTACTAGTCCTTCATAAATTCAACATGATAATAAATAGAGTATTAAAAATTATCCCACAAATACATTAAGGCTCTCTTTAGTAATCCCAAATATTTTGTCCATGATTAGTCATAAAATGACTCAAGGCTCTAATTTCTCGGGTAATATTCGGTCTAGTTAAAATCATAGTATACATCCAACTCCAAAATACATCGACGTGATGAATATAATCCATATCCTCTATCTCTATATGCAGGTGATCCCACAATACTGGTTTACAATTTTTTGCCAAACTAGACATTGAACTGAGTTTTTTTTAACTAAATCTTCACTTTCAAGCATCTATAGCAGCTAAATTGTGAGGAATTTGAAGATGATGCAAACTAGTGATTTTTGACATTTTGTTTGTAGATTCTAAATATGTTTTTTTCAAAAAAATTGGAATCAGATTGCACTTCTTTTTCCATCTCCTTCGAAAACAAGTTTTTAACAATAAACACCATTTTTAAAGAGTGGCATCACTGGCTAACACAACTTTTTTTCTATGAAGGATAAAATTCTACTTTTTTTCAAATTAAGATTCATAACTACGATATTTAGTGCATGGAATTGGTTTCATAGTATTTCATTGATTATTTTTTTCTTAATTAAGTTTCAAAGTCAAACCTTTTACATTTTAGACATGATTCACTGGCTAAAGCATAATTTTTTTTGTATGCATCGAAAATCATTTTTTTTTGTTGGATCAAGGACATCAATATCTATTGCACTGATATTTTTCAAATTTTTTTTGATAATCTGCTATTTTTTCAACATGTGCAAAACAAAGAGCTTTATTTTTCGTGAAAAACCTATCTTTAATCAAACTTAAAAGTAAAATACATAATAAAACCTAAACATATTAAAACTATATTTGATGGATAGCTCGTTATGAGGACTACCATCATCTAGTTGGGTTTGTGAAGTATCCTCCATTTTCATCCTCAACCCAAGCTTTGAAGGGAAAAGTTTTGCACAATTTGGTGTAAGAGGGGGAGAAGAGGGAAAAAATGAAGGTTCAAATGGACCCAGGTTCGAGCGAACCCCCCTTGGAGGTTCACTAGAACCAGGGTTCGAATGGACCCTGTTTTGAGCGAACCCCCCCTTTTATTAATTTTTCCATTGTCTTCGTTATTAAAAAAATGCCAAAAATTTGGTCCCATCATTTAATAGGGTTCTCTCGAACTAGGGTCCATTCGAACCCCTTTTGGGTCCATTCAAACACCCTAGTTCGTGCGAACCCCTAAAAATTAAAAAAAAACTTCATAGGAGCATTTTTGCAAATTTCCTTCCTCACTGGAATTGTAAACCAGTATTGTGGGATCACCCATGCATCATAGGATATTTCTCAACTAAAATTTAAATTTTACTAGAAATATGAACACTTAATATTTAATTACCTTCCATGCTAAATCACTAAGTTGAAAATTTCACATACTTACTCTAATCCATCCCAAGTTTACTATTAATCTACTATTCTAATCACCGTACCCAATATAGAATTGAGAGCATCCAAGTACTTTATATATTTAACTACATTGAGAATTGTGATTTCAAATGTTAGTGTACATAAGGTCATTTTATACATTTCTTAGTTGACCTATTCTCACTTACCTTAAATTTACGTAGAATTTTTAGCATTTTATCTCACTTCATGTGATGGAGACACATCTAATCACCTTTTTCAAACACCCATCACATGTACACTTACATATTCTCTCACACTTATCATATGAGCTAACAAGTATTGTACATTTGGAGTGGTAGTTTTTCATTCAATCATACCTTCCTACCTCATCTTCCATGCCTTTATATTCAATGTTGATCATTGTGAGTTTTGACACTCTCATTTTACATGATAGATATCCTATTGTAAGTTATTTTTTTATTGTTGGAAGGCTATTATATTATGTAGCATTGAAAATTATCACCCTTGACAAGTTTGCACTAGGTTTATCCCCCCCTATGTGCATGGACTTGATTATGCTCCTAAATTTCTCATTTTGTGGTCATTTTGAAGAAATCAGAATAAAATTGGGAATTAATATTTCATATTTTTTTAATGGCAAAAAAAACCCCAAAATGGGTTCAGACTAGGGTGCGACTGCCCTTTTCTAGCCTATTTTGGACCAATTTAAAATGTTATTATTATTTTTTTATTTTTATTTTTTTAGAATGCAGGAATCGGGTAGCACGACCCCATATAAACTGCAGTGTGCCTACTAAAATTTTTAACGTGACCGGTGGCGTTGGTGCGACACACCCTTCGGTACCACGGGGGTGGGGGAGACTAGACCTCGTGACTAACCTCCTGCAACAGGAAAGATTTAGCCAACCGAGCTAGGGCCCCAACCCCATTTAAAATGTTATTATCAACTTATTAAAATTTATAAATTTAAATTCATTTGTTGTATTTTGATAATTAATTTTGTAGGAAAGTGAATAAATGCATATAAATACAAGTCTTTTTCACCATTTGAAAACCTAATAAAATTATTGAGCATTAAAGAATCATAAAAAAATAGTCAAGAATAGAATAAGTAGAATTTATAACACTTATTATCAATCAAGATTCATATAATTTTCAATTCATCAAGTTTATATGTGAGTTTGTTCATTTTTATGTTCATTTGTTTTGTGAGTAGTAATAATTTTAGGACCTTTAATCAAGCAACCAATTCTCCTTGCATGAGATGAGTACAATGACTTCAATCGATCAAGGCAATAAAATTTGAATGGTAAGTTGCAACACTTGTCACTTATCACTTGTTTTTATCTATTTTCCTTTACTCAACCAAGGGTAAGCACTCTTTACATCATCATAGCCATTCTGGAGGTGGAAACACCAAAATGAGGTTTGACTTAGGCAAGCCCCTATACAATACAACCCTTTCTCCCATATCTTGTTTGCAAGTGGAAGATCTGAAGTGGATTTGGGAGAAGATTGAAGACCTAATTGCAAGATCAAGTATTCAAGCCTCCTACTTAAAAAAATTAGGGCATGTGGAATTATTCATAAAAATACAAGGTTTTGAAGTTAAGTCAAGGAAAGAAGAGCCTTAAAAATGGGAGCATCTAAGACCTATTCATAGATTCTTGATATGTGCATTATCTAGTCTAGGGTGCCATAACCCTTGTCCAAGAAATTTGAGCCCTAATTTATATGTCATGTTCCTCTATCTCTGCAATCTATTTTTTGTGTGGCTCATTTATGTGTTTCAGTTATGTAATTATTTGTATTTACAAGTCAGTTTGTTGTGGTAACCTAGAAATACATTTGCATAATAAAATTAACTCCACTCCTAATGTATCAATTCAATATCAAACCCCCAAAGAAGAACCAAAACCCAAATCCACCATTCTAGATTTTCCATTGAGGTTAGCAACCAAGTGGGTTTATGTGATCAATTTTGGTTCATCTCTAATGTAATGTAGGAGAAAGTGTGATTTAGACCCTATATCTCTTTTTATCACATCATATTTTGATGAACCCAATGCTTGATATGTTTACAAAGATTTTGAAACCTTATGTTTTATTATTTTGAAATTTGAGTGTAATATTAGGTTGTTTGGATTTTTCAAAAGTGCATGCATATTTTAGTGAAAGGCATTGAAAAAGTAAATATTTGTATGGTTTTTTTTTTTCAAAAGATAAAAAGTGTTACTTTTCAACATTTTCAAGAAAAAAACAGTAAATTACAACATTTTGAATTCTAAATTTTTTCTTTTGAACATATTACATTACTTTGAAAATACAAAATCATATGCATGATTTTGTGCTTCACATAGAGAAATTAGGGTTTTGTGCTTTTGTAGAAATCTATCTACTTTCAGACCTACACCTTTGCAACTTTAGATCTTCAAAGGCTATAATTCACTTCCATATTTTTAAATCATTAAAAATTAACACCTTTTTTCTAGGGTGCTACTACCCTTGTCTATACTATTTTGGACTAGATTTTAGTGGCAATAGTCTCTTCGAGGTTTCTGTCTAGATTTTCTCTTGGTTTTTGTTATACAATGACCTATAATAGTCATATTTTGTTTAGCATCTATAATTTTTTTACTTTTTGAAAATAAATTTTAAAATTTTTGGGTCCCCCCCAAGCTCGGCTAGTGTAAAATTCATTTTGATGGTTCAACCAAACATAACCTAGGTCAGGTGGGTGGAGGTGGGGTCATCTATGATCATGATGGGAAAATGATTCTGGCATATGCGGTTAATCTTGGCATCCATTCTTCCAACTATGTTGAGGTGGAAGCGACATTCTAACGTATTTAGATTACCATGAATGTTGGAATTTCCAACCTGTAAATCGAGGGTGACTCTAGAAAAACCTTTCTTTTGCTGATGGGGAAGGCTAAACACCATTGGTCCCTTTGGGACCCCATCTTATCAACTCACAATCTCATGATTTCTCATGGGAATAGTAGATCTCACGTGTTTAGAAATGGCAACAAAGTTGTGGATGCATGAGCTAACCTTGGCACTTTTACTCCAAATTTAGTTATCTAGGATAATACCTCACATATCCCCAAGCATGTTTACAAATTAATTAAAAATGATGTAAAAGTACTACAAAAAATAGATTGAACTAGATCTTCTATTAGCCCCTTCATTATTTTCCATGATTTACCATTAGGGAAAATTAACTTCTCTAAGTAGTATTTTCACAAGCCTTTTGGGTCTCTACAAGATCATGGGGGTCCAAAAAGTGGCGATGTGAAAAAAAGGCATTTTTAACACGCCCAAAAACATGAAATTCACTCCTTTGACTTTTTGTAGGACCAAGTACAATATCTGTTTTGGTTTGGTAAAACCAAACCAAAACGGATATCTATTTTAAAACGGATATCCATTTAGTTTAAGTCAGAGTTTATAATTTCATCAGGTCTGGCCCCGACCAATTGTTTTATTTTATATATTATATTAATTTTTTAATAGATTTATCATATATAGATTAAATTAAAAAACATTATACTAGTGTTTGTTAATTTAATATTATATCATAATATATTTAATATATTGTAATGGGTATGTGCAGGATCATCATGGAAAAAATAGGCCCTTAAGTGGCAAAAAATTCAAAAAAATCAGAGTTAGGAAACTTGACGTAAAAATTTGAATAAGTTATCTATATTATTTAAAAAAATGTAAGAATAGAATCTATAGCAAATTGAATGTAGTTTGTAAACTACTAGGTTTTTTAAGAAAAAATCTATTTATGAAAATTTGAAATTTCAATGTAGTGGTACTTAAATTTCGGGAAAAATAAGTAGATGTCTGCGACCACCTAACCACAATAAAATGATAATAATTTTTATAATATTTTAGATATAAGTAGAGGACTCATGCCCATGTGATGCATATTTTTTGTAATTTGTTTCCAAGTAAATAATTAATTATGATTTTTTATTACAACTTTTAAAAATATAAAACACATATGTCACCACCTTAACTTGATCAAAACTTCATGAAATTCAAATTTTATTTTTTAATCCTATAGTATAAAGCATAGAATGTCGCATGTTTTGGATTCAAAAATGTGATACCGCTTGAAAGCTATAGATATTTTTCACCTATCAATTAGACTTTAGTGTAATTTGAATAGAAAATGAATAATAATTACTTAAATTCAAAGTAAAGCATAATTTATATTGGTGGAAAGTGAGAATCTCCTTTAAAAAACCCTTTTGTTTCATCAATTTTTGGTAAAAAAATAGTCAGCCACATACCCATCATATTGCCACTTTTTGGCCCATCACGATCCTACACATACCCTAATATTATATTTTATTATAATATTTATATAATACTAAATATTATATATTAATTTTTTATTTTTATTTTTATTTTAAATGCTTTGCATAAAAAAGTTTTTAAAAATGAAGGAGCAGAGCGCAAAGAGCGAAAATCCATAGAAGGGTGAAAAATAGAGAGTGGAGAATGGAGAAATAAAGGCAGGATCATCTTCTTCGCGAAAGCTCTTGGGCGAGCCTGGGATGGGGAGGGTTCTATATGAGGAAGGTGGTCTGACACAAGAACGAAATGCGAAGGAGTGGCTGCATTGGAAGCAAGCTGAAATTCAAGGGGAAAAAAGAAAAGATGGTAAGCGTTCTCTGAGCGCAATTAGGTTTGGGATGCGAAGGAAAAATGGCCACCAAGGAAATGGGGGAATGGTTAAGGAAAATTGGCGGGAGAACAATTCAAATTCAAAAATTTCAAATGAGAAAGGCAAAAGGATAGATCAAAACTCTTGCGAGGAGATGGAGTTTGGTCGAATGAATTGCATAACCTTTGTCATGAATTCTAATTGGTTAGGTCCTTCAATCAAGAGGCTAGACGAGTTAGGAATTATTATGAAATGGTTTTGATCCAATCTGAATTGAGACTCCCTGATCCGATGGTGGCAAGTTAGGTGGGGTACAGAGATGTTTTTTAAATATATGGAAAATGGTTTTTTTATGGTCATTTTCCCTTCTAAAGCAATCCGCTCTAATATTATGGATGTCATTTGGCTAATGGATGGTTTTGGCTTCTATATGAACAAATGGGAAATTGGATTTGATCTGCTTAAGCATCAACTCACATATATTCAAGACTGGTATAAAATCCCAAAGCTCCCTTATGAATTTTGGCATAAAAACATTCTGGCAAAAATTGGTGATAAATTGGGAAAGTATGTCTGCGTAGAAGAATGGACAGATGAAGATGGTATTAGTACCTATGTGTGAATCTGTGTGAAATTTTTTCCAAGTAGCCCTCAGTGGAAAGAGTTGGAGATTCACATAGAATGGGGTGTTCTTAGGTCACCCTTGGTCTTTGAACCTAGACCTTTCTATAATTGGGTTGGAATTCTGGGATGAAGGGATTGTGATTATCCACCTCCAAGGAAAAATGAGCAAACCTACAAGCAAGACTTTGAGGCTCCATAAGGTTACAAAGATAAAAAGGAGATGCCTATTGGTGCTTCGGAGCACTCAAATTTAGCAAATGTCAAGCTGAAATCTCAGAAAGAATCACAAATCCTGGGACAAATAGTGGACATTAATAAAGCCCTGAATGAGAAGGTCAGTGATGCATTAAATATTATTGACAACAATTTAAGAAAGAAGAACTTGAACTCATTAATTGAGGTTAGCAAATAAATTGCAGAGCTAGCACAGGAAGCTAGGGAAAACCTGGGTGATCCTTTCTCTGCAGAAGAGGAAGGCTGGCTAGAAGACATAGGGATAATGGATGACGTTTTAGATGGGAGAGTGGATGTTGGATACTCGGTTGGGTCTGCATAAGATGGATTGTGCATTTGTCAATTCGATAATGATATGCTTTCCCCAGACTGTGGAGACCACAAAAGAAGAGGCAGAGTTCCAAATGTGGTAAAATTGAAGATTGATGGAGAAGCAGTCAGATAGAAGAAGATTGAGGACTTATTGAAAGTAGGGAAGGGGACTACCCTTCCTGAAGAACAATGAAAATATTCACTTGGAATGTTAGGGGCTTAAATGGCCCTAGCAAGAGATGCCTTGTGAAGAGCCAAATTATAGCTTCACAGGAAGAAGTTTGTATGCTTCAAGAAACAAAGCTCGAAAAAGAAGGGTTGTTGGCATTCGGCAAAGGATGGGTCCCTAGAATTGGTTAGAGGCTAGGGCAGATGGTGCTTCTGGGGGTCTGATTACTCTTTGGCACCCTAATTTGGTAACATTAGAAAAATTTGCGGGGGGTAACAAATGGATAGCTTGTTCAGTCAAGAGTTTGGTTTCGAATTTACATTTTGTTCTAATTAATGTTTATGGTCTGATGTCCTATGTTGCAAAATGACTGGTTTGGCAGGAAATTGAGCAATTTTGTAATAATTGGATATCTGATCACTACTTAATCAGTGGGGATTTTAATGCAATTCTACATTCGAGTGACAAGAGGGGGGGTGTCTAGGAAGCTCCAATTACAAATAGACTTTGGAGAATTTCTGAATAGAAACCATCTTGTTGATCTGCCCTTGATGAATGGTTCATATACTTGGACAAATAAGAGGTATGGGTTTTGTTCTATCGTAGAGAAACTTGATCCATATCTTCTTAAAGGTAATCTTGCATCCTTTTCTTTCTCTTTGGATTGTAAAATTCTGTCATGCCCAAGCTCGGATCATTTTCCAGTCTCTCTAGATATTGTTGATGATGGGCGCCCTCCAAGGTGTCCTTTCAAATTCAAAAAGATGTCGCTCAAAGACCCAAATTTTATGTCACTTATCGAGCAATGGTGGAGTGAAATTGATGTTGTTGGGACAAAAATGTTCTCACTATCCTCCAAGCTAAAACATATAAAGCAAAGGTTGAAAGAGTGGAAAAAATCTTGTTTTAAGAACATATTTGAAGAAAAAAAGTGCATTGAAGAAGAACTTTCAGCCATGAATGAGGTTGTGATTCAGAGAGGCATGGATAATGATCTATATCTCAAGGAAAAGGATCTTTTAAAAAGATGGAACGATATTTTAACAAAAGAGGAGGTGTTCTAGAGACAAAAATCTTGGGAATTATGGTTGAACGAAGGGGATAGAAACACTAAATTCTTTCATAATTCCACAAAAATCAGACATGGTGGAAACAAAATTTCTTGTCTAAAATTGGAAGATGGAAGTTGGATTGATCAACCCAGTCACATTGTTGACACCACAGTTCATTTCTTTCAGAATCTCTTGAATGACTGGGAGGGCTCTAATCTTCAGAAACAAAATGAGTTTGTGCAACATATTTCCAAATTGGTATCGAAGGAACAAAACAGGTTTCTTATCAAGCCTTTGCCAGAACTTGAGATAAGGACTAATTTGTTTCAACTACATCCAGACAAATCTCCGGGACCCGATGGTTTTCCTACAGTCTTCTTTCAATATTGTTGGGAAATTAGGGGTGTTTATGTGGTGGTGGCAGTCAAAGATTCAAGATCATCAGGATGTGCTTTGAAAGAACTTAACAATACCTTCATCGCCCTTATTCCTAAGAAGGAGAAACCAGACAAACTTGAAGACTTCAGACCTATCTCGCTGTGTAATACAACTTATAAAATTCTAGCTAAGGCAATAGAAAATAGGCTCAAGGTGCTGCTACCTGACTTGATTTTAGAAGAACAAATGGGCTTTGTTCCTGGGAATTCAATTTTTGATGGGGTTATCATTGCTCAGGAAGCCATTCACTCAATTCAAAATAATCAGGTCCCTTCCATGATTCTCAAGCTGGATATCAGGAAAGCCTATGACAAAGTTAACTAGAGGTTCTTATTCAAAATTCTGGAAGCTTTTGGTTTCTCCACTCCTTGGCTTAATTGGATCTTTGGTTGGATTGCTTTCCCAAGGTTTTCTATTTTGATCAATGGCTCTCCAAATGGTTTCTTTGAAGCCTCTAGGGGGTTATGGCAAGGGGACCCTTTATCCCCTTTTTTGTTCATCTTAATGGCAGAATCCTTGGGCAGAGCATTTGCTCAGGAAAATATGGACAATAAGCTAAAAGGAGTACAAATCACAAGTAATATGCCGCATGTAACTGACCAAAAGTTCATTGATGAAAAATTACTACTGGGGAGAGCAGAAGTCTCAGAAGCCAGATCCTTTAAAAAAATTCTCACAAACTATTCAAAGGCCTCTGGCCAAGAGGTGAGTTCTGAAAATTCTGAAGTGTTTTTCTTTTTTACTAATCCTACTTTGGAAAACCATATTTTGGAAGTTCTCAAGTTCGAAAAAGGGAAGCTACCATGCAAATATTTGGGTCTGCCCTTGGGTATGAGACAAAATTTGGGGAAATTATGGGATCCTTTGTTAACCAAGATTAACCAAAGATTATCTTCATGGAAGGGAAGATGGTTGTCCTGGGCTGGTAGGCTAACTTTAATAAAATCAGTTTTGGCAGCCCTACCAATCTATATGATGTCATGCCTTCCCCTTCCTGGAAGCATAAATGACAAATGTAGTCAAAAGCTAAGGAAATTCTTCTAGCAAGGAACTTTCAATCAGAAAAATATCCCTTTAATAAGCTAGGAAAAGGTGTGTAGGTCTAGAGAAGCGGTTGGGATAGGCATTAAAAAACTCTTTCCAAAATAAAGATTTAGGTGGAAAGCTCGCTTGGAAAATTTATGAACAATAGGATCGGAAGTGGGTTAAAATTCTAACTGCAAAATATTTATAAAATAACCCATTAAGCTTCTTTTCTTCCCGGTCTCTTTCTAAAGGATCTCGGGTTTGGAATTTCATTTGTAATTGTCGGAAGCTAATTGTGGAATTTCTTTCATGGGATTTAGGAGATGGTGTTCAAGTATTATTTTGGGAAGATTCTTGGGGTGGCTATAGCAAGTTAGCAGAAGTTGCTTCATTAAACAATGTAAAAGAAACATCAAAACAAATCTGGGGTAATAATGTTAGAGATTATTTGGTAATCGAGAATTCAAATGGCATTTTGGCATGGCCCTGGAAAGACCCTTCTAAATTAGGATTAAGCGAAGTAGAAATTAATGCTTTCAAGGAAATCACTAAAGAGCACTCTTTCAGCTTAAGAGGTGGACAGGATGTGCTTCGATGGTGTGGATCTTCTTTCGGCTCATACCAGGCCAAGGAAGGATATGGCTTACTCACCAAGCAGTTGGAATCCGATGTGGACTTCTCTAGTGATCTGTGTTGGAATAATTTTGTCCTTCCAAAGGCTGGAATTTTCACATGGGCTGCCATCCAAGGTAGAGTCCTGACATTAGAAAGGTTAAAGAAATTTAGCTATAACGACCCTTCTAGATGTGTGCTTTGCAAAGCGGCAGAAGAGTCAAATGATCACCTGTTTCTGAACTGCCCATTTACTAGACATTGTTGGGAATGGCTTTGTTTGAAGCTTTGTCTTTCAACTGTCTCTCCAGGGAACTTGAAAGACTGGCTAAATGGTTGGCCAAGAATTGGAACTAGATTGACATTGGCTGATTTTTGGAGGGCGAGCCCTTCAATGTTACTTTGGGAGGTTTGGAAGGAAAGAAACTGGTAGATCTTTAAGGACAATGCACTAGCATTATCATCCTTTCTGAACAAATTGGAAGCTTGTCTGGTTGAGCTGATGAACTCAAGAATCTATCAAAATTCAAAATCAATCTCCCTCTTCTCTAGTTTGGATGCAAAAGTGCTAAAGCAGTGGTTTGGTTTGATCATTCCCTCTGCAATTGGAATGGGTGGAAAGGTGGTAGAATGGGAAAGGTAGAATGTTAATTGGCGTCCTCCTGAATTGGGGTGGTATAAGCTAAACTTTGATGGCACAGCTAGAGGTAACCCGGGGTAGTCGGGGGCTGGGTGTATCATTAGAAACTGGTCGGGTAAGACGGTTGGAAAACTTGCTTCTCAACTTCAGTTTGGTACTAACAATTGGGTAGAATTGCAGGCAGTTGCATTAGGCTTAGCTTGGTGTTCGGAGTTAAAAATAAAAAATATTTGCATTGAGGGATACTCTTTGTTAATAATCAATGCTTTGCAGTTAGGTAAATTTCAAAACTAGCGACTTGATGCTTTCCTGGGACCAGTATTAAAATAGTTGTACTGGTTTGAAAACTTTGAAATCTCTCATATATTCAGGGAAGGTAATTAGGAAGATGACTCTCTATCCAACTTGGGTGTTGACGGGCTTTCAATCAAAGAAGTGATCTGGGAAAATTTAATGACTAAGTAACAATTGTGGGCGGATGGGCCGGCGCCATCTCACCCCTAATGGGTGAGGTGGTCGAGATATCAGGAATTGGGAATGCTTGCAGGAAGTTTCCTTGGCAAGTAGCATCTGTATCTTCATGTGCATGGTGGCGAATTTAAACTACATCAACGTTTTTAGTATTTTTAGTGGCCCGAAGGAAGGTCCTAGAACCCATCTTAGCCATGATTATCTATCGGCGTTCATAAATTTTGTGGGTTTTCAAAGGGAAATATGCTTGTGGGAAGGACATGATGGTGTTGTACGCAGACAGGTTCCTTTGTTTGCATACAATGCAAAATTCTTTCATTGCTGTGTGGTTGAAAAATAAGTAGGTTCATTCTGCTAGTCTCTGGCAAAGAGTTGGAAATGTGGAGTTTGGAGACACTGGTCACTCTGAAGGGCTCTAAGAGGCAGATTTCCTTTGAAGGGAAGATCTCATCGCTTCACCTTCAACGCCTCATTAAGCACCCAAATTTCTTGGTACTCGCAGCCATCTCCTGCATTGCAGGGAAAAAGTTTATGGAGAACACCGAGGGTTATAGGCTTGACTCAGAAATTTCTTCAAGGGTGTTGGCGGGTCTTCTGGAAGTCGGAGTATCTAAGGGGGAGGCCAAGATAATCATGTGGAAGCTATTCAAAAAGGATATGTTGGTTGGCTTGGATTGTGCTTTGGCTGCTGCGCGTTTAGGGAAAGGGATTTTGCACCTTCGCAACTTGCATTTGCTCGAGGAACCAGATGCCCTGGTTAATTACTACCCATTCTTGTTGGATGTTGCCTCGGGTTCGAGTTAATGGAGCACAAATGGCTGGCGAATGCTAGTGTGGTTTTCTTGAAAAGGAGTTTCCTTTGGTGTGTTCGGCGGATTCGACTTGGAAATGTGACTTCCGTGTGTTTGCACAACAAATTTTTTGGTAACTGGCTTTGATGTTCTGTGGGTTTTGGCCTATGGCTTTGTTTGGTTCAGGGTTATGGTGTTTTGTCCCTTTTTAAGTAGTCTAAATATTATGTTTTAAGCGTCAGGTCTTGGTTTCGAAATTGGTCAATATGCAAACTGGAATGTGGGTTCTTCTGGTGGTCTCTATGGTTTTAGATATGGGTCTATAGATCTGATTTTGATGTATGTAATGAGGGTTTCAAGTTCGATCATCCTGCTCAGGGAGAACTATGTAAATTTGTTATATCAATACAAGCTAAACTTTGTTATCGATAAAAAATAAAATTATATATTAAATTTATTATATTTTATGATTAAATTATATAATAATATAATATTATAATATTATAATATAATATATATAATATATAATATAATATAATATTATTATAAAATATTATATTATAATATAATATGTATATTATAAATAATATAATATATATTATATAAAATATATATATTATAATAAAATTAATATAATATATATTATACATAATATAATGTATATTATATTATAATATATATTATATTATATATTATATATATTATACATTTCAAAAAAACCGTCTCCAATTCAATATGGTCGGGTCCCGGACCCGACCATATTTTTAAAATGTTATAAATTAGGAAATGAATATATGTATCCTACGTTATAAATCAGAAAAGAAAAACCCAAGCACTCATTTTATCTACTTGTGCATGGGTTTTTTCTACTCAACAACTTGAATATCCATTCACTAGAGGCGAATTAGCTCAAAATCTTTCAAATTTGTAAGATATATTTGGATTTTTCAAATTTTATTCAATTTATATTCATTTTGCATTGTTTTTTTTTTTGAATTTTAGTGAAAAATAGGGTAAATTTGATAGATTTTTTATTGCATTAAAACCATTGTTAATTTTGAAATTTTTTATCAATTAATAGGTTTAAAATGGATCAATATGCAAATCCTAACCCTGAACAAGATGAAAACCCTAACCTCACACAAAATGAAAACCCTCCAAATCCTCCTTCACCACAACCGTTGCTTCCAAATGAAAATGTGCCAACAATACATGAGTCTATTCATAGAAATTTAGATCAATTAAGAAGGGTATGTTGAATCTATGAGACACTTTATGAGCTATTAGACATGAAAAACACTTTTGAAACAACCATTTAAAATGTTGAAACTTTGGAAACTTAGCATAATAGATTTGCATAGTGGCGACAAGAATAAAGACAATTTTATGCAATGGGTTATCATATGATGAGGTGAAGGCACTTGATATTGAGAAATCCCAATTAGCCAAGTTATTCATCAATCAAAGAGCAAGACAGCCTGTTAATGTGCAGAAACTAAATTTTTTAATTAAATGGTGCACCCATAGAGGCATATTAGATAATTTTTGGAGATGTTAGTGGATGGTTTTTTATAAACCACCCAACAACAATCTTGATGTCCCTCAATATTTTCTCCAAAAATTATATGTTGAGTTTGTGCTAGGGAAACATTTCAATTACTTTGACATGCGATATTTCTAGGGTGTTGGTAGAGGGATGCCACAGGATAGACCTAGAGCACGCTGAGTCACCCCAGTTCATCCTCCTCCACCTATTATTTCCCCAACTCCACTATTTACCCTAAGATTGTTGTAGATTCATGGAATCTGAACATTTATGTGTTACATTCGTTGAGTGATCATTTGGTCATGTAGAGCCATCATGTTGCACAACTATTTAATAGTGCATCCCATCATGATGGTGTTGCACCTTATACATCCCAGCATGATGGTGGTGCACCTGTTGCATCAACTCCCATTGGTACATTGTCATTAACTCCCACTGGTATACCATCCTCTTTGGGGAATATTTGTGTGCCTCATCATTGCATGACGTGCAACAATTTATGTTTGGGACCTCTCTGATGGTCCACTGAGGCCTCCATAGATACATTCGACTATGATATTCATGATATGTTAGATGTAGTAGTTGATAGAGCATGGAGTGGACCATTTGCAGGAGAGACATCGACTGCCAGGGACGATATGGGAGGACTGGTAAGACTTAAAGTAATTTCATAGTGTGTTTTATGTAAATTCTTTCATATTTTATGAGAGATATTTTTACTAATATATGTTTATGTGCTGGAATTTTTAATAGTTGTTGACAGAGGAGAATATGTCAGAAGTGTAGGAGGCCACGCATACTGCCATGTCATTTTCCCTAGAGAATCAGTATATAGTAAATTGTTATTTTAGATGTTAATTTTTGAAATCTATTATGTTTAAATACATGTACTACATATATTGATAGTCTAATGTAATCTTGTCTTTTTATGCAACAACCTAGTTCTTATATAGCCTTGTTGACTATGTCTGACACATTGGATGAAGTTGCACAATATGTATATATTTTTTTTATTCTCGACATTATAATTATATGTGCATGTGCATTTACATTCTTGTCATTTTTATATAGGAAACCATCTTAGTTGATTCATCCACTATGAGCCCATCTAGTGTCATAGCATCACAACATGCATGCGTTTATTTTATATTGTATATCATTTACGTTTAGATAGGAGTAGATATGTGATTAGTAGATATGATTATTTGTCAACAATTATATGTTAATTTGTATCATTTTTATTTTATCTGCTATAGTCCAATGCTTGACTTAGCACTATGATGAGTGTGAGACCACTACTCTATACGAGGACTCTCGATTGTACTAAGGGACAATCATTTGCATAATGTCTTGCAGAAAATAGAGAAATACTTGAGGTAAACAAGAATTGCATTATTGATATAATATAGTACATGTATATTGATTTTGATGTTAAATTTGTAATTTATAAATGATGGTACATATAAGTTTCTAATTACTAGTCTATCTTGTCAACCATTCACATAATTAATCTAATTTTTGGTTTGAAATATAATTGTGTAGGAAACTTCAGAGCAACTAACTTCTTCGAGGAGGCTCGATTTTGATGGTCCAACACAGGATTAGGTTATGATATAGATTGATATGTACTTAGGGTTTGATAGATCTTGAGATGGCATATATGCCACATTTTGTAAAATTTGTTGTAAAACTTGTTTTGAGTAGGCATATGCCAATTTTTTATACACACAAACACAATTATTCTATAGTTTGATATATAAGAATTGATATTCAATCTAATTTGTTCCTCGTGTGCATATCTTTCTACTTTGAATTTTCAAAATGGAATGTATAATTATCTTAGAATGGTTTAAAGTTATGATTGATAATGTATGGTATACATTAACAAAATTACATTTTAATAGTTCACTTATGAATTACAATTGGTAATCCATCTATTTATTTGAGGAGTTTTTTCAAACAATTCATTGCCTTTTCTATTGTACCACATTTTTCATACATGTCTACCAATACATTTTGTATCAAACACTCAATTTGAGAATACCCATGATTTCAAGCTTTGTTGAATGAATTTACATTTGACATTATTTTATTTTTTTAACTCGTGTAATGAAGTGTGTAGCTAATTTTTATTTCAAAAGAAGTTAAAATTAATGAAAAGTGGTCATTCGAAAGTAATATAATCATCTTGATAAAAATGAATGTCACTTAATGTTCATTCAAGCTTAATAACATGTAAAGTATAAAATCATCTTGAGTAAGAATCAATATCTTTCAACCATAAGGGTTTGATGCAACCTTCAAACAAAGTCCTTACAATTAAACAAGATACATGTTCATTAGATTGTTCATGTGAAATCTATACAATAATCATGATTAACAATTAAAACATCACTCATCCATGATGCAACCATTAAATAGACCAAATGAGTGTAATACTACCATTAAACAAACCAAATACAAATCCATGACATGCATGTTATTTGACCTTCAACATACAATTTGTATTATTGTAATGCACAACAACGAATGTTGCTAACCATACTGCATCATTAAGAAAACTAGGCATACTATATGGGTATGTTTACATTAGGAATGGTCATCTTTTGCACCCAAACATGCCGAATCACTCTAAGCTACATTGGACTAGTGATTTCCCTTAAGAGTCCAAAGTGCAAAAAGGAAACAATCTTTGATGGACTATTACCCCAAAACTATGACACTTATAGAATCTTCGTTGGGGGCTATAAGATTTTTTTGGGACCTTCTTCAATAACCTCTCTTGGTTTTTGCTATCTCAAAGGTGTTTTCCTTTGGTGATGAGTTTTTAATTGAGGAAAAAGTTGTCAAATGCAAGCAGTGTAAAGTTGCAAAGTGGCGCAACATTTTTTCTGCAACTCATACAACCAAATGAACTGTTCCAACATGTCCGGATGGGTACGTTTATGCTAGGTATGGTCCTCTTTTGCACCCAAATATGTTGAATCACTTTGACCTACATTGGACCAACGATTTCCCTTAAGAGTCCATGGTAAAAGGAAACTGCAATCTTTGAAGGGCTATTTCTTAAAAACTATGATGCTTACAAACTCTTTGTATAAGGATATGGGATTGTGTTGGGACCCTCTACAATAACCTCACTCAGTTTTTGCTATCTCGGAGGCATTTTCCTGTGGTAACATTTTTTTAGTTGAGGAAAAAGTTGTCAATTACAAGTAGTGTAAAGTTGCAAAGTGGTACAACTTTCGTTCTACAACTCATACGACCAAATAGATTGTTCCAACACATCCGGATGGGTACATTTATGCTAGGAATGGTCCTCTTTTGCACCCAAATATGTTGAATCACTCTGAGTTACATTGGACCAACAATTTCCCTTAAGAGTCCAAAGTGCTAAAAGACAACAATCTTTGAAGGACTACTTCTCAGAAACCATAATGCTTACAAACTCTTTGTCTAAGGCTATGGGATCATGTTGGGACCCTCTACAATAACCTCTCTCAATTTTTTCTATCTCAGAGGCGTTTTCCCATGGTGACAAGTTTTTAGTTGAGGAAAAAGTTATCAGATGCAAGCAGTGTAAAGTTGCAAAGTGGTGCAACTTTCATTCTGTAACTCATACGAACAAACAGACTGTTCCAAAATGTTCATATGGGTACATTTATGCTAGGGATGGTCCTCTTTTGCACCCAAATATGCTGAATCACTCCAAGCTACATTGGACCAACGATTTCCCTTAAGAGTCCAAAGTGCTAAAAGACAACAATCTTTGAAGGGCTATTTCTCAAAAACCATGATCATTACAGACTCTCCATCCAAGGCTATGGGACCATGTTGGGACCCTCTACAATAACCTCTCTCATTTTTCGCTATCTTGGAGGCGTTTTCCCGTGGTGATGAGTTTTTAGTTGAGAAAAAAGTTGTTAGATGCAAGCAGTGTAAAGTTGCAAAGTGGTGCAACTTTCATTCTATGACTCGTACGGCCGAATGGACTATTCTAAAATGTCCATATGGGTACATTTACGCTAAGGATGGTCCTCTTTTGCACCCAAATATGCTGAATCACTCCAAGCTACATTGGACCAGTGATTTCCCTTAAGAGTCCAAAGTGCAAAAAATGTAGCAATATTTGAAGGGCTATTTTTTGGAAATCGTGATGCTTACAAACTCTCTTTCTGATGCTATGGGATCATGTTGGGACCCTCTACAATGACCTCTCTCAGTTTTTGATATCCCAAAGGTGTTTCCTATGGTAATGAGTTTTCAATTGAGGAAATAATTGTCAAATGCAAGCAGTGTAAAGTTGCAAAGTGGTGCAAATTTCATTCTACAATTCATACAACCAAATGGACTATTCCAACACGTCCAGATGGGTACATTTCTTCTAGGGATGGTCCTCTTTTGTACCCAAATATATTGAATCACTCTGAGCTACATTGGGCCATCGATTTCCCTTAAGAGTCCAAAGTGTTAAATGGAAGCAATCTTTGAAGGGCTATTTCTCAGAAACCATGACGCTTACAGATTCTCTATCTAAGGCTATGGGATAGTGTTGGGACCCTTTACAATAAAATCTCTTGATTTTTGATATCTCTAAGGAATTTTCCTATGGTGTTGAGTTTTTAGTTGATGGAAAAAGGGTTAGATGGATGCGATGTAAATGTGCAAAGGGTTTTAGGGTTCATTGTGTTCCTTGTGAGTAAGTGAAAAAGTGATTCATTTACTCAAATACACTTAAGTCGTGAACTAAACACATGAATACAAAGTATACACATTAAAACACGTAGGTCATAAAGTATACATTAGAATGTACTCAAATACACTTAAGTCATGAACTACGCACATGAATACAAAGTATACGCATTAAAACATCTAGGTCATAAAGTATAGATTGGAATACTCATAAGTGACAAAGTATACACTTGAATACACATAAAGTGTACACAATATGCATGATATTATCATTCAATATTGCTATCAAATATAGGATTTAAAAAATGCCACGTAGGCATAAAAAAAAAGCCATAATACATAGTCATTTCCTAGTAGGGGAATGAAATAGAACACACATTTCCTTCGCGGTCGACACAGTCTTCCACAAGAGTAGCACGTTGACATTCTGGAGTGGCAAGCACCTGTACAAACCATCAAGGTAGCTGTTAAGCTACATACAATAGAAAAGATGCTTAGAATAACAAATCTATATTATTCTAAATGACCTAAGTGATGATGAAATGGTAGTGCAAACTATAAAAGGCACTTACAATAATAAATCTATATTATTGTAATCTATCACATACCTCTCCCAAAGGGTCAAAGTTGGCTATTGTTGCAATAGGTCCATGATCAATCATGCCAGGAACATCACAATATACCTCAAAAGGAGAAATCTATATTGTCACAATAGAAAAGATGCTTAGACTAACAAATCTATATTATTCTAAACAACCTAAATGATGATGAATTGGTAATGAAAACTAGAAAAGATGCTTAGAATAAAAAATCTATATTATTCTAATTTGTCGCATACCTCTACCAAAGGATCAAAGCTAGCTATTGTTGCAACAATTCCATGATCAATCATGCCAAGAACATCGTAATATACTTTAAGTGAGAAATCTATATGGTCACAATAGAAAAGATGCTTAGACTAACAAATCTATATTATTCTAAACAACCTAAATGATGATGAATTGGCAATGCAAACTATAAAAGATGCTTAGAATAACAAATCTATATTATTCTAAAGAACCTAAATAATGAACCTTACCAGATAAATTATCAAAATATGATGAAGAATATCATACCTATCCCATACAACAAATGATCTGCTACTTAAGTGTGCTTGCAGGGCCATCTCTTACCTTCAAAGTTTCCAATAATGCTTCATGATCAACACTACTAATTGTCCATAGTTTTTTTTTTTTTGTTCTAGCATGATGTTTCAATCACTTAAAATTTGTTGCTATAACAAGGTGTGAATACATGAGAATGGTTTTGTGTTTCTCATAGTATTCAAATGTAGGTACACCATTCTTTCTAATCATATATGTTTGCAACCAAGTTCTGAAAATAACAAATGAACCTGTGTGATCATAACTTTTTTATCCACATCTAAATATACTTAGAATAACAAATCTATATTATTGTAAACAACCTAAACAATGATGAAATGGTAATGCAACCAAGTTTGAGAAACAACAACTGAACCTGTAGGATACATGAACCCATCATCATCTGTCATTAGTTGTGTTAGATTTTTCTTTCCTTGTACACATCGTGCTAGCCAATAGTCTAATCCCTCTTCATTCCCTTGTGGTGCTACAAATGCATAGACATGTCCTAGTTGTACAGGATCTAAAAGATGATTTTAGTCAAGTGAACTTTCCATTACATATTGTAATGAGGATTGTGCTATAGATAAATGGGTTAGGTACTATGGAATCCATGTATCTACCCACTCACTTTACTCACATTGATCCCAATCACACTGAATATAATTCTGACAAAAATAATCCATCTCTCATATCCATATGGTCCATGCACTCGCATCTGAGCTTTGAACTAAATGCATATTTGAATAATCTCTAATTGTTTAACATTCCATTTTGTCTCCCATTGTTCCCTCCTCAACCAACCAAAATAACCTACACACTTGTGAATCAAGTGTCCCTCCTCGTGATAGTGCATAAGTACACCAATCCACAATAGAACGTGCATCACTAAATGTTGCACAACCTCTGATCTTCATTTGTTCCTTAAATAAATATCTCTTCACACATGCACATGTGCCATTATGCTCGCCTTTTCCATGCTTAGCTTCAAAAACACTCCAAATATGTGGTATAGCCCTCTCTATATGCATTTTCATCAACCAATAAAACATGGGAGCATTCTTGAATTGCCCTGTGAAGTTATTTGACCAAATCAGATGTTGACCCATTGCAATTCCTTTTTCTTGGAAGAACTCAAAAATGTTTTCAAAACAATGTTGTAGAAACTCAAATGAATGAGATCTATCATCACTCATGTAAAAATGGTACTCCTTGATTATCTTCATGTCCTCTTTTGTACTATTAAGGGCATGCCCATATGTTATATGGAAAAAAATAGCAATTTGAATAAAATTATAATATTGTGATTGAACTTCATTTTGTGGTTGCAATGTGTAATTTTTAGAAAAATAAACTACAACTACAATAGTTACAATGGGGAAAGATTCCTTACACATCTTGAATTGTCAATCTAACCACTACGACCTATGGCTATGCCTTGCATACTTATAGAATTTTTTTTTCTTAAAATATGAAAGAGAATCAACAATACTTACCTCTCTTGCAACCAACTCGCATCTAGATCCTCACCTCCACTCTTCAATGTGTATTTGACTGTCTCATACTTGTTTTTCTCAACAATTTTGTTACCAAAATCATGATCACTACCCTCATGAAAGCATGTTACAAACTTTGATAAACCACCACATTGCAAACACATTTCATTTAAACAATCATTTCTATAAAATAAGCAACTGTCACCTCTAATGCATAAAAATGAATCTAACAACTCCCTGGATGACTTGGGAAGTTTCACTACATGACACTCTTGCAACATTTCATGAAGGAGACTTTAAGTCCATTATTGATGTTGTTAACTTTGACAGATTGCTAGGGTGGAGTACTAAAGACATTCTTCTTGACATTATATTCCTTGTGTCAAAGTTCAAATTAAAAGTGGAAAACGATATTTACTGGGAGCGGAACCAAGTGGCTAATGCCTTAGCCAATTTTGGCACACACTGGAAATTGTCCAAATGCTAGCATGATTTAAGTAACCTACCTCCTAACATTCAGGGTTTAATATTGAAGGAACAAATCCCTTACTTGACCCATGATGATAACTAAACATGTGCCTAGATGGATCTTTTTGGGGGTCCACATGCTTATCTGTTGGGCTATGTGGACAAATTGTACTAATGAGATGGATAACAAGTGGCATAATTCAAATTATAGGATGGAGCTTGTTTTGAAAAAGGAAATCAAGAAATGTTGTGACAAGTACTTGATGATTAATAATAAGCTAGACTGTACCTTACGTAATCTCCTTTTGGGGATCTTATTAAGCTATTGTATTTCCACGTTCTTTGATTTTGATGTGACTTGTAATTATGAGATAAATCTCCTTTTTGGCATTTTATCGTCCGCTATTTTGGCTCTGTGTCTTCTAGCTATCATTTGTGGTATAACTAAATTTGGCCTACCCCTGAAAGCTATAACTTTAGATGTTTCTAATTCTGGCCCCATGGCCATCTTGCCTATATTTTTGTGCATCTTCTACATGGAAGGAAATACTTCCCTTCCTTTCATGTCCTACTTGCTTAGCCGATTGTGTGAGGAGATCCCAATTTATGATTCTACTTTAAAGTTTCTTTTAGGAAATTACTTACTCATGTGTGTGACCTATCCTTAGGATTGATTATCAAAGACTTCCTTTTATGGCTTAAATTCCTTGATGTGTGGGTGATTTTTCACTTTTCTATTATCTCTAACCTTTTTATTTTCTTAGGGTTCCTAGTTATCATGTGTGTAGAGAGACATTATGGGAGGTGATAGGGTGCAGATGGAGCTAGATAACTGCAATGAATTTCACAAGGATCCGCTTGTCTGGCACATTTGTGTCAAAGGTGGTATTGCTCCTCTAATGGAGACTTGTGGGCAATGACCCTAATCTATCTGCTTAGTTTGTCAACTTGTGGAAATATCGACATGTGACTATGGATGGAATTTCCTTTACTATGGATGAGGAAGTGATAGCGTAGGCGATGGGTCTCCGATGTACTAGTATGAAGCATCTGAAGTGCACTAAAACCTAGGATAATGAAAGTATGAACAATTTTTTTGTGGGGAATGAGGTGCCGGTGCACAACCAGTTTGGGTTTGAATGGGAGGCTCTCCCTCAGTCGTGGAAATATGTGTACCTTTCCTTGATGAAATATGTGATGTTGCAAGGTAGGTAAAAAACCTATTACTTCTACCATTTCCCTCTATTGAATCACCTTAGGCATAAGGTTTTGTTGAGCCTTCCTTTTTTCCTGCTTATGGACCTTGAAAATTCTGTTGGAAAATGTGTTGAGGCTGCTGCTCTGAATCCTAATGACCCTCCTCCCCTGCCGCTCCATTAGGGTCTTATTTTGAGACTCTACCACTTCCACCTTGCTTTATGCCTCCCAAAACCCACTTTGGTTGTTCGCATTAAAGAGATTGAGCCTCCCACTGTGACCAACTTATCTTCGGCCGAATCCAAAGGCCTTGTCAAGAAAAATCACTTGATCCCTACAGACTCATAAAAACCCAAACCCACTACAAAAAAGCTTAAGGGGAATGAGGGAGTGGCCCAAATGAGTGTGGCGGCGAGTCTATGTGAACTCAAGTTTACCCCCGCTAAGACTACTAGCAAGCTCACCCTAAAAAAGAAAGGTAAGGAGGAAGGTAAAAGCTTGAAGGAGCCTCTAAGCAAAGGGGAAAAATGTGGTGAGCAAGGACTCATTGGGGGATACGGTGGTTGGAAAGATGGTGGTTATTCATTGTGATGCCATCATTTGACGCTCTGGTAGGCTAGCCAAGAATAGGAAATAAGTGCAAGTAAAAAATTTGGATACTAAAGAGGAGCTGTTGGACAACAAAGATAGTAGGGTTAAAGAGGTGTCAGAGGGTGAGGAGGGGGAACATGCTAGAGGTCCCAGCTTCATTCCTGACATGGGAAAATTTTAGAAGGAGGTTTCCGCCTCTCAGTCTTCAAAATTGCTAGATGGTGAGTAGGTTGATCCTGACTACACTGTGGGAGACAGGGAGGAGCTTTGTGTGCTGAAAGAAAGAAAGGATAAACTGGACAAAAAAATTTGTGGATTGACCTACTTCACTGTCAAGCTGGTTCACTGTGTCACTAGTACCTTGTCGGCGGTAATGAAGGATGAGATGGACATGAAGAAGACTAAAGACCATCAGGAATGGGTCGGAGATGATGTTGTTCATCTCCTGTCTAAGAACTGGGAAGATGCCAGCTAGTCTGCTACTGACCCGCTATTTGTCCGTGTGTTGTTAGTCCATTGTGTCTATTTTTTTGGCTTGGTGTTTTTTGATGTTTTTGTGATCTTGAACTCTATTGGCTCATGTGGTTCTATGTGAAGAGTACAACACCCTAAAAATGTTTCTTACTTTATCAAAAACATGTATTACAAACCTTAATAGGAACACAATAAAATAGCTTGCAAGACTTAAAAGCCCTTTTTGAAATTTGCAAATGTGGGTTTTTGTGAAAAAATTATTTGGATACAATGTTCCAACAAATGTTTAGGATGCGGTGTATGATCTCATTTACCAATTTGTAACTTTAAAACATCCTTTACATTCGGTGATACTCTAGAGTGAGAATTCCAATATTTTTCAATTTGCATCTTTACATTATCGGTTAACTTTTTATCAACATGTGGAAGCCTCCCACTAAAATCCCACATCATTTTGAAGAGCACTATCGAGTCTTCCTCTTCTTGAGAGTGCTTTATTCAATGTTTTATGATTTAAGTTAAAATAAATACAAGTTTGTCTCATTAAACGAGCATTTTTTAAATGATGGCTTACTAGTGAGGTTGTGATCACTCTTCAAGCAACCCTTTTATCTTTTTCCTTACTAGTCTTTCTAATAGAGGTTAGAGCTATTAAAAATACTTTTTACAATAAGACTTATTTTTTCTGATTTTTTTGTGAGACGAATCTTCAATTTTTTTAATAATGGTCTTATTTTGTAAATCTTAAGTAATTTCACAAAAAATTGGCATTGTTAAGTTAATGTCTTATTGGAAAATAATTCATTAAATATTTTCATAGCCCACAAACAAACCGTTCGTTTTGACCTTTTTCCTTGAAGATTATCAATTATGTTCTTATCTAATTCAACCAACCATTTAGGGGTTCTTTTGTAATTAGGTGTTACATAAGGTTCATTTTCAACATTTTCAATGTTATCAACATTTTTATTTTCAAGTACAATGTTATTAACATTTTTATTCTCTATTTTCAATATTTTCAACACTTTCAATAACAATTTCATTTTGAACAACATTTTCATTGTCAAAAACAATCATTTTCAACCACATTTTCATTTTCAACATTTTCAATAACATTTTCAAAAACATTTTCATTCTCAATTTCCACATTTTCAATTTCAATGTTTTCATTTTCAATTTGAATATGATGTTCAATATTTTCAATTTCTATTTCATCTTCACTTGAATTAACATTTAATGGTTTGAAAGAAGCTTCAATTTGAATATTTTGCATACCTTGTCTTCTTTTCCTATGAATTTCTCAATCTTTTTCTCTATATGCTTCAATTTGATCTGTTGTAAGTTTCCTTTTACCTTTTCTCTTACACTGACTACTACTCCCCATTGCACAACCAAAAAAACACACATAAATGATTGGAATTCTAAAAAAAGTGTTAGAGAATCTTTGAAAAGATGAATTTCGTTTGATGCAGACAAAAAGCACGAGAAATTTCATGATAGAAAGAATGTAGGGACAGTTGAAATACTCAAAACGATCCCTATTTTTTTATATAACTTACAAAACGGATATCCGTTTCAAAACAGATATCAGTTCTAAATGGATATTCATTATGTATACCAATTGACATGCTCACAAGTCTAAACAATCCTTAGCAACAAAACATATATCAGTCTATAATAGATATTTGTTACCTCTAGTGTTATTACAATGTCATATGTTAAATAATATATATTATATATTAATACATATAATATTATAAATAATATATACTATATTTTAATATTACAATGTGTTATATATTATATATTAATATATAATAATTAATATCAATATATTAATTATTATATATTAATATATAATATATATTGCTACTCATCCAAGTCTATAACCCATTAAAATAAAAAATGAATATTCGTTCATAACGAATATCCATTACCTCTAGTCTTATAGATCACAATGTCATATATTATATAATATATATTATATATCAATATATAATATATATTTTATATATTATATATTAATATATGTTATATATTAATACTATATTAATATTAATATATAGTATATATTCATATATTATTATATATATTAATATAATATTAATATATATAATATATGTTAAAATATATTATATATATTAATATTATATTAATATATTTAATATAATAAATATATAATATATAGTATCCCACTCTCTCCCACTCTCCCTCTCTCCCTAAACACTAAACCCTAAACCCTATACCAACTCTCTCTCTCGCTCTCTCCCTCTCTCTCTCCCTCTCTCTCACTCTCTCTTTCTCCCACTCTCTCCCTCTCTCCCCCTCTCTCTCCCTCTCTCTCTCTTTCTGTCCCTCCCTCTCTCTATCTCAACTCTCCATTTGTCTCTCCCTCTCACTCTCAGGTCCCTCCCACCCATCTCTCTCTCTCAAGTCCCTATCTCTCCCTAGATCAAGTCTCTCTCTCTCTCCCTCCCCCCTCTCCCTCTCTCTCTCCCTCCCTCTCAGCTCTCTCTCCCCATCCCTCTCAGGTCTCTCACTCCCTCTTAGGTTTTTCTCTCTCCCTCTCTCTCAAGTCCCTCCCACTCCCTCTCTCTCTTTCTTGTGAATTGGCCACACATCAATAAATATATAATATATACTATGTATTAAGTATATTATATAATATATTTAATATACATTACATAATATTAATATGATGTATAATATTTCATATGTATACTATATATAATAATTAATATGTATACTATATATATTAATATATAATATAATAATATATAATATAATAATGTATAATATAATATAATATAGTATATAGTATATCATATATCATATATAATACATATTATAATACATAATATTATATATTATATAATATTATGTATTATAAATAATATAACTAAAGGATATCTATTTAATAACAAATATCCATCTAATAATGGATATCCATTTAGTATGTTCAGATATTCATTTTGGTTTGGTATTACCAAACCAAAACGGATATTGGCTCGAGATTTGGTTTGGGATTGCCTGACCTACAAAGTCAACCCAAAAAATGTGTATTTTGAAAAAAAATTAGTTTTTCAAAGTTCGCCCTTGTGACTGATGACTTTTTTTTACCCAAATTTCGTCAAACAAAAAGGGTTTATAGAAAAAATTGTCATATTTCCACCAATATAACTTTTTCTTTATTTTAAATTTAATAAATAATTATTATTGATTTTCTACCTACATTACGTCTAAATTCCTAATTAATAGGCCAATTGAAAAAATTCTATAACTTTCAAACTACTTAAGATTTTTTGAATCTACAAAATGTATCACATTCTATGTTTCACATACAATAGGATAAAAAATTTGAATTTCATAATTTTTTGACCAAGTTATGGTGGTCAGACACAAACATTTTAATAATTTAGAAAATTTATAATACAAAAATCATAACTAATTATTTACATGGAAAAAAATTACAAAAAAATTTGGCACATCTGGGCATGTGTCCTCTACTTATATTGAAAAATTCAGAAAAAAATATTATGTTTTTCTTGTACTTAGGGTGGTCAGACATACACCTGCTTCTTATCTTTTTCCTAAAAATTTAGTACCACTGCATTGAAATTTCAAATTTTCTCAAAAAAATTTACTTTTTTCCAAAAAAGGAGTAGTAGCCTAGAAACTACATTCAATTTTCTACCACTTTTGTTCTTACATATTTTTGAAATTATGTTAATAACCTATTCAAATTTTTATGTCAAGTTTCCTAACTCTAATTTTCTGAATTCTCATTGCCACTTAGAGGCCTAGTTTGGACCCCCATGATCCTGCACTGACCCTTTTTATTCTTGGCTATGGTACTATTCTTGACATTTCTACAAAACTATTTATCTTGTCTGGCTATCTGTGAAATTTTCCATGGGAGGTGAGCGGGTCCAAGATGGACCCACCAATTGTGAGATGTGGAAGCAGGATAAGGAGGTTTGGCCTATTATTCAATGAGGTAAGTTGGCTTTGTTTGTGGAGGGAATTGATGGGACTTTGAAATTTTTTTTTGGTTCTATGGTCACATTTCAAAATTTTGGTCATCCATTGGTCTCCTGAGGGTTAGGGTTTTCTTTCCAATCAATAGGATTCAATCTTAGGGCTAAAACCATCCAGAAACCCTAATAATACAAAATAACTAATGTTGCTCTAATTTTTCATTGACTTGGATTTTCATTTTCCTATTCATTTAAGTCATAACTTAAGTCATTGACATTGTTGGTAAGTTGGACCCTTTTCTCCTAGTAAATAACCCGTTGCATGCACTTTTAAATTTTTTCCTTGGGTCCTAAGTCTAAGTTGGGAAATGTGTTTTTAATATCTTTATCTATACTTTAGACTCAGGGTCTAAAATATTAAGTCATTATATTATGCATCGACCTAGGGATGTCCCCTTTTATGTTGTAGCTTGAATCACATGTAGAAAAAGGTGCTTAAAAAATTAGCTTGGCCCTACATATTTAATCTTGATCATTCCCCGCTAGCCAACACCATTAAAATAATCTCAAAAAATACTATGAGGGGCAGCAGGAATGTGCCACGTGTCCATCCCTTTGGTGGGCCTTGACATATTTTAAGGAAACAATGCTGGTGGGCCCAAGATCTAAGGGCTTAGATTGATTTTGAGGATTAAATCCTAACCATTTCCTGCTAGCCCATAGGGAATCTATCTGAAGATGTTAATATTGTGAGGGATAGTGAGCGTGTGCCATGTGTCCCATCGCTTTGGTGGCCCTTGACATATTTTAATACAATAGTGATGGTGGGCCCAAGATCTAAGGGATTAGATTACTTCCGATGATTAAATCCTGACCATTACTAGCCATCCTATGGGGAATCTATCTGAAGATGCTAATACTGCGAGGGATAGTGGGAAGCTACCACATGACATCATCTGAACTGTTCAAAGGACTATTGAAGATATATGAAATATTTTATTAAATATTTCAAAGTGACTTTAGGGTCATTAAAAGTCATGCTACTAAAGTACCTTCAGGATTTAGGGTTAAAAGGTGATTGAGATGTTTTAATCTCAGTCATTCATCAAGTAAAGGCATTCAGCACATGGGTGTAAACCTGGTAGTTAAATGATGGATAAGTTGGATTATACGTGTTTTATCTGGTCCATTTTCCACCAACCTACGATCGTTGATCACTATCCCAGTAGACCCATTCAAGATAGAAGGTTGGTGACATTTGAAAATTCTCAAGGCTCGTAAGGTATGGTGGAGCCCGTATTGATAGCAGGGAAGGGATTCCACATGAAAAAATATAATTGGCTAGATTTTGAAGTCAACATAAGTCAAATTTTTAAACTTACGTGACTCCATCAAAGCCATCCATCAATCCAACTCACTAGAAGATCAACAACTAACATTCAAAATTGCAAATTGAGCTAATGGAGCCCTTCTAATTTGTGTGAGTGAACAATAATGGCAGACGTGATGTTCTTTAGATGAATTAAAGGGATTTATTGCCATAAAAATAGGATTGAAAGCATAACCTTATTCATAAAAGCATTTTAAAGCATCAGGAAATCTAAAGCATCCAAAATTAGGGTTTCCAAGTGTTCAAGCACCTATAAGTAACATTTCCCACTTTTTGTGCCAATTTTCCAGCAAAATTGTATGCATTTTCTAGTTTGGTGTGTCAAATTGATTGCTAGTACTTATTTTAAGGTTTGAAATTCATAAAATTGCATTTCAATTTCTTTAAATTTTCCTTATTTTCCTACTTTTGTCTCGAACCCTTGTTGCACCTTAGTAAATCCGAGTTTGCACCATCTTTCATTACAATGGCAACCCCAAGAGCTTAGCCCTCTAGTTCTAATTCCAAAAAATGACCCCTTTTCCAAGACATATTAGACCAATTACCCAATTCAACAAATAATAAAATTAAGGGTCAGTTAATCTTTCAAGGTTCTAGAATAGAAGATGGCATTGTTAACCGATAATATTTCATCAAGGATGCTACACTACCAACAATAGGGTGGACTCTATTCAAATATTGTTTTGGGAAAAGATATACTAGTGTGCCCACATGCAATGGATGGAGATTAGGTATGGGGAAGATTGTTGTTCCCAATTTATACCTTGACATTGACCTCCTGAAATTCATAGTAGACTAATTATGACCCTAATGTTTGGGTCATAAGGACACATTTTGGCATAAAAATTATCCATCTCATGTGGGCAAGATTTATTGACGTTTTCAAATTGAGCTATGATTCCAAGGTTCCAATTGACGAGAAGAATTTTGAGGAAGAGTATGAAAAGGTCAAAACAACTTTCAAGGTTTCAATATTGACCAATTTCATGGGAAGAGGAAAGGGAGGAAACAAGATCAAACTTAATCCATCTGATAAGGAGCCCCACCAGGTTGACCTATTTGAATTATATTTTTAGAGGAATTTCTACACTCTTTGTCAGATTTTAGGGTTTGATACTCCCACAAGGATGCCAACAACTTTCATGTACATGGCAGTGAACATCCAAAATGTAATGCTTAGCACATCATATGATTTTTCAATTTATCTATCAAATGAGATCCATAATGGCCTAGTGGCCTTAAAGAAGGGTGAAAGAGGAGTGAGGTTTTGGTGACCTACTCCTTTCTTATACACATGTTTGTGTACAAATGAGCTAATTTATTTGGAGAGGACATGAAATTGAATACAAAGGATGAGAATGGTGAGGATCTCCTTGTCCAAGCATGGACTCATATTTTGGACAAGGATGAGTATGACTCTAGATTTTTTTGTTTTCTCAAATGTATTTTCTTCCAAATTGAAGAGATACTTGGTGTTGAATCCACATAGGATTCTAAAGGATTTACATGATTTTCTAAGACCTAAGGAGAGGAGGCCTAAATTACGCATTGAGTATAATTAGGGAGATGTCATCCCATATCTTGATTGCTCCATCCTCCAAGTATATGGCACAATTGTCACACCTCATGTACTTCCAAGAGATGTGCCATTGAGGATTGGTTTTATTGAAGTCATGTGGTAGTTAGGAAATTTTGAAGAAAATCACTTAGTTGGAATGAGGAAAGGAACTATTTATCCTACATATATTGCTTTCTCATACTTTTCCATGATCAAATATGGGTGGAAAAATATTATCCCAAAGACCAAACCTCTTGAAATGAAATGTTACAAAGCAAGAAATCATGATCTAGAGGGTGTCATGGTGGCCTTAAAGGACATGATTAAGGGAGGAAAATTCTATTACAACTTCTACTTCCCTAAAGATGTAACTAGAAATATATTTGATTTGAAATTGATAGAAGAGAGAAAGATGAAATGGTTAGCCATCATGAAATTGGAGAAGGAAAAACAAGACAAGGATCCTAGTTTTAAAATTTTCCTAGACATAAATGATGAGATTTTGAGAGTGGATACAATACTACACAATTTTGATAGGGTGGTGGGGAAACTTAAAGAAGAAAGAAAGGACAAGACAAGGGGAATTCCAAAATAACTAAGGAGAAAGATAAGGGGAAAGACCCCATACTTGAAGAAAGGCCAACCTATCATCCACCTACAAAAAAAGATGTATTTTCAAGGAGGAAAATCATGGTAAGGAGCAAATAATTTCTACCCCTACTCAATCAAAGGATTCAAGAGCATCTTCTCCTACACCTAAATTGTTACCATCTTCACCTCCAAGATCATATATTCCATAGGTCATTGAGCTTGATTCACCACCAAGAGAGATCTCACCAAAAAGGAGAAGGGTTGAATCATCTAGATATCTAAATCAAGGGTTGGAGGGCAAGGAGGGACAAATATTATGAAAAACTAAAAATGAAAATGATTAAAAATCCAAAGTTACCAATGGAGGTCATTGAGTTAAATTCCTTGTGGAAATGAAAGAAAAATATAAGGACATAATGCCAACTGAGGGTAGAGAGATTGTAAGGAAAAGTGGAGTGTTTCTATAACCAAAATGGGACTTGTCTTTTGACACAACATTTGATACAGTGAGGAGACATGATACTCATAGTTTTTCCACTAAGGAAGAAGCAAGAATTTCTCTACAGGGGTTAGAATTCAATCCACAATGGGACACATTGTCCATTTGGGCATTGGCTCCAAACACCAATAATCCAGAGGTAGTAGAACCAATAGTAGATCTTATAGGTGGATTGATAATTAAGCTCGAGTATTTGATACTTTAGCTATGGAGGCAACCACATCAGATGTGAATGTAGCCCAATTCACCAAGGTTACTATTGAATCTTTGCAAGAGAAATTTGAGTAAAATAATAAGGAGTATAATGATTTGGTGGTTGTGTATAATAAATATGAATAGAATATTGCAGAGCTACAACTAGAGAATGCATTGTTAAAGGAACAATTGTAATCAATACAGTCCAGGCCATCACTAATGTCAGAACCACTAGTGACATAGGTACAAGATTCATCTCCACTAGCCTCTCTAGTGAAATCACCACCTCCTATCCATTATCCTCCTCCAACTTGTATGGAAATGGTAGTATATAATGTAGACAATGTGCCTATTGCATATCTTTCCCTAGGTACATCATCTATAGCTCCTACAAAGAAGAAATTGAGAAAAAAGGAATCGATTGAATAGATGGAGGTATTTGAAGAGTTGCTTGGATTATATAATGACAATAATATTTTTATTGTTAAAATTTTTTTGGAACATTATTTTTCAAAAGCAATAAAAAGAGCAAGAAGTGTCAACTTTAACTATTCTTTGATGTTTCATTCTTGATAAGTATGTTTGAAAAGGATGGAGCAATTTCTCTCCTATTGATGCAAACATGGGTCCCCAGGAAAAATTTATTGAAGAAGATGGTCATTGGATCCACACATGATCATAATAAGCCACTGCAAATCATGCCAACATACAAAGTAGTGAAAGAGATTATTGAATACCAAGGATTGGTGGATCCATTGGAGAAAAGGATCAGAGCACTACTCAAGAGGTTTGATGAGAATTATTTTGGCCTCCTACCAAACATTCTCAATAGTGAAGGAGTTTTCAAGACCTATGAGCAATGGAGTGCTCATATGGATGCAGTTATAAATATAGAGGCCATTTTAATTTTTGAGGAAGGAGATGGAAAGATGGCCATGTTGAAGGATAGTATGAATAAGTTGTCAGACACCAATACATTTTTGGAGGAGTTTGAAAAATATGCCAACCAAATAATTGTAAAGTATGGTCCCTATAGGAAAAAAATAGATGAATTCATGGCCTTCAATTCACTAATATAAGAGGACTATACAACTTGGGAAAAAAATTATATAATAATATTCCAAACTTGTGATCTTCTCTAATGCTAATATGGAATTTTTTTCGGTCTACTTGGCATCTCCAATGGTCTTCAAAGCTTTCAAAGGGCATCAACAAGAGATTTTCTCATCTTGTACGCCAAGATTTTGTATTCTCCTACTAGCTCAACTTTCCCAGGTCCACTACAAGATGAATGAATAATTGAAGCAACAAATTCATCTAATAATCATTTCAGATATTATGGGAAAGCATCATGGATGTAACAAATTTTGTAACTGCCTTGCACTCAGAATATTCACTCCATGAGCTCGCAGTTACTAGTATAATTTTTAAATATGATTGTATGTCAAATGAAAATGTGACATCTATAATGGCCTAAAGCTTGTTGCTCCCTTATTTTGTAAAAGGGAATTCAAGGCCATTTGCATAGGTTGTTGTTGAATGATTTTGAAGAGCTATTGTAATTTAGAGCGTAGATACAATTTTTTTGTCTTTTCTAGGTTTTGAAGTTTTGAGTCTTTTGATTGTTAATGTTGTATAACAATACTCTCATTTCTGAATACAATGGCATATTTCCAAATCCAGTGTTCTCCATTGTATAATTCATATGAATTATGAATGAAATGAATCAAAGATCATTCAATTCATCTCTGTTATCTTTCCTATGAATTTGTGTTCATTGTTAATGCACTTGTTGAAAGAATGAGTTAAATTTGGTTTAACATGAATGAAGGTTTATGTGAATGTATGCAAGGATAATTAAGTATTGTTTATTTGGATTTTTGGTGTAATGCATTATTTAATAGCCCTCTTATGATAGAGAGAATTATGTTATAGCTTTTAAATTTGTATGGTTTAAGACTCCATACCCTAGGACAAGGCAGTAATCTATAAGTTGTGTGGGCGAGTGCAAAAAGATGGGGGCCCAATTTGTGGCCAAATTTTTAATTTTTTTTTGAAAGCTCATAACGCGAGCACATTATGGCTTGGTGTGCCAAGCCTAAGGCTCAGCCACAATGAGCCTATAATGCGTTCACATTATGAGTTATTAAAAGCAAAATAAAGGAATTTAAAATCATTTTCATTATGACTGTGTTTTTTTTGCCCACAGCCAAAACCCTTCATTTCTACACTCATGTTCTGGGAGGAGCCATCTTGCAATTTTTTTCATCAATTTTTTGTTGTTTCATCGCCAGGATGCCGCCATGTCGATGAGAAGGTCTGAGAGGTAAGTATTATTTATTTTTTGTTGTGAATTTGTTAGTTTTAGGTTTTCTTTTATATTTATTCTTTGAATTTGTAGGAGATGTTAATGAACCTGCAAACCCTCCTCAAAATCCTCAACAAGCATAACAACAAAAGGAACAAAATCCTCAACAAGCACAAAAAACAACAAAAACATCAACAAAGTCCTCAAGTTGAACAACCACAACAATCTCCTCCACCAATCCCTCAACATCCTCCTAGCACTCAACAAAACTTAATGAGTCAAATTGAAAACAATAAAAAAAAATTGAGGAGTTAATCATGAGGTTGAATTATCCAAACGGTTCAACCATGGAAATAAAGACCCTGGAAAATTCACTCAAAGAAATGTTAAAACATGTAGATTCAATCAACAAACAATTAACTAGTTGGCAAGATAGGTAGCAGGAAGCTAGGGATTATTACTGGGATAAATTATCATATAAAGATGTTAAAGATCTAAAAATTACAAAATTATATTTGTGCTCATTATTCACTAACCCATGCAAAAATGAAAATATTAACCTCAATGCGAAGAGGTTTCCTATCCATTGGTGCCACCACCAATAGATTAGGACCCTTTTTAGGGACAGGTGGTACATGGTTTTTGATTACCCACCATGCAACAATTGTGAAGTCCAGCAATATTTCCTGAGGAAACTATACTGTGAGTTCATCTTGAACAAAATCCTGAATTATTTTGATATGAGGGACTTCCAGGGGACAGGTGGGGGGTCGGATCAAGATATAACCAGTGCACATCAGGATCCTAGGAGGCAAGTGATACAACCTCTTTCTAGGCTTCCTCATGAACACATCATTATCCCTTCCATCACGAAGGAGAGTGCCGAGGTAGAGACTTTGCAAGCCATCAACTCTTTGACCTGGAGTGTCATCCAGAATTCTGACCCTATACTACAGTGCCATCCAGTGGAGTCTTTGAATGGTGGGCTTCGGTCCCATTTGTGTCAGGCTTGCGGGGAAACTTGTTCATATGACCCCACCAACGCTCAGGAGGCTACTACATAGGATACATCTATAGCTATGGAGATGGCGAGGGTAGCTGACATTTTGAATGAGGCCTATGGAATTAATTCTCAGGTAAATGTTAGCATGTTCATTGAATTTAATTTATTAAATTTCAATTTTGAAATGCAAGATTAACTAATTTAGTTTTATGATTTTAATAAAATTTATAGCTGAAAGTGTTGATACTAGATACACCAGCCCTCACCCACTTATTTCTTGACTGCATCTACCATTGAGGTATGTAACTAGTAAATAATTATAAATTTACTATATGCTAATAGCATTTTTTATGAATGGTATTCTAATATGTGATTTTGGATGTTGAATAGGCTAATATTGGAGGTTTCAAGGAAACACCTCCTAGTGCCAGTGGATTTAGACAAACCTACATGCAAGTAATAGAATAAAGAGTTTAACTAATGAAATGTACTTAATAGATTTTTGTAGTTTATATTCATATCGTTGATTACATTATATTGCACATCTTTCAAACTCAAAGCATTATTTCACATTCCATAACTAATAACTAGATGTTGATAGATGGAAAATTTTCAACTACATTATAGTTGTTTAGAAAGTCAACATAAGCAGTGATGCAATTACTTCACATAGCATAAGTAATAAGTAGGAGAAGCTTCCAATTGTATTTTCTTGTCATGGCATTCCATGAGACCACTTTTTATTGAGGCATCTTTTCAAATAGTTCATTACCTTGTCTGTGTTATGGATGCTTGGAAGAAATATATGAAACAATAATAGTAAGTAATATCATAGAAAAGCTAATGATTTGTTTGAAAAAATTCCTCAAAGAAATGCAGTCTCATGGTGATGTCCATCACCATGAGACCCAATTTCTTTGAGGCACTTTTTCAAACAACTCACCGCCTTTTCTATGCTACCACATTTTCCATACATGTCTACCAAAGGATTTTATCAAACAGTTCATTTCCTCGCTACTATGGTTAAAAGATTAAAAAAGGTGCTTTCCAACAAACTATGGATGCTTGGAAAAAATCTATCAAAGCATAATAGTAAGCAATAGCATAGACAAGGTAGTGAGTAGTTTGAAAAAATTCCTTGAAGAAATGTGGTCTCATGGTGATGGAATACCATTCCATCACCATGAGACCACAATTCTTCAAACAAATCACCACGTTTTCTACGCTAGCACATTTTCCATACATGTGTACAAAAGCATTTTATCAAACTACTCACTTCCTTGCTACTATGGCTAAAAGCCTAAAATAGGTGCTTTCCAATAAACTATGGATGCTTGGAAAAAATCTATCAAAGCATAATAGTTTAAGCAATATCATAGTTAAGGCAGTGAGTAGTATGAAGAAAGGCCTTGAAGAAATGTGGTCTCATGGTAATGGAATTCCATTCCATCACCATGAGACCACATTTCTCTAAGGCATTTTTTCAAACAACTCACTGCTTGAAGAATAGAAATCAACCCATTAGCCAAAATTCCCCTCGAAATTCCTTTTAAGGTCCTCATCCTCAATTTACCAATCCATGGAACCTTCCACCTTTTATTCCACTTATTCATGTCCCCACCCCTCCATCTCATAACCAAGACCACACTATACCAACCACCCCATCCCAACATAATACCATAGAGAAGGAAATGAACTGTTTGAAAACATGCCTTAAAGAATGTGGTCTTATGGTGATGGAATGCCATGACACATTTGTTTGTGATCGAATTCCATCACCATGAGACCCCATTTCTTTGAGGCATTTTTAAAAATAGTTCACTTCCTTCTCTATGCCACCACAGTTATCGTACATGTCTATGAAAGCATTCTATCCAACGGTTCACCACCTTGTTGCTATGGGTAAAAGCCTAAAAATATGTGCTTTTGAACAAGATATGGATAGGGAAAATAGTAAGCATGGTAGTCAAAAATATATAGTCTAATAAGTACTCAAAATTTTGTTCATTATCTCATACATTATAAGCCATGACGTGGAGCACTTTTGTAGTTTTCATGATTGAATAATTTTTTGTTTTATTTTCAGATGTTGTAAGTAGATTAACCTCCAAATGTTCATAGGGAAATGGAGATTGGTGTTTCATCTACTATAGACTCCTCGATGGCTCTGAAAAAGGAGGTATGAGGAAAATTACTAAATTTCAATTTACATTCATTGTTATAGATGTTAGTTAGTGAAAAATCAAACCATTATTGATTCATAGTTTAATTTCTATTTGGACGGTTTATAACAGGGAACGCCTCAACATGGGCATTTGAATATTCCCCTCACGGAGAGTGATCATCAGATGGTGGTAAGTGATTATTTTGTTAAATATATCATTTTTTATAATGTAATTTCTATATATTAATGTCTTTACTTCTTATTGTAACAGATAAAACTTGAACAAGAACTAAACCTTAGGAGGAGTAGCATGACCACTCCTTGACCAGAGAATAAATGAGTGATAGATGTATCACCATCCGATCAACCATCAAAGGGCAAGAGTTTATTTCAAGAGCATGGAGAGAAATGACTTTTGATTCCAGAGCCCTTTGTTGTATGCCTAAATGGCATTCTCATAAGCCTATATGGCTATTTTGTACCTATAGTTTATACTTATATTGAGATATACTAATGTATGCCTACATGGCTATTTGGTTAATACAAATATTTTTTATCGACGGTGCCCATATTTGCATTATAAATCGATGGTTCAATAGATATGATTTATGTGTATTCAAGTGTATACTTTACAACTTATGTGTATACTTTTTGACTTACGTGTATTCAAATGTATACTTTGTGGCTTATGTTTTTTCGTGTGTATACCATGTATCAATGAATATACTTTGTATTAATTTGTGTATACTATGTATTTGTGTGTATACTTCAAGGCTTATGTGTTTTTGGGTACTTGTGCTTCCCTTATTCACATGTACATGCTTGACTTATTCAAGTGTATACTTATTAATTGGTTAGCCCTAGCATTGATCATTGTTTTCCTTCATGGTTTGTCTTGAATATTAATTGATTTATGCTAAACAACTTTATTATTCGATGATAAAAAACTTCAATATTTCTAGGAATACTAGTAGAGTTACAAATTCCAAAATGGCACAAATTGAAAAGAAAATCTTCATTAACTATAAATAAATGCACTAATTATTAACTTGATAATTGATTAAGAATGAGTATAAAATATATCAAGAGATGAGTCTGAACTAGAATGGCAACTGCCAACTAGAAAATAGGAAAAGCATTCCCAATAATTTGAAAGTAATAATCCACCCAAAATTGCAATGGGAGATAAGGCTTATTTAAGATCCTTGAGCAATGTATTTCCTAATGCTCCTTTGTTCTTACAAATCTCAATTCAATTTAATCCAAAGGGTTCCATGAAATGCTTTATCTAAAAGAAAAAAAACATTTTCAATTGGTATTCCATGAAATGTTTCATAAAAAGATTCCAATATATTTAATCTTTTGATCTGAACAACTCAATTAAGCAAATGATACATAATCTTCACAACACTTGCAAAACATAATATTCATAGTAGATGATGAGTAGTTAACTTCTTGACACATTATCATAAAAACATTTATCTTGAATAGTCTTTAAACATTGTCACAACATAATCCTCATAGTGTAGAATGAATTGTTATGTTCTTGATCCATCACCATATAAACACATCAAAAGGTGTATATGTCAATTTTTTGCAATATTATTTCTTGTATAGGAAATGGAGTTGGGAGAAACCAAGTTATCATTTATAATAGAAATCAGAAATAGACTCAATGGTGGAAACTTTATTTATCACACCAAATAATAAATATACATGAGAGCATCACTTGTTTCTCTTAGACTCCAATTTTCAAGAATTGAAAATCATTTCTAATGAAAATGACAAAATGATTCACAACCAAAGTTGTTAATTAAGGAAAATAAAATGTTTCCAAGTTCCACCTTTGTACACATTTACAATTGGTTGTATATTATTGTAAGGGAAAAGAGGATAATTAAAAAACATCTTACACTTGCTAGATTTTAGGATGATCATCTGGTTTTTGTGTGGAAAAATCAGACTTCTCAACTTTCGTGTGTATGTTTCTCTTTTTGATTGTTTTGCATGCCATCATAAGGGGTCAAGTTGATTGAATGTAGCTCAGAGTGATTCTGTGTGTTTGGGTGTGAAAGAGAACTATTCCTAGCATAAACATACCTATTATGACACATTGGAGTAGCTTTTTTGGTCACACAAATTACAAAATGAAAGTTGCACCACTTTGCAACTTTACACTACTGGCATTTGACACTTTTTTCATCAAGTGAAAACTGGACACCACGGGAAAACGACTCTGAGATAACAAAAAATGAGAGTGGTTATTATAGATGGTCCCAACACAATCCTGTAGAATCAAACAGAGAGTTTGTAAGCATCATTATTTTTTATTAATAGCTCATCAAAGATTGATGCCCTTTTGCACTTTATACCCTTAAAGGGATCGAGTCGGTTGAATGTAGCTCAAATCGATTCCGCATGTTTGGGTGTGAAATAGGACCATGTATATCATAAATGTACCCATCCATACATGTTGAAACAATTTTTTTGGTCACACAAGTTGCAAAACGAAAGTGGCATCATTTTGTAACTTTCAACTACTTGTATTTGACAACATTTTTCCCAAGTGAAAATTCACCACCAGGGGAAAATTCCTCCAAGATAGTGAAAAATGAGAGAGGTTATAATAGAGTGGCCCAACAAAATCCCATAGGCTCATACAAGAAGTTTCTAAGCATCACAGTGTCTGAGTAATAACTCATCAAAGATTGCAGCCATTTTGCATTCTGGACTCTTAAGGGATTATGCTGGTTGAATGTAGCTCAGAGTGATTCAATGTGTTTGGGTGAAAAAGAAGACTATGCCTAGCATAAAATTACCCATTCTAATATGTTGGAATAGTTCATTTGGTCACACGAGTTGCAGAATGAAATTTTCACCACTTTGCAACTTTCAACTACTTGCATTTGACAACTTTTTCCTCAAGTGAAAATTTTCCACCATGGTAAAATGACTCTGAGATAGAAAAAATGAGAGAGGTTATTGTAGAGGGGCCAAATTCAATCCCATAGGATTAGACAAGAAGTTTCTAAGCATCATGGTATCTAAGTAACAACATACTGAAGTTTGCATCCATTTTGCACTTTAGACTCTTAAGGGATTCTACTGGTTGAATGTAGCTCAGAGCAATTCAATGTGTTTGGGTGTGAAAGAGGACCATTCCTAGCATAAACATACCCACCCAGATGCATTGAATTCTTTTTTTTTGGTCACACGAGTTGCAGAACAAAAGTTGCACCACTTTGCAACTTTCAACTACTTGAATTTGACAACATTTTCCCCAAGCAAAAATTTTCCACCATGGGAAAACCCTTATGAGATAGTGAAAAAAAAGATAGGTTATTATAGAGGGGCCCAATGTGATCCCATGGGCTCAGATGAGAAGTTACTAAGCATCATGGTATCTGATAAACAACATGTTGAAGTTTGCAGCCATTTTGCACTTTAGACTCTTAAGGAATTCTACCAATTGAATGTAGCTCAGAGCAGTTCAGCATGTTTGGGTGCAAAAGGGGACCATTCCTAATATAAACCTACCCATCTAGATGTGTTGGAATAGTTCAATTGGTCACACGAGTTGTAGAATGAAAGTTGCACCACTTTGCAACTTTAAACTACTTACATTTGACAACTTTTTCCCCAAGTGAAAATTTTCCACCACAAGAAAATGCCTTCGAGATAGCGAAAATTGAGAGAGGTTATTGTAGAGGGGCCAACATGATCTAATAGGCTCAAACAAGAAGTTTCTAAGCATCACAGTTTTCAAGTAACAACCCATCAAAGATTGTAGTCAGTTTGCACTTTGGACTCTTAAGGGATTCTGTCAGTTGAATGTAGCTCGAAGTGATTCCACGTGTTTGGGTGTGAAAGAGGATCATGCCTAGTGTAAATCCACCCATCCAGACACATTGTAATAGTATGTTTGGTCACACAAGTTGCAGAACGAAAGTTGCACCACTTTGCAATTTTGCACTGCTTACATTTGACACTTTTTCCATCAAGTGAAAATTGGACAGCATGGGAAAACCACTCTGAGATAACAAAAAATGAGAGAGGTTATTTTAGAGAGGTCCAACATGATCTTGTACGCTTAGAAAGAGAGTTCATAAGCACCATATTTTCTGAGTAATATCCCGTCAAAGATTACTACCCTTTTGCACTTTGGACCCTTAAGGGATCGAGCAGGTTGAACATAGCTTGGAGCGATTCTGCATGTTTGGGTGTGAAAGAGGACCATTCCTAGCATAAATGTACCCATCCAAATGAGTTGGAGTAGTTCATTTGGTCACATGAGTTGTAGAATGAAAGTTGCACCATTTTGCAACTTTACACTGCTTGTATTTGACACTTTTTCCATCAAGTGAAAACACGACACCATGGGAAAATGACTCTGAGATAACAAAAACTAAAAGAGGTTATTGAAGAGGGGTCCAATGCAATCTCATAGGCTTAGATGATGAGTTCTTATGTGTCACAGTTTATGAGTAACAACCTGCCAAAGACTATTTCCCTTTTGCACTTTGGACTCTTGAGGGATCGATCTGGTTGAATGTAGCTCAGAGCGATTCTGGGTGTTTGGGTGTGAAAGAGGACCATGCCTAGCATAGTACCCATTCAAATGTGTTGGAACAGTCTGTTTGGTCACGTAAGTTGTAGAATGAAAGTTGCACCACTTTGCAACTTTACATTGCTTGCAATTGACACTTTTTCCATCAAGTCAAAATTGGACACCACGAAAAAATGACATGTGAGATAACAAAAATTGAGAGAGGTTATTGTAGAGGTACCCTACATGATCCTAATGCCTCATATGGAATGCTTGTAATGAACACGGTATCTGAGTAATAGGTCGTCAAATATTGTTTCCCTTTGTAATTTGGACTGTTAAGGGATTACGTTGCTTGAATTACAAATGTTTGAGGATAGCAATAAATTTCAATATTTGAGTAAATCTTATTACAAGTATTTATTTCAATAGACTGCTATATTGATATTGATATATAATCAGTAGGTTGATTTGTTTTTATAAATGAATTTTTTATAATAACTTAGTTAATTGGTGCTAGTTATAATAGGAAGAGAATAAAAGAAGAAAAAGAATGATTAGTAACCATCAATGGTTATTACACTCACTATATTAATAATATGATGTTTACAATAAAATAAAATTTATTTGGCTATCCTAATTCTTTTGTTTGTGCTACAATTGTTTAATATGCTTCATACATCGTTTTGAAACCCAAGTGCTTGTACTTGTAGGCACATTGCCTTAGGTACTCCGTTCTCATAGATCTTTTACAATGTCACTCATACATTTGAGATTCTCTTATAATGTCTACATCATAGGTGCTCATGATGAGGTTAAATTCAAATGAATAACTTGATATTCCCTTGCTAAGCTTCATATGCTCTTTTATAATGGCTTCAAATTAGAATTGAGATTTGTCAATATCATCAAAATAAGGATGTTGCATTGCTTTTTTGGTTGAGATTCTCTTCGATGGCTCTTAAATTAGCATTTTCTACAAGGAGAGACCAATAAATTTTTATTAGTTTACTTTCAAATATGTAGAGTAAAAGAATAAAAATAAAGAGCATCCAAAATGGAAATGAAATGAAAATAGATGGAAGGCCCTTACATACAACAAATCCACACCATTTGGTTCCAACTTGGGAACAACAAGGCATAAATCTTGATTCTTCCACTGAGGATAGGCATACCAGTCTCTCAACTTAGTCACTCCTAGTCATACATCTTCATTGGGAGTTCCAAGATACGTATTGCACACAAGACCTCTCATGAATAGAATAACTTGAAATTCAAGATGTTCTTATAATGTCTACATCATAGGTGCTCATGATAAGGTTAACTTCAAATGAATAACTTGAAATTCTCTCACCAAGCTTCACAAACACTTTTATAATGGCTTAAAATCAGAATTGAGATTTTTCAAGATCATCAAAATAAGGATGTTGCATTGCTTTTTTGGCTGAGATTCTCTTGGATGGCTCATAAGTGAACATTTTATGCAAGGGCACACCAATCAATTTTTAGTAGGTTACTTACAAATAGGAAAAGTAAAAGAAGATGATAGCATTGGCATCATAGCATTGGAATCATACAAATTAATGTGTATAGAAGTATAAATTAATAAGAACCAATGTGCATACTTAAAAATTAATCCAACGAACCATCCTGGTCTGCTTTACTCTTTATTGTGTCAAGTATTGCCTCATGGTTAGTCTCACAAACCTTCCACAAGGTCTTGCTCAAAGGTATACCCCCATATTTGGTTAAATGAACATTGGATTCCATGACAAGGTTCGAGTAATGAAGAATCTTACGATGTTTCAAAGTCTTGAAATAGCCAATATTTAACACTCTTATGTGGGTACCTTCGAAGCCACATTCTAGTAACAACAATTGAGCCTGTAGGGTATTCAATGTTTTCTCCATTTATAACTAGAGCCTCTAATTTATTTTTTGGCCTCAACACAATGACACAAGTAATAGTTCATTCCCTCTTCATTGTATTCATCTCCAATAACTGTATAAACATGCCCTACTTTGATATGTGCAACAAATCTCTTGAAATTAATCAACATTATGAATACACTACAAAGTAAGATAACAATAGAAATTTCAAAAACTAAGCAAGTAGATATATTAATTGGTTGAACTAGATTTGATATATTACCACATCCCTTTGATTCAGAGATGGCCTTTTGTTATTCTTCCAATACTCTTCAACTAGTGTTCTCAATGCTTCCACAACTTTTTTATCTTTTCATGGAAGTCTCCCCGAGAATGCCCATAATTCATTTGAATCTGTGCCCTCAATTCTTTTTTGTCTTGAATGGCTCTTGATAAAGTTTTTCTATTAATTCTCATTTGATCACTCATCTTTCTAATGAGACGAGCTCTCTTTGTTTGAGTACTTACCAAAGTTGATGTAATAACACGTAGGGTGAAATTACTATCCTTTGAGTGCGAGGTCTTACCCACACTCTCATAAGCATCCATTATATTCTTCACAATAGTGTTTTCACTTGAAGCATTTGATGTTCTCAACCCAAGAGTCTTCATGATGTTTTTATACTTTATACCCCGCATCATTTCAACAAATATTTGACAACTTGCAATCTTATTTAGCCTTTAAAATAAGAATTTCCAAATCTTATCAGCATATCTTCTACAAGTGCATGCTGAAATCTTACCTTCCATGTGTTGCAAAATAATCTCATCAATATTAATGAAATACTTTGGCTTTCAACAAAAAAATTTAGGTGGTTTTCTCCTAGTTACATACATCTCAACATTAAGAATTTTATCAATATTCAATTGAGGTGGGCTAGATTGTGTACCTTCGATCAAGGGTGGAGTAGAAGACATACCTTGAGGTTCACATGGGGATGATGGCATACCTTCTTCATCAAATCCGAGTGATGATGTACTCTCAACTTGAGATGTGGTGGATGGTTTCCAACCATATTCACTTGCAGTAGATGGTGTCTCTCCATATTCACTTGTGGTAGATGGTTTCCCTCCATATTCACTTGTGCTTAATGGTGTCCCTTCATATTCACTTTCAATAGAGGGTGTGTCTCCAACTACGATATCCAAATGTGTCTTACCATGATGCTTTCACCTTCATGCCCTTTGTGCTTCAAATGCTTGTTCTCATTTTGATGGTTGAGGTTCCTCTTCAATTGGCTTGTTTTCATCAATCGTATCCAATTTCATCTTTTCACAATATGCCCTCAACCATTCTCTCTCCTTGGCTTTTTTGGTTTCATACTTTTCATCTGTTAGTTTATTCCTTGTTCGTTTCCTTTGCATGGCAGATAATTTTACCTATAGCATGGTAATGAGATGAATATTAGTTCCTAAAAAATGAATCCATACAAATAAATGAAATATATGTCATTCAAGGCTTCATACAAAATACTTATAATCATCCTGTAGAAGAGTATTTCTAGCATAGAAAAAGGTCACATGAATTTTTTTAATGGAATGCCTTAAAGAAATGCGGTAATGTGGCATGCCATGATTGCAAGATAGGATCAAAATGGAAGCATGAAAAAGGAATATGAATTCAAATGCCTTGTCAAAAAATTCAAATGCCTTGTCAAACAATTAAAATGCCTTGGCTAGCTAGTGGTGCATTGGCAAGCTAGTGAGCTCACTAGCTTTCCAATACAGTAGGGTTCAGAAGGTAGGGGTAGTGTATGCCTCATAGAAATGGGGTCTCATGGTGATGTATTGATAAGGTAGAGGCAGTGTATGCCTCATAGAAATGGGGTCTCACAATGATGTATATCACCGTGAGACCCCATTTCTATGAGGCATACACTACCCCTACCTTGTCAACCCTACCACATTGGAAGGCTAATGAGTGAGCTCACTAGCTTGCCAATGTGGTAGGGTTGACAAGGTATGGGCAGCGTATGCCTCATAGAAATGGAGTCTCATGGTTATATACATGAGATTCCATATCTATGAGGCATACACTACCCCTACCTTGTCAACCTTACCGCATTACCAGGCTAGTGAGTGAACTAGCTTTCTAATGCTCCACTAGGTTGCCAATGTGGTAGGGTTGAGAAGGTATGTGCAGGATATACATCACTGTGAGACCCCATTTCTATGAGGCATATGCTGCCCATACCTTCTCAACCCTACCACATTAGCAACCTAGTGGAGCATTGGAAAGCTAGCTCACTCACTACCCTACCAATGCGGTAGGGTTGATAAGGTAGGGGCAATGTATGCCTCATAGATATGGGGTCTCACAGTAATATATTGAGAAGGAAGGGGTCTCACGGGTCTCACTAGCTACCCGTACCTTATCAATATATCACCGTGAGACCCTATTTCTATGAGCCATACACTGCCCCTACCTTCTCAACCCTATTGGATTGGAAAGCTAGTGGAGCATTGGCAAGCTAGCTCACTCACTAGCTTGTGAATGTGGTAGGGTTGACAAGGTAGGGGCAGCATATGCCTCATAAAAATGGGGTCTCACGGTGATGTACATCACCATGAGACTCCATTTATATGAGACATATGCTGCCCCTACCATCTCAACCCTACCACATTGGAAAACTAGTGGAGCATTGGAAAGATACCTCACTCACTAGCTTGCCAATGTGGTAGGGTTGAGAAGGTAGGGGTAGCGTATGCCTCATAGAAATGGGGTCTCACGGTGATGGTAGAGGCAACATATACCTTATAGAAATGGGGTCTCATGGTGATATACATCACATGAGACCCCATTTCTATGAGGCATACGCTGCCCCTACCTTTTCAACCCTATCGTATATGCAAGCTAGTGGAGCATTGGCAAGAGCTTGCCAATGTGGTAGGGTTGAAAAGGTAGGGGAAGCATAAGCCTCATAGAATTGGGGACTCATAGTGACTGTGAGTTCCCAATTCTATGAGGCATATGCTGCCCCTACCTTGTCAACCCTACTGCATTGGCAAGCTAGTGAGTGAACCCACTAGCTTGTCAATGCTACCACATTTTGCATACATTTATATAAAAAACATTATTGTAAAACAATTGAAATGCCTTGTCCATGCTTCCATTTTGAGCCATGATTGCAAGATAGGCTGCACCTTTCCCCATGTTGCTAACTTAGCCTTGAATAAAGAGTCTTGAAATAGTGGAGAGAAGGGTTACAATCCCTTGTACATAGACTAATCAAGGAAACATTTAAAATATATCACAACCTAAGTGATGAGGTAGGTCTAGTGATGGGGTAAATGTAAAAATAGAGATGAAAAAAAAAATAGATTCAAAGATCTATCAATGTGGGAGGAGTATATTCCAATTTTTTAGAGACATGTATGGAAAATTTGGTAGCATAGACAAGGCAATCAACTGCTTGATATAACTGTTTGAAAAAATACCTCACTGAGATATGTCCTCGTGGACTATAATGATTGCAGGATATGAAAAAGATATATTTATTGAAAAGGCTTTACAAAATTTCAAGCATATGCAAATTGTAGGTGTAAAACCAAATTCAACTACATTTTCCAACATCCCCCATGCCTATACCAAAATGAAAGCATTGGAGAGAGGTATGCACATCCATAATAAAGGATTAAGAAATGATGTTTTATTTTAATTCCTTATAACTTATGTCATATATATGTGTATACAAAATGTGGAAGTAGACACAAGGTAAGTCAATTGTTAAATACAAAAATTCCTCAAAGAGATGTGGTTTAAAAATATAATTGGAAAGTGTAAAGAATTGTGTAATTTAAAATTTGCATTGACAAGCTAAGGTTATAATGACAAACAAACAATGATCAACATGGAATATGAAAAATAACAAAAATGAAAGCAAGCCATAATAGAATGAAAGAAAATGTGTAAATACTTCACATACCTAAAAAACAAGAGTTTCAAATGGAGGAGTTCTACCCAATTATGTAGCCTTTGCTTCTTTCTTCAAACTCCTCAACAATTTGACTTTTTCAAAAGCTTGTTCCCCTCCAAACTTCAATTGTATATCACTTTTGAATATAATTCAGACTTGAATTGATATTATATGCCTTTTAGTGTGAAAAATCTACTATTTCATGCAAAGGTGGTGGAAAGATCATGAAAAAGGTGGTAGAATGTGAAAAACATGCATGCACACTTCACAACATCATCAAAAGGCTATTTTTTGTCAAAGCACACGTAGAACTAGGATAACATGCAGAATATGGGCATTGAGATCATGGGTATATTGATTTTTTCACCACTTTTAGAGCAAGCAAAAATGCGTTTAATACGAGCACATGGGTATGTGCAGGATCATCATGGAAAAAATAGGCCCTTAAGTGGCAAAAAATTTAAATAAATCAACTTGATGTAAAAATTTGAATAAGTTATCTATATTATTTCAAAAATATGTAAGAATAGAATTTGTAGCAAATTGAATGTAGTTTCTAAACTACTATGTTTTTTTTTTTTTTAAATATCTATTTGGTAAAAATTTGAAATTTCAATGCAGTAGTACTTAAATTTCAGGGAAAAAATAAGTAGGTGTCTATCGGACCACCCTAACCACAATAAAATGATAATTATTTTTATAAGATTTTAGATATAAGTAGAGGATTCATGTCCCGATGTGATGCATATTTTTTTGTAATTTTTTTCAAGTAAATAATTAATTATGAATTTTTTATTACAACTTAAAAAAAAAAAACTTGTATGTCTAACCACCTTAACTTGGCCAAAACTTCATGAAACTCATTTCTTTTTTTTTAATCTAATAGTATGCAAAGAATAGAATGTGACACATGTTTTGAATTCAAAAAATGTGATACAGTTTGAAAGCTATAGATGTTTTTCAATTAGCCTATCATTCAGGACTTTAGTTGTAATTCAAATAGAAAATAAATGATAATTATTTATTAAATTCAAAGTAAAGAATAATTTATATTGGTGGAAAGCTGAGAATCTCATTTAAAAACCCTTTTTGTTTCATCAATTTTGGGTAAAAAAAAAGTCATCAGCCACATACCCTACAAAAACCCATAATATTGCCACTTTTTGGCCCATCATGATCCTACACATACCCACATTATGTCTTCCTAAAAAACTTCCTTATGTATACTACTTCAAAATGCACTTGCATTATGAGAAATTTGAATTTTTTATAGGTTTATTTTCTCTCTTTTTCTCTCTACCCTTTACCCTCAACCCACAACCCTTAATCCCTCTACCCTTAAACCCTCAACCCTCTACCCTCAACTCTAAACCCTAAAAACTATACCCTCAAAACCTAAACCCTCTACCCTCAACCCTAAACCCTTAAACCTTCTACCATCTATCCTCAACCCTCAAACCCTAAACCCTAAACCCTAATACCCTCTACCTTATACATTGGACCCTCAATCCTAATTATTCAACCATATGTACCCTCAACCCTAATCCTTCAACCATATGTAGGTCCTAAACCCTAAACCCTAAACTATCAACCCTATAGGTCCTCAACCCTATACCCTCAATTCTCAAGCCCTACCCTATACATTGGATTCTCAACCCTCATATATCTTTGTCCCTCCCTCCACTTCTCTCCTTCTCTCTATCTCACTTATCCCTCCCTCTCTCTCTCAATTCTCTCCCTCCTACCTCCTATCCCTCTCTCAAGACTTCTCTCTCACTCACTCACTCCTATCTATCTCCCCTCTACCCTTAATCCTCTACCCTCTAACCTTAACCCTTATACCCTCTATCCTCTACCATATATCTCTCTCCCACTCCCTCCCTCTATCTCTCTCTCAAGTATCTCCCTCCTAGCCCCTCTCCCTCTCTCGAGTCTCTCTCTCACTCACTCACTCACTCCTATCTCTCTCCCCTCTACCCTTAACCCTTATACCCTCTATCCTCTACCCTCTATCTCTCTCCCACTCCCTCACTCTCTCTTTCTCTCAAGTCTCTCCCTCCTACCCCCTCTCCCTCTCTCAAGTCTCTCTCTCTCACTCACTCACTCCTATCTTGCTCCCATCTACCCTTTATTGGTATATGGAGCCTAATCAGACTCAGAGGTTAAATTTTCTCCACTTTTATTGGTGTGGTTTCTCCCAAAATTATTTAATGGGGTCAAGGGGAAACACCCCTGGCATGCTCCCTGTCATGATACAGGGTGGGGTCGAGGGATAGTGCCCCCAAAACCTCTCACATTTTTAATTATTTTATAAAGGTGTTGGGTGTTATTTTTCTATTGGCCAAAATAAAAAACCCTATTTTTGTAACCAACATAAGTCTTGATAAAAGGCTAAGGGTTAGGGTTTCGTTGACATTGTATTGTAGCATTTTTGCGGTGATGTTGAGTTTCAAGGATTACTGGTTGTAATTAGTTTGATTTACTGGATAATAATATTGGACTCTCTGTTGGTGGATGTAGCCCAAGTTTGGGTGAACCATGTTAAATATTGTCTCTTACTGTTATTATTTTTTGTGTTTTTCATTCCTTTCTTTAATCTCTATTTACATTTAATTGATATTTTTTGCATACAATTCCTAACACCCTTAACCCTCTACCCTCTACCCTTAACCCTTATACCCTCTATCCTTTACCGTTTATCTCTCTCCCACTCCCTCCCTCTCTCTCTCTCTCAAGTCTCGCCCTCCTACCCCCTCTCCCTCTTTGAAGTCTCTCTCTCTCACTCACTCCTATCTCTCTCCCTCTACCCTTAACCCTCTACCTCTACCCTTAACCCTTATACCTCTTTATCCTCTACCCTCTATATATCTCCCACTCCCTCCCTCTCTCTCTCTCAAGACTCTCCCTCATATCCCCTCTCCCTCTCTCAAGTCTCTCTCTCTCTCACTCACTCACTCCTATCTCTCTCCCCTCTACCCTTAACCATTATACCTTCTATCCTTTAACCTCTATCTCTCTCCCACTCCCTCCCTCTCCCTCTCTCTCTCAAGTCTACCCCTTCTACCTTGGACCTCATTTCTTGGACCCATTTTTTTAAACAAGCCAACTTAGGATGCCAATTTCACCAAATTGACAAGATAGTGGATGAAATTGGCAACCTAACTTGGTTTGTTTGAAAAAATGGTGTTCCATATAAAAATGGACCCTTATCATTTTCATGGTCTTTTAGGTCTTGTTTGATAGTGTTGGAACTATGTTGCTTTAATTTTATGATGTATCTTGGCTTGAACATGCTTATTTCGGTGCTAAAACTCAAAGAACGACATCTTGTGAAGGTGTTGTGAAGTGTTGTAAGACATTTCTACATTCTTGTAGACTCTATTTAATGCAATTGACCTAAAAACCACCCTTTCATTCATTAAAAAGTCCTATTTTGAAGTGTTGTAAAGTCTTGTAACAAGATTTCATGCTTTTCTAGGGATATTTTCACTATTTGCACCCTTCTCATGCTTTATTTTGTCTCTTTATGCCCTCATATGCTTATATTAAGTGTATTTTTGGGTCATATCCTGACAAACAACATTAAACACAACATTATTCTTGACACTTGGTTTTGGGTCCCAGGTGGGACTCATTCGCCAAGGGTGGCGAATGAGTCCCCCTTGGCCCCAAATTCAAAATATTTCAAAATCTCGTTCAGGATTTTACTCAAATTCACTTCATGTGGGCCTATGATGAGGTATGAATGGATAGTAAGGCACAAAATTTGTATAAAAATGTTATTTCAACCTCATTTTACATCTCCTCATTCAAGTATTCAATCTCCTAACACATTCAAGCAATCTTCTAAGTCATCCAAGCACTCAAGCATTCTACATCATCAATTCAAGCACTTTTCAAGCACTTTGGAGCAGCCATTGACATCACTTCAGATTTGCATACTCAAGAATTTGGCAAGTTTGTAATACTTGCATGTTATTCATTCATAATTTCCTATACATTTCATTCATTTCTATTGGGTTTGATTACCAAAGTGGGGTTTGACCAATGCAAACCCCTATTCACTAACCCTCCAACATTTTTCTGCTTTATGCATGTCTATTTGTAACTTTTTTTTGCATATTTAACAATTTTAAAGGTGTTGAAAAGTGGAATTCAAGTCAACTAGGCTCTTCAAGTAAACTCATTATCTTTTCAAGCATTTTGAGTTCTTTCTGTTCGTTTTCTACATAATTGACCTCGACAACCTAATATTCAGACATTACCAGATTTGGAGTAGTAGTGTTGTCTCTTGATTTTCTAGGAATCTTGGGGAGGATTGATTCACCACCCTTGGTGAATGAGTCCCACCTAAAATCTGAAAATCTTCATTTTTTCAGAAATCAACTCTCTGTTGTCAGAAATCAGTTCCCGACACTTTTTCAACAATAGGAGGACTGATTTGCCACCCCTGGCGAATGAGTCCCACTGTGAAAAATCAAAAAAACTCATCAGCATCCCATACACTCCAAAAAGCTCATAAAACATCCAGGTGCACTCAGATTTGACCATGTACCTTTTGTTCTGCATATTTCTTTCTATTTCTTCATCTTTCATAGTTGTTTGCATATCATAGTGTGTTTTCAAACATAGCTTAAATTGCACTTTAAAATTCATTTTTGATCATATAACATTGCATACATCCTAATTTGAATGTGAATAAGAATTTTAAGAACCCCTTTATCTCTCTCTTTCTAGGTGAAAAATCTTAGGAAGAAATAAACAATGATTTAAACTCTTTATTTTCATCTACAATGAACTTAAATGATAAATCCTCTCCACCAAGTGAAGAACCTAGTACAACCCCTAGTTCAACACTTGTGATTCCTCCTTTGGAGCATCAACCACCTTCACATTACATTGAAAAATGATTGGGAGGTAGATGACTTGTTAGATGAGTGATTTTCCTTTGCCTAGCCTATCTTTTCCGCTTTTCCTTTCTTTTTATGTGCGTATTGTGTTCCCTGTATCATGTGTTTGATGTTTCCTTCTCTTTGTACACTTCTTCTATATGTATCTCTATTATTCTATTTGTTGTGCCTTATAGTTTTCTCTTTTTTTTGTGTTTTCCTTTTGGGGATGATGCAAAGCGTTGAGACACCCTATGTCTCTTCCATGCTAACCCACAAGGTCTTTGTGTTTTACTTTTCTCTTTTGTTTTTTGTTTTCCTTTTGGGGATGATGCAAAGTGTTGAGATGCCCAATGTCTCTTCCATGTTGACCCAAAAACCCCCTTTTTCATTTTTCCTTTGTCTTTTCGCTTGTATTTTCCTTTTGGGGATGATGCAAAGCATCGAGACCGCAATGTCTCTTCCATGTTGACTCAAAATGGACTTTTTCCTTTCCGTTCACTCTCTTTGTGTCATTCTTCTAGTTCTATGTGCTTTGGGGAATGATGATAGTTCTGAGATCTTTAAATCAAAACATTGCAACAACGAACATACTGACCCCAAATCCATAGATCCCTTATGTCTCTAGTGTGCTTTCTTTTTTGGGGGGCAACTCCCTTCTTTCCTTTCTTTTTCCTCCATCTTGACATGACGCAACTTAACTTTGAAACATATGACTTGGCATAGAGCCTTCCAAGTTAGCTCTCATGTCTTGCTTTCTTCCTCTTCTCTAATTCCAATTAATTGTTCACAAAACGATGTGTAGCAATTCCTTTAAAGTGGGGGGCATACATTACCATTATTTTAGTTGCATTCTTAGTGAAGCCTTGTCATTTACGCGATGTGTTTGTCACTTTGTGGATGACATTGGGTGTGATGTCCTTCATAAGTGTGATCTATCTTAGCATATTGCATTCCTCTTGGTGGTTTGATGCGACACACTACATCCCCTAAGTTGTGAATATACTATCCTTTGATTGGTCCTCTTTTACAGACATTAGACACAATGTTCCCTAAGTGACTTACCTTGCATAAACTGAACAAGACTCCTCTAAACATATTACACATCACATTCTTATTCGGCCACCTTGCATAACACAACTTGCATTCTTGTGGTGCCATCCTATTTTGCTTATTTTATGAAACTTAAACCAACATTTTCATTTTATTTGGCTTTGTGGCTCCTTGATAAAGTTATCGAATGGGTATAGCTTTGGCATGGTTGAGTGGGAAGCCCAACTAGCGGCATGAATTTTCCCCATAGCCACCTTTGTGTTTTTGAGTGCATACCAACTAGTGTATGTATCTTACTTTTTTGGCTTTCTCACCCTACGGACAACTAAGTTTTGTGGCCCCAGAGTGAGTAAACATTCCCTCTTTTTCAAATAATCAGCCTAGATCTCTTTTCACAACTAGTTGGATTGATGATTGAAGCTTCACTCAATTCCTCTCAACACTTGTGTGTTCCTTTGTCCTTATGTTCAGTTTGTCATGGGATCTTCATCTTGGGGGCTTGATCATCCTCCTTGTTTGTTGTATTCCATCTTGCTAACGTAAGTGCATTCAAACCCTCTTCTCGATGTTCATGGCTACTTTAGTGTGAGGAAGCAAGTTTCTCTCACTAAAGTGGGGGATAAATGTGTCATTGAAAAATGGACCCTTTTCATTTTCATGGTTTTTTAGGTCTTGTTTCATAGTGTTGGAACTATGTTGCTTTAATTTTATGATGTATCTTGGCTTGAACATGCTTATTTTGGTGCTAAAACTAAAAGAACGACATCTTGTGAAGGTGTTGTGAAGTTTTGTAAGACATTTCTACATTCTTCTAGACTCTATTTAATGTAATTGACCTAAAAACCACCCTTTCATTCATTAACAAGTCCTATTTTGAAGTGTTGTAAAGTCTTGTAACAAGATTTCACGCTTTTCTAGGCATATTTTCACTATTTACACCCTTATCATGCTTTATTTTGTCTCTTTATGCTCTCATATTCTTATATTAAGTGTATTTTTGGGTCATATCCTAACAAACAACTTTAAACACAACATTATTCTTGACACTTGGTTTTGGGTCCCAGGTGGGACTCATTTGCCAAGGGTGGCGAATGATTCCTCCTTGGCCCCAAATTCAAAATATTTCAAAATATCTTTCGTGATTTTACTCAAGTTCACTTCATGTGGGCCTATGATGAGGTATGAACAGATAATAAGGCACAAAGTTTGTATAAATATGTGATTTCAACCTCATTTTACATCTCGTCATTCAAGTATTCAATCTCCTAACACATTCAAGCAATCTTCTAAGTCATCCAAGCAATCAAGCATTCTACATCATCAATTCAAGCACTTTTCAAGCACTTTGGAGCATCCATTGACATCACTTTAGATTTTCATATTCAAGGATTTGGTAAGTTTGTAATACTTACATGTTATTCATTTATCATTTCCTTTACATTTCATTCATTTCTATTGGGTTTGATTGGCAAAGTGGGGTTTGACCAAGGCAAACCCCTATTCACTAACCCTCCAACATTTTTCCCCTTTGTGCATGTGTATTTGCAACTTTTTTTTGTAGATTTAACAGGTTTAAAGGTGTTGAAAAGTGGAATTCAAGTCAACTCATCATCTTTCCAAGAATTTTGAGTGGTTTCTGTTTGTTTTCTGCATAATTGACCCCAACAACCTAATATTCAGATATTGCCAGATCTAGAGTAGCAGTGTTGTCTCCTGATTGTCTCTTGGTGAACGAGTCCCACTTGAAATTTGAAAATCTACATTTTGTTAGAAATCAACTCTTGGCTGTCAGAAATCAGTTCCCGACACTTTTTCAATAGCAGGAGGACTATTTCGCCACCCTTGGCGAATGAGTCCCACTGCGAAAAATCAAAAAAAATCATCAGCATCCTAGACACTCCAAAAATCTCATACAACATCCAAGTGTACTTAGATTTGACCCTATACCTTCTATTCTGAATATTTCTTTCTATTTCTTCATCTTTCATAGTTGTTTGCATATCATAGTGTGTTTTAAAACATAGCTTAAATCGCACTTTAACATTCATTTTAGATCATTTTAATCAGTCAATTGCATTTATCTTAGTTCATTTATATCATATCACATTGCATACTTCGTAATTTGAATGTGCATAAGCATTTTAGGAGCCGAAATCTCTCTCTTTCTAGGTGGAAAACCCTAGGAAAAGAACCTAGCATTTCCTGGTGATGTAAATCACTAGCAGAGCCCATTTCATGGACCTATTTGTTCAAATAGGCCACTACATTTCCAATTTCACTGAATTGGAAAGCTAGTTGGTAAAATTGGCATCCTAACTTGGCCTATTTGAAAAAATGGGTCCAAGAAATGAGGTCTCTAAATCACCAAGATACCCCATTTCTTGGACCCATTTTTTCGAACAGGCCACTACATTGCTAATTTCACCGAATTGGCAAGCTAGTTAGTGAAATTGGCATCCTAACTTGGCCTATTTGAAAAAATGGGTCCAAGAAATGGGGTTTTCCAATGATGTAAACCACCAGAAGACCCTATTTCTTGGAACTATTTTTTCAAGCAAGCCACTACATTGCTAATTTCACCAAATTGGAAAGCTAGTGGGTGATTCTTAGACCCATTTTTTCAAATAGGCCACTACATTTCCAATTTCACATAATTGGCAAGCTCGTGGGTGAAATTGGAATCCTAACTTGGCTTGTTTGAAAAAATGGGTCTAATAAATGGGGTCTCCCGATGATGTAAATCATTGAGAGACCCCATTTCTTGGACTCATTTTTTCAAACAGGCCACCACATTGCCAATTTCAACAAATTGGCAAGCTAGTGGGTGAAATTGGCAACCTAACTTGGCCTGTTTGAAAAATGGGGTCTCTCAATGATGGAAATCATCGAGAGACCCCGTTTCTTGGACCCATTTTTTCAAGCAGGCCACTACATTTCCAATTTCATCGAATTGGAAAGCTAGTGGGTGAAATTGGAAAACCTAACTTGGCCACTACATTGCCAATTTCACCGAACTGGAAAGCTAGTGGGTGAAATTTGCAAACTAACTTGGCCTGTTTGAAAAAATGGGTCCAAGAAATGGGGTCTCTAAATCACCAAGAAACCCCATTTCTTGGACCCATTTTTTCAAACAGGCCAAGTAAGGTTTCCAATTTCACCCTCAACCCTATACCCTCAACCCTTAAACCTTAAACCCTCAACCATCAACCCTTAAACCCTAAACCCTTAAATTCTTTACCCTCCACCCTCTACCCTATACATTAGACCCTTAACGCTCAATTCGCAACCCTCAACCCTTAATCCCTCAATCCTCAACCCCTATACTCTCTACCCTATACATTGGACCCTCAACCCTAATCCTTCAACCACATACCCTCAAACCTATACCCTAGACCCTAAACCCTCTACCCTCTACCTTAAACCCTCAACCCTAGACCCTTAAACCCTAAACCCTTAAACCCTCTACCCTCTACCCTCTAACCTCAACCCAATACCATAAACATCAACCCTTTAGGTCCTCAACCCTATACTATCAATTATCTCTCTCTCACTCACTCACTCACTCATATCTCTCTCCCCTCTACCATTAACCCTCTACCCTCTACAATTAACACTTATATCCTCTACCCTCTACCCTTAAACCCTTAAACCCTCTACCCTCTACCCTAAACCCTAAACCCTCTATGCTCAACCCTAAACCCTCAATCATAAACCCTTAAACCCTAAACCCTTAAACCCTCTACCCTCTACCCTCAACCCACAATCCTCAGTTCATCTACCCTTACACCCTCAACCCTAAACCCTAAAACCTATACCCTCAAGCCCTAAACTCTCTACCATTAAACCTTCTACCCTCTACCATCAACCCTCATTTTTCAACCCTATACCCTCAACCCAATACCCTAAATAGATATTGACCCTATAGGTCCTCAACCCTATACCCTCAATTCTCAACCCTCCACCCTCTACCCTCTATATCTCTCCCACTCCCTCCCCCTCTCTCTCTCTCAATTATTTCCCTCATACCCCCTCTCCCTCTGTAAACCCTCAACCCCTAATCCCACAACCCTCAACCCTTAAACCCTAATCCCTCAGCTCCTATACCCTCTACCCTATACATTGGACCCTCAACCCTAATCCACCAACCCTATACTCTAAATCCTCTACCCTCAACCTTAAACAATCAACCCTCTACCCTCAACCATAAACCCTAAAAACAATACCCTCAAACCCTAAACTGTGTACCCTCAACCCTAAAAATTGGACCCTCTACCCTCAATTCTCAACCCTCTACCCTATACATTGGATCCCCAACCTTCATATCTTTGTCCCTCCCTCCTCTTCTCTCCTTCTCTCTATCTTACTTCTCCCTCCATCTCTCTATCTATCCATCCCTCCCTCTCTACCCTAATCCATTAACCCTAAACCCTCAACCCTTAAACCCTTAAACACTCAACCCTAAACTCTAAACCCTAAACCCTCAACACTTAAACTCTAAACCCTTAAACCCTCTACTCTCTACCCTCTACCCTCAACCCTAATCCCTCAACCCTTAAACCCTTAGACCCACTTAGTAAACACTATACCCTAATCCCTCAACCCTCTTGACCCTTGATCCCTCAACCCTCAACCCTTAATCCTTAATCCATCAACCCTTATACCCTGTACCCTATACATCAGACCCTCAAGCCTAATCTGCCAACCCTATACCCTCAGTCCTCTACTCTAAACCTTAAACCCTCAACCCTCAATTGTCAACACTTAAAACATAAACACTTAAACCCTCTACCATCTACCCTTTACCCTATAATTTAAACCCTCAACCCTCAATTCTCAACCCTCAAACCTTAATCCCTCAATCCTCAACCTTTAATCCCTAAACCCTTAACCCTAATACCCTCTACCCTATACATTGGACCCTCAACCCTAATCCTTCAACTATATGTTCACTCAACCCTAATCCCTCAACCCTATATCATTAACCCAATACCCTAATCCCTCAACCCTATAGGTTTTCAACCCTTTACCCCCAATTCTCAACGCTCTGCCCTATACATTAGATCCTCAACCATCATCTATCTGTGTCCCTCTCTCTTCTTCTCTCCTTGTCGCTCTCTTACTTATCCCTCCATCTCTCTATCCATCCATCCCTCCCTCTCTACCCTAATCCCTCAACCCTAAACCCTCGACCATTAAACCCTTAAACACTCAACCCTAAACCCTAAAACCTCAACCCTCGACCCTTAAACCCTAAACCCTTAAACCCTCTACCATCTACCCTAAACCCAATACACTCTACCCTCAACCCTAATCCCTCAACCCCTAAACCCACTTATTAAACTATCTACCATACTCCCTCAACCCTCAACCCTTAAACCCTACTCCCTCAACCACTATACCCTCTACCCTATACATTGGGCCCTCAAACCAAATCCCCCAACCCTATACCCTCCATCCTCTAACCTCAACCTTATACCCTCAACCCTTAAACCCTAAACCCATAAACCCTCTACCCTCTACATTAAACCCTCAACCCTCAATTATCAACCCTCAACCCTTAATCCCTCAATCCTCAACCCTGAAACCCTAAACCCTCAACCTCAATACACTCTACCCTATACATTGAACCCTTAACCCTAATCCTTCAACCAAATTTACCCTAAAATTTAATCCCTCAACCCTATACCCTCAACCCAATGCCCTAAACCATCAACCCTATACCCTCAATTCCCAACCCTCTACCCTATATATTGGATCCTCAACCCTCATATATCTTTGTCCCTCCCTCATCTTCTCTAATTCTCTCTATCTCACGTCTCTGTCCATCTCTATCCATCCATCCCTCCCTCTCTACCCTAATCCCTCAACCCTAAAACCTCGACCCTTAAACCCTTAAACAATCAACCCTAAACCCTAAACCCTCAACCCTCAACCCTCAATCCTTAAACCCTAAACCCTTAAACCCTCTACCCTCTACCCTAATCCCTCAACCCTCTTGACCCTTAATCCCTCAACCCTCAACCCTCAACCCTTAAACACTAGTCCCTCAACCGTTATACCTTCTATCCTATACATTGGACCCTCAACCCTAATCCCCCAACCCTATACACTCAATCCTCTACCCTCAACCTTAAAACCGCAACCATCAACCCTTAAACCCTAAGCCCTTAAACCCTCTACCCTCTACCCTCTACATTAAACTCTCAATGCTCAATTCTTAAGCCTCAACACTTAATCCCTCAATCCTCAACCCTCAAACCCTAAACCCTCAACCTTGATACCCTGCACCCTATATATTGGACCCTCAAACCTAATATTTCAACCACATGTACCCTCTACCCTAATCTCTTAACCCTATAACCTCAACCCAATACCCTAAACCATCAGCCCTATAGGTCCTCAACCCTATTCCCTCAATTTTTAACCCTCTACCCTTTACATTGGATCCTCAACCCTCATATATCTTTATCCATCCCTCATCTTCTCTCCTCTCTATCTCACTTCCCCCTCCATCTCTCTATCCATCCATCCCTCCCTCTCTACCCTAATCTCTCAATCGTAAACCTAAACCCTTAAACCCTTAAAAATTCAACCCTAAACCCTAAACCCTAAACCCTAAACAGTAAACCCTCAACCCTTAAACCATAAAAAATTAAACCCTTTACCCTCTACCCTATAACCAATACCCTCTACCCTCATCCCTCAACCCTAATCCCTCAACCGTAATCCCTCAACCCTTAAAATCTTAAACCCACTTAGTAAACTCTCTACCCTAATCCCTTAACCCTCTTGACTCTAAATCCCTCAACCCTTAAACCCTAATCCCTCAACCCCTATACCCTCTACCCTATACATTGGAACCTCAAACCTAATCCCCACGCCCTATACCCTCAATCCTCTACCCTCAACCTTAAACCCTCTACCCTCTACCCTATACACCCTTAAACACTCAACCCTAAACGCTAAACCCTCATAAAACCTAAACCCTTAAACCCTCTACCCTCTACCCTAAATCCTCTACCCTCTACCCTAAACCCTAATCGCTCAACCCTTAAACCCTTAAACCCACTTAGTAAACTCTCTACCCTAATCCCTCAACCCTCTTCACCCTCTACCCTATACATTAAACCCTCAACCCTAATCCCCCAACCCTATACCCTTAATTCCCTACCCTAAAACTTAAACCCTCAACCCTCAACCCTTAAACCCTCTACCCTCTACCTTCTACCCTCTACATTAAACCCTCAATTCTCAACCCTCAACCCTTAATTCCTCAATCCTCAACCTTGAAACCCTAAACCCTCAACCCCGATACCCTCTACCCTATAATTGGACCCTCAACCCTGATCCTTCAACCATATGTACCCTCAACCCTAATCTCTCAAACCTATACCATCAACCTTATAGGTCCTAAACCCTATACCCTCAATTCTCAACCCTGATGCAGGAGCATCCTTGGTTCTTGGCAATCTTGCATCAACCAAAAATATGTGCTTTCAATTTTGTTCTTTTTCTATTCTTTGTTAGTTCATGTTGGTGGATTCATCATATTTTCTCACCAGACCTTGTGGACCTACATTTTCATCATGGACATGTTCGTATTCATTATTCCAATATTTGAGCATGAATGGATATTTTTCCAGCAAGTTATTGCTTCTAGATTTCATGATAGTTTCTTCAAACGACACCAGAATAATTTTCAGGCCTAACGACTAGTTTGATCATTCATGGATCATTCTCGTAGCTTGTGGATCTTGATGGTGTGATTTTAATTGTTTAGTGGAGTTTCCTTGACCTTCATTATAGGTCCACACTTCATGTTATGCACCTATTGAGGAGTAATTCAAATTTGAGGCCAACCTATTCATGTGCACGTTACATTTTCTTTCCTTGGATAATGTGATGATCTTTGGCTAATGCAAATGATTCTAGAATTACAGATATGATATAAAGCTTGTAATCAATCATTACAATGACAATAGTTTCTTGAGTAGATTAAGATAGATCTAATCTATAAGATTTCCCTCACATATAGGATCATATTGGAATGTTGTATTTTTTAGCATGTTTTATAAAGCTTGTGAGCCGAATCTATAAGCTCAAATGTTGCCAATCGATTGTAACTAAGATTTATATTTATGAGAATATTTTCATTTGCATTTTCCTCCATATTTTGTATTTCTTCTGTTGTGTTACTCTTGCTACACGGTCCATATTGTTCTCTTTGAGGACCCTCCTCCCGTGGCTATGCCAGACTGGTATCAGAGCGAGATTTGATCTGTGTGAGGTAGTCAGAATTCGCGGAGTCCTGTTGAAGATTTTTTGTGGGGTGGCGGATTGAGGATCTGACCTGTAGCTACAAAGGACTTGTGTAAAGATGGCAGAAAGAAGAAATGTTAGAGGAAATGGAGCTCGTGGAAATGAAAATCCTAATTTAATGAAGATGTTGAGAGGAATTGCTGCTAGATTAGATGTAGTTGAAACGGCCTAGAGGAGAGGTCGACCAGTTGATGATGCGAGTGATGAAGAGGTAGAAGTAGAAGAAAAAAGAGGAAGAGAAGAGAGATTCATAAGAGCCCTAACTAAAGTGAATACCAAACCTCATTTCAATCCACTGAATTACAATGGTGAGTTGGATTCAGATGAATTTCTAGATTGGATAATAGAGATGGAAAATTATTTTGAATTTGAAGGCGCCATTGAAGATAAGAAAATAAAATTTTCTTGTACAAAGTTGAAAGGAAATGCATCCCTTTGGTGGGAACATTTGCAGATAGATAGGTGAAGAAGAAGAAAAGAAAAGATAAAATCATGGGATCAGATGGTAAATAAGTTGAAGAAAAAGTTTATGCCTACAAATTATCAGATTAGTTTGTTTTGGAAGTTGCAAAATTTGAAGCAAAAGGAATCAAGTGTGACAGAGTATACTAAGGAGTTCTATAAGTTGAATATCATATTTAGAAATTTGGAGGATGATACTGAGCAAGTAGCTAGATATGTGAATGGTTTGAGGTCATCTATATAGGATGAGATTAGTTTGATTAAGTTGCAGAGTGTGGAAGAAGCATATCAATGTAAATAAAAGACATGAGTAGAGACAAAGAGGAAGAGGTGGAAGATTTCAAAGAGGAAGAACTTTTACTTGAGGAAGAGGATCCTTTGTAGATCTGAATAGATATAAGCAAGTCAATAAGAATGATACTTCGTACCATAGAAGTGATGGAAACTCTTATAGAAGAGGAGGATATGGTGGTTACCAGAATGAAGGTTATAGAAGAGATGATAGAGGATAGGAGAAAAGAACATTCAAGGGAACTTGTTATAAATGTGGTGGAGAAGGACATAGAGAATTTGAATGCAATCAAGGGGAGACAAGAAAAAAGAAAGAGAACAATAGAAGAAAAAAAAAATTTGACGAAGATCATGCCAAATAATCTAAAAAATTGGAAGAGGGAGAAGTGTTGGTGAACAAAAAATTATTATGTAAAAGTGAGTTGGAGCAGGAACTGTTGTAGAGAAAGAATTTGTTCAGGACAAGATACAAGGTAACTGGTAAATGTTGCAAAGTGATTGTTGATAGGGGAAGCTCAGAGAACCTGGTTTCTAAAGAGATGGTGACCAAACTAAATTTGGAAAGGTTGAAACACCTGAAGCCCTATCAAATAGCTTGGATTCAAGATGAGCATAAGATTCTGGTAGGTGAACAATGTTTCGTGAAATTGAAGATAGGAAATTATCATGATAATTTTTTGTGTGATATGATGCCTACAGATATATGCCATGTTTTTTTGGGAAGGCCTTGGCAATATGATAGATAGGCTATTCATGATGGAAAGAAGAATATATATACCATTTTTTCTAATGGGATGAAGCAAAATTTGTTGCCATTGGAAGATGTTCCTAAATTTTAGGTTTGTATGAATGCTAGGGTTTGTATGGTTGATGGAAGGAGATTCCTTGATGGATTGAGACATGATAATATGTGTTATACCTTAGTTCCTAAGACGGCTGAAGACTTCAATCATTTAGAAGAACAACCGAAAGAGATAAAGGAGTTGTTGATAGAATATGAGATCATTTTAGATAATATACCTAATGGATTACCACCGGTGAGGAGTATTAGTTATTACATGGATTTGATTCCTAGAGATAGTTTTCCTAATAAAACAACACAGTGGATGACACCTACAGAGAATGAGTTGAATAGACAAGTGCAAGAATTGTTGAGGAAGGGTTTGATTAGAGAAACCTTAAGTCCTTATGTAGTACCTATTGTGTTAGCACCTAAGAAGGATGGAGAATGGAGAATGTGTACAGATTCTAGAGCCATAAACAAGATCATGGTGAAGTATAGATTTCCTTTGCCCCGGATGGGTGACATTATGGATTCTTTGAGTGGAGCTAAATACTTTACAAGGATAGATTTGAATATTGGATATCATCATATCAGAATCATGGAAGGGGATGAGTGGAAGAAAACATTCAAGATAAATAAAGGGTTGTATGAGTGGTTGGTAATGCCTTTCGACTAACTAATGCACCGAGTACTTTCATGAGGTTGATGAACGAGGTTTTGAAGAAATTCTTAGGTAAGTTTGTGATTGTTTACTTGGATGAAATCTTGATTTTCAGTAAGAATAGAGAATAAAATTTGTTGCATATAAGACAAGTTTTGCAGAGGTTGAGAGAAGAGAAGTTGCTGATAAACATTAAGAAGTGTAGTTTCATGAAGGGAGAATTGGTATATCTGGGATTTGTGATATCTGTGGATGGATTGAAGATAGATCCTAAGAATGTAAGAGAAATTGTTGAGTGGCCTACACTCGAAAGCATTGGAGAGGTAAGATCATTTCATGGATTAACTAGTTTCTATCGGAAGTTCATTAGAAATTTTAGTTCTATTTGCAATCTTATAACAGAAACAATGAGAGGAGATAGGAAAGATTTTAGATGGACATCTAGAGCAGATAGGAGTTTTGAGTTTTTGAAATAGAAGGTGACTGAGCAGCCTATGATGGATTTAATGGATTTCAATAAGGTATTTCAAGTCGATTGTGATGCAAGTGGAAATGCAATTGGATTAGTATTGAGTCAAGAAGGAAAACCTATAGCCTATTTTAGTGAGAAAATGAATGATGCTCAAAGGATATATTCAGTGTATGATCAGGATTTTTATGCCATAGTTCAAGCCTTGAAGAAGTGGAGACATTATTTTTTTCCTAAGGAGTTTGTGTTGTATACGAATCATCAAGCATTGCAATATTTGAACAATCAAGGTAAGTTGAATCAGAGACACATGAGATGGGTGAAATTCTTACAAAGTTATACTTTTGTTTTGAAACATAGGAGTGGAAAGTCAAATAGAGTTGTTGACACTTTGACTAGGAGAAGGAATTTACATACAAAAATGAGAGTGGAAGTAATACGCTTAATGAATTGAATAACTTGTATGAGGAAGACTTGGATTTTGTAGAACCTTGGAGAGCTTGTACAGAACCAGTTTCAGAAGATAGGAGTCAGTGGTTGGATTATTTTATTCAGGAGGATATTTTGTTTAGAGGTAATTAGTTGTGTATACCTTGGAGTTCAATGAGGGATAACTTGGTGAAAGAAAAACATAGTGGAGGATTGTTATGACAGTTTGGAATTGACAAGACAGTAGCATTGGTAAGTGAGTATTAATTTTGGCCTCAAATTTATAAGGATGTTAGGAAATTTGTGCAGAGTTGCAGAGTTTGTCAAGTTGCAAAAGGGAGTAGTCAGAATGTTGGATTGTATAAGCCTTTGATAGTTCCGAAAAGACCTTGGGAGGATATCAACATGGGTTGCATACTTGATTTTCCAAAGACGTGGAGAGGTAATGATTCTATATTTGTGGTGGTAGATAGATTGTCTAACATGGCACATTTCATATGTTGTAAGAGGACAATAGATGTAGTGCATGTAGTAGATTTTTTTTTCAAGGAGGTGGTCAGATTGCATGGATTAACTAGGAGTATTGTTTGAGAAAGAGATGTAAAGTTTTTTGGATACTTTTGGAGGACACCTTGGAAGAATTTGAAGACATATTTAAAGTTCAGTTCTAATTTTCACCCATAGATTGGTGGAAAAATAGAGGTAGTAAACAGGAGTTTGGGGAATTGGTTGAGATGTTTGGTTGGAGAGAAGACTGGAAGTTGGTATTTAGTCCTTGCTCAAGAAAAGTTTTCCTACAATAATTCAGTGAATAGGAGTACAGGAAAGACACCTTTTGAGATTGTTACAGGAGTTCATCCTAGAGGTATATTAGAGTTGAGAGACATTAGTATGGAAGATAAAATGAGTGCATAAGTAGAATAATTTGCAAAACATATGAAGAAAGTGCATACTCAAGTGAAAGAACAGTTGGAAGATATGCACCAGAAGTATAAGGAGAAAGTAGATGAAAAGAGGAGACAAGGAATTCGAAGTTGGAGATGAAGTGATGGTGTATTTGAGGAAGGAGATATTTCTAGTTGGCACATACAAGAAGTTGAAGATGAGGAAGTTTGGACCTTGTAAGATCTTGAAGAAATTTGATTATGGAAATAAATATGAAGTGGAGTCCGGATGGCATAGGTATATCACCTATATTCAACATTGCAGATCTACATTAGTACCATGAAGTAGAATTCAGTGAGCACAGTAAAGAAAAATTGGAAAATTAGTTTCCTAAACAACAATCAGATGAGATTGAGGAGATTTTGGATACTAGATATGGGAGGAAAACTCATGGAAGACAGTATAAAGAGTATCTTGTGAAGTGGAAAGGTAGACTAGTGGAAGATTCTTCTTGGATTTCTTAGGCTAAGGTAGACCATCTTTTTTTTCCTTTAGCCCCAACAAAGTGAGGGACACACTTTTCAATAACCCTGAATGTATGATGCAGGAGCATCCTTGGTTCTTGGCAGTCTTGCATCAACAAAAAATATTTTCTTTCAGTTTTGTTCTTGTTCTATTCTTTCTCAGTTCATGTTGGTGGATTCATCATATTTTCTCACTAGAACTTGTGGACCTACATTTTCATCATGGACATGTTCATCTTCCTTATTCCAAGATTTGAGTTTGATTGGATCTTTTTCTAGAAAGTTATCGCTTCCAGATTTCTTGGAAATTTCTTGAACTAGCATTGGAATAATTTTCAAGCCTAACGACTAGTTTGATCATTCATGGATCATTCCCGTAGCTTATGGATCTTGATAGTGTGATTTTAATTGTTCCATGGAGTGTCTTGAACCTTCATTATAGGTCCACACTTTGTCTTATTCACTTGTTGAAGAGTAATTCAAATTTGAGGCTGACCTATTCATGCGGACATTACATTTTCTTTCCTTAGATAATGTGATGATCTTTGGCAGACGCGGATGACTCTAGAATTGTGGATATGATATAAAGCTTTTAATGGATCATTATAATGGTAGTAGTTGATTGAGTAGATTAAGATAGATCTGATCTGTAATATTTTGCTCGCATATAGGATCATATTGGAATGTTGTATTTTTTAGCATGTTTTATCAGGTTTTTGAGCCGAATCTGTAAGCCCGGATGTTGCCAACAAATTGTAATTGAGATTTCTATTAATGAGAATATTTGCATCTACATTTTCTTAAATATTTTATGTTGCTTCTGATGTGTTACTCTTGCTGCATAGTCTAGATTTTTGTCTTTGAGGACCCTCCTCCCATGGCTGCACCAAACCCTCTACCCTATATATTAGATCCTCAACCCTCATATATCTTTTTCCTTCCCTCATCTTCTCCGCTTCTCTCTATCTCACTTATTCCTCCATCTCTCCCTCAATCCAACCCTCCCTCTCTACCCTCAACCCTTAAACACTCGATTCTAAACCCTAAACCCTCAACCCTTAAACCCTAAACCCTCTACCATCTACCCTCAATCTTCTACCCTCTACCCTCAACCCTTAGAACCTTACACCCACTTAGTAAACTCTCTACCCTAATACCTCAACCATTTTGACCCTTAATCCCTCAACCCTCAACCTTCAACCCTTAAACCCCAATCCCTCAAACCCTATACCCTCTACCCTATACATTGGACCCTTAACCCTAATCCCCCAACCCTGTACCCTCAATCCTCTACCCTCAACCTTAAACCCTCAACCCTCAACCCTTAAACCCTAAACCATTAAACCCTCTACCCTCTACACTCTACCCTATACATTAAACCCTCAACCCTCAATTCTCAACCCTCAACCCTTAATCCCTCAATCCTAAACCCTCAAACCCTAAACCCTCAACCTTGATACCATCTACCCTATAAATTGGACCCTCAATCCTAATCCTTCAACTATATGTACCCTCAACCCTAATCCCTCAACTATATACACTTAACCCAATACCCTAATCCCTCAACCCTACAGTTTTTCAACCCTTTACCCTCAATTCTCAACCCTCTACCCTATACATTGGATCCTCAACCCTAATCTATCTTTTTCCCTCCATCCTCTTCTCTCCTTCTCGCTATCTCACTTCTCCCTCCATCTCTCTATCAATCAATCCCTCCCTCTCTACCCTATTCCCTCAACCCTAAACACTTGACCCTTACACCCTTAAACACTCAAACCTAAAACCTAAAACCTCAACGCTTGACCCTTAAACCCTCTACCATATACCCTAAAACCAATATACTCTACCCTCAACCCTAATCCCTCAACCCTTAAACCCACTTATTAAACTCTCTACCCTAATCCATCAACCCTCAACCCTCAACCCTTAAACCCTACTCCCTCAACTGCTATACCCTCTACCCTATACATTGAACCCTCAACCCTAATCCCCCAACCCTATACCCTCAATCCTCTACCCTCAACCTTAAACCCTCAACCCTCAACCCTTAAACCCTCTACCCTCTACACTAAACCCTCAACCCTCAATTATCAACCCTCAACCGTTAATCCCTCAATCCTCAACCCTCAAATCCTAAACCCTTAACCTCAATACCCTCTACCCTATACATTGGACCCTCAACCCTAATCCAAGTCAACCATATGTACCCTCAACTCTAATCCCTCAACCCTATACCCTCAACCCAATACCCTAAACCCTCAACCCTATAGGTCATCAACCCTATACCCTCAATTCTCAACCCTCTACCCTATAAATTGGATCCTCAACCATGTCGCTCCATCATCTTCTCTCATTCTCTCTATCTCACTTCTCCCTCCATCTCTCTATCCATCCATCCCTCCCTCTCTACCCTAATCCCTAAACCCTAAACCCTCAACCCTTAAACCCTTAAACACTAAACCCTAAACCCTAAACTCTCAACCCTCAACCCTTAAACCCTAAACTCTAAAACCCTCTACCCTGTACCCTCAACCCAATACCCTCTATCCTCAATCCTAATCCCTCAAACCTTAAACCCACTTATGAAATTCTCTACCCTAATCCCTGAACCCTATTGACCCTTAATCACTCAACCCTCAACCCTCAACCCTTAAACACTACTCGCTCAACCGTTATACCCTCTACCTTATACATTGGACCCTCAAACCTAATCACCCAACCCTATACCCTCAATCCTCTATCCTCAACCTTAAAACCTCAACCATCAACCCTTAAACCCTCTACCCTCTACCATATACATGAAACCCTCAACCCTTAATTCTCAAGCCTGAATGCTTAATCCCTCAATCCTCAATCCTCAAACCCTAAACCCTCAACCCTGATACCCTCTACCCTATATATTGGACCTTCAACACTAATATTTCAACCATATATACCCTCCACCCTAATTCCTCAACCCAATACCCTAAACCATCAAACCTATAGGTCCTCAACCCTATTCCCTCAATTCTCAACCCTCTACCCTATACATTGGATCCTCAACCCTCATATATCTTTGTCCCTCCCTCCTCTTCTCTCCTCTCTATCTCACTTCTCCCTCCCTCTCTCTCTCTATCCATCCTTCCCTCTCTCTCTACCCTAATCCCTCAACCCTAAACCCTCTATTGGCATATGGATTCTAATGTTGTCATTGATGGCAACTGAAGTCATTACTTTAGTCCGTAGATCAGAATGTGGTCATACCGATGGAAGGAGTTGAGAACAAAGTATTACCAACAAAAAATATGAAGAACAAGGTATCTGGTTACTACGCTGATCTGTTTTCTTCATCGATTCATCTTTTTGAGTTGTGGATCCCTAGGATAGTTTTTTAAACATGCATTTTATCTTAATATTGAATTTTTTGGTGTTGCATTAATCGGGGTACGATTTAGGAGATCCGACATGATGTTTTTGTTTTTTTACTCATTATGGTTGACTCAATGAATGTGGCATGTTGTGGATGTATAAGGAGTAATTATTTAAATGTTTCTATGTTTAAGCATTTAGTTTTGGGTCCAAGCTAGCTCATAGCCGACTTGTATGGGTTTGCATCAAAAATTCTTTATGATTTGGGCTGACACGTGAAGAATATTTTGTATCTTATCTTGAGGCCGACCTAACATGTCAAGATCCTTGTTGTGGATATATATAAGACATCAGTCATATCATTTGGTGTGCTTGTAACAAGTGTAGAAGTGTGTTATGAACATCAGAAGGGTGATTAGGATATTATGTACAGTTTCACTTGTGCATTAAAGTGCAATTTTGTGCAGAGTAGAGCTAAATTGTTGAATCGGTCAAAAGGATAGAATATTGACTACAGAGCTTAACCATATTTGTAATCAAGCATTGTAGATTCTATTCTATAAGTTCAATCTTTTGGATCTAATACAAATCATTGTAAGGCAATGAGCCTATCTTATTTGAGCAGTGAGCTCTAGGCAGTGTGCCTGAATGCATGTGCATTCCGATTTTGTAATCTTTCTTTTGGGTATACTCAAACTATATTGTTGATTGGCCATCCATCGTGGTTTTTCCCCTAACAAGGTTTCCACGTAAAAATCCTAGTGTTATGGTGTTGTGATTGTTTTCTTTCTATTCATGCATATTTCCTTTGTTGAATGGTTAGGTAAGTTAAAGAGAAGAATAATAAAATTAAAATTTTGTACAACACTGATTCACCCCCCCTCTCAGTGTTGCTTGTTTCCAACAATTGGTATCAGAGTTAGTTCCTTGAAATAAGTATAAAAAATAAGGAAGGATTTTTTCAATGGATACAAGTAGTCTTCAACAACAACTCATGGTGGCCCTTAATGATCTTGACTAGTCAAATTCTGAGAACAGGGTGTTGCAAGAAAATCTTAAAAGTGCAGAGAAATTCATTCAGTCATTGAAAGACAAAACCAATGAATCAAGGGAGAAAAGGAATGAATTGTGTGATCAACTTAAGCAAAAGAACAAAAGCATGGAAGATGGAAAACTCAGTCATGCCTTGAAAGAGAAAATAGAAGAATGTGAAAAAATTTCCAAAGAGAATGCTTCCCTAAAGCATGAGATGGAAACCATCATGATGAAAATGACCAAGGAGATTGAGCATAGAAAGAAGAGTGAAAAAAAGCTTGCACAATCCTTGAAAGAAAAATCTGAACAATGCAACCGGTCGAACAATGAACTAGAAGATTCTAAAAATAATGAAGAAATGATAGAAAAACAACTTGATGATCTCAGAAATGAACTTGCTACTGCAAATGAGTACAAGGAAAAATTCAAAGTAAGCTCAACCAAACTTGACAAACTGATTAAAGGATAGAGGACTGATGGTGACATGTGAGGTCTTGGATTTGAAGAAGGAGAAAGTTCCAGATCTGGACAAAATAAAATTGGACAAGGGAGATTCAGGTAAGGAAATCAGATGAATGGAGCTAGAAGGAATCTAGTAAGGAAACCAAATGTTCAAAGATTTAATGTCTACTATTATGCTTGCAAAAAATTTGGTCATATGGCTTCTCAGTGTAGGATTAGGATGAACACAAGTGGACCATCATTCTTAGGTCAGTGCTTTAATTGCTATAAGTATGGTCATAAATCAAGTGAATGTAGAGTTGTGATGAATAAATTTCATAGAGATTTCAAATGCTATGCATGCAATATATTTGGGCATATTTCTAACCAATGCAGATCAAGACAAATTCAGTGGAATAGCTGGCCTGGATAGAGAAGTGTTGTGTGCTACAACTACAAAAAATTTGGACACACTGCTAGATTTTGTTGGAATAGAAGAGGTCCGATAAAATATAACATGCAATAGGATGTTAAGGGAAAAGGTATAGTCACAAATGATGTTATCAGAAGGAAAATGCAAAAGAAATGGGTGAAGGATTCCTATGTTGAAGGAAATATGCCTGTACCAGAAGCAACTTATGGTAATTGAGCTAGGAATTAGTTTTAGGCCTCTGGCCTAGGGGGGGCTACCAAGTAAATCATTTAAACCCCCTACCAGTGATTGGTAATGGATTCTGGATGAGTTCAACAAGTGCATAGATGTTTTTCAGATGTTGTTCATTGAATTGGAGGCATTATTAAAGAATTTTGAAGATCCACAGAAGAATCATCTGTCTCTGTTCATGTAAGACAGGAATTGGATGAACTAGGGTAAAGGAATTTATTGCAACAAAAAGGAGTTAGGTATGTAGAAAGTAAAATAAAATTTTATTCCCTCATTTGTCACTTTGCATTTTGGAGAAAAGAAGCTTGGAGAGCTTTGGAGTGATCATTGCCAAATTATGGAGAGATTCAAGGGTAAAGAAGTACCTACAATAAAATTTCATTCTCACCTCAAAAGGTATTTATCAAAAAGCCTGTAAATTTGTGAGATTGCAATCATGTCCACTCCTATAGTAGTTGAAGTAAAGGATAGGCATCCAAAGTTTAAATGACATCCTTATAAGTTTGTAGAGACAGAGCCCTTAGGTGCATTTTCATCTATACCATACAAAGTCTTGCACATTGAGGATATTAGGGCTTACATACATGCAAATATCAAAGAATTAGGAAGCTCTCATTTTATGAATCTATATTCTCATCATATAATTCAAGAATATTTTATTGTAAAGCAAAAATTTAAAACCCTAGAGGAAAATAATTTCGCACAGTTTGCAAAATTTCCAATATTTGAGGAAAATGAATGGATCTAATATGTGTTGAGCCATTTCCATGATGAATTCATGTGGTTGTATGTGCCATTCAAGATCACGAAAGAGGCTATATGTGCAATCATAGGTTTAAATTCCACCGGTAGACTTCCAGTTTTGAAGTCTGTAAAGAATGATAAGGTCACTAACGCAACAAGTTCTTAATGGGACAAAAGAGCAATGACAATAGAGGATATTGTTGCAGTAGATGTAAAATTTGCATCAATGGTTATTGGTTATAAGATTTATCACTCAAGCTAGGAGAACTCTGTATCTAGTATGGGTATCTACGCAGCTTATGACATGGTGAAACAAAATGTAGACTATGATATATGTGAATTGCTCAGGAGTCAGTTAATGGAGAATCTGGTGAAAATCAAGAAAGACAAGAAGAATACATTCAAATACAGTAACTTGCTACTATGTCTATTTTTATACTTTTTAGATGAGGTTCTGGGAATTGGAAAAATGATGAGGTAGATATTTAGATAAGGAACATGTTGTTTAGAATGGGTGATCATTAAACCTGAAATACTGTCCTCTGGGGATATTTTTAAAAAAATTAGAATATGATGCATGCCAGGGAGAGAATTCCTACCTCAATAGTGGAACAGTACAAAGATTCTATCTGCTTCATGGTAGATATTGATCAGTGCCATATGGAAGTTGTTGATCCTAGAAAATTTTGGATCATGCTTATGGGTTACGAAGTAGAGAAGAATTTTTTTTAAAAGTATGCAGAACACTTGTTGAGTTCACCTCAGGATCTAGGAGAAGAAAGGTTTGGAAATTATTCAGAGAAAATCTTGTAGGTTCATTCAGAATTGAAAAAGCTGATGATAATTAGGAGAGTAAGGAAAGAGGTAGAAGTTTTTGTAGAAAATATGGGCATACTTGTGGAGAAATTGAAAGAAATAAGAAGGAATAGAGATGAGGTTGAAGCATCAAAAGAGAAAGCAAAAACATAATCTGCTAGTCTAGGAACATCTTATGCTCACACTAGATCTACTAGGAGTTCCCCTATAGCCCATTCAACTCAAGCCAAGGCTTTTGGAAAAAGGAAGAAGAATAAAATCACAAGAACATATGAACCTATTTCTGAAGATGAAGAGGAAGGGACATAATCAGAAGTAGTGAGAGAGATAAAGGCTACTGGGACTTAGGTTGTCAAGATAAACACAAGAAAATCTTCTGGTAAAGGAGGAGTAGAGAAAAAGGAAAAAGTTGTCAACCCAATATGACTTTTAGGAAGTTGAGAATGTAGTTGTGAAAGATGGTAATCTCAAGCCACTCTGTGATTGGTATAAAACATTTGATGAACTTGGTTAGAGAATTCTTGAAGAAACTACAATAAATCATATGAATATTTTTAATAAAGTTCTTGTTGAAATAATGTCTAGTTTTCCCACAAGTCTATATAATGTTATGGAGTATAGAAGGTTGAGTACCAGAACAAAAGAAGAAAATATGAGTAAAATAATTCTTGCTGATTTGTGTCCGGAGATGTCAATTGAGGAGATGAATTCACTCCTTGAAAAGGTAAAAAAGGAATTTAAGAGCAAGACAAGAGTGAATAAGCTCATGATTGGTGACATTGATGCTATTTTTTGTGAAACAAAGAAGATTTTGGAAGAGCTTCTGACAAGGGATAAGGTGAATAAGCTCATGATTGGTGACACTGATGCTATTTTTTGTGAAACAAAGAATATTTTGGAAGAGCTTCTAACAAGGGATAAGGTAAATGTTGAAGAAGTAGATACTGAAAATGTTTCAGAAAATGAGGAAGTGAATGCTGATGTTGAAAATTTCTAGATTCCTCCTGAAGTGGAAATATAGAGACACCTATGGAAGTTGACATTCCTAAGGAGGTGTTAGTTGAAGGAGGAGATGCAAAATGAAGAGGTTGAAGTGACTGAAGGAAATTTGGAAATAGTCCTTGTAGAACCCAAGGTTGAAGAAGAAAAAGCTCAAGAAATCAGAATAGAGGCAAGAGACTCTACCAAGGCTGTGAAGAGATCTATGATGGAGTAGCAGGAAGAATTAGATGAAAGCTCAATCAACCTATCCAATTTATCCCCAATTCAGATGATGAAGGTTGCATCAATTGCTCAAGACAAATCCAGTGAGAATATTTTGAAGTCTCACATAGAAGACAATGAATTGTTGATCCTTGCATCTGGAGTTCTACAGAAAATAATGCCTACTCATGTCATGGATCTGTTTGGTTCCTCATCTGGTGAGCTAAAGAATTTGATAAATTCCATATGTTCTCACATTGAATCTTTTGAGAAATCAGCCTTGATTAAGGTGAAGAAGGAGTTCAAGGAAAAGAGATTAGGTAGTTTGAATGAATTGGTTTCAAAAGACAAAACTTTGTTAGCTACCTGCTTGAAAAATGTTCAAGATACTTTGTCTAAATGAGGAAAAGTGTATAAGTCTTGTTTAGTCTTGTCAAAATTTACTAAAGCAAATGAAAAGAAGAGCAGGTGAAGGATATTGAAAAGTAGTTGGTCACTATTTCTTATGCTTTTAACACATTAGCTGGTAATATTGGTAAACAAGAAGGTCAGGTAATGTTCTTGCTTGTCAAAATAAAGAGTTTGAAGCTTGAGAATGAGAGGATTGTTGGGAGAGTATGTGAACTCAGAGGAAAAATCAGTCCAAAGATTGAGATAATGGTAAATGCATTGAAAGAGGATAAAGATGCTATGTCCGCTCCTGACCCAGTAAATCTTGAAGCTGTAGAGACTCTATCTTATCTAATTTGTGGTCACATAACCATTTTGGAAAGTTTGAAAAGTGCTTGGGACTCAAACTTAAGTGTGTTGAAGAATGACTTTGCAGACGTCTTCAAATTTCTATAAGTCACAGGTTATGTTTGAACAGTCTTGAAATTTTGGATTCCCCAATTTTTTCATTGATGTCAAAGGAGGAGAGAGTGTAGTGAAAAATTCCTTGACATTCTAAGGGGGAGCAGTGTTTTGAAAAGATGTGTTTTGAAATTTTGAAATTTTGGTAGTGTACTTACTAGTCGCGACACTTAGTCATTTTTCACTAAGTGTTGCCATCAATGCCAAAGGGGGAGATTGTTAGCATATGGCTTCTAATGTTGTCATTGATGGCAACTGAAGTCATTACTTTAGTCCATAGATCAGAATGTGGTCATACTGGTAGAAGGAGTTGAGAATAGAGTATTACCAGCAAAAAATATGAAGAATAGGGTATCCGGTTACTACGTCGATCAGTTTGCTTCACCGATTCATCTTTTTGAGTTATGGATCCCTAGGATAGTTTGTTAAACATGTATGTTATCTTAATATTGAATTTTGTGGTGTTTCATAAATCAGGGTACGAGTTAGGAGATCCGACAAGATGTTTTTGTTTATTTACTCATTATGGCTGACTCAATGAATGTGGTGTGTTGTGGATGTATAAGGAGTAATTATTTTAAAAAAATTATGTTTAAGCATGTTTTTTTAGGTCCAAGCAATGCCTTAGCCAACTTGTATGGGTGCACATCAACAATTGTTTACAATTTGAGCTAACACATGAAGAATATTTTGTATCTTGAGGCCGACCTGACATGTCAAGATCCTTATTGAGGATATATATAAGAGTTCATTAATATAATTTAGTGTGTGTTGTGAACATCAGAAGGGTGATTAGGTGATTATGCATAGTTTGACTTGTGCATTAAAGTGTGAATTTGTGTAGAGAAGAGTAGAATTGTTGAATCAATCAGAAGGACAGAAGATTGACTGTAGAGCGTAACTAGAACTATAATCAAGCATTGTAGATACTATTCTATCAGTTCACTCTTTTGGATCTAATCCAAATCATTGTAAGGTAGTGAGCCTATCTTATTTGAGTAGTGAGCTCTAGGCAGTGTGCCTGAATGCAAGTGCATTCCCATTTTGTAATCTTTCTCTTGGGTATACTCAGACTATATTGTGGATTGGCCATACACCATGGTTTTTCCCCTAATAGGGTTTCCATGTAAAAATATTGGTGTTATTGTGTTCTTTGTATTCATGCATATTTCCTTTGTTGAATGGTTAAGTAAGTTAAAGAGCAGAATAATAAAATTAATTTTTTTCCTAACACTAATTCACCCCCCCCTCAGTTTTGTTTGTTTCCAGCTCCCTCAACCCTTAAACCCTTAAACATTCAACCCTAAACCCTAAACCCTAGACACTAAACCCTCAACCCTTAAACCCTAAACACTTAAACCCTCTACCCTCAAACCAATACCCTCTACCCTCAACCCTCAACCCTCAACCATAATCCCCTAACCCTTAAATCCTTAAACCCACTTAGTAAACTATCTACCCTAATCCCTCAACCCTCTTGACCCTTAATCCCTCAACCCTCAACCGACAACCCTTAAACCCTAATTCCTCAACCCCGATACCCTCTACCCTATACATTGGATCCTTAAACCTAATCCCCACACCCTATACCCTCAATCCTCTACCCTCAACCCTAAACCATCAACCCTTAAACCCTCTACCCTCTAACCTCTACCCTTTGCTCTATAAACCCTTAAACACTAAACCCTAAATGCTAAACCCTCAACCCTTAAACCCTATACCATCTACCCTGAATCCTCTACCCTCTACCCTAAGCCCTAATCACTCAAACCTTAAACCCTTAAACCCACTTAGTAAACTCTATCCCTAATCCCTCAATCCTCTTCACCCTATACCCTATACATTTGATCCTCAACTTGTTGATGTGTTTTTATGCACTTCTCAACACAGGTAATGCATAGATGCATCACCTCTCTTGAAAGACAATCTTCCACAATCAAATTGCAGAACACTATCCCAAGGTCTCTAGTGTCAGGTCTTGACAATGCTTGGAATATCTCAGTTGTTTCATTTGATTTTCTAGAATCATAAGGCAGACTTATAGATGAGTTACAAAGTGTGGGAAGTTGGGCCTGCAAATGCATTTTTTAAGTGTTGGAAGTGAATGAACAATGGCTGCCCACTCAAAACAACAAGCTAAAACCCACCAAATTCATCTGATTTAGCTTCATGGTGATGCTTGAGATCCTACTCTAACCAAGGACTAAAATAAATAGCAAAAGGAGAAGGGTTAAGAAATCTATTCTAATCTTAAGCTACGAATGAACAATAACAATGGTGGTTGCTACAGTAGACAGGCTTCCTAAACTGAGTTTTTCTTGACCAAGAGAAACCTACAACTACACAAAACCAGTGCAATCTTCTAAGGTCTGTTGATTTTAAAATTACACATACACATCATGAACATGCAATTGAACTAGGTTGCAGCAATGACAGAAAGAAGCCCAGGCTAACTTTGCACAACAACTTGTCATCAACAAGTGCTAAAAGTATGGGCTGGAAGCTCATCAAATACTATAACAACAACACCATCATGACAACCATTTAAGAAACTAATACTAAAACTAACATAGAAGGTAAAACCATGCATGCAAGATGAGAAAAATCAAAGAGAACATACATAAAATCATGCAATGTTGTCTTCTATTGTTGTAAATGCTTTTTACAACAACTCTCCAACCCTTAAAAATGGGGAGAAGGCCCCTATTTATAGTTTTCCAAAGCCCAAATGAATGGATATGATTAATTCACAATGAGTGGCCCAGATTTGACTACATTAGGGTTTCACCTACCCACCATTATCTAGTAATTAAAAATACATTCCTTGTCTTTTCTCTGTTTTGTCACCTAGTGCCCAGGTGCTGTAGCAGTTTTGTGATGTAGCTGATTTCCCTTTTCACTGTAGCTGAAACTGTCTGAAAGCTACCCTTTGCTTGATGTGTTTGCAATGTTCTTCATTGGATCAAATAGGATCATCGACGACTGGCATCAATGGATTGGTTGCCCCTGATTTAGAGGACACATCATCATCTCGTGAAAAGTAGGACAACTCCCTCATGCCTTCTTCAAGGCCACCCCCTTGAATTTTTGTCATTGACTTCCTTGGCACATGACTTCTTCTAACACTGACCCTGTTGTTGGGTGCTAGGGGGAGAGGTGAACATGAAATGAATGGTGACAAGAGCTATGCACATTGCTTGTTGAACTTTCTTGATGGGTCTCTTGACGAAACCACAATAGGCTCCTTGAATCCTGCATACATGAAATGTCGTAAGTGCTTTCATACACAAATCAAGAAAAAATTAGTCAAATCTTACAAACTCCTCGTTAGATCCATCCATGCATCATCAAAAGATCATAATATTCATATTCGGAGCTCATTTTGACCATAAACATTAATGCGGGCCCAAGAGGGCAGGCAGTGAATGGGGAACAACAAATCACAAGGGAAGTTCTTAGACCTCACAAAAATTAGAAAAACCAAGATTTTCCATTATAGCACATGGGAAAAGGGGAATAAAGAGTGCCCAAAAAAGCTTCCTCAAGATTGGACTCATTTAAAAAAAGGTGGAAGTTTGGAAGGGGAAGGCCGGAGGGTCACCACCCTTTTGAAATGACTATCAGAACACAATGGCCGGAAGGAAAGTCCCAAATGGTGACAGAGGGGCGGAATCCCAGAAATGGCCACAGAGGGGCCGGGTTCCAGAGGCCGGGTCGCCGAGGGCTGACAGATGTTCAAAACGGCCATGGAGGGACTGAGTCCCAGAAATGGCCACAAAGGGGCTGGGTTCTGGAGGCCAGGTCACCAAGGGTTGGTAGATGTTCAAAATAACCATGGAGGGATGGAGTCTTAGAAATGGCCACAGAGGGGTTCTTGAGGTCAGGTCGCCGAGGGCCGACGGATGTTCAAAATGGCTACGGAGGGTCAGAGTCCCAGAAACGACCACGAAGAGGTCAAGTCGTAGGGGGTCAGAGGATGTTCAAAATGACCATGGAGGGACAGAATCCTCGAAACGGCCATGGAGGGGCCGGGTTTTGGAGGTTGGGTTACCAGGGCCGATGGATGTTCAAATGGCCATGGAGGGAAGGAGTCCCAAAAATGGCCACAGAGAGGCTGGCTTCTGGAGGTCGGGTCGCTGGGGGCCGACAGATGTTCAAAACGGCCACGGAGGGTTGGAGTCCCAGAAACAACCATGAAGAGGTCATGTTGCAGGGGGTGAACGGATGTTCAAAACGAACACAGAGGGACGAAGTCCTAGAAATGACCACGGAGGGGCCAGGTTCTGGAGGTCAGGTTACCAGGGGCTGATGGATGTTCAAAACGGCCATGGAGGGACGAAGTCCCAGAAACAACCACAAAGGGGCCTAGTTCTAGAGGCCATGTCACCGAGGGCTGACAGATGTTCAAAATGGCCACGGAGGGATGAAGTCCTTACAATGGCCACAGAGGGGTTGGGTTCTAGAGGCCGGGTCGTCTGGGGCCAACAGATGTTCAAAATAGCCACGGAGGGATGAAATTCTGGAAGGAAAGTTCTGAAACCCCCAAATCATAATGATACATTGGCAGTTCACTTAGGCACCACAAAAACATCCCAAATCCACCAGAAATTTGTCCCCAAAGTCAAAAATGTAGAAAGTGGACCATCGGGGGTCCATGGATGTTTCAAAACAACCAAAGAGGGATTGAGTTCTGGAAGGAAAGTTCTAAAACCCCTAAAACTTAACGAAACCTTGACGAAACCTTGGAAGTTCACTTGGGCACCACAAAAACATCCCAAATCCACAAGAAAATTGTCCCCAAAGTAAAAAATATAGAAAAAAGTGAATTGAGCGATCAGGGACCAAGTCAGCAGGAACAAGACAAAAGGCAGAAAAGGGATGGGGGACTTTGTTTCTCCCCGAATTTGAATACCTCAAGTAGGTGAATTTGGTCAGGGGGATTTGATTGTTTGAAGGAACATGACCAATTTGGGCTTGGAAAATGGGACATGCAAAACAAGACAGGAGCAAAGTAGCTTGTTAGGAGCAAAAAAAAGGGGGTCCCTACCTATGGCAGGGCGTGTGTGCAAAACATGCACAACAAATGGCGACTCGCTGGGGAAATGCTCCATAGAATTTTGATGACAAACTGGAATCACGAACCCAAAATCTTTGGTTCTAACCTTCACGCTAGGGAAAAAAAACCAGACGCTCAACCAAAGGATTAAAACCACTAGCCAACCCAACCTTCAATATGCTAAAAATCCAAGTGTGTGCAGTTGCGTTAATTCCCATCCTTCAGTTGATATAGGAACCCAAGCTCCATCAAGTCAAGATACAAGTTTATTCTAACTCGAAAAGCATCCAGGACATTAGCTCACTGCCAGCTAGCCATCCATAGCCCCAATGAGGTTGTCATTGTGATTCTCCTGAACATTGCTCTACTGTCGGACGGGCATCCATAGCCCTGGTAGAGTTGCTCGGATACCCCTAAAAAGTTGAATTTTCTCTTTCTTTTAATTTTTAATGTTTTTTTTTCTTTCTTTTCTCTTTTCAACTCTTTTATTTCAACCCACAAGCATTGAAGCTCATGCTCAGGGCTAAGAATCACAGTGGCGCTGGAGCATAATTTTAGATTTTTCACTTAACTAGACTTCACAAAAGGCCCTACAGTGACCGTTGGATTCTTAAGATGTGTAAGAGCTGTAATATTTCATAATACATCAGAGTCAGACTAAACCAACAACTTATCCTCTTTGAATCAAGCACCTAGATCACTTGACACTAATAGAAGACCTTCACCATCCACTCTGAAGACTTGATTAGAGTTTGATAAAGAAATATGTAGAACAACCCCATGTGATAAGTATGGTTGTTGTGCGCACAAATGTGCCTAGCTAAAAGCAGAGGGACCCTAAACAAAGCAACAAAAAAGAGAAAGAAAACAAAAGAAAACAACCTACAAAGCAAGCAACCTACATCAAACCAACTAACCTAAGGAAATCAGGAAAGCGAAGTATTTACAGGAAACCTATACTACTCAAAACGGGCTATGTATAAAGATATTTACAAAGCACTATGTTCATGCAGGGCAAGCTGACATTAACATTCACTAGATTTCGTAATGCATGCACAAGCAAACAGGAAATCGTTATTGTTCTTAACCATGCAAACTTATCTTTATATTCAGAAAAAGGAAGTTCAACATTGCAACACTCAAGTTCAATCACGTCATCATGAAAAATCAGCAATTGAGGAGGCTCGCTGAACCCATGGTTAATCCATAAACATGTTTGTTTTCCCTCATTCCCATGATCAAAATAATAAGTGCAGTTATGAGAAATAATAGGGGAAAAGGAAGGATAGAACCTAGATGTCATCACATGGAGGTGGTAGCATTGGACAGTCGAGAGTAAGCACAACGTCGTTAATCGTTGCATCGGTAGCCTTGAGCGGGCGTGGTGGAGGGTCCAGCACTTCAGACATTAAGCTTGCATAAAGCTGGGAGGACGGGGCAGCAAACAACTCGTCCAATCTACCAATGAGACCTATAGCCCTGGTTGGCAGTTCTTCAAAAAGAAATACTTTTCCACATTGATCATCTGCAAACTTGGGATCCATTTGGTTGTTGTCCTCAAGGGGTAGCATGTTGTCTTGTCTCCTTCCCCAAGTATCAACCTCCTTTCTTTGATGTTCAATGTCATGGGATAATGACATGCATGCATTTGTCCTATTACAGATCCCTAAATATGAAGGAGGATCAATAATGGTCATGGCGGAATGACTTCTAGTTGCATCTTGTAGTTGGTCAATTCTATCATACTTGTTGGAAGCCATCAAAACACCCCCACCTTTGTCTTCTTCCCTTTGACGTTCACTCGTTTCCTCTTGCTCACTATCACTGTAAATGGAGAAGGATCTCCTCTCCCAATCCGGAAACTCTAGTGCATCACTGTTCGGGGGCTCAAGGAGTATGTATTCATCACTACCGTCTTTTGGGATGTGCTCTTCCTCGACATGAGCATACCTCCCCAGTGCAGCTCCCAATGGAAAGAAGTCATCAATTGACGACACCTCATCAAGGGGACCAAAGTCTACTGCACAATTTCCCTCCAGGGGCTTGGTATAAAGCCTATCATTCATGGTGTGCAAATTCCCTTCGATAGGAAATTATTGATGACTAGTGGACAACCTTCATGTTTGATCTAATTCATTTCTCAGAAGTCCGAGACTATATTGATTTCCTTCTTCTATTGCTGTCCCAACATCCTCTTGAGGACCACCTTTAGCTGAGCCATCACTCAGTTCAGGCTCTTTGTCTTCTACCTTGATCTAGGCAACAAGTAGAGGAGGTCATGCACTTGGCTGCTCCACTTGTCCTCTAACTTGTTCAATAGCCTATTTGCATAGCTCACATGCAAACTAAGAGTGTGATGAATCATGAAGTCTGCACCAATTTGGTAGCAACAACACCTCTAAATCCACTTGACATCTTAGTTCAAACCAATCCTTTGCTAATCTGGAGATGAGTTGGTCATATATTTCCGCTAATGGGTCCTCATAATCACTTGAAAAAGAAGCTTGATGGTAGACAGCCGTGGCAAGTGGTTGTTCCCACTCCAAACTTTCATTTTCAGATTCTCGATCACTATCACTGATGAAGGAGAGGTCTTCTAATTTTATTTCACTTATACCTTTTTTGTCATTTTCTGCTGCTCCAAGGTTGTCAACCTTTTCTTCTTCTTATTCTTCAGCATCTTCGTTGGTTGTCCCAACATTAGCTCGTGTCAAATTTCTTGGTTCATCTTCAATTTTTTGTCATCTAGATGTTGACAGCTCTTCTGCCTCATTAGATGACTTCTCTTCATTGGGAGTTGGCTGCTCCAAATTGTCCGAACAACCCTTGGCTCGAGCAATGATGTTTGTACATGACGAGAAAGTGAATTCAGAGTGGAGTGCATTGTGAAATCTACACCAACTAGACATCAATATTTCCTCCAATCTTGGTTCATCCTTGCTTCTTAAATGTTCTTGGATCAACTCCTTGAATGCCTTGGCTTCCATGGTTGTCAATTCTTCCTTCGGGTCTGTAAGGGCTAAAGGCTGATAGATTTCCCAAAAGGGAATTTCTCCCTGCAAGACCCTTTTGATTCTATTCAAGAAGGTCAAACATCCCAATTCATTGTGTCTGCAAGTGCAATAGATCCGACATCTATCCGCCAATGCGAATTGCTACAATGGATTCTTCAGTCTCTTGTTCAAATCTACATGTAGCTGAGTGATGTTGATTTGTGTGTGCCAATCCATTTTGACTAAACTTCTTTTCCCTTTAGAATTTTCTGATTTTTAGCATTAAAAGAGATCTTCCTATCTCAGATTTCTTCTTGAAAGTGCTCTCTTTGATTTCCAACTTTCACCTTTGTAGCCTCAACATGTCATGCCCTCCTTCTAGTGTCAGTTCTGTTGATGTGTTTTTTATGCACTTCTCAACACAGGTAATGCATAGATGCATCACCTCTCTTGAAAGACAATCTTCCAAAATCAAATTGCAAAACACTATCCCAAGGTCTCTAATGTCAAGTCTTGATAGTGCTTGGAATATCTCAGTTGTTTCATGTGATTTTCTGGAATCACAAGGCAGACTTACGGATGAGTTACAAAGTGTGGGAAGTTGGGCCTGCAAATGTAGTTTTAAAGTGCTGGAAGTTAATGAACAGTGGCTTCCCACTCAAAATAGCAAGCTAAAACCCACCAAATTCATTTGATTTAGCTTAATGGTGATGCTTGAGATCCTACTCTAACCAAGGACTAAAAGAAATAGCAAAAGGAGAAGGGTTGAGAAAGCTATTATAATCCTAAGCTACAAATGAACAGTAACAATGGTGGCTACTACAGTAAACAGGCTTCTTAAACCGAGTTTTGCTTAACCAAGATAAACCTACAATTACACAAAACCAGTGCAATCTTCTAAGGTATGCTGATTTTCAAATTACACATACACATAATGAACATGCAATTGAACTAGGTTGCAACAATGACAAAAAGAATCCCAGGCTAACTTTGCACAACAGCTTGTCATCAACAAGTGCTAAAAGTATGGGTTGGAAGCTCATCAAATACTATAACAACAACACCATCATTATAGCCATTCAGGAAACTAATACTAAAACTAACATATAAGGTAGAACCATGCATGCAAGATGAGCAAAATCAAAGAGAACATCCATAAAATCATGCAATGTTGTCTTCTATTGTTGCAAATTCTTTTTACGACAACTCTCCAACCCTTACAAATGAGGGGTAGGCCACTATTTATAGTTTTCCAAAGCCTAAATGAATGGCTATGATTAATTCACAATGAGCGGCACATATTTGATTACATTAGGGTTTCACCTACCCCCCATTATCTAGTAATTAAAAATGCATTCCCTGTCTTTTCTCTATTTTGTCACCTAGTGTCCAGGTGCTGTAGTAGTTTTGTCATTTAGCTGATTGCCTTTTTCACTGTAGCAGAAACTGCCCTTGCTTGATGCATTTGCAGTGTTCTTCATTGGATCAAATAGGCATGTCGATGACTGGCATCAATGGATTGGTTGCCCCTGATTCAGAGGACAGATCATCATCATCTGGTGAAAAGTAGGACAACTCCCTCATGCCTTCTTCAAGGCCAACCCCTTGCATTTTAGTCATTGACTTCCTTGGCACAGGCCTTCTTCTAACACTAGCCCTATTGGTGGGAGCTAGGGGGAGAGGCGAACATGAAATGAATGGTGACAGGAGCTATGCGCATTCCTTGTTCAACTTTCTCAAAGGGTCTCCTAATAGACCCATAGTAGGCTCCTTGAATCCTCCATACATGAAATGTCGTAAGTGTTTTCATACACAAATCAAGACAAACGTTAGTCAAATCCTACAAACTCCTTGCTAGATCCATCCATGCATCATCAAAAGATCATAATATTAATATTCGGAGCTCATTTGAACCATAAACATTAATGCGGGCCCAAGAGGGCGGGCAACGAACGGGGAACAACAAATCGCAAGGCAAGTTCTCAGACCTCATAGAACTTAGAAAAACCAAGATTTTTCAATTATAGCACATGGGAAAAGGGGAAGGAAGAGTGCCCAGAAAAGATTCCTCAAGATTGGACTCATTTGAAAAAAGAGAAAGTTTGGAAGGGGAAGGTCGGAGGGTCACCACCCTTTTGAAATGACAATCAACACACAGTGTCTTGGAAGGAAAGTCCTAGAGGCGACGGAGGGGAGGAGTCTCAGAAACGGCCATGGAGGGGCTGGGTTCTAGAGGCTGGGTTGTTAGGGGCCGACGAATGTTCAAAACGGCCATGGAGGGATGGAGTCCCGGAAATGGCCACGGAGGGGCCGGGTTTCAAAGGCCGGGTTGTCGGGGGCCGGCGGATGTTCAAAATGCCCATGGAGGGGCTGGGTTCTGAAGGTTGGGTGGTTGGGGGCTGATGGATGTTCAAAACAGCCATGGAGGGATGGAGTCCTAGAAATGGCCACGGAGGGGCCGAGTTCCAGAGGTCGGGTCGCCAGGGGCTGATGGATGTTCAAAATGGCCACAGAGGGGCAGAGTCCCAGAAATGGCCACGGAGATGTCGGGTTTCAAAGGTTGGGTCATTTGGGGGCCAATAGACGTTCAAAATGGCTACGGAGGGATGGAGTCCCAGAAACGACCATGGAGGGGCCGGGTTCCAGAGGCTGGGGTGCCGGCGGCCGAAGGATGTTCAAAATGGCCAGGAAGGGATGGAGTCCCGGAAACAACCACGGAGGGGCCAGGTTCTAGAGGCCAGGTCACCAAGGGCCGACAGATGTTCAAAATGGCCATGGAGTGATGGAGTTTTGAAAGGAAAGTTTTGAAACCCGTGAAAGTTAATGAAACCTTTGCAGTTCACTTAGGCACCACAAAAACATCCAAAATCCACCAAAAATTTGTCCCCAAAGTCAAAAATGTAGAAAGCGGACCATCAGGGGTCCACGGATGTTTCAAAACAACCAAAGAGGGATGGAGTTCCAGAAGGAAAGTTCTGAAACCCCCAAAACTTAACGAAACCTTGAAAGTTCACTTAGGCACCACAAAAAATACCAAATCCACAAGAAACTTGTCCCTAAAGTCAAAAATGTAGAAAAAAGTGAATCTAGTGATCAGGGACCAAGCCAACAGGAACAAGACAAAAGGAAAAAAAGGGACAAGGGACTTTGTTTCTCCCCAGATTTGAATACCCCAAGTAGGTGAATTTGGTCAGGGGGATTTGATCGTTTGAAGGAAGATGACCAATTTGGGCTTGGAAAATGGGGCACACAAAACAAGACAGGAAAAAAGTAGCCTATCAGGAGCAAAAAAAAGGGGGTCCCTACCTACGGTGGGGTATGTGTGCAAAACATGCACAACACAACCCTAATCCCCCAACCCTATACCCTTAATCCTCTACCCTAAAACTTAAACCCTCGACCCTCAACCCTTAAACCCTCTACCCTCTACCTTCTACCCTCTACACTAAACCCTCAATTCTCAACCCTCAACCCTTAATTCCTCAATCCTCAACCTTCAAACCCTAAACTCTCAACCCCGATACCCTCTACCCTATACATTGGACCCTCAACCCTCATCCTTTAACCATATGTTACCTCAACCCTAATCCCTCAAACCTATACCCTCAACCCAATACCCTAAACCATCAACCCTATGGGTCCTCAACCCTATACCCTCAATTCTCAAGCCTATACCCTATACATTGGATCCTCAACCCTCATATATCTTTTTCCTTCCCTCGTCTTCTCTCCTTCTCTCTATCTCACTTTTCCCTCCATCTCTCCCTCGATCCAACCCTCCCTCTCTACCCAATCCCTCAATCATATACCCTCAACCCTTAAACCCTTAAACACTCGACTATGAACCCTAAACCCTAAACCCTCAACCCTTAAACCCTAAACCCTTAAACCCTCTACCCTCTACCCTCTACCCTCAACCCTTAGACCCTTAAACCCACTTAGTAAACTCTCTACCCTAATTCATCAACCCTCTTGACCCTTAATCCCTCAACCCTCAACCCCTATACCCTCTACCCTATACATTGGACCCTCAACCCTAATCACCCAACACTAGACCCTCAATCCTTTACTCTCAACCTTAAACCCTCAACCCTCAACACCTAAACCCTAAACCTTTAATCCCTCTACCCTCTACCCTATACATTAAACCCTCAACCCTCAATTCTCAACCATCAACCCTTAATCCCTCAATCCTCAACCCTCAAACCCTAAACCCTAAACCTTGATACCCTCTACACTACACACTGGACTCTCAACACCAATCCTTCAACCATATGTATCCTCAACCATAATCCCTCAACCCAATACCCTAATCCCTCAATGCTATAGGTTGTCAACCCTATACCCTCAATTCTCAACCCTCTACCCTATACATTGGATCCTCAACCCTTATATATCTATGTCCCTCCCTCCTCTTCTATCCTTCTCTCTATCTTACTTCTCCCTCCATCTCTCTATCCACCCATCCCTCCCTCTTTACCCTAATCCATCAACCCTAAACCCTCAACCCTTAAACCCTCCACCCTCTACCCTATACCCTCAACCCAATACCCTGTATCATCAACCCTTATACCCTTAAATCCAAGAAATATCTCCACCCTAATCCCTAAACCCTCAACCCTTAAACCATCAACCCTCTACCCTCTACCCTCAACCCTTAACCCTCAACCCTTAAACCATAATCTGTCAACCCCTATACCCTCTACCCTATACATTGGACCCTCAACCTTAATCCCTCAACCGTATACCCTCAATCCTCTACCCTCAACCTTAAACCCTCAACCCTTAAACTATAAACCCTTAAAACCTCTACCCTATACATTAAACCCTCAACCCTCAATTCTCAACCCTCAACCCTTAATCTACCAACCTTAATCTATCAACCCACAACCCTTATACCCTCTACCCTTTACATTGGACCCTCAACCTAATCCTTGAACCATATACCCTCAACCCTAAACCCTCAACCCTAAACCCTTAAACCCTAAACCCTTAAACCTTCTACCTTATACCCTCAACCCTTTACCCTCTACCCTCAACCCTTAAACCCTAATACCCTAAACCATCAACCCTATAGGTCCTCCACCCTAATCCCTCAACCCTATACCCTCAACCCCTATCCCTTTCTCTCTATCTATACATCTCACCTCTCTCTCCTTCCCTCTCCTACCCTCTCTTATTATTTCTATCTACCCTCTCCCTCTTTCTATGCACCTCTCACTCAATCAATCCCTACCACCCTCTCTCGCTCCCTCTATCTATCTCTCTCTATCTCCATGAAGAAATGTTGTCTTCACATCCATGTTTTCAATCTCTAAGTCATACACTGCTGCAAGTGACAAAAGAAATCTAATAGATGTCAGCTTAGCTACAGGAGAAAATATTTCTCCATAATCAATTCCCTCTACCTGGGAATAACCTTTTGCAACCAGCCTCGCTTTATATTTTTCTACACTGCCTTCCAGACCAATTTTCTTTTTAAAAACCCATTTGCAGCCCACATCTTTTTTGCCTTTAGACAATGGCACCAAACTCCAGGTATCATTCTTTTCTAATGATGCCATTTCTTCATTCATGGCTTTCAACCAAGAGTTTGAATCAGACATTTTAAATGCCTCTTTCACAATCCTAGGTTCATCAATGCTAGAAATTAAAGCATAGGCATAAGTAAACCCCATTAAAGAAAACCCATACCTATCAGGTTGCTTTCTTTCATGAGTTGACCTCCTCACATGCTGAGGCTGAGGTGGTTCTTCATCTTCTTCAGAACTTTCAGTGCTACTTGAGCTTTCCTCAGTATCAGGTACATTTTGATTTATCAATTCCTCTTTATCTAGTGTCGGAGGAATTCCTGCTACATCCTTTTCATTTTCTGATTTCTTCTCTGATCTGCAGATCCAATGTAGAAGGCTTCATCTCATGAAAGATAACGCTTCTACTATACAAAACCTTCTCAGTCTCAGGATTCCAAAGCTTGTATCCTTTTATGCCAGCACTATAGCCAATAAAAATACACTTTACAACTTTGTTTTCCAACTTGGATCTTTTTTCAAATGGCACATATGCATATGCCTCACAACCAACAACACGAATATGTCTCATAGAGGGCTTCTTTCTAGACCATGCTTCCAAAGTCGTCTTCTCAATAAGGGTAGAGTTAGGAGAACGATTTACCAAGTAACATGTTGTAGAGACTGCTTCAACCCAGAACTTCTCCTCCAAGCCAGCACTCTCAACATACTTTGTGCTCTTTCCATTACTGTCTTGTTGAACCTTTCAACAACTCCATTTTGCTATGGAGTGTAAGGTGTAGTCTTATGTCTTTTAATCCCATGATCTCAGTATAGTACCTTTCAAATTCATCTGAATAAAACTCACCGCCATTGCCAGTCCTTAAACATTTTATTTTCTTACCAGTTTGATTCTCAACAAGGTTTTTAAATTCCTTAAACCGACTAAACAATTTTGATTTACTTTTCAGAAAATACAAAAATTTTCTTCTTGAATAATCATCAATAAACGACACATAGTATCTTGATTTAGACAAAGAAGGAACATTCACTGGACCAAACACATCAAAGTGTATATAATCAAGCAAACAAGAAGATTTATGAGGACTGGAATAAAATGAAACACGGTGTTGTTTACCATATATGCAATGTTCACAAAATTCGAACTCAAGGTTACAATCTTCAAGCCCTTCTACCAGGTTTTTACTTTTCAAGGTTTTTAAACCTTTCTCACCAATGTGGCATAGCCTATGATGCCAGAGCATAGTATTCTCTGCTGGAAGTTTAAACTCCATGGAGTTTACACCATCAAGAATGTTTTCCTTCTCTTCTCCATGAGTAGCTTTTAGTGACTTTGCAGAGACACTATTGCATTGAACATCCAGTGCATCCAGCTTGTACAAGGTACCAATTCGAGCACCCCTAGCCAACACCATTGCGCCTCTAGTCATCTTGCATCCATTTCCAGAGAATGTGACCTGCACTCTGATATCATTCAGCTTACTTACAGAAAGTAGATTTTGAGCCAATCCTAGTATATGCATCACATCATTGATTCCCTTCACTCTTCCATTAGGGAATTGAATTCTGACTCTTCCACGGCCAACAATTTCCAAAGATGAATCACTTGCCAAATAAACCTTTCCACCATCATAGATTTAATACTTCGTGAACTAATCTCTATGAGATGTCATGTGGAAAGATGCTCCAGAATCAATCAGCCAGACATCATTAGATACTCAAGTAGCCAAAGCTCCAATGAAGGCATCAACATCACTCTAAGAAGAATCATTTCCAGAAGAGTTCTTCTTCTTCTTTTTCTCCTGCTTGCAATCCCTTCGGACATGACCAAGTTGCCCACAATTCCAACATTTCACCTTGGACTTCTTGCCAGGAGACTTTTATCTCCCTTCTGATTTTGATCTGGATTTCTTGTCCTTCTTCTTGCCTTTCTCCTTCGATCTACCTCTAATAGCCAGAGCCTCCTTTGTCATCTCAGAATATTTTCTTCTCATCTCTTCCAACAATAAAGAAGCAACAACATCTTCCATCTTGAAATTGGATGTTGTACTCCCAATAGCCATCACCAAATGATCCCAAGAATCTAGAAAAGAACATAATAGCAACATGCAGCGATCTTCATCTTCAATCTTCACACCAACAGATGTTAACTGAGCAATCAACATATTGAATGCATTCAAATGATCAAAAACTAATCCTCCCTCCTACATTCTCAAAGAGTACAGCTTCTTCCTCAAGAACAATTTGTTCACCAAGGACTTGCCTTGATAAATTGATGCCAGTCTTTTCCACAAGGAAGATGCAGTCTTTTCTTCATGAACGTTCAAAAGAATAGAGTCTGCCAAACAGAGCCTCATCAACCCATTAAACTTTCTATCTGAAAGATCCCAATCCTCTTGCTTCATGCCTTGAGGCATTGTTCCAGACACAGCAAGCCATAGATCATGATCTACTAATAGATCTTCCATTTTGAGTTTCCACAACTCAAAATTGCTACCATTGAATTTCTCTATATCCATCTTTCTGAATGTGCTTGCCATCTTAATTTGTAATTAAACTATCACACTTCTACCAAACTCCCACTGAAAAAGAATTGACACAAAAAACCCAACCCTCTCACAAGGATAACACAACTGGCCAGGCTCTGATACCACTTGTAAGGAAAGCAACGGTGCAGAAGCAACTTTCCTAACGTCAAAACCATAGGGAAGTAAGCAGACAATACTTTTAAATTTTTCAAATTACAATCCAATTAAGACACACATGAAAGATTTACAGAAACAAAGAAGATACTAAAAGACAATGAACAACAGATTTATGTGGGAAACCCTTTCGAGAAAAAACCCACCACACCAAGCTGAATCTCTTTGTATTATAGTAACAACAATTACATACAATCAGAGATATAACTCTCTGGTATTAGTTCACAGTAGCTTCATTCACTATTCATCCAATTTCAGAAATGTTCTCAACAATCCGATTCACTCTATGTTCTCCAAATCAGAATCGATCTGCTTTTATCTTATCTTATTCTAATTTTTATCTTCTGTTCATCCTTATCCACCATTCCCCCATCATAGAAAGTTTCCTCTCGAGCAATTGATTTTTCCCTACATATTGTTCAGTTCCAGTGTCGCAACAGTTGCAAAATCTAACTACCATCCATTCAAAAATCACTTCCTCTAATTGGTCCACGATGCTCCACATAGGATTTTCATTCTGGTCAAAGGCATTCAACTTTGTTGGCATATTGGTGAGACACTAATAGTGTCTCCCCAATGCCACAAAGTCTTCATATTGCTATTGTCATATATCCCAATAGTCGGCAAGACGTTATAATGAACGCCATGAGACATATCAAATCCATTGACATCCAAAGCATTCCTATCAGCAAGAGATTTCACATCGGCTAGACTCATATCGATGCTCACAAAGTCACAGCGACTTCCACTTTGCTATCGGAAATACTTTCCATTTGCAAAGATGTTTCGTCGGGTCTTCCCAAGTTTCACCGAAGCACCAACCAGTCGGTGAGACTCATCGCTTTCGCCAGGACTTCATACCGAGGTCCTAAGTCACACTGAGCACTGCAATCACCAGTCGGCAAGACATTGTCTTCACCAAGACCTCGCAGTGAGCATTGAGACCTCACATCGAGCAACCAAGTCTTATTGAGTCGGCAAGACTTTTGTCTTCGCCCAGACCTCACAGCGAGCGCTGAGACCTTACATCAAGCACTCATGTCTTACCGAGTCAGTAAGAAATTTCACTTCGCCAAAACCTTTCACCGGGCGAATATGTCACACTGAAGACTATCGGCGAGACTCTCCATTGGTCGCCAAGACTTCACACCGAAGTCTTATGTCATCGCGAAGGCACCTAAGTGAAAACTCCTGTCAGCGAGAACTTTCTTTATCACTGAGACTACTCCCTGAGACCCTTGTGTTACCCTGATAGCCATATGCTATCGGTGAGACATTCTCCAGTCGCTGGGACTTCTCCCCGAGCCCTTGAGCTACTCCGACATCCACTTTGACACCCAATAAGAACTCGGAGAGACATTTCATATCGGCAAGAATACATACCGACAACCAAGTCTCCTCGATAACTGCAAGTAAAACCATCAGTGAGAGAAACAACAGTCGGCAAGAGATCTTGCCGAGTCTCCAAGACATAGCGATGGGTCTATTCGGCAAGACCGAAACCAAGTCACATCGACTAGGGCATTTCAACAAGATTTAGAACAGCTAGTCAGCCAGACATGATTAATGTCACAGTGACTTTTCCCTGCAGGAGTTACATGACAGTAAGAATTGAGGCACATATTCCAACAATTTAACATAAAGAAAGACATAACATGAGAATTTTATACCACACTCGCATTATGTGTTGCTAGACATGTCCCTCACAAATGTAAACAACCATGTCAAAACTAAGATATAACATGAGTGCATTATATCTTGCTTTGGGAATCCTGAAGCCTTGGGCTTGGTATTTTCCTTGGAATACAAACCCAAAGGCTTGAAGGACATTCCCAACAACCAGAGATATATTTTTGCAAATTCTACAATATTTCACATATTCAGGTTCATGCTCATATTGCGCATGGTTATATGTCGAACAAATCGAACATCTGGGTAATGTTAGGTTCTCTCTTAGCTATCCAACAATGTAATTTTTTTCACTTTTTGACAATGTTAAGCTTTTCATCTATAATTTATTTTGTTTATGTGTCTCTTTTTTGGTAAAAAGTAGTGTTTGGTGTTTTTTGCATTATAAATTAATCGTTCATCAAAATTTCAAATAGATTACATTTTTAGAAACTAGACTCCATTCTACAAATTAAAAATTAAAAATTGAAAAAAATTCAATTAGTTTCCAAAATTTGTAGGGGTAGCATAGCCAAAGTTCTATTTTTTAGGAAGTTTCCACTTAGAAAATTAGTAAAAAATCAAATATTCATTAAAAAATTATCATAAAAATCATGCATCAACTACATACTATTAGCTAATTTCTCACTGGAGCGATTTTAAAAATACTAAAAAAAAGTTCACCATGCTCAGGGCGTACAAGAGTTACAGTATGTTATGTTTTTCTGACAAAAACAACACCAATTTCTATACGTACCTATTTTGAACCCCTTAATATCAACCATTTTCAAAATAAATTAGTAGTTTAGAAAGTAGACTTAGAGCACTATCCTTGTTTTTGTTCCATCTCAAAATTTGGAGTGTAACTATCATCAATTTCACGTCCAAGGTCAGTATTTCCTAATTTCAGAAAAAAAGAAAAGAAAAGTGGCCACTTAAGCCCCCTTTTTGGCCCCCCATATTTTTTCACTTACCCGTGTCTATGTTACAATTTCTAGTCTTTCACAACTACTTTCAAAAATCAAATTAAATCTTAACCCTTTGTTGGAATGCAAGTTTTGAGTAATCTTTTACCATATTCTCATGTTCTAGATTAAAAAATGTTGTAAGACTTGCCAGATCTTTAAGGTTTTCATCTATTAAACAACACATGAGAATATATATGTTAAAGTTACAATGTATGAGATAAATTGGCACAAGATTATCTTGTGTGAACCCCAATCCGAATACCTGCAAAACACAATGAATAAACACATTAGTTAGTCAATTGCAAGCATGAACAAGGATTCCCCATGAAATCCATTTACAAAACTCAGGAAGAAAACCATGAAGATCACAAAGAAAATGACAAAACAAAGATTGAATCCTAATTAAGTAAGCAAACTCTTGATCCCATGGGGGAATTGATGCCAATTTGATGTAAAAATTGGCCCTTTCCCAACTCATATGATGGAAAATTGATGTGTTGATGAAGATTTGATCCACTTTGTTGATGTTGAAGAGTGCTCCAAGCTAAAATATGCAAAAACCTAGCTATTATACAATAATGATTGATGCAATTTGATAGATATTTGAGCATGGTAACTTTGCATAAGTTGTGGATGATAAAATGAGGATATGAGCTCTTTATTTATAGAATACCAAGATGGATGAATGTCCAAATTTGAGCAATGTGGGACTAGCATTCATCCAATGGCAAGATTCCACTTGTCAATCTATGAGTGGATGGAGGATGTGCAAGATTTGGGGATTGTGCCAATAAATGCATATTTTTGAATTTCAAATTTGTTGAAATGACTTGCAAGAGGGAAGGGAAAATGCAATAAATGCCACTTGGCTAAAGGAAAAGGACTTTTAAGATGGAGTTATTGCCTTGTTGGATGTACATGTCCACTTGAAATTTTTGAATTCAAACTTGGAGAATATTCCAAACGATGCCTTGTGAGGAAAATAGAGATTAATAAATTAATTAAATCTATTTTCATGTGCAACTTGCAAAATATAGAGGATGAGACATGACAAGAGATTAAATTAATCAAGGATAAATTAATTTAATGAGATATTAGATGATGTGACCTATTTGACTCAAATTTATGGATTTATTTAAATCAAATAAGAGAGAAATATGATAAGAGACTAATTAAATAAATATTTTGATTTATTCAATTAAAAGAGATGGTGTTAGAATAAATTAAATAAGGTTTTAATTTATTTAATTTAATAGATAGACTTAAGAGATTTAATCAAATAAAATTGATTATTTAATTAAATAAGGATAATTAGATCACATGATTGATTTAATTAACAAAAGAGAGTGACTTAATTATATAAAATGATTTATTTAATTAAGGGAGGAATATTGATGAATTTAATCAGATAAGGGGATTTGATTAAATGGTTAGACCGAGGAATGATTCAGGATTAAACGATGTTAGTAGTCAGGATCATATGCACAATGTCAATCAGTATATTTTACGTGTCTACATATCTAAAAGATACACTGTAGGAATCACCCTCTCATGTTTTGTAGAGCCCAAAGTGTAGAGGGAGAATTTAGAAAACTTCCACCTGTTAGTTGGCCAATCCCTCCATATAACCAATCATTGGAAATCATAAAATCCATAGATTATATGTGAGATCGGACTGGGTATTTAAAAAACACCAACAAGCATTAAGGGGAATGACTCTAAATTATTTGTTGAGTTTGCTAACTCCTCGAAGGATGACACCATCACCATTGGCAGGTGCTCCTTCACTATGAATGATGATTTGATTATGGAGGTGATAGGACTTTCATTAGATAGTGCTTAGATCCCATGAAATCCTAAAGGGATTTTTGAAAGATGGGGAAAAATTTAACAAACTTCAAAATATATGCAATAGGGTTTACCATCCTGGGGTGTGGAGAAAAATTGTTGAGGTGTTGATGAGGTACATCATGCTAGAGGGTCATTTCCATTTTTTTCATGCCTATCTCTTTCCCATGCTCAAAAATTTCTACTATAACTATAAAAATAATTTCTCTTTCTATATTTTTTCATCACTTGAATAGACCAGTAAGAATGTCCATGGTAAAGGTAAAAATATCCCCATATACTAGGGTTTAATTTTCTGCCTCTTTCAACACCAAGCCACATTTTTTCCCTCCCCAACCACTTCCAAAAGGAACACTTTGGTTATTTGCAACCCCACCGTCCCCCTTGATGGACTTAGTCCCACTTTCAGGTCCGAAAAGGCTCTAGGAGACCAAAAACGTGTCCAAATAGAATAAAATGATGTAAAACATGCCTCAACTGGAAAAAATAGCTTCAAAGGTCCAAAACCCTAGCAGGACGGCCAATCAGGGTGAAAAAACCCTAATTTTCAAGCTTAAAAGGGGCCCGAGGGGTCACTTTCAAGTCACTTTCACACACTTCCATTAGCAACCTTGATATTTAAGCTTTGATCTCCTAACGATATGGCGCAGTGACAGCTTCCCCTACAAATTTTTGATCGAGTTTGGATGTATCAGCGGCCACCTGGCATTGGGGCACTGGTAAGTGATCCTTACTTGAACTTTTCTTTTAATTTTTAGCCTTCATTTAATGCTTTTAAAGGTCGGTCAATCTGCAACGGTGCTATTTAGCGTTGCTCAGAAATCAAACTATGTCACGCGGTGTGATATTGCGCCGCAGCGGTGCAGTTTGGAGTTTGAAAACTCTGACACTAAGCTCGGGGCTGGCGGGACGGTTTGTAAAGTGCAACGCGGTGGTCCTAGATTTTCTCAAAGTGCGCCGCTGGAGAGAAAGTGCACCGCAATGGTGCTATTTTTGTCTTTTATTCCCTAGTGTCGGAGTTTGATTAGAAATCAAACTGCAACACCTTCACAAATTGCACCGCTGGAAAGGTTTTTTGAATGCCCGACGAAGAATTTTTCAAACTTTTTAACATGGTGACCTTCCTTGATGTAGGACATGGCAAGGGAGCTCTACTTTAGAGAGAACAGGTCACGGGACGTGTTCGGCTATTTGTGGGACCAGAGCGACAGGGATCAAGATCGACTTCGGATTGCGGGGTTATGGTATATTCCTTACGTAGTGCCCATTCGCACTCACTTAGGGATGCTATCAGTGCTAGCCAAGAGATGGCACAATGAGACCTCTTCGTTTCATCTTCCCACTGGCAAGGCCACCATCACCTTAGAGGACATTTGGTGTATTTTGAGATTGTCGATTCAAGGTCGGTGAGTGATTTTTGATATGGATGAGGGGCGCGATACTTGCCACAGAGTCCTTGCCACAAAGGACATCATTTTTTGTGAGGGGAAGATAGAGCTTGAGTGGCACAGGATTCTGGCACCTCCCTTCTACTTAGTTATTGCATCTACTATTTCAAGTCTCATTACCCCTAACAGACGAGGGTGATATTTTAGTCCTGGCTGGGGATATTGCTAGGAGTGTATGGTTTGAGATAGGCCAGTTCATTTTTCCTCGGGACTAGTGCTACTAGCATCTTTATATAGAGATATGCATGAGTACGTGTACATGGATGATAGAGCACTCAAAGTAGGGGTGACTCTTCTTCACGTCTGGGCATGGGAGCACATTGTTGTGCTTCAACCGTGAGTTGTTTCAGTTTTGACGATGCCAGACGATCCCCTCGTGTGGCGTTATAGAGGCGTTGTGTCCTTTACACACACTGGTGAGCATGGGATCCCCTACTAGAGGAGGGTCTTGGATGAGATGCAGGTTTTTATGTGGCGACCGTACCTTGGTCGGCCCAGATGGGCTGACGATGCTGATTAGTTGTTCTATGCCCACCAAGAATGTTATATGTAGGGGCGGGAGCACATGATGATTGGGAGATACTTTCTCGAGCGCATGCAGCATCAGTTCAGTGAGCCCCAGGATCGCCCTGATGATTACTATGTAGCCATCTTCGCCCGCACCATGACATAGGTTTCATGGGGGCGGTATATTCCTGCCTTGGAGGTGGTCGATAGTTTCAAGAAGTTGGTAGCTTAGTTGTGGGTTTATGATCAGGGGCCTACAGATCCAGGCATGACACAGGCATACAGGGATTGGTTCTGGCCTCCCCTACGATTGACTATTCTAGGAGTAGTCCCAGATCAGCGTAGAGTGAGAGGCAGAGGGGGAGGATGAGTACGGAGGGCTGACGTATGATAGGACCAGCCAGCAGTGCAACCAGGGTAGGGAGATGTACCAATGCCGGATCAGCTACAAGTGCCACCAAGTGTACCACCATGGGTTGAGGATCAGCCTCGGGTGTAGCTTTAGGTACAACCATGAGCATAGCTAGCAGGATAGGTGGATCCTCAAGATGCGTTGATTGCATAGTTACAGGCTCAGGTGCAGACTGTGATAGGGGAGAGGGATTAGGCTCAAGCTAATAGAGACCAGGCCGTACAGTAGAGATAGGCTATAGATTTACAAGCAGCCACGGAGCTAGGCCAGAGATAGCAGCTAGAGAGTATGGCAGCCTCCTCTTCCCAGGGTACAGTGTCCGTTCGATCTTATAGGGATGTCGTCCGAGAGGCCAAGTACTATCAGAGGCATTATCATGAGGCCATACCCAGAGCAGGATGGGTCCTAGAGTACTCAGAGGGGACTAGCCACAGACCAGCAGAGGGTCACAGTGACAGGGGTGAGGGCAGCATACATGGGGATAGAGCTTGATCGAGATGATATGATACCTTTTGTGCCTTATGGGCTCCTTTTTGATAGCCCGATGGGCCTTTTGTACTGATTGACATACATGTACAGTGATCTGATTTATTATTTATACTATGACAATTACATTATTGATGATATATATGAGCCAATCATGATTTTGATGTGATGCGATGTGTACCATTTATTTATGCATGGATGATTTTATTTCTATATGTTGTGCAATGATGTTTATGATGTAATATGATGTATGCATTATGTAATGATTATGACTAACAGATCTATATTATGTTAACCTATGATATGCAGATGTATTTATGTGATGTGCAATGATGCCATCTATATGATCTATTTATGTTGATGCAAATGGTGATGTGCTATGTGATATGGATTGTAATATGCAGAATGATATGGAAATGATCTATGGTGTATGTGCAAAATGATATGTGAATCCTATTTATATATGAAATGAATATGGATGGATGTACGCTTTGTATGTTTATACTTATGTGAAATGATGGTGCGTAATGTAACATGAACATTATGTGTGAGATGATGTTATGATGTTATGCAAGTACGTATGCAAATGAATTATTTATAATGCTTATATACCTATTGTGTATGATTATGAATTATGTGATAATGGTGAAATGGTTATGAAATGTTTATGCAAATGAATGTTATGCAATGATTTATATGATAAAATGTAATGTGATGCAATGGATATGCTTATCTATAAAAAATTCTTATAATAACATGTTTATATGATGATGGAAATGTAATGCATATGTTTCCTATATGATATGTTTATGCAATATGCTAATCATTTGTGGATGCAGGATCAATGATGATGATGATGGTGATGACGATGATCAACTGTCATAGTACTTTGTTAGTGCGATGAGCAAGAAGAGAAGAAGTCATTTCAACAAGACACAAGATGATGACAAATGCAAATGATGATGATGATTTCTTGCTGAGGCATTAGGATTTTCAAAGGGCCAATTTCCTTATGTTTGATAACACACGTGGTATGATGCATCAAGGTATAGAAAACCAGGATGGCGTTGTACGTAGTGTGATGGAATTTGACTTGACAAGAAGATAGGAGTATCCTTGTTCACACCTGACATATGGAAACCTTGCTAGGATGTACTTTAGAAGTTTCAAACACCTCAAACCAAAACATAGAAAGGTAAACCTATCAATGCAATAGTCAACAAGTTGTCCAAGACCTCCTCCATACATACCTAACAAAGCAAGTATTTGCCAAGGTTATATTACAAGAATGCCCAACAAGCAAAACAAACAAAAGATAATGATCATTGCCCCATTCCTATTTCTCTAAATCCTCTTGTTCAGATATCGTCAAGAAGTCCTTGGAATGAGCGTAATAAGATAAGTCAAAAGATAAAGATAAAGTAAACAAACAAGCTGATGTTCTTTAATACCGCTAACTGAAAGGGAATGTGTTTTCAAGGATAAGAGCCGAAATTATTGCCAAAAGATAATGCCCATTGTAGGAAGGATTCATCCTAGGACATGTTAGTGGATGGTGGCACATCATTTCATTTATCCAAAGTGTTCTTTCAAATGATTGATATGGGACCGATTGGGTGATATGTTATTGACACAAAGGGTTGACCAACTTGTTTATGCACTGACTTAGACCTAAGACTTGTCATTTTTGAGTTTTCACTTTTAACCTGCTAGACTTGTTTCTGATTATCTTACCAAAGATTGAGGATGATGATCATTTATTATGAATGATGTTATTGCAGGTGTAGGCGAGATGAGATGGATAGATTTTTTTTGAATATTTGGATGTTTTTGACATTTTACAATGTTTTGAGGTTGTTTTTGGTATTTTTGAGATTTTGCAAATGTTTTGATTTCTTGATTTTCCAATGTTTTGGGGTTTTCTGAGATTTTGACCAAGAGACTAACCTAAAGACCTATCCTAGGGGCCTCAAGGGCTGATCAATAGATTAGCTTTGCCTACGTTATACATGTAGAGACCACATAGTTTGACTAACGACTTTACTGATTTACAGATGAAGATATACATGATGAAATGTCAGTTTATTATGATAGAATCCTAAAGGATGACCTAAGTGTCTCGGGGGATGATCAAAGATCAACTTTTCCTATGTTCAAGCTCAGAGATAACATAGTTTGACAAGACGACCTTGTTTTTGGATTTTGATGATTTTTGAATGTTTTTGGGATTTTGATATGTTTTGATGTTTTTTGGATTTTTTGATTTTATGATGTTTTTGGATTTTTTGATTTGAGGATTTTAGGATATACACAAATCCGATCCAATAAGAACATGCCCCCAGCGTGATGCAATAGACTACTTTGATAAAGGCAGGACAAACTGACCTTGAGGATGGGTCGAGTAGTACTAGGAGGGATCATGATACGAAAACAAGACCAAGCTATGGTGTGGATGCGGGCAGATGAGTGATGGAGATCTGAATGCGATGGATGATGGAAGCATAATGGATGGATAATGCAGAACAAGCCATAAAGATCCTGGTGGATGGAAAGTGCTTATTTACACAAGGCACCTATTTGCCAGGTTTTTACCAAGGTACCTACCCAAAGTGCCACCGGAGTGGTTTTCACTAGAGGACAATTTTTTCTCTTTACTATTTTCGATCATTTTTCTGATTTTTTTGGATTTTTTGCTTTTTTGATTTTTTTGTTGTCACTAAGATGCCTATTTGCCAGGTTTTCGCCAAGGAAACCATTTTTTCAAGACATTTTCTATTTTTTTGGATTTTTGGTTCTATACCTTGAAAGATTTAGGCATAAAACTTTTTGAGATGGGAGCTATTCATAAGCTCCTGCAGAGGTTCCCCTTCGAGTGTTGATAATTGATATGCCCCTAACTTGTAACTTGTTGTGATAATGAATGGTCCCAACAAATTAGGTTCAAAATTTCCTTTGCTGCTTGGGTTTGGGACATTCTTCTGATTCTCCTTTAATATCAGTTCTCCGACTTGGAACGTCCTGCTTCTAATTTTCTTATTGTAGCTTCATTTGAGTCTATTCTGATAGACTTGCAAATGATTCAAAGCATCTATTCATCACTCATCCAATAGCTCCAGCTCATTCAATCTTGACACTTGGTAGTCTTCATCAGTGATGAGGTTTTGCAGTGATATCCTAAGTGATGGGATCTTGATCTCAATGGGAAGTACTGCTTCTAATTCGTAGACCAGGGAGAAAGGGGTGGCACCAGTGGGTGTGCGGATGCTGGTTCGATAGGCCCAGAGGGTGGGATTAAGCTGCAGATGTTAGTCATGACCTACATCATTAACTATTTTCTTGAGGATTTTCAAAATGGTTCTGTTTGTAGCTTATGCTTGGCCATTGCCTTAGGGATAGTATGGGGTGGAGAAGCGATGTTGGATTTTAAATTTTTTACATTAGTCATGGATCTCTTGATTCTTAAATGATGTCCCATTATCTGAGATAATGGCTTGTGGAACACCATATCAGCAAATGAGATAGTTCAAGATGAACTTAGAAATCTGCTTCCCAGTTATGTACGTCATGGGTATGGCCTCCACCTACTTAGTAAAGTACTCTGTTACGGTTTTGATGAATTTGTGGCAGTTAGATGAAGTGGGTGTGATTTTTCTAATGAGATCTAGTCCCCACTACGAAAAGGGCCATGGTGTGATTATAGGATGAAGCTCTTGAGCTAGAGCATGGATGAGGTCCCCATGCTGCTAACATTGTACACACTTTCTAGCATGATCATGTGCTTCTCTTTCCATTGTGGGCCAATAATACCCCATCCTCAGCAGTTTCTTTTCTATGGTCATTCTACTCGAGTGTGAACCATAGATACCGTTATGTACTTTAGTTAGAGCAGTTAATGCCTCCTCAACATTTAAGCAGCACAGTAGGGTTCCTTATATGTTCCTACGATATAGTGTATCTCCTAGGATGACAAATCTGGATGCCTTTTTAACAAAGGTTCATTTTAGGTTTGAGGGTAGGTCGGTGGGTATGACTCCTATACGAAGGTATATGTAAATGTCATGATACCAAGGATCATTGGGACCAATGATTTCACACACATATTCTGATTCTGGTACCTCGAATGTAGGTACGAGAAGCTACTCGATCAGGAATTCATATTTTGCAACATTGTGGGGGATGTCGAGCAAGGATCCAATTGTTTCCATGGTGTCTGCTGCTCTGTTGTTGGTTCTAGGAATCTGCTCAAATGTTATTTTGATGAAGGATTCTTTGAGAGTCTCCACCAATTTCTTGTATGGAGTGAGCTTGTCATCCTTGGTCTGATATTCATCATTCACTTGATTTATTATCAATTGGGAGTCTTTGTATACTTTGAGAGCTATAATGTTCCACTGCACTGCTATTATGAGATCTATGGTTAAAGCCTCGTATTCTGCAATGTTATTGGTGTAGGGAAATGCTAGTTTGTAGGATCTTGGTATGCAATCCCCTTGTGGGGTGGTAAAGAAAACACTGGCTCCTGATCCATGCTACGTGTATGAGCCATCAAAGTACAGTTTCCAGTGGTCAGCTACTTTGAGATTGAAAATAGATTCATCTAGAAACTCTGAGACGAGAGGGTTCTCTGAATAGATTGGTGTTTTTGCAAGTTGATCTATGATGACTTGGACTTTGATTGCTTTATGCTCCACATATTCAATGTCATATTCTGATAGTATCATTACCCATTTGGCCATTCTTCCTGTGAGCATTGCCTTTGATAGTAGATACTTGAGAGGGTCGATTTTGGCAATGAGTTTTATTTTGTGTGCCAACATGTAATTTCTAAATTTTTGTGATGCAAACACTACTGCGAGGCATGCTTTCTCCATGAATGAATAGTTCAGCTCATGACCAACCATTTTTCTGCTGATGTAATAGATAGCACTTTATGTTCCATTTTCGTCATGCTAAGCTAGGAGAGCTCCAAGGGCTACTGTTGTTGCTGAAATGTATAGAATCAATGGTTTTCTTGGGATTGGTGGCATTAAGACTGGCGGTGTCAGTAGATATTCTTTAATTTTTTTGAATGCCTCTTCACACTTGGTATCCCATTTGTACGCTACTCCCTTGTGGAGTAGGTGAGAGTATGGGTTTTGTTTGTTCGCCAACTGTGCTATGAATCTTTGAATGGATTGAAGCCTTCCTTGGAGACCTCTCAATCGCTTTAATGTTTTTGGTGCCTCCATCTCGAGGATTTCTTTTACCTTTGTTGGATCTACCTCAATACCTCTCATTGACACTATATATCCTAGCAATTTTCTTGATTGTACGTCGAAGATGCACTTCTTTGGGTTTAGTCTGACCTTGTACTCTTCCAGTCTGTCAAAGATGGCACTTAGGGTTGCTATATGATCCTTTCTCTTTCTAGACTTGGCTAGAATGTCATCAACATAGTCTTCGACCACCTTATGAATCATGTCATGTAATATCAATGTCATGGCCCTTTGATATGTTGCTCCTTCATTCTTTAAGTCGAATGGCATCATGTTCTGATAGTAAGTCCCCCATCGACAAGTGAAAGTTGTTTTATGTTGGTCCTCTTTAGCTATCATGATTTGATTGTACCCTAAGAATCCATCCATTAGTGACAATGTTTCATGTCTAGCTATCATGTCTACTATCATATCAATGTTTGGAAGCGGGAAGTCATCTTTTGGACATGCCTTATTCAAATCTATAAAGTCTGTGCAGATTCTTATGTTCCCATCGGGTTTTGAAATAGGTACCAAGTTTGAAACCCATTCTGGATAATCTATAAGTCAAATGAATCCTGCATCTAATAGCTTTTTTAGCTCCATTTTGACTAATAAGGTGATTTGAGGGTGCATTTTTTGAAGCTTTTGTTTAACAGGCTTTGCTTCTGAATACACTGCTAAATGGTGAACTACAGTCTTTGGATCAAGCCCTGGCATGTCAGCATAACTCCATGTGAAGTTTATCTATCTTTCCCTTAGGAAGGATGCCAGGAGCTCTTGCTCTTCTGATAGTAGTGATTCCGCATAGAATGTGATGTGTGGGGTTGCTTCTATTCCTAGGTTGACTGGATTACATTTTTCTGCCAAGACTGCTGATTTTTCTTGATGAATAACTCTTAAAGGAAGAATGAATCCCCCATCCTCAGGCACCTTGGAGAGGTTTTCACCATTGGATGCATCCTTTCTTTTTACTTTTTTCTGGTCAGAGAGTGCCACAGTGTGGTTTTCACTCAAGGAATTAGATATTATTCATAATTTTTCACTTTTGCAACTAAGGGATTCAATCATTTCTCCATAATAGGCATGTGTATCTAGCTTGATTATGAATCCTGCTTTATGATCCCCATCTAGAATTTTATCCCCCAGTCCCATGAATTCTGAGAGTGCCTCATCATTTTCAAATGTATCAAGAACTGGTGGTCCTCATTAGTCATAGTCGATGAGTTGGGGATATACTAGGCGGATCTCATGATTTTGGTGGTCTAATTTAAAAGATAGAGTTCTAATCATGCAAAGAGTGGTATCCTCAAATAGCCTAGGTAAGTTGGTCGTGGTATCCTCGTCATCACTACTACTATAGACGTCGATTATGTCAAATGTAAAGTTATCTATGACTCTACCTGTAGATACTAGTAAGCGTAGTTCTGCTGGGGTTGGCTAAGGAGGATTATTAACCATTCTAACTGGTAGACTTTGGCCATGTATGGTTATACTCAGAGGGGTACATCCAAGGCCAAGATTTTTTATCGGTCGCGTCTCTGGCATGATAGGTATTATAAGTCCATTGTCATTTTGTCCAAGTCTTTTATTTTTGTCATAGCCCATTGCGAGCATCATTTGCAGACCCTTGCTTTTGTCATCCATTGGTAAGTTAGCTACTGGTCTTTCATCTTGATATAGCATATAAGATGGATCTACCTCAATAACTTCTCATCCAAGATCTCCCCAACTTGTAAAGGTGGGATAGTCCACAGGAGACATTTGGGATGTGGAGGCTTCATTTATTTGCAGACGTCCTCGTGATCTAGGAGATTGTGGTAACTCTCCTACCATAAAAGCATTATTAGGGAGTTTCTAGTTTCCACAACCATTATCTTGGATAATGAACTTAATGTCAGAGATGGTGGGAATGGTGGGAATGGCGGGAATGGCGGGTGTCTCTGTCGCAGAAGTGGATGCAAGAGTGGCGGGATCGATGTATGGTGTGGATGGGCCCTCATCATTTTTTGGTACTTGGGGGATTTTATAGTACTTTGCTTCAAGGATTTTGCAATAGGAGAAGGGTTCGGGATCTCCATGGATGGTAACTTCTTGTCCCTCATGTGTGAATTTCACACATTGGTGGAAAGTTGACGCTACTACTTTCATCGCATGAATCCATGGGCGTCCTAGGAGGATGTTATATGGAAAGTCGAGGTCCAAGACCTGACAAGTGGTTTCCATGATAGATTTCCCTACTTGAATAGGGAGTTTGATTGTGCCCTGAGACTCTCTTTCTTGATCGTCATATGCTCTTATTGTTATACCCTTTCCTTTGTCGATAGAATCCTCTGATATTTTCAATTGCTTGATGAGACTGAGAGAACATATATTCAAGTCTGCACCTCCATCCACCAAGACTCTTTTGATTTTTCTCTTATGTAATATAGCTTCTAAGTGGAGCGCACAGTTGTGGGATGGTTGAGTGGAGAAATCCTAGCCAGAGAATGTGAGGAGATTTAGCGTAATGATATTTCCGACCATAGCTTGGAATTGCTCTGCATCAAGATCTGCGGGGACAGTGGATGAAGCCAGCACTTTCTCAAGAATTTTCTTATGGGAAGATAATATTTTTAGCAACTCCATGATGGAGATTTGCGCTACCGTTCTTTTGAGTTGATCTAGGACATTGTAGCCATTAGGGATGGATCTAGCTATAGGGACTCTATTTGGCTGGGATGATCTTGCGATGGTAACTTTGCTGCCTCTTGTGGTGACTCCACAATCTTTGGCATAGGTGTCCTTGATGGTGATGACCATGCAGTTTTCATCTAGGGAGGCGATGACTATTTCATACACATGATTTACGTTTGAGTGGGTGCCTTTCCCCTTATCTTTGTTATTGTTATTCCCTTTATTGCCATGATTAGGCATCAAATTCATGTATATCTTAAGATCTTGGTTTCCTGTTGGTTGTTCCACGTTTATGATTCTTTTATCGATGATATCTCGAATTATGTTCTTTAATCTCATGCAACTATTCATGGTATGGCCTTTGGTTTTATGGAACTTGCAGAGTTGATTCTCATTATACCAAGGAGATTTCACATCCAGTTCTTGGTAATTCTCAAAGGTAGGGGCCTTGATGAGTTTTTTCATATATTAGCTTCTTCATTATGTCCTCAAGTGGTTCACCCAAAGTGGTGTACTTTCACTTGGGATAACTCTTGTTGCGTTGAGGTGGTCCCCTTTGATCATTGAGATTATTGATTGGTGTACTGTTATTTGGTTGTTGTATTATGTGATGATTGTTTTGGTGTTGGATTTGGATTTGTCATGTGGGTATATTTTGGTGAGGGGCACTAATGACCACCATGGCATCAATGACACTATCATTGGTAATGTTTTTGTTCCTTGCCCACGTGCGAGGTTTATCATTGTAATTGGAGGGTGGGCGGTTGTTTTGTTGTTCGGGGTATGAAGTTGATCCTATGGGTTGAGTCATAAGGGCTCGTTCGATGCTAAGCACCTTGGAGATCAACTGATCATATGTGGTGATGCCCTGAACCTTGAGATGAAATGCCAAGAGGCATTCAAGGTTGGATATGATGGTGCAAACTTGTTGTTCTTCAGGCATGGTCCACTTGCTCCAATTGGCCTTGGATCGCCATCCTTGTAGGAATGAAGCGAATGATTCACCCTTTCCTTGTTTCAAAGCTGAGAGTTCTTCTAGACTAACATCCATGGAAATGTTGCATGCGTAGTTTTTATGAATGCGTCTATAATTTCTTGGAATTTCCTAATGCTTGAAGGTAGGTGAGAGAACCATTCCATAGCGTGACCAGCCAAACTCCTTGGAAATAGTCGCATCAGATAAGTATCATCATATGTGACTTCCATGCAATGAACATGGAATTACCTAATGTGATCTTCAGGGTTTCCCATCCCACGATATTTGTCAAACTTGGGGATCTCAAATCCCTTGGGGAATGGTTTCATCACAAGGCTCCTATCAAATGGACAGGGACACAAGTTGTTTGGTGTTTTTGTTGTTTTCCTTGATTGAAGATCACGCACTTTTTGTGAGAGCAACTTGATTTGTGTTGTTACATCATTTTGTGGATCAAGGGGTGGGATGAAGGTGTTTTGGGGTGTTTCAATTTTGGGTTGGATGGGTGGGTTGTTTCATGTGTTGTTCAATGGTGTCTATATATTTTGCTGAGCTAGGTAGGCTTCCACCTCTTGTTGTATGAACAATGCTTGTTGTTGATCTTGTTGTTGTTGTGCTAAGATTTGTGCTTGTTGTTGTGCTTGTTCTTGGGCTGCTAATTAGGCTGCTTCTTGCTACTCTTGATATTGCTTTATTGCTTGTTGATATGCTTTCCATTGCGCTGCTTGTCTTTGTGCAAGAAGTTGTGCTTGTGCTTGTGCTTGTTGTGCTTGATATTGGACATTTTCCTGAGCTTGAGCTTGTGCTTGCATTGCTTGTGCTTGGGCTTGTGTTTGTGCCACTTGTTTTTGTAATAGAATTTGTGCTTGAGAAGCCTTTTGTGCTTGCAATGCATCTTGGGCTGCTTGAGCGGCTTGTTGTTGTTGTTGTTGCAATAAAGCTTGGGCTTGTGCGGCTTGTTGCACTTGTAATGCAGATTGGGCTGCTTGGGCAGCTTGCACAGCTTGAGCGGCTTGTTGAGCAGCTAGTTGTATGGATTTTTGTTTTTGCACTTGTTGGAATCCCCTTTGAAAAGCATCTTGCAATGTCGCATTGTATTGGCTTTATGTGATTGAAGTTGGTGGTGGTGGGGGTGGTGGTGGATTTGGAATGGCGTTTGTGGTGAGTGATGATGTCGTGTTGGTGTTTTGAGTGATGGATGGTGGTATTGATGTGGTTGGTCCTTGGGAGACCATGCTTTGCAATGTTAGGGGGTGTTTGATGATGTTGTGATTGCTTGTGCATTTGTTGTTTGTTGTTGCGATGTTGACGATAAGTTTTGCGTGATGTTTTGATTGATATTCGGGGTGTTGGTTTGATTGATAGTTGGTAGAGGGGAAAGCCATAATCCAAGGAGTGATGCGGATGGTGATGGAAATGGTGGAAGAGGTGGAAATGTGAGGGGTGCGAGTTCTTGTGAAAATGTTGTGGTGTCAAAGATGCCCCCTGGTTCGAACATGTCTCCCTCCTCTTGCAAATTTGTGAGATCAGAAGTTTGAGGTGTTGCATGGAAAAATGATGATGATGGATGATGATGGAAAGTGAGAGGAAATTCAAGTATGTTTTGTTCCAAGATGGTATTTTCATCCAAGTTTTGATTATTAACAAGGGGGTGTGCTCGAATAGCATTGATAAATGCATTTCCCTTATTAATATTAGGTTGGGTTGGAGCAAAAGATGTTGTGATTTGCATAATGTTTTGCATGATGCTTTGGGATGGGGGTGTAGATGAGATGGGAATGGTGGATGAGATTGGAGGAAAATATGTCTCCACTATGGTACTCAAATCAAAATCCAATGGTAACTTGGCCCCTTGTTTTGCTAGTTCAAGCATGTATAACGAAGGGTTAAGCCTCATCATGATGTTGATGATTTTATGGTTTTCCAGATTTTGGAGCATTTCAGTTATTTCTTCATGAGACATCCCAAAGGTAAGATACTCTCCTTGGTTTTCCTCTTGTGTATTTTGTGATGATGAGATGGTCAAAGGATTTCTTGATTCGGCGGGATTCATTTCTATGTTTATCTTGCTTAGATCACTTGAAGCAGGTGTTTCTTTGTTGGCTTCCATGCTCTTCTTGTATTGAGATCTAGTTTGAACCATAAAACAAGGATCAATTTTCAAGAATAGGAGAGATGAATCTCTTGGTTCTTTGGATTGATCTTTACTTTATGCCCAAAGTAGAAATTTTTTAGGATATCTTGAGGATCGAAAGGTGATATGATGATGATGCAAGGGATGGATGATGTGAATGTTTTAGTCTTTTGATAAATCTTGAAGGAGATCCTAGGTTTTTGGGACTTTTGGATATGTTTTGGATTTTGATTTTGATTTGATTTTGTATTTGGGATTGTCCTTGATTTTGATTGATTTTGAACAAATAGACCCTAAGATGTTGGATGATTATCTAAAGGGTAGATTTGATCAAAGGATGATAAATTTGAATGTGTAGGGAGAAGGATGCATCTACCCACACCTATTCAAACAAGATGATAGTTTAACTAAGCATATGAAGAAGGATGCATCTACACATACCTAGACAAAGGTGATTTTGATAAGGATTTCAACGATGTTGTCCCAAGGATTTTGATGATTTGCCAAAAAGCCTAGTACTAAGGATGATTTCAAGATTTCTCCAAAAGGTGATGATGAGATGATGTTTGTTTTGATGTTTGGAGGATGAGTGAAAAATATTTTGATTTCCTTTGATCCTAAGATGAACCTAAAAAAGACACTTTGTTTACCTAGGTATTGAAGAACATGCAATGCTTCTATAGTGATTTCATTTGTGCATACATTTTCGGATTTTGAACCAATGACTTTCGCTTTGGGATTTGGACTTTTTGAGAATCGTGAGGCTTCAACACAAATGAAAGTTCATTTTTCTTAGCTTTTCTTAATGGCTTTATTTTACCAAAAAAAAATTATTTGATTAAGTTTTCCAAACTAGATGTCTAATTTTTTAACCTCTTCTCATCCCACAAAGTGTATTATGTGGAAATTGAGGAAATCAAAGAAAAAGTTACCTATTGTTTACTTTAGTAGGAGAAAATTGAGATAAAATTCAAGTTCCTAGAAACCTCTAAGGATATGAATCCCAAGGGCAAGCAAGGGCATGTGAATTCATTCAAGGATATTTGCTTCTCCTAAAGGGTTTGAAATTTGGATGTTGTTCAAGTGTTTGTTTCCATAATGTTTTTGCACAAGCAAAGAATTTTGGAAACCAAGTACAACCCTATGGATGTGAAAGACAATATTTGTTGGATTCCCACTTGGACAAGTCCAACTATGCTTATTTTTAGTGAATGGTTAGATGCTTGACCCCACTAGCTCCCCTCCATGACACATTAACGTCAATCGGGGCAGCCAAGCATCAACACCCATGAAACTCCCATGGCATGCTTTCCATTTCTACTAAAAGACCATAAAAGTGTGGGGTGGCTTCAGAACGACTGTTCTTGCACCAACAAATAGATTAAGGATTTTGGAAAATTCTTGAACATGGTTTTTAATAAGGACTTTTTCGTAGAGATTGACCCATACGCGAGAGTCCCCTTTTGGATCCATCTTGTCGGAATCAACCACGTGATATTGGTGTTTCTTCCAATACCCACATTTATATCCTGGCTGGAAATACTCTCGGGTTCAGAGCATTACCAGTTGAGTCATTCCCTTGGGTGAGTACTTTTTCCCCAAGGCAGGCCCTCTAAGATAAGAAAAGCGAGCAAAGAAAAAATTCATAACTCGATCAATCTTTGACGACACAAAGAAAGAGAATATACGTGACAATGTCTACTCACACTCGCACAAGATTTTTTTCAATTTTAAACCCAAAATGAAGTGTGGAGGTGATTGCTTTGTCTTACCCTAAAGTCACGAAAAAGGCCTTTTGATTCTCAAGATCGCTATAAAGCGCGAGAGAAGTGCATACGTCCTTTTTCAATGAATTTAGTTTAAGTAAGCCCTCACGAAAACAAAGTTGCACTTCTTTTTAAATCCACAAAGAAATTATGAATTCTTTTTAAAGCACCAAAAGACAAATGATAGACATTTTGTTCAATTTGTTAACCAAAGAAACAAACTCTAGTATGTTGTGATCCTAATGTTTTTTTTAGCCCTTGCAAGAAAAATTTGAAAAAATGTTCTTTTTAAACCCAAACGAAATTAGTGTCCTAAGAAGGAAGAGATAACAATTTCTTGAAAAAGTGTTAAACAAACACTAAAGTGTTTAAAAACACTTTGATTTTGTAAGATATCATCATCATGCTTCTTCCTCTTTCGTTTTCAATTGATCCCACCTACAAGAGAGAAAAAGAACTAGTCATATTCTGCAAAATAGAGAGATTAAAAAGCAGAAAATAGAAGATAAACTCATTAATGATCAAAAGCATGTGGGTATGTGCAGGATCATGATGGGCCAAAAAGTGGCAATATGATGGGTATGTGGCTAACAACTTTTTTTTTACCCAAAATTGATGAAACGAAAAGGGTTTTTAAAGGAGATTATTAGCTTTCCACCAATATAAATTATGCTTTATCTTAAATTTAATAAGTAATTATTATTCATTTTCTATTTGAATTATGATTAAAGTCCTGATTCATAGGCGATTGAAAAAATCTATAGCTTTCAAACGGTATCACATTTTTGAATCCAAAACATGTGTCACATTCTATGCTTTGCATACTATAGGATTAATAAAGAAAAATGAATTTCATCAAGTTTTGACCAAGTTAAGGTGGTACATATGAGTTTTAATATTTTTAAAAATTTGTAATAAAAATTTTATAAATAATTATTTACTAGGAAAAAATTACAAAAAAATATGCATCACATTGGACATGAGTCCTCTTCTTATATCTAAAATTTTATAAAAAATATTATTATTTTATTGTGGTTAGGGTGGTCAAAGACACCTACTTATTTTTCCCCGAAATTTAAGTACTACGCATTGAAATTTCAAATTTTCACCAAATAGATTTTTTCTTTTTTTAAACAAACCTAGTAGTTTTGAAACTACATTTAATTTGCTACAAATTTTATTCTTACATATTTTTGAAATAATATAGATAAATTATTCAAATTTTTATGTCAAGTTTCCTAACTCTGATTTTTCTAAATTTTTTGCCACTTAAGGGCTTTCTTTTTCCATGATGATCATACACATACCCACGTGCTAAAAATAAATTTCCACTTTTTACTCCCTTCTAGCGACACAACCTATGACTACGTTGGAGTTTTATTTCCTAGCGATGTCCTACAGCGCCGCCTACCAGTTAGTGTCACTCTGTGTCAAGAATAGAGAGCTCAATTGCATCACACTTTTTCCCAAAGTCATAGTTTGATTCTTTTGAAAAATTTCATGGGTTAGAACGGTCAAGTGGCGCAGCTTGGAATTCAAATTTTTGGGTGGGAAGACTCTAACCTTGCACTTTGAGTTTCTAGCAGCGCTATATGGCGACGCTGAAGAGTCAGGGGTGCTAAAAAAGTGATGCTGAGCTCTTAGCGTTGGAATTTTTCTGTGTATGAACAAAAATGCGGAAATTTGTGAGAAAAGTTATTACAAATGATATCCAGGCCTCCTTCTAGTGCCAAATGTGTGAACCCCAATCTGAATACCTGCAAAACACAATGAATAAACACATTAGTTAGCCAATTGCAAGCATGAACAAGGATTCCCCATGAAATCCATTTACAAAACTCAAATTAGGAAGAAAACCATGAAGATCACAAAGAAAATGACAAAACAAAGATTGAATCCTAATTAAGTAAGCAAACTCTTGATCCCATTAGGGAATTGGTGTCAATTTGATGTGAAAATTGGCCCTTTCCCAACTCCTATGATGCAAACTTGATGTGTTGATGAAGATTTGATCCACTTTGTTGATGTTGAAGAGTGCTCCAAGCTAAAATATGCAAAAACCTAGCTATGATTCAAGAATGATTGATGAAATTTGATAGATATTTGAGCATGGTAACTTTGCATAAGTTGTGGATGATAAAATGAGGCTATGAGCTCTTTATTTATAGAATGCAAAGATGGATGAATGTCCAAATTTGAGCAATGTGGGACTAACATTCATCCAATGGCAAGATTCCACTTGTCAATCTATGAGTGGATGGAGGATGTGCAAGATTTGGGGATTGTGCCGATAAATGCATATTTTTAAATTTCAAATTTGTTGAAATAACTTGCAAGAGGGAAGGGAAAATGTAATAAATGCCACTTGGCTCAAGGAAAAGGACTTGTAAGATGGATTTATTGCCTTCTTGGATGTACATGTCCACTTGGAATTTTTGAATTAAAACTTGGAGAATATTCCAAAAGATGCCTTGTGAGGAAAATAGAGATTTAATAAATGAATTAAATCTATTTTCATGTGCAACTTGCAAAATCTAGAGGATGGGACATGACAAGAGATTAAATTAATCAAGGGTTAATTAATTTAATGAGATATTAGATGATGTGACATATTTGACTCAAATTTATGGATTTATTTAAATCAAATAAGAGAGGAATATGATAAGAGACTAATTAAATAAAGATTTTGATTTATTCAATTAAAAGAGATGGTGTTAGATTAAATTAAATAAGGTTTTAATTTATTTAATTTAATAGATAGACTTAAGAGATTTAATCAAATAAAATTGATTATTTAATTAAATAAGGATAATTAGATCACATGATTGATTTAATTAACAAAAGAGAGTGACTTAATTAGATAAAATGATTTATTTAATTAAGGGAGGAATATTGATGAATTTAATTAGATAAGGGGATTTGATTAAATGGTTAGACCGAGGGATGATTCAGGATTAAACGATGTTAGTAGTCAGGATCAGATGCACAATGTCAATCGGTATATTTTACGTGTCTACATATCTAAAAGATACATTGTAGGAATCACCCTCTCATGTTTTGTAGAGCTAAAAGTGTAGAGGGAGAGTTTAGAAAACTTTCACCTGTTAGTTGGCCAATCCCTCCATATAACCAATCATTAGAAATCGTAAAATCCATAGATTATATGTGAGATCGGACTAGGTATTTAAAAAAAACCAACAGGCGTGAAGGGGCATGACTCTAAATTATTTGCTGAGTTTCCTAACTCCTGGAAGGATGACACCATCACCATTGGTGGGTGCTCCTTCACTATGAACGATGAGTTGATTATGGAGGTGACAAGACTTTCATTAGATGGTGCTTACATCCCATGAAATCCTAAAGGGATTTTTGAAAGATGGGGAAAAATTTAACAAACTTCAAAATATATGCAATAGGGTTTACCATCTTGGGGTGTGGAGAAAAATTGTTGAGGTGTTGATGAGGTACATCATGCTAGAGGGTCATTTCCATTTTTTTCATGCCTATCTCTTTCCCATGCTCAACCATTTCTACTATAACTATAAAAATAATTTCTCTTTCTATACTTTTTCATCATTTGAATAGACCATTAAGAATGTCCATGGTAAAGGTAAAAATATCCCCATATACTAGGGTTTAATTTTTTTCCTCTTTCAACACCAAGCCACATTTTTCCTCTCCCCAACCACTTCCAAAAGGAACACTTTGGTTATTCACAACCCCACCGACCCCCTTGATGGAATTATTCCCACTTTCACCCTAGATGAAAGCTCACCCACCACTCGTTGCATCACCCATGCCTAGGTAAAAACCCCTGCTAATGATGAAACTACTCTCAACCCCATTAAAAGTTTGTCCTTTCCTATGGCTACTCATATTTCCACCTCCAGCTCTGATAACTTGGATAACTCAGATGATGAGCCTTGGAATCCTACCCCTGGAAATTCTCCCACACATTCCCCTATTTGTACAGAGTTTTTTTATGTCCCCAACACTCCTCCTGGCATTAACCCTCCTAGCCCCCATAATTCCCCTAAAATTTGCATTAATTTGGATGGGACCTCTACTAACCCCAATGTGGGTAATGATAATTATGCTTCTTGTGATCCCCTTAAGAAAAAATAAATGAAAATTTTACAACTATCAGTGTCCAAAATGACAACCTCAACTGGCTTCTAGGTCAGCTTATTACTACTAAGGAAATAATCCAGGTGTTGGAAATTAAGTTTCTTGACCAACAGGCTCCATGGCTGGGTGAGGTTGAGGACAGTGGTCATTGGGATATGCTTTCCTCCCTTGCTAAGGTTTTTTATCATTGGGCCAATTGGGACAAGGAGGTAGATTAGATTAGGCCTCTTATAGGCACAAAGAAGGAGATTGCTATTATTCATAGCAACTAGGAAAAAACCATGCAATGTCTCCAAGAGATTATTGATTACAAGGAGTATGTGAAGAATACCACTTTGAACATCCAAGTTTTTCAACAATAAATTAGGAGTAGTCATGGTAAAAGGGTGGTTGACGATGATCTTGATGATAACCACATACAAAAAAAAGGTAAGGTGGTGGGCAATGCGGCTCAAGACATTACCATGAAGACCCAAGCTATTCAGAAGGGACCCTTGTCATTTGAGGAGAAGCTCCACTTCTTGGCTAAGGAGTAGCAGAAAATTAGTGGTCTTAGGATTTTGGGAGACTAGTGACTATTTCGGTCCCCTATTGGTTTTACTTAGTCTACTATTTTTCTTGTTTTTGGTAGTCGATTAGTGTTGTTTCTTTCGTTTTTTCTTTCTAGGTGTTTCACTTCGCGCAAGACCCTCATTTAGCCTCGATGGTTGTTTTGTAAAAGGGTACGAGCCCTTCCCATCTTAATCTAATCAAAACTTTTTAAAATTTTGAGTGTTTGGAAAAAATATTTCTTCTTTGAAATCCTTGGTTAATATTTTATTGTGTGCCTTTGGTAATAGTTCTCCAACAAAAAATGAAACTCATGTGTCCTCTCTAAATGCATTCCCTCCTAGCAAGGATGTCTTGGTGCAAGAAGAGGAGACCGTTGATTGCTTCCTAAACAATACCTTTCCTACCTTTTAGTCAAACTCATCTTAACAATATAGCACCTATACATGAAAAATACATATACTATCCTTCGAACTTACCTATTCACCTTCCCCACAAGTCTACAAGACCTATCGATTTCTTCCTCTTACAACAAAAATACTTTAAAATTTATTCATTTCCCATAACAATAATGAAACTCTCTTACCATAAAGTATTCATCCATCTCATGTGAATGGGGATATTAATATACATGTGGATTTACAAAACTATTATGCAAGGGTCATATGTCTCTACACTCTATTATTCTATGGCACATTTCTATATTTTAGTTCTACAATTATCTGTATGTACATAAATTTTGTGTAGCGTCATAGTGTACATAAAAACACATTTACATAATTAAATTAAGTTAACTCATAATCAATCAAATAAATATCAAACCCCCCAAACAAGAACCAAAAACGTGATCACCATTTTGGCTCTTCCATTGAGGTTAGTAGCCAAGTAGATGTATGTGATCAATTTTGGTTGCTGTCTAATGTAATGTTGAGAAAGTATGATTTAGACCCTACATCCCTCTTTACCACATCACATGTTGCATTCAAAGATCTTGGCTTCTCCAACATGGTATTAGTGAAATGATTGCATGTCCCTTCTAGAATCAAGGTAACTCCTAGACTTATCCCTATCATTATAGTTTTGTGGAGCCAAATAAATATTTCCATCGAGTGTAGAAGACTTGAGAAATGAAGAAATCCCTTTCATTTAATCAAATTTGAAAAATAAATTTTTATCTAATAGAGGGGGCTTGGATTTTTTCCCTCTACCATATTTTTGTCAAATTTATATTTTTTATAGGGTTATTTCTATGTTTGGATATGATTTTTTCCCTCTTGGCCCTTTCGTGACTATATTTGACCTTTACACCCCCCTACAACAACACCTAGCCAAAAAAACTTAATTCTATGGTCCCATGTGAACTCCTCTAGTAGACATCTTGGTGGTGAAATTTTAAATAAGGATTTGGAAGTGTGGAATACCTTACATAGTGTCCATGTCATAAATGAGAGAAAGTTAAGGAATGTTTGGTAAATCAATCCCTTTTTATTTTCCTCTATTACCAATTTAAGAAAAAACTACCATCATTATTTTTCTACATCCCCAAAAGATTGTGATGAAATTCTATTCACAAAAAGTTTTTATTTATCACATTCAAGGTTGTATACACATTAATATATTTTAAATATATTGGTGGAGATCACACGTTTGTATTTTGGGCATGGTATTAGATATAACTTGATAATGAACAAGGTGGAAACACCTTCCATCTACATAGTAGAATCCATCAAAGGAATATTGGTTTTCTTTAAAATCCCAACTAATTCTTGAAACCATCTAAGAAATTTAAAATTCTTATGCTCAAAGGTTTCAAGAGGTTGACCAACAAAAATGACATTGATTCTATAATTGTATCCTCTGCACATTAGGTTTTGCAAGACCTAGGATATTGATCCTTAGAATATCAAAGGAAATTAAACACAATTCACACCAATATATTGTTTAAATAGAAATGCTCTCATGAAATATGTCAAGAATTGTAGATAGAATAAACTTAATTTGCTAAATTATTGGAAACTATTATATGTCACTCACTTTGAGACAATGAATAAACTTTAAGGAATCAATTACAATGACCATGGATATGCAATCAATCTTCATACTTAGGTTGGTGCCTTAAACCTAGGTTACAAAGTCAAAAAGAGGTGTAATTATCATTTTAACAACAAATTAAAAAAAAATATGTATAAGCTCATGTATCATTTCCTCACAATGATAACCTTTAGTATTTACAACCAATTATTCTTAGTAATCCATAAATATATTAGAATCTCAATATTTTGGATACAACAATTTAATATATTACCTTAATAGAAGCTATATGGGAAACACTCATTTGTAGTTAAGGAAATGATGAGAATAAATTATCCTTGATCAATTTTATTCATAAGAGTAACAACATATACATTTGGAGACATTTGATTATGAAATCTTCACAATATGTTCATATATTCTAATTTTGAATTGATGTACAAAATTAACAATTACATTTGTATTTCTTCCTTGTAAGACCTAGACTCGACATGTATATACCTAAAACAAAATTCCTCTGCCTACAAAAATCCAGGATCCTTAAAAAATAACTATGAATTCGTTTTTATAGAAACAAGGGAGAACCAAGCTAAAATCCATGGAAAAATGTCACAAATTCATCTGACAATCTTGTGCTAAGGATTAAAAATAATGATACAAATTCCTTGCAAAAGATAAAAAATACATCATTAGAAGAAAAGATGGTTGTGCAAATTGTTGAAGAAGATATTTTTTATTTTCATTATGAGACAAAATGGAAGGAGAACATGACTAATTAGTTATAATTTTTCATCCATGCTACAAATATATCTTTCAAAGGCCAAGAAGATGCCAAAACTCTTACGATGCAATTCAAATGAGAGTAATATTCCTCCTCATTCTAATTTCTTGCATCATCAACAAACTTTATTATACTTGCCTCCAATTTTACTAGACTATCCACAACGGTATTTATTTTTTCTATATCTATATTATCTTCTACAAAAATATAACTCAAGATGGGATATAATATATTACTAAATTATGCTCTCCACACATTATATTCCCTTATCCCTCCATCCTTAGATAAAATTGAAGGTATGATGCCATGTTTTAGATCATCAAAACTTTCCAAGGATTTCTCCATGGAGAGCTAATAACTTTCATGTAATATCATACTATCCTTAATAGAAATTGAACTTTCAAAAATAACCTCTAACTAAATTGGAGGATTTATGTCAAAATTTTCTCTTTCCATCATTTCATAGATATCAAATGCCTTTTAGGACACCCAGTGTCTTGGATAATCTGGAGTCTAGCTCTTAAGGAAATTTGAATAATGTGAACATTATTCATTGTATAATATACCCATTCCATACATCTTCTAAATGAATTAAAATGAATGATAGCCTATGAAAAAAATGCTATAAAAAATCTTTGTGAATTTTCCCCTCTTCTTCGTCCTCAATGACAACTTTAAGAAACCCCCTCAAAAAAAGATATAAAATCCTAGCAAATCTTTCATTTTTTTAGGAAAAAATATTAATTTCTATTGATGAATCTTTCCTTTTTTTAAAAAAAATATATAAACTTTATTGGCATTTTTTTTTTTACATCACTAAAATTTTGTAGAGAATTTTGGTGAATCTTGAAAAATAATAGGAAAATGTATTAATTATGATGGTGAATCCATCCAATCTAAAATTAATTCTCATAAAAAAGTAGGGGCTCAAGAGTGGAAATTATTGATGGGTTTAAAGGGTAGACAATAATATTTACTTGCCACCATTATTTTAAAATATAGTATAATGGCCCTCATTGTATTCTACAAGGTAAAATGTACCCACAATCTATAATTCTCATGGGGCTCAAAACTAGTTTTAGATCATTGATCTAACAACCCTTGTTATACTTTTCAAAGTAAAATGTACCCACAATCTATAATGCTCATGAGAACTAAAATTATGGGCCCCATGAGCATTATAGATTGTGGGTACATTTTACCTCATCTATTACAACAAGGACCATTAAATTATATTATAAATCAATGGTGGAAACTAAAGATTAGAAATATGGGGCAGTGGGCCTAGCTCAATTGGATAAAGCATCCTATTGTAGGAAAGAGGTCATGAGGTCTAGTCTCCCCACCATCCCCATGGTACCGAAGGGCATGTCATGCTAGCATCACTAGTCATGTGAATTTTTTTTACCAAGCACACTACTATAGTTTATAGGGGGATGGATACCTGACTGATTCCTGTAATCTAAAAAAAAAAGATAAGAAATATGGTCCTAAAGCAATTAATAATTATGATATAATAATGATGAATTAATATAGATTTCTACTATAATTTATAAAATTTAGGAAAATCTAATTTAATCATGTATCAAATATTATGGAAAATTTTTGAGATAATTTTTTTAATATAATAGATTCTTCGGTGATTTAAATAAGACTATAATAAAATTTTATGAAAATGTGGCGATTCAAGCCATGTTAAATAGCTTGAAATATTAGCCAATTTTGGATTTCCAAATTTCAAATATTAGCCACTAAAAAAATCACTGTTCGTCCTAGCCTTCCTTTTTACCTCTTTACTTTCCATCAACTCTTTTTTCAAATTATTTAGCTTCATATTCAAAGTTGCCTTTTCTTGATCATATTTATTCTCAACCTGATATTGAGGTGGTCATAACAACCCACTAACATTATTCATTTTCTCTCAAGATTAAAATTTTGAGCATTAGCCTTAGCGAGGTTTGCTTCTATTTTTCTCACTATTTCTTTTATAAATATGGAAGTGTTTATAGTTAATGTTCCTTTCTATAGAGAACTTGTGTCTCCTAATCTTCTAAAACTTAGATTGCTATTCAGTTCATTTATATCAGATAAATAACCTTGGGATTATTTGTTTCATGAAAAATTGACCAAATGACTAAGATTTCATGCCTTAGGTTAAAGTTTGGGCCAAAATAAAGTGCATCTACTTGTTCCTTAGATGCAAAAGTTGGATCATTTCCTTCTTACCTTTAGATTGTATCAAATTCAATAGTAGTTGATATATCCCATCCTGGTAAGAGTAAACACCCACCACTCTTCATTACTTCCCCATCCTTAAAAGGTTTCATGGCATATATTTCTACATCTACCTCTTTCCAAAACTAAGCAATAATATCCTTATTTTTTTCATCAATGAGTTGTTGTCCTTGCAATGTGTTTTTCAACTCTTCACCTTTATTCCTAAGGATAAAATCTTTGAATTCCTTGGTGGTGATGAAATTACTGCCCTACATGAATTGACAGTAGGCTAATTCTCTCACATCATCAACCACCTAAACTCTAGTCTCAAAATTTATTAACATTCTTTGATTGGATGGTCCTTCAACCACAATATTGTCAACATGGGTGCATTTTTTGAGCCATATCAAAATCATCTAGGAATTCATTAGGAATAATGAGATAGTCCACAAAATATTCTATAAGGGGAGTTATTTGTTGTAGAGATGTAATGCTTTTAGATACTGGTTGCTCAATTATTTGGAATGAGTAACTAGGTGTATCCATCTAAGGTATCTTTAAAGGCACATTAACCAATAAATTAGTTACATTGTTAAGGATTGTCATTATCTTAAGGGTTGAATCTTGAATTTTTATATGTGAAGATTTATAGGAGGGTTCCACTCATTTTATCATTTCTTCTTCCATCTAAATCCTGACCCATTTTTCTCTCCTTTCTGTGGATTATTCAATGATAATGAGCAATTTTTTACTAGATACTTAATTTGATCATAAGCATGAATGAATGGATCAATCTTATACTTATTCCTAACATCATGAATACAATTATCAAGATCATATTTCCTTATCTTATCTATCCTCATTTTATAGGGTATTAAATTTCTTAGAAGTAATTCCAAACCTTTTCTGGATATGACTTGAAAATTTGAGAATATCAGTGTAAAGGGTAGAGTTGCATGTTTCTTATAATTCCTAAATTGAGCCTTATATATTTGATTTAATTTTCATTCAATATCCAAGTACATAATTCTATCAAGAATATATTTAGGAAAGATGTGGGGTACCACTGGGGAGCCATAAACTCTGATAACTGTAGCTTTTGAATAGAAGAACCAAACACAACCTAACTCAGGTTGGAGCTCATTTTACCTCAAAAATATTTTTACCTCTTCTAATAATCCCTAATCAAGTCTATGGTGTACATTTTTAGAAAACATCTTTGACAAAATATTCCTAAAAAATATTGTAATTTTCTACATCACAATTGTTGTCCCATATATATGTCCATTCTTCTATTGGGAGCATCCATTTTTTAGCATCAAAATCTCTTATCAACATGCAAGAGGACCATATCTTTCTTACATTGTAAATAAAAATATGACATAGAAAGGAGTACCATTTAAAGTGTACAATGCTTTCATTATCCTTTATGGCACACAAGGCCTTTTGGATCCCATTTGAAAAAAAGGTTGCATAATCATAAGAATTATGAACATCCCTACTCTAGATGTCAAATTTTAATACCATCATTTTTATTAGTATCTAGGTTTTTCAATCCATTCCCAGTACTTGGCACAAAGAAAATGTGTCTTCACAAAATAGTCCTCAAATATTTCATAATTGAATATCTCCAATTCTTCGCTAACAAACCTCTTCAATTTCCTATTTTTCCCTCTTGGTTTGTAATAGGACAACCATTTCACTCTCTATCTATCCCTTAACCTTTGGCACTCCCTAGTTAATGTCCTTGAATCAATCGGTAACTAAGCATTCTTGTATAGGTTGAAAACATCACTATTGAAATTCCTATCAAGAGTTATCAACAAACCACCCTTCCCATTGATAAAGTTATGGTGTTTGGGTCATATTCCACAACAACTCTAATTTATTCAACATTCAAGAGACATTAAGGCATACCAATCTTCCCACCCCCAACCTCTAGATATTAAAAATTGGCCAATCCACTAGAAGCTGTGGCATCATAAATCATCACCCATGACAATTTCACACTACAAGATTGCATATTGGTTGCATGCTTGTGCATGTCAAAGTATGATTGGCAGATGCTTTTGTGAATAGTTGAGACCAATGCATGTTCTCTATTATAGTTTGCATGCATGCAAAGAGTGTGGGAATGACATATGGAAACCTTAGGCCCCCATATTGGAGATGTATAAAATGTTTGATGACTTAGTCATTTGTATGTGAGACTATTGTAATATTATGTATACCGTTATGTTGTCGAAATCACTCTAGAATTGTAACACAGTGAAATTACACCTACAAGAGAATAGACTCTAAATATTGTATGTAATTTCCTAATTACTATAATACAATTGATCTTTATTTTGGTGTGTGGATTTTTTCTTGAAAGGGTTTTCCCATGTAAAATTTTAAAAATAAATTAATGCATGTGTGTTCTTAAGAAATTATAATAGAATAAACATTTAGGGAATTATTTTCCACACTCTACTTTCCTTTTAGTTGGTATGAGAGCTTGGCCAAATTTTTTATCCTTGGTGGGTGGGTATGTGTAGGATCATCATGGAAAAAATAGGCCCTTAAGTGGCAAAAAATTCAGAAAAATCAGAGTTAGGCAACTTGAGGTAACAATTTGAATAAGTTATCTATATTATTTCAAAAATATGTAAGAATAGAATATATAGAAAATTGAATTTAGTTTCTAAACTACTAGGTTTATTTAAAAAAAAAAGAATCTATTTGGTGAAAATTTGAAATTTCAATGCAATAGTACTTAAATTTTAGGGAAAAATAAGAAGTAGGTGTCTGTGACCACCCTAACCACAATAAAATGATAATATTTTTTTATTAAATTTTGATATAATGAGGACTCATGTCCCAATGTGATATTTTTTGTAATTTTTTTCCAAGTAAATAATTAATTATGAATTTTTTATTACAAATTTTAAAAATAAAAAACTGTATGTGACCACCTTAACTTGGTCAAAACTTCATGAAATTAAATTTTTCTTTTTTAAACTTATAGTATGCAAAGCATAGAATGTGACACATGTTTTAGATTCAAAAAATGTGATACCGTTTGAAAGCTATAGATGTTTTTCAATCAACCTATCAATCAAGGCTTTAGTCGTAATTCAAATAGAAAATGAATAATAATTATTTATTAAATTCAAAGTAAAGCATAATTTATATTTGTGGAAATCTTAGATTATTTATTAGGGTTTTTTATGCATATCTCAATTTAGTGGGAGTTATTGCAAAGAGAAATTTGTAATCTCATTGCAGGTTTAAGATGGAAAGAACATCTAAAAGAATAAATATGGATAAATTCAATGGTGGCAATTTTGAGTTGTGGAAACTCAAAATAGAGGATATGCTCATAACCCGAGATCAATGGGCTACAATATCCAGTACAAAACTGTGGAACCCCAATCCTAGACTTGCACAAACACAAGAAACAAACACTATATTAGATAAAATGCAAGTTAGTATCAAGATTCCCCATGAAATCCATTTAAATTGCAAAGAACAAGAAATGAGATGAAGAACACAAGAAAATATAAATAAAAGCTATCAAATCTTATTCAATGTAATGCAAACTCTTGATCCCATGGGGGAATTGGTGCCATTTTGATGTGGAAATTGGCCCTTTCCCAACTCCTATGATGCAATGTTGATGAGTGATCCACTTTCGTGAAGATTCAATTGAGCTCCATGATGATAAATCTCCATAACCTAGCTAAGATCTTGATAAAATGGATGAAAATAAAGATGCTTGAAATTGAGTATAGTAGACTTGCTCAAATTGTGGATGATCAAAATGAGGAGAGAAGCCTCTTATTTATAGAAAGACAAGTTGGAGGAATGAAAAAAATGGAGCAAGGTGGTCCATCATTCAACATACAATGGGCAAGTGTCACTTGTCAAGATGTGAATGGGGGAAGCTTAAGCACATTTTGATGAATGTGCACAATAAATAAAATTTGGTGGAATTTGAAAATAGTGAAATGAAATGCAAAAGGGAAAAAGAAGGAATCAAATGCCACTTCGATCAATGCACAAGGACATGTAAGAGGGAATGAATGTCTTGTTGGAAGGAAAAATCCACTTGGAGGAATATTTTCTTTTTTATGCCATCTTAAGAGAAAATAGGGATTTGATAAATCAATTAAATGTATTTTGATGTGCAAGTGGCAAAAGCTAGAGGATGGGACATGGATTAAGATTAAATTAATCAAGATTTAATTAATTTAATTAGAGATTAGATGATGTTACTATATTTGATTTAGATTTTTGGGTTGATTTAAATCAAAAGATAATAAGAATGTGATTTAGATTTAATTAAATAAAGGATTTGACTTATTTAACTAAAGGGGATGATGTTAGATTAAATTAAACAAGGTTCAATTTATTTAATTTAGTATGATGACTTTAGAGATTTAATCAAATAAAATAAATTATTTAATTAAATAGAGACCTAGGGTTAATTATATCAGATTGATTGATTTAATTAACAAGAGAGAATGACTTAATCAGATAAATGATTATTTATTTAATTAAGGGGCAAATATTGATGATAAGCTAAGAAGGTGATTAAGATGAAATGGTGTTAGTAAATCGAGATCAAGTGTATCGGTATATTTTCCATGTCTACATTTTTCCCCTCTTTGAAGCAAAGTACTCATTGCATTGTTTCAAAGAATAATTTGTCTTGATCAAAATTCAAAAATTTCTCGATTTTCAATATTGCCCCACTACTGTCCCGATGGAAAAATTATGTCAATATACTACGCCCTCGAGAGATCGGATGAAAATTTCAACCTTTTGGGTGATCTCGCGAAAAAAAGAGGACAAGGTGCCCGACAGGTCCTGAAAGGCTCTAGAGGGTCAAAAACATGCCAAACCAATGCAAAACGGCCCATGGACAGACAAAAAAAGGTTCGAGGGGGGGGTAAAACCCTGATAGGATAGCTAAATGGGGTCAAAAAGCCCTACTTTTTAGGCTTAAATAGGCCTCGAGGGGACATTTCTAATTCATTTGCACATTCAACCCTTAGAGATTTATGTGATTTGAGCTCTGACCCCTTCCTGAGATGGCGCAACAACAGCTCCCCCGACACATCCCAGACCGAGTACGCACACACCAGAGGCTACCTACCATTGGACCACTGGTAAGTCAACTTGACTTGACCTCATTTTTTTATTTACACATGCATTTATTAGCCTAGGATTTAGGTCCTTTAGGAGCATTCGAATATAGCGCTATTGGAAAGGCTCTTTCAACACTCCGCAACCTCAAACTACACTGCAGTCGCAAATAGTGATGTTGCAACGTAGTTTGGAATTAGGGTTTAAACTCCAAATGGAGCAACCTATGAAGATTATGTCAGGGCGGGTCTTTTTACAAATTAGGGTTTAGGGCTAAACTAGACCGCACCTCAAACTACAATGCCACAAAGGAGTTTGAGGGCCAAAGGATCCTAGTGGTGTAGTTTGAAAGTTTCAAAATGTGTCACACCCACAAACAACGATGCGCAAGTTGTTTGGGGTACGCCGAGATCAAGCAGGATCATGATTTTTGATGAATTCTAACGGGATGGCTTTCCTGATGCAGGAGGAGGTGTCAATACTTTACTCATGTGAGCATAGGTCCTAGGTACTTTTCATTGTTTTGCAGGGCATGCTTGAGTGACAGCAGGAGCATCTAGGGGTGATCAGACTATGGTACATTGCTTACACACCGCTCGTGAGGACACACTTGGGTATGATGATGGAAATCGCTGAGAGATGGCATAGTGAGACATCCTCGTTCCACCTTCTTATAGGTGAGATGATGGTCACACTAGAGGACATTTGGTGGATTCACAGATTTCCCATCCATGGAGAGTGCATGATTTATGATGTGGATGCCAAGAGGGAGGCCTGTTATGATGTTATCAGCCTTGATGAGCTTGTTTTCTAGGAGGGTCAAATCAAGTTGGAGAATTATAGGCTCGTTGTTTCACCCTTTCGATTAGTTATTGCATCCATCATATTAGGTCTCGTCGCACCAGATCGGTGGGCCTGATAGTTTAGTCCTAGATGGGGGCTCGCTTGGGAGCACATGGTCCGAAGGTGAGTATTCTTTGCATGGGGGCCAATTTTGTTGGCCTCATTATATAGAGATCTTCATGAGTTTGCATACCTTGATGACCAAGCTATCGGGGCTGGAGTTACACTCCTTCATATCTAGGCCTGGGAAGACATCATTGTGCTTCGCCCGAAAGTTGTTTCAGTTGATATGGAGCCAGATGATCCAATTGTCTAGCGATAGAGAGGAGGTGTCTCCTTTACGCATACAGGTCAGCACGGGATTCCTCATTGGAGAAGATTTTTGGATGACATGCGATCCTTCACCTAGCGGCCATACCTTGGATGGCCTGCGTGGTATGATGATGTGCAGTAGCTCTTTTTGGCTCACCAAGGTAGATTGATGTAGAGTAGAGAGCTCACGATGCTTGAGATGTACTTGCCAGGTAGAGTGCAGTGGCAGTTCAGAGAGCTGCAAGATAGGCTAGATGATCAATATGTTGCTATATTTGCACGTACGATGAGCCAGAGCTCTTGGGGCCAATATATACCTGCACACGAGGAAGTGTAGATTTTTATGCAGCTAGTGGTCAGGCCATGGCTATATGATCAGGGATAGGCCAATACAGGGACCACATAGGCATATAGAGATTGGTTCAGGCCACCCCTTAGACTTATAGTGCCAAGGACACCATCTACCGATGCAAAGCCAGAGGTAGGGGAGTAGGATAGGGTTGAGGGGATGAAGATGAGGACCAAGGAGGGGGAGGACCACCACCACATTATCCAAATCAGGAGAGGGGGCCACAAGATCAGCCACACCTAGATTTGTACGTGGTTGAGCAGAGATTGGATGTCCCTAGGTAGGATCCAGACCTGGGATGATAGGATGGGCATTAGGATAAGGTTCCGACACCACCTAGAGATGGGGGATACAATTAACCACATGTGCAGCCAGACCCCAAGAAAGGTAAGATTCTCTAGTTATAGGTGTATCAATGGAAAATTAGATTGTTAGCTTATTAGATAATAAACATAAAAAATCCAATGAAATAACAAAGCACAAAGGAAATAAACATGAAAATAAAAGGAACAATGTTACCAGAAATCTTCATCTTCCATGGTTCACCTTTGTTACACCTTCTAGTTTGCAGCAAAATAAAATGAGGCCCTCAAATTTCAAATTGAGCAACCTATAATAATGCCAAAGTCCTATGCAAATGTTGAAGGATTTATAAATTTATGCCTATGTCTATGACAATATGCTAAAATGAAAATAATGACTACTAATGCCAAATGACTATAATGCCTATATCAAAAATGAAGTTGTCAGATCCCGAAATTATGAGCAAAATTGTCTTTTATAGAAAACACAATTTTGAGTGGATGGATGAGATAAAATTCTAAGAAAGACCTAGAATGAGAGGTCCAAATTAAATCTGAGAATCCCTAATCAGGGTTAGGGAAAAATCCTTAATCGAACGGTCAAAATAATATCTCAGATAATCAGATCGACGGTGGAGAATAAATGAGGAAATTAATTAAAGAAATAAAGATTTTCGAAAAATCAAGAAGATAAGATTGCCTGATTTGTGAAATTCGAAAATTCAAGAAGATAAGATTTGGACTGAAGATCAGATTTGAAAAAATCAAGAATCTGCCCGATTACTTGATTTTTGGAAGAATAATATCTTTTTGAATTTAATTAATTCAAAATGATGATTTTGTGTGACAAGTAAAAAAATCTTTTTCAGATTATTTACCAAAAAGAGTGAAAGTTAATAAAATGAAATCATTTTAAATATTTTCATTTATATAAAATGAGAGAAAAGTGAAATTAGTAATTAAATAATTAAAAATAATTATTTAATTTGGAAGATAAGACTGAATAATTAAATAAATTAATAAATTTATTTAATTGTGACAATTAGTGACATATCAAATAAATAAATGAAATTCATTTATTTAATAATCGGGAAGAATTAATCGAGAAAGGAATTTAAATAAATTAAGAAATTTATTTAATTAAAGGAAGACTTAGACAATTAATGACGCATTTAATAAATAAATGAAATTTATTTATTTAATAATCATGAAGAATAAAAGGACATGAATTAATTAAATAATTATGAATTATTTAATCAATAGTCGAATGTGGACTAAGGACATAATTAAATGTCATAATTATGCTAGGACGAAAGTGGTAAAAATGAAGCTTGCAGGCCTAGGTCATTTTTAGGTGTCTACATTTTGCCCCTCTGTGTCATAACGTTGCTTGTCGCGTTGTGACAAAGAAAACGAGTCACAGATATGCCCCAGTAAAGGTACGGAGTATCATTGCCCCCTCGGGAAATTTTTCAAATTTTTGGTCGGCGACAGAAAAATTTGTAAAGGGTCCCGATAAATGAATTTAATGACCAGAAAAACAACAACACAGTTGATTTTGAATTCTGACATGTTTAAGGTGTCCAACAAGGTGGTCAAACTTGGTCAAATGACCTGCCAATATTAACCCACCTAAGAAAATGTCATTTTGACCTTATAAATAAGTTGACAAAGGGGTAAAAGTCAATTCATTTTCACTATTTACCTTGCAAAATTTGAGAGCTCAGAGCAAAAGTCATAGTAGCGACAATGGTGATTCCAGTGTCAGAGCATCGCAGGGAGATCATGCGGACATTCATACGGCCAGAGGGTTCAGAGCCAGCAATATGTACCCTTAACTCACTTTGTCATTTTATTGTTTTGCATGCCAAATTTAAGTTTCTAGGGTAGATAACAACTGCGCCGCGACACAACTGTGTTCGTGTAAGCTGCAATCGTCTACGCGTTCAACGCATTTGATGCGTCGCAATGGAAGTGCAAAGACAAAATAGGGTAGAATGGTGTGTTGCACCACAATTGACAAATTTTGTGACGCATTCGACTTATCGAGTCGCAATTGAATGCCTGAATGCCGCAATTGTCCTATTGTGCCACAAATGCACATTTAAGCGACACATTCGCTTTGTTGAGTCGCAACTGTCTGAATTCGCGACGCAATTGCTATAATGCAACGCATTTGGGCAATCAAGCGACACAACTGTCATTTTGCGACACATTTGAGGATTTTAGAGACATAATCGAGTATTTGCGACACAACTGCTTCAACACGATGCATTTGATTTTTTCTTTGACCGAGACCAGTTGTGATACTTGTGAAATCCTTAATGCTTTTGATGATGCTAATAGTTGCTAAAAAAAATACTGATATATTGTTCATCTTTTTGCAGAGGTAGCTTGCCCCTATCTACACGAGAGAGCAAACCGACCACATTTCAGTTTTCCAACCAGTTGGGCCCACAAGAATGGCGAGGATTGATGCATCTGGGACTATTCTATGCTACCTATATGCCCGCCATTCGGGCGAACAGGGGATTACTGACTGCGCTGTGCGAGCGGTGGGACTCCGAGACTTGTTCATTCCACCTACCGACAGGTGAGGCCACGATTACCCTGGAGGATGTCTACTGGATTCTCTGAGTGTCGATCCAAGGGGAGCAGATCATCTACGACCCTCGTCATGGCGAGAAGACATTCTGAGCTTACTATCGAGATCAGGGTGCAGGATTGGGCATCCAGGGTTACGAGATCAGGTGGGAGTTTATGGCCGAGCACTATGGTCACTTTGATGTATTCCTTGCAACTCTGATTGGAGGGATCTTGATTCCTTACTGTCGGGGACATGGATTTCCTATTGGTTGGGGTGACGTCTTGGTTGGCATGAGGCGTGATAGGACCGTTTATACTTGGGGTCCCTGTTTTCTAGGGACACTCTACCATCAGTTACATGATGTTGCTTATAGGAGAGGAGAGAGCATCTCCTGCAGGACTACACTAACGATGATCTAGGCATGGGAGCATATCACCATATTTCATCCTCCCATTGAGAGACCACAGTTGGCTGAGGGGATTCCTTATTCCTATTACTACGTAGGTGCACTACAAAAAACACGGATGGGTGAGACCGGTTGGTGGCAACACAGTATTGCCACCATGGTGACATTTATCTGGAGGCCATACAGAGACTGTGAGCCATGGGACGATGAGGGCGAGCACCTTAGCTTCTGTAGACAGTATAGGTACCTGATTGGCAGGACAGTGCAGACATCATTGATCATTGAGATGTACCTACCACAGCATGTCTTGAGGTAGTTCAGAGAGCAGCAGGGTGTACTTGCAGGGACAACCGAGTATGCCCAGTCTTCTAGAGAGTACGCCTAGGGACCAGCCATCCCAGTGGCATTTGCAGAGCAGTAGATTGATAGGCTAGGAGCCTAGGCATAGGGATGGAGAGGAGGACCAGCCGATCCGAGGACTACAGCGGATTATGATCTCTAGTGGTAGGCACACAGACCAGTGTCGTTAATAGATCCTGACGGGCCAGCACCAGTTGATAGATGGTCAGTGATTCCTCGTGTGCCACAAGCCAGACGAGGTGGCAAGGGTAGAGATGGAGGCAGGGGGGGAGGCAGAGGCAGAGGTTTAGACAGAGGTAGAGATGGAGGCAGAGATGGAGGCAGGGGTGGAGACGGAGGCAGAAGTGGGAATGATGACAGAGATGGAGGCAGAGGTGGGGATGATGGAAGAAATGGCCAGAGGCGACAGTGGGATGGATAGAGACAGGCCCAGAGGGTACGCCCATGAGTGACGAGGGTGGCATTAGATGCTATCCCCGAGGTTGGTGAGGAGGGGGAGAAAGAGGAGCAGCCCAGATAGGAGGGAGAGGGTGAGGAGAGATGGGAGGAGGAGGTGGATGTGGGGAGACAGGAGGAGGAGGTGGATGTGGGAGGACAGGAGGGGGAGGCGGATGTGAGGGGACAGGAGGTGGAGGCGGAGGTGAGGGTATAGGAGGCAGAGGCGGAGGTGGCAGTACAGGAGGAGGAGGTGGGAGGACAGGAGGGGGAGGCAGAGGTGGCAGGACAGGAGGAGGAGGTGGGAGGACAGGAGGGGGAGGCGGAGGTGGTAGAGGATGTGGCTGACGATGATGATGAGGAGGATGATACCATGGATGAGGCTGAGAGACTCCTCAAATGGTGGATGGTGGAGGGAGAGGAGGAGATACCGTCCACTTCAGGATTTCCCTAGGATGCTATGAAGGATCAGAGGGTGGCCGACCTATAGCAGAGACTGGATGACAGCATGGCATAGGTCAGATCATTGTAGTCAGCGCTAGAGGTAGCCCGGGTAGAACGAGATCAGGCAATGATCCGCTAGCAGGACCAGCTCAGTGGTGCATAAAGTTTGCAACTTTATGCACAGGGCTTGTAGGGGACATAGCCCACAAGTTGGCCAGAGTGAGAACAAGATTGGGACAGTATAGGACACTATACGAGTAGGTAGTGCCACCAGAGTGACGGGATCCTACCTTGTCATAGTCACAGACGAGGACAGGTAGTGGCCATAGATCAGGCAGTGCTAGTGGCAGCAGGAGTCATACCAGTGTCGGAGGGTCTACCTCAATAGGTCATACATCAGGGCACAGGTCACATCACTCACGCAAGTACACTCTTGGTCACCATTCGGGTCACAGTCATGGGTTGACTGGTTTTGTACAAAGGTCAGTACAGGGACAACCGCCAGTGATAGATTCGTCTACCTCTCAGAGTCCGGCAGCAGTGACATCACAGATGTTTGTTACTATGGAGATGACACCTTCGTTCTTAGTTCCACCAGTATCATAGACAGAGGTCACTACAGGACCACCTATTGTTTCAGTGCCAATGCTAGAGCTGCAGCCACCACATTCGTCACCACGAGGGGATGATGAGAGTCTACCCTAGGGGCGTTTTGTTATTATGACACACTTTGTATAGATTATTGAGCCTGCGAGCTCCATTTTTGGGATATCTGTGGACTCTATCCTGTGACATTGTACATTTTTGAGATGATAGTATATGATGATACAGTTTTGATGCAGCCTACATGTGTTATGTGATGTTCTTTGATTTAATGCATTATGATATGTATGATGTATGATGATGCTTATTTGTGATTTTGATGCCATGATGATGCAATGCTTATTTATATGATTTTGTTAATGATGTGCATAATTTATTTAGTAAAAGATGCAATGTTGATGATTGTGTTAATGCAATGTTTGCAATTATGTATATGATTTGATGCTATGGATGTATGTATGTATGGACCTAACACAATGTTTATATGATCATGTATGCACTTATGTTTTTGGATGTCACAGGATATCATCGTGAGATGGACAAGAGAAGATGACGAGACTGATGAGAGAAGATGACCAGACCAAAGAGGAGAAGACACGAGACTGACGGAGATGCATGTTAATTCCTAGACCAAATCCTTCAATGCTTTACTATACGACTTTTAATATTTATTGCTCTTAATCATCATTGGACAGACTGTTGAAAAGGCCAACAAATACCATGATATGACATAGATCAAGGTGTGTAAGGTCGTACCATTATGTAAGACAAAAATTCATAGATAAGGATGATCATGACTCATACTAAGAGCGTGATTGCCCCAGTCTTTTTGTCATAATCAACCACAAGCAGAAAAAAACAAGGACAAATCATGAAAAGTCGTTGCTTCTCTAAATCCTATTTTGAGGACATCCTTGAGAAACTAGTGGCATGATTGTCAAAATACAAAAACAAATAAAGCCCTTACCATGATATGTCGTTTTCTAAATCCCAGAATCAGGACCTCGCGGAGAAACTAGTATTCATGTATGTCAATCGTCATGATACATCACTGCTTCTCTAAATCCTGCTTAGTGGGATCTCACTAAAAAACTAATAACATGATAAAAACCAAAAGACAATTGTCAAGTGTTTACCAAGTGCGTCTGGATATCCATTGTTCTAATGCCAAGATGCCATGTTTGATAATGTCGAGATGTCGAAATGTTTAAAGTTTTGATGAGCTTGAAAAATGTTGAGAATTGGTGAATTCAGGAAGGACACATCCTGAATAATGCTGATGTCGAGAGAATTTGATCCCTAATAGTCGTAAGGGGTCCCTCAAAATGATGACGATTCCTAGGAAGGACACATCCTAAGGCATAGATGACAGAGTTGGTTCTTTAGAACACATCTAAAGAATATTGATGTCACGAAGAGTGATCTTTAAATGTCAAGAGGATCGCTCAAAATGTCAAATGACAATGGCGACGCCTAGGAAGGACACATCCTAAGGCATATAAGATAGAGGTTATCATTCAGAAGGACACATCTGAAGGTTAACCAAAATTTGATAGTTTGACAGGTTATCATGATTTGACTTGCTTTGACTGAGTTTGACTTGTGTTGACCAGATGTCGCTATTGTCATAATAATATGTGTCGATGAGTTTTGTCATGTTGCGGTAAATGATTGCCAGAATTTTCTTGATGAGTGTCATTCGTTTGGGAAATATTTGTGTTGTCTTGAAGACTTTTTGACATGTGTGCCAGTGTGATGTCATGAACTCTAATGGACTAACCTAGTGCGGCCTCGGGGGCTCATCGATAGATGGCCTTGCCTACGTCATACACTCAGAGACCTCGTAGTTTGATACGACCAATGACTTTGTCTAGATGACCAATGATTGGATCATGATTTTATTTTGACAATCCTAAAAGGACTGACCTAATGTCTCGGGGACTCAAATGTGAGTCTTCCCTATGTAGCAAGTGCGCAGAGACAATGTAGTTCAGACAAATGACAAAGACTGACTGACATGACTGACTTTGACAAGAGATGACACTGCATTTGCATTCTTCGAGTAGTCTGATGTTTTGTTTGTAGTTTTCTTTAGGACGTTTTATGATTTTTAGGTCTTTTTCTAGGACTTTTTGGGATGTTTTTGGTCTTTTTTCAGTACTTTTTGCCAATGTTTTTGTCTTTTTTCAAGACTCTTTGCCAATGTTTTTGTCTCTTTTCAGGACTTTTTGCCAATGTTTTTGTCTTTTTTCAGGACTTTTTGTGATGTTTTTGTCTTCATATGTGACATCCACTACAGTTGCATGATAAACATTTTTCCCCCAGTCAGGTCCAAGACTTAGCCATTTGTTTTACGGAACATGGGTGGGATGCTACTAGTTTTCTAGATGGACAATTGTCAGGACTTGATGTCAATCGTTTATCCACTATGACAGGTAGGGCAGGATGTGGTGGTGATTTGCATAATAATGGCGGAAATACCTTTCATCCTAGGCCAAGTTAGACAAAATGACAGTAGATGGCAGAGCAATGATTGACTACGCATGGCGCCTATTTGCCAAGTTTTCACCATGGTACTTGTCCAAAGTGCCTGTTTTCCAGGTTTTCACTATTGAATGAATCATTTTTCTCTTTACTATTTTCATGATTTTTTGACTTTTTTGGTGTCACCAAGATGCCTGTTTGCCAGGTTTTCATCAGGGTGATGATTTTTTATCATTTTTCATTTTTTTTGTATTTTATGGTTTTCAACTCAATCCTCTTATGCTATGCGTAGAACCTTCGGAGATGTAAACTGTTGATGGGCTCTATCAATTGTTCTCCATCTGGAGTTGCCAGCTGATAGGCTCTAGAGCCAAAAGAAGATATGATAATATAGGGACCCAGCCAGTTTGGTTCAAATTTTCCTAGATTTTCTCTGTCAGCTTGGTTCTTGGGGTTTGCATGAGAACTAGGTCGCCATTGTCAAACTTTCTGACCATAACCTTTTTATTGTAGCTGCGACAAAGACGGTTTTGATATGCTTGGAGATAGTTCAGTGAATTTTGCCTTCTTTCTTCCAACATTTCCAGCTCGTGCAAGCGTGATTGTCGATACTCCTCTTCATTAGTTAAACCCTTCAGGGAGACTCGTAGTGAAGGAATTTCGACCTCAATGGGAAAGATGGCCTCAGCGCCAAAGACTAGGGAAAATGGGGTAGCTCCTGTAGGCGTAGAAATGCTAGTTCGGTAAGCCCATAGAGCAGGGTTGAGTTGTATGTGCTAGTCTCGGCCAGCGTCATTGACAGTCTTTTTAAATTTTGACAATGGTTTTATTTGATGCCTTAGCTTGGCTGTTTCCTTGTGGGTAGTATGGAGATGAAAAATGGTGTTGGATATGGAATCGATCACATAACTCACGTACATCTTGGTTTCTAAATGGACGTCTGTTGTCAGTGATGATGGACTACGGAAGGCCATACCGACAAATGATGTAATTAAGGATAAACTTGGATATTTGTTTGCTGGTAATATATGTTAATGGGATGGCTTCAATCCACTTCGTGAAATACTCAGTGGCGGTAATAATGAATTTATGGCCATTGGATGAGGTTGGATGAATCTTACCCACGAGGTCAAGTCCCCATTGAGTGAAGGGCCACGGAGAAGTGATCAGCCGAATTTCCTATGCTGGAGCATGGACCAAATCACTGTGAATCTGACACTTGTGACAAGTCCTGACATATTCAATTGCATCCTTTTTCATTTTCGGCCAATAATAGCCAGGTCTCGTTACTTTCTTAGCTAGAGTAGGACCACTCGAATGAGACCCACATATACTATCATGCACTTCTCGTAAGGTCGTACATGCTTCATCGGTGTCAAGACATCTAAGGAGGGTATCATCAAAACTATAGCGGGAAAGGGTGTCACTGACGATGGCATACTTTGCAGATTTTCGGATGAAGGACTTCCTTTGGTTATTGGATAGGTTCAGTGGAAGGGTTTGAGATTTTAGGTAGTCATAAATATCCTGATACCAGGGAGAGTTGGGACCAACAAGTTCACAAACTATTTCTGATTCTGGGATATCATATGCCAGTATCAAAAGCTATTCTACTAAGAACTCAAATTGTGACACATTTTTAGGGATGTCCAAGAGAGAACCAATAGTAGCCATTGCATCAGCTGCCTTATTCTGTGCCCTGGGGATTTGTTCAAAAGAAATGAATTGGAAGTATGTCAGGAAACTATCCACCATCCTCTTATATGGAAGAAACTTCTCATCCTTTGTTTTGTAGTCATCATTCACTTGTTTGATAACAAGTTGGGAATCCCTGAATATAAGCAACGTCTGAATTTTCCATTTAATTACCATCTTGAGACCTGTGACTAGTGCTTCATATTTGGCAATGTTATTTGTACAAGGGAAGGCGATCCGGTATGACTTAGGGATTGAATCCCCCTATGGTGTGATAAACAAGATTTCGGTGCCTGAGCCATGACCAGTATGAGATCCATCAAAATATAACTTCCATGGTACCGCCGGTTCCACATGAAAAATTGACTCATTAGGAAAATCATTTACTAGTGGATGAGTAACTTGAATCGGTGCATCTGCTAGTTGATCTGCTATTACCTGTCCTTTTATTGCCTTACGCTCGACATATTGTATGTCATACTCGCTTAGTATCATGACCCATTTTTCCAACCGACTTGTTAATGCCGCCCGACTTAAGAGATATTTCAGTGGATCAATCTTGGCGACCAGTTAGGTTTAGTGACTGAGCATATAGTTTCTTAGTTTTTGGGACACAAAGACAATAGCGAGGCATGCACGTTCAATGTATGTGTAGTTCAACTCATACCCTATCAGTGTGCGGCTGATATAATAGATGGCTCTTTCTTTTCCTTGATGATCATTTTGTGCCAGTAATGCCCCCAGTGTTGAACTAGTAGTCGAGATCTATAGGATCAACGACTTTCCATGAATGGGCGGCATGAGGACTAGTGTTGAAAGTAGGTAATCTTTGATTTGCTGAAAGGCCTCTTGACATTTATCCGTCCATACAAAGGGGATACCCTTGCGCAACAAATACTGGAATGGGTGACACTTATCTGCCAGTTGGGCTATGAAACGCTGAATAGATTGTACTCTGCCTTGCAGAGTTCTGAGTTCACTGATTCCTTTGGGCGGAGGCATGTCTATGTTTACTTTGACCTTTTCCGGATTGACTTCTATGCCTCTTCGGGAAACTATGTATCCCAATACTTTACCTGATGTGACCCCAAAAACACACTTCTTAGGGTTTAGCCGAACTTTGTACTCTTCAAGTCTCTTGAAAATTATGTCGAGTACCTTCAAATGATCTTTCCTTGTTGTTGATTTGGCTAATAGGTCATCTACATAATCTTCCATTATTTTTTGCATCATGTGATGGAAGATCATGGTCATAGCCCTTTGATATGTGGCACCTGCATTTTTGAGACCAAATGGCATGACGTTCCAATAGTATGTACCCCATGGGAAAGTAAATGTCATTTTGTGTTGATCTTCAGAAGCAATGCAGATTTGATTATAGCTGGAGAAACCATCCATGAGGGATAGCATCTCATATCCTACTGTAAGGTCCACTATGATGTCAATGTTTGGCAAAGGAAAGTCATCTTTTGGGCATGCCTTATTTAGGTCTCAGAAATCTGTACAAACACGGATCAACCCATTTGGTTTTATGACTGGGACCAGATTAGAAATCCATTAAGCATAGTCAATAGACCGTATGAATCCGGCATTTAGCAATTTCTTTAACTCGACCTTGACCAATAGGGCAACTTGGGGGTGCATTTTGCGCAACTTCTGCTTGACTAGTTTAACATTAGGTAATAGTGGTAGATGGTGTAGAACCAGTTCTGGGTCCAATCGTGGCATGTCAGCATAGGACCATGTGAAATTGATTTTTCGTTCTACAAAGAATTTATGAAATTCTGGTTTCTCTTCATCAGTCAATGATGCAGCAAATAGGACCATCTTGGGGTCCTCTGTAGTTGAAATGTTATCTTCTATTGTGTCCTCAATAAGCATAGCCGATTTCTCCTATTGCATGGGGAGAAAGTCCAATCCTCCATCTTTGGGTGCCTCAGAGAGGTTTTCACCCGCATATACATCCTTTATTTTTTACTATTTTATCGTCAAGAGGTGCCTTTCGATTTTCACCTAGAGACATTTCATTTTTTACTTTATTTTTCTTTTTGCTTTTGCGACTAGAGGACGGAGCAGTCTTGTCGAAGTATGTCGTGCAGTCTAAATCAATGGTGAATCCTGATTTGTGGTCCCCACTGGGTATGCCTTCTCATAATCCCATAAATTCAGCAATTGCCTCATCATTCTGAAATGTGTCCAGGACTGGCGGTCCTTGTTGGTCCCAATCGACTAGTTCAGGGTAAACTAAGGAAATGCCATCGTCAATGCTGGTGAATGGAGGTGAGGATACAGATAAAATGTAGATGGATTCAGTGATTTTGTAGATGATATTATCATCATCCAACTCTACATCGGACTCTATCCAATATTCTCCTTCACTAGTGTCATATTCGTTGTCAAAATACAGAGTTAAGGTTTTAGAGCCCTAGTTGTCAACGTCATCTGATACTTCGGATGGGTTGGACTGAGGGGGTTCATATGATGATTGTTGTGTGTCATGGGAAGTGGTAATGGGACTTTGACTATTTGGTGCCTATTCAATTTTGAATGTTTTCCAAAACTGTTGTTCAGAGGTCAGTTCCCCTGGTTCGACAAACAAATCATCAAGACAACAGTCACTTAGGGATCGTTTTGATCCAAATTCCCACTCATGGGAGTCTGTTTCAGTGAGGGTTTCCCTAGTAGTCTCGACACTATCCGAAACATGTACTCGCTCATTTGAAAGTCTAGAGGTACGTCGATCGTCATTATTGAATGATCCAAATCCTAATCCAAGATACTTCAGAATTTGAAAAGTTTCTATGGGTTCCCTTCGACCAGTTTTATTTTTTCCTAGGCCACTAGTACCATCATAGCCTTTAGCCTTCATGATGTCATAACCCTTGCCATATCTTTGAAATGGTAACGAGGGTAGTGCGACAACATCCTTATAGATCCATCTTGTAATGTCAGCAAGGTCTTCATTACTCATATCTCCCCACTTGATAAAAACTATTTTCGGTGGGACTTTGAAAATTTCCTGAGGTTCCGTTCTAAAACATGGCCGACCATATATCTTTGGAGACTAGGGTATTGTTGTTATGCTGTATGTTGTATTTAGTTTGAACTCTCCGCAACCGAGGTCCTAGATTTTGACAGTGGATTCAGCCTTAGGGCTAGTGGAATGTGGTGGTATGGCGGAAGACATGGATGGAGCGGATGTGGAAGATGACGTGAGTGTAGATGGGTCAATGTATTTGGATGACGAGGAGCCAGGTGCTTCTCAGTTAATAGGTACTTGATTTTCAAAGATTCCCCTTAAGTTTGTACAATATTGGAAAGGGTTGGGATCTCCATATATGGTTATTTCTATGCCGTCAAATAGAAATTTTAGGCATTGGTGATATGTGGATGGAACGACTTTTAAGGCGTGAATCCATGGATGGCCAAGCAAGATGTTATATGGTAGTTCCAAATCTAGGACCTGGTAGGTTGTGTCCACAATGACCGGTCCCACTCTGATAGGGAGAGAGATAATGCCACGTGAAGAGCGTTCCTCGTCATCACTATACTTTTTATTGGGTCTACACACGCATCAGAGAACCCTAGAGCCTTAACCAGTTTGAGTAGTCTTGATCTAAAAAGGTGACGTGGTGAGGCGTAGTGAGATATCCCACCATGGTTTCAAATTGATTGACATCGATGTCCTTGGGGACCGATGACTCTAGCAGGGTTTTATCTAGGATCTCTTTGTGCGCGGGAGAGATATGAAGCAGCTCGAGTATAGAGATTTGTGCAAGAGTCTTTCCTAACTGGTCTATGAGGTTGAACTGACTTTTGGGTTTCCATTGTTGTGTGGTCGGGACCGGTTTTGGCTATTTAGCAGATGGAGCAGGTTGTGACTGTTTAGCAGATGGGCCCGGTATGATGATTTTGGCTTGTCTAGCGGGAGTTGGACTAGCTATAGTGACCTTGCCACTGTGAGTAGTAGCATTACATTGGGGTGCTCTCTTGACCATAATGGTATTGATGTATTCATCATCAGTTTGGACATTATTTATAATTGGTCCACTAGAATAATCATACTTGGCTCGGGTGAAGTTAGCTTGATTTTGTGGACCTGAGGTGGAAGCATTATGAGAACCATGGTCCTGCAGTGGATTGTTATGGATAGTATGATCTGAATTGGAGGCGAATTTCGATCCACCTACTTCGATGGTGCGACTTTCAATAAGATCTTGTATTAGATTTTTCAATTGTCGACAGTTGGAGGTTGTATGCCCTTTTGCTTGATGGTATTCACAAAATGCATTATCATTCCACCATGCTAGTTTAAACTATCCTGGGTCATATGGTTTCGGTTCTTGAAGTATGATGACCCCGTGCTAGAGGCATTTCCTAAGGACTTCTTCAATGGGCTTACCCAAAGGAGTGTATGTGCGACCCCTAGGGAATTGTCTCATCTGACGGTATTATCCTTGATTATTTTGACCACTTTGGTTGTTTAAAGAAATATTGGGAGGAGGTGTCAATGTCGTTGTTGGTTTGTTTTGTTGTTGAACCCCTTTTAGGGCTAGTACAAGACCCACGATGTTTGCAGTTTTGGCATCAACCACACCGTCATTTGTAACGTGCTTATTTTTAACCCAATATTTGTTTTTGTCGGTGGTTGGATTGACATTTGTGTTTTTGGAACCATATCGTAATTCTCCATTTGTGATAAGGGCTTTCTCAATTTGGACCCCTTTTTCGACTAAATCTGTGAGGTTTGTGCAACAATGTATTTGCAGTGGATATTTTAGGGGCCCCAGAAGTGTTTGGACAAACCTGTCGAATTTTTCCCTTTCGGGGATGTCATTGTGACATCGACTAGCGAGGCTTCTCCATTTTTGAAAGAATGGGATAAATGTCTCACCAGCATCCTCTTGCGTGAGATTGCACAAGCTAGTGATAGAGCTATCCATGTCGATGTTGTACGCGTAATTTCTTATGAATTTTTGTTTAAGCTCATCCCATGTCTGGATATCCTTTTGGGTGGAAAACCATTCAAGGGTAGGACCCACCAGACTTTTAGAAAAAAGTCTCATCAAATATGTTTGTTCATAGGCGATGTCCATACAATTGGTTGCAAATCCGCGAACATGTTCAATGGGGTTTGTCTTGCCTCGATATTTTGTGAAATTGGGTGACACATATCCTGGTGGAAATGGAGGCATGTAGAAGCTCATGTCGAATGGGTATACAATTAGATCATATGATATTTTTGATTTCTTGCCTGAAATGTACATGTTTTGGATAGTTTTCTCTACATCCATCAATCTTGTTTGGAGGGTGTCCATAGCAGGGTCGTTTATGTTTCCGTACGTTGGATTGCTTGGTACACCATAGGTTCGTATTTGTTGCGCGTGAATATTGGTGTATTGTGGCGATATGGATTGTTGTGACATGTATGACATGTGTGGATTGGCGTGTTGTTGATATTGAAGGTTATGATTGGGTGCATGTTGATGAGTATGAACGTTAGATGAGTAGGTTGGGATGTGTCCCCCAGCCATGTGTGTTGTTATTTGGGGGATGAACATATGACCATGAATGTTATGATGTGTTAATGATGTCATGGGTTGTGTTACCTGGCCGCCTTGTGCAAATTGTTGACTTTGCCTAAGAGGAATGTTTGTGTTTGTACCTTAAGAGGAAATGACATTTGGTTATGTTGTCATGTTAACATTTTGTTGTTGTCCTTGGATAAATACATGTCTTGTGGCTCCTCCTGAAGGATTTTGTGAAATACCACTGAGCGGATATGTCGAAGTTGTGCTCATAGTAGGAGATGGAGCTGTCAAGGGGGGATTGTTGTGACTTGATGATGCCCCTGTGGCATTTACTGTCGTGGCATTTATTGTCATGGTATTTGTGGTGTTGGGGATGTTGGAGGTGTTTGGGATGTTGGGAGTGGCATGCATTGTCATTGTAGTGTCAACAAAAGTATTGCTCCTAGCGTTTGGAAGTTGACCACTATGTGACATGTTATGTGCGTTGTTGGTATTAGGGTCAGGAGGTGTCAAATTTAGCGTGTTAATGTCAAATCCTTGTGGTAACTTAGCTCCTTCACTCAAGAGCATGGGTAAGTATCTGTCTCTATCATGACGGACCATTGTTTCAATGAGCTGACAGGCCTCTGGGTCTTGTGCTAGTGCCTCTAAGTTTTCCTCAAGTAGTTGACCATTTTTATCTTTTTGCATGAACAGTTCGAATGGACTGTTTGATGAGGATTGCGTTGTCATTGGAGGTTGATTGTCTGAATTGGAAAATGGATCGTAAAAGGTCTAGTTTGGGTCATGTGTAGGATTGTCGATAGCGGAATTGGGGTCTTGTCGAAAGTTTTCCATTTGTCATTGTTTTTGGAGTCTAGTTTCCACCATAAATGAGATTGCTCAAATGGGAATGACAACTAAATGCAAGTATGACACTATGCGAAGTCTAAGTTCAAAATGACGACTAGAATGACTAATGTTTTTGAATTTTTTTGAATAGGATATGCAATGTGTAGACTTATAATGCAATTTAAGACAAGGGGATCTAAGCACTTCTAAGCTCAAACTTTGTTTTCGATTTTGACTGCCAAAGGACTTTGTTTGAAAATGACAAGGTGACAAGGTCTAAATGAATAGTGAGTTTTCCTAACTAGACTTTTGAGTTGGAAAATCTCACGAAAGAGGACAATGACTAAAAAGGGATTTGATAACTTAGTCCAAGAGAGCCTAGTGTCGAAAGCAATGATGTTGCCGATTGTGTTGAGATTTGTCTAATCCTAAGTATGCAAATATGAACCTAGGGATAACCTAATGCCAAATGTATGCAACTAAGAGAATGGAGGATGAAACTTATGGTGACAAATGCAAACTAATGGATGAAATTTTGAGCAATTTCAGACTTGGTTTCTGATAGAATCTCCTGGGAAACAGTGTTTGACAAATGGTTGACAAGCTAAAGACCTCAGGTTTTGAATATGAAGTTTTAAATTTTGACAGGAAAATGAGTCGTTTGAAGTTTTAGTTGTGTCTCAGATTTGCAAATGTAGTTTAGAATCAGAAAAATGCATCTTAGTTTAGCGAATGCGACTCAATGACAGTCAGTTGTGTCTTGGTATTGCGAATGCGGCACAAATTGAGCAAATGCGACTCAGAATCAGACAAATGCGACTCGGTTTAGCAGATGCGACTCAATGTTATTAAGTTGCATCATGACGCATTCATATGCAGTATTTGAAAGGTCGAATGCGATTGATCAAAGTGATTGCGATTCAGAAATTTAAATGCGGTTTGACAAATGCAAAAAGTATGTCTTGTCATTTTTGATGGAAAATTTGATCTATTTGATATTGAGCATTTTGTTTGGAGCTATAAATGTCATAAGTCCAGAAATCATTTGACAAGCATAGTGTTTTAAAAGTAACCAAACACACATCAGATAAGCACAATCCTAGGTTAGGCCATGACAGTATTCGCTAGATTCCACGTGGGTTTCCCCAACCGCATATCTGTAGCGTGTGAATTCAGAAGCTTGGCTGCACGGGCTCCCCCTTATAGTGCACTCCCTTCTCAGGCCAACCAAGCTTCCAACCCCATGAAACTCCCATGGCAAGCTAATCACCTCTACTACAAACTACGAAAGTGTGGATGCCTTCACATCGATCGGTGCTGGGCTAGCAAATAGAAGGTTTTTGGCTTACTACACAAAGGTTTTTAGTTCGGGACCCCCATTCGAGTGGCCATACATGGGGCAAGAGATTAATCACCATTAAGGTGGCACTCCATCCTGAAGAGGTTAAGCTCAATAGGGTTTAAGGGAGTACAACTTCATTCGTATGACACATCTGCACTCGCAATCTTAGGTTTTCCTTAAGATTTACATTTATATACTAGTCGGGGGTAGCTTGGCCTTAGCTCCGTTGCCGATTTGAGTCGCGTTGTGGTGATGAAATCCCCAGGGAGGCCCAATTTCTAGAGTTGGTAACCATTTCTCTTACACCCAAGATCGCCCGAAAGCGCGAGGGGAGAGGATACTCTGATATTCCAAGTCAGGGTAATAACAAATAAAAATGGGTCTGGTTTTCTGATCACAAGGTTTTCACCAAGTGAGAGCATACTCACCTACCATTTTGCAAACACAGTTAAGCAAAGTAGACATGAAAGTTCTTTTTATGTGCACCAAAATTAAATGTTTGCTAATCTAAAAAAAGAACAAGCACAATGTTTGTTTTATTTTGTCTTCGACATTTGAATCTGCAGACAAAAGATTAGTAGTTTCTTTATGAAATGATCTTCGACACACGAATAATAACCGCCACACGCTACAAATGAAGATTAGTAACACAAAAGCCTAGGCTAGCTAACATGTAGGAATGAAAAACTAGGAAATCAGAAGACCATAAAAACCAGGAAGAAACCAGAAACCAGAAAACCTTAAAACTTGAAAAACCAGAATATTAAAAATGAAAGAAAATCTTTACCAGTCGAATGTGGCTCGACAGATCGGATGCATCGTTCAGGACTTCGAATGCAGCTGAATATGTCAAATGTGCCTTTCTAGATCTCGATTGCGGCTTGTCAGAGTGATTGCGGCTCTTTGGTTGGCAGATGTGTCGTGATGCATCAAATGCATCACGATGTTTTTTAAAAAATAGTTGTGTCACTCTGTACCTGTACCTGCAAAATGGCAGAAAACACACAAAAAAAAACGTACAGAAATAGCATCAAATAACAGAGTCATGTTCACGTCGGGTTCACCAAATGTATCAATGGTAAATTAGATTGTTAGCTTATTAGATAATAAACATCAAAAATCAAATGAAATAACAAAGCACAAAGGAAATAAGCATGAAAATAAAAGGAACAATGTTACCAAAAATCTTCATCTTCCATGGTTCACCTATGTTACACCTTCTAGTTTGCAGCAAACGAATGAGGCCCTCAGATTTCAAATTGAGCAACCTATAATAATGCCAAAGTCCTATGCAAATGTTGAAGGATTTATAGATTTATGCCTATGTCTATGACAATATGCTAAAATGAAAATAATGACTACTAATGCCAAATGACTATAATGCCTATATCAAAAATGAAGTTGTCGGATCCCAAAATTATGAGCAAAATTGTCTTTTATAGAAAACACAATTTTGAGTGGACAGATGAGATCAAATTCTAAGAAAGACCTAGAATGAGAGGTCCGGATTAAATCTGAGAATCCCTAATCAGGGTTAGGGAAAAATCCTTAATCGAACGGTCAAAATACTATCTCAGATAATCGGATCGACGGTGGAGAATAAATGAGGAAATTAATTAAAGAAATAAATATTTTCAAAAAATCAAGAAGATAAGATTGCCTGATTTGTGAGATTCGAAAAATCAAGAAGATAAGATTTGGACTAAAGATCAGATTTGAAAAATCAAGAATCTGCTCGATTACTTGATTTTTGGAAGAATAATATCTTTTTGAATTTAATTAATTCAAAATGATGATTTTGTGTGACAAGTAAGAAAATCTTTTTTAGAATATTTACTAAAAAGAGTGAAAGTTAATAAAATGAAATCATTTTAAATATTTTCATTTATTTAAAATGAGAGAAAAGTGAAATTAGTAGTTAAATAATTAAAAATAATTATTTAATTTGGAAGATAAGACTGAATAATTAAATAAATTAATAAATTTATTTAATTGTGACAATTAGTGACATATTAAATAAATAAATGAAATTCATTTATTTAATAATCGGAAGAATTAATGGAGAAAGGAATTTAAATAAATTAAGAAATTTATTTAATTAAGGGAAGACTTAGACAATTAATGACGTATTTAATAAATAAATGAAATTTATTTATTTATAATCATGAAGAATAAAAGGACATGAATTAATTAAATAATTATGAATTATTTAATCAATAGTCAAATGTGGACCAAGGACATAATTAAATGTCATAATTATGCTAGGACGAAAGTGGTAAAAATGAAGCTTGTAGGCCTAGGTCATTTTTGGGTGTCTACAATAGGCATCGATATAGGAACTCACAACTGAGAGGGATCAGTTGTGGGCAAAGCAGGACCAAGTGCTCCAACAGAGAAAGGCTATGGAGCTATAGGCAGCAGCAGAGATGGGTAAACAATAGTAGATTGAGAGCATGTATGCGTCCTCCTCCCAAAGCATTGTACTACTTCGATCATACAGGGAGGCCATCCAAGAGACTAATTATTGTAGGATGAACTATCCTCAGGGAGTGTCGAGAGTAGCTCAAGTCCTGTACTTTTCACAGAGGATAGACCATAGACCCACAAAGGAGCACGAGAAGAGAGCAGGTGGCGAGGGTAGCAGCCAACAAGGTTAGCCCCAGTTTTGATCAGAGACAAAATTCTTTTTGTGCCCTATGGGCTCATTTTTTATAGCCCAATGGGCCCTTGTACTTTATGCATTTGATACATACTTCATCCGATTCTTTTGTACCATGACATTATATTTATTTTGATGATATATGAGATGAGATTATGTGTATCTGATATGATGTGTCCTATTCTACTTTATGCTTTATGGATGGATCTTATTTCTATATGTTGTGCAATGATGTTCTATGTTATGACGCTATGTTGATGCGAATATATAATGCTTATGTGATGATGTAATGTGATGGTTTATGGATTCTTTTCTTTTTTTAGTACCCTTTCTTATGTACTTTTTATGATGTATGAAAAATGTTATGTTATGCAAACGCTTAGACTAACAGATCTATATTACGCACTTTGATGGATGATAAGATGTATGTAATTTTCTTATGTATGATATGCACTTATGATGGTGGTATGATATAATTATGTATGATGAATGTATGATGTATGAAATGATTCTTTATGTAATAATTTATGTGTTATGATATGATGTTCATGATATGCAAATGGATGCTTTGATATATGATATATGATGTATATGGATTGTTTCTAATGCTTACATAAATGACATGCTCGTGTGATTATGCAATGGGTGCTTTTGGTATATATAATATGGGTTATATGGGATGATTATGTAATAAATGCAATGTTATGGTTCATGAGATACTTAGAATAACCAATTTATATTATGCGATGATGAAGATGCAATGCATGTGGTATGATTAATTCTTTCTATGCAATATGTAATATGTTGATGGTTTGTGGATGCAAGATGAATGCAACGACGATAATGATTTGTGATTAACTATCATGGTACCATGTTAGTGCGGAAAAGGAGATAGAAGAAAGAAAGAGATTCCAACAAAACATGAGATGATGATGATTTTCTAAGGAGTTGGGATTTTTAAAAGGGCCAATTACCTTATGTTTGATTACACATGGGGTACAATGCATCAGGGTATAAAGAACCAGGATGGCGTTGTACCTAGTGTAATGGACTTTGACTCAACAATCAGATAGGAGTATTCTTGTTCACCCCTAGCATATGGAACCTCATTCAGAATGTAGTTCGGATGTTTCAAACATCCCAGAGCAAAACATAGAAAAGCAAGCCTTCCTATGTGGTCAACAAGAAACCTAAAAATTCTTCCCTACAAACCAAGGAAAGCACGCATAACCAAGTTATATTACAAGAATATCCAACAAATACAAAAAATAAAAAGATCATGATCATTGCCCCATTTCTATCTCTCTAAATTCCTTCATTTGGGACATCATTGAGAGGTCATTGGAATGAGTGCAAAAAAGATAAGTCAAAAGATAGATAAAGTAAGAAAACAAGCTAATGTTCTTCAATACCGCTAGCCAAGACTAAACTATGATGATGCCTGATGTTGATGTCCATTGTAGGAAGGATGCATCCTAGGACATGACGATATCGGATGATTTGATATGGGACTGATTGGATGATAGGCTATTGACACAAAGAGTTGACCAACTTGTTTATGTACTAACCTAGACTTGAGACGTTGACGTTTGAGTTTTCACTTTTGAATTGGTAGACTTATTTCTGACTGTTTTACCAAAGGTTGAGAATGATGATTGATTTATTATGAGTGGATGTTTATTGTGGGTGTAATTTAGATGACACGAATGGATTTTTTTCAAATATTTGGATGTTTTTGATGTTTTTGAAATATTTTGAGGCTATTTTTGGTATTTTTGAGATTTTGCAAATGTTTTGATTTTAAAATTTTGAATTTTTTTGGGGTTTTCTGATATTTTGACCAGAACCTAACCTAAAGACCTATTCTAGGGGCCTCAAGGGCTAATCGGTAGATTAGCCTTGCCTACATTATACACATAGAGACCACGTAGTTTGACTGACACAGACTTGATTATTGATGAGATATGAACAGTTGGATTTCTAGTTTATTATGATGGACTCCTAAAGGATTGACCTAAGTGTCTCAGGGGATGATCAAATATCAACCTTGCCTACGTTCAAAGCTCAGAGATGACGTAGTTTGACAAGACAACCCTTTTTTTTTTGACTAACTTTTTGACCTATTTTTGGATTTTGATATTTTTTGAATGTTTTGGGATTTTTTTTATTTTATGATGTTTTTGGATTTTTTGATTTTGGGATTTCAAGAACATACACAAATTTGATCCAATGAGAACATGCCCCCAGCGTGAAGAAATAGGCTACCCTGATAGAGGCAGGAAAAACTTACCTTGAGAATGGGCCAAGTAGTACTACGAGAGATCATGACACGAACACAGGACCAAGCTATGATGCGGACGTGGATGGGTGATGGATGATGATGAAAGCATGATGGAGAAATGATGCAGAACAAGCCAGGAAGATCCTGGTGGATGGAAAGTGCTTATTCACACAAGGTGCTTGTTTTCCAGGTTTTTACCAAGGTACTTGCCCAAAGCACCACCGAAGTGGTTTTCACTAGAGGACGATTTTTCTCTTTTTACTATTTTTAATCCTTTTTCTGATTTTTTTTGGATTTTTTTTTTTTTTTTTTGTTGTCACCAAGATGCCTATTTTCCAGGTTTTCATCAAGGTGACCATTTTTTTAGGACATTTTCTAATTTTTTGATTTTTTGGTTCTATACCTTGGAAGATTTTTTTTTAGGCATAAAACTTTTTGAGATGGGAGTTGTTGATGGGCTCCTGCAGAGGTTCCCCTTCGGGTGTTGATAATTGATATGCCCCTGAATTCTAACTTGTTGTGATGACGAATGGCTCCAACCAGTTGGGTTCAAATTTTCCTTTGCCATTTGGATTTGGGACGTTCTTCTGGTTCTCCTTTAGCACAAGCTCTCCGACTTGGAAGGTCTTGCTCCTGATCTTCTTGTTATAGTTCCTCTTGATTCGGTTCTTATATACCTGAAAGTGATTTAATGCCTCCATTTGTTGTTCATCTAGTAGATCTAGGTTGTTCAGTCTTGATACCCAGTACTCCTCATCTGTGATGAGATTTTGTAATGATATTCTTAATGATGGGAGCTCGATCTTGATGGGTAATATGGCTTCTGATTTGTAGACTAGGGAGAAGGGGGTGGCACCTGTGGGTGTACAGATGCTGGTTTGATAGGCCCAGAGGGTGGGATTTAGCTACAAATGTCAATCATGACTTGCGTCATTGACTGTCTTCTTGAGGATCTTCAAAATGGTTTTATTGGTAGCTTCTTCTTGGCCATTGCCTTGGAGATAATACAAAGTAGAAAAGCAATGTTGGATTATGAATTTATAGCATAGGTCACGAACATCCTAATTTTTGAATGATGTCCCATTATCTGAGATAATGAATTGTGGGACACTGTAGTGGCATATTAAGTAGTTCAAGATGAACTTTGATATCTGCTTTCCAATTATGTATGTCATTGGTATGGCTTCTACCCACTTTGTGAATTACTCAATAGTAGTAATGATAAACTTGTGGCCACTAGATGAGCTAGGGGTGATTTTTCCAATGAGATCAAGACCCCACTACAAAGAGGGCCATGGTGTGATAATGGGATGAAGCTCTTGAGCTGGTGTATAGATGAGTTCCCCATGATGCTAATATTGTAAACACCTTCTGACATAGTCATGTGCTTATCTTTCCATAGTAGGCCAATAATACCCTATCCTCAACAATTTCTTGGCCAAGGTCATACCACTTGAGTGTGAACCACATATTCCATTATGCACCCCGGTTAAGGTGTTCAATGCCTCCTCAACATTTAAGTAGTGTAATAAGGTTCCTTCTATGCTCCTCCGGTAAAGGGTTTCTCCTAGGATGAAAAATCAGGATGCTTTCTTGACAAAGTTTTACTTAAGGTTTGAGGTTATGTTAGCTGGGAGGACTCCTATTCTTAGATAAGTGTATATGTCATGGTACCATGGATCACTGGGACCGATGATTTCACACACAAATTTTGACTCTAGTACCTCAAATGCAGGCATGAGAAGCTGCTCTACCAAGAATTCATGCTTTGGGACATTGTTAGGGATATCTAATAGGAATCCAATTGTTGCCATGACATCTGTCACTCTATTGTTTTCTCTAGGTATTTGCTTGAATGTGATCTCAATGAATGACTCCTTAAGAATTTCCACTAATTTCTTGTATGGAGTGAGCTTGTCATCTTTAGTCTGATACTCATCATTCACTTGATTGATTACTAGCTATGAATCCCCATATACCTTGAGAGCCATGATATTCCACTGCACTTCTATTTTGAGTCCTATGGTTAGAGCCTCATATTCTACGATATTGTTTGTGTAGGGAAATTCCAATTTGTAGGACCTTGGTATGCAGTCTCCCTGTGGAGTGATGAAAAAGAAAATAGCCCCCGATCCATGCTATGTGTAGGAACCATCAAAGTATAACTTCCAGTGGTCTGCTATGCTTAAGTTGAAGATGGATTCATCAAGGAACTCTGAAATCAACGGATTCTCTAAGTATATTGGTGCTTCTACCAATTGGTCTGCAATAGCTTTCCCTTTGATGGCCTTATATTCCACGTACTCAATGTCATATTCTGATAGGATCATGACACATTTGGCCATCCTTCCTATGAACACTGCCTTGGAAATTAGGTACTTGAGTGGGTCGATCTTGGAAATGAGCTTGATTTTGTGTGTTAACATGTAGTATTTGAACTTCTTTGAGGCAAACACCACTACTAGAAAAGATTTTTTGATGAAGGAATAATTTAACTCATGCCCTACCATGGTTCGGCTGATGTAGTAGATGGCCCTCTCTATTTTTTTTTCATTGTGTTGAGCTAGGAGAGCATCGAGAGCTGATGTTGTTGTTGATATGTAGAGGATTAGAGATTTTCTTGGGATTGGTGGCATAAGCATGGGAGGTGTGAGAAAATACTCTTTGATCTTGTTAAAGGCTTGATCACATTTTTCATCCCACTTGTACGCTACCCACTTGTGGAGTAGGTGAGAATATGGAATTGACTTGTCTTCTAGTTGAGCTATGAACTAGTGGATGGACTGGAGCCTACCTTGTAAGCCTCTCAACTATTTCAATTTCTTAGGTGCCTCCATCTCGAGGATTTCCTTTACCTTAGCGAGATCTATTTCAATTCCTCTCATAGACACAATGTATCCCAATAGCTTCCCTAATTGTACGTCAAAGACACACTTTTTTGGATTAAGGTAGACCTTGTATTCCTCCAGTCTATAAAAGATGGCACTCAATGCTGCTATGTGGTCTCGTCTCTTTCTATATTTTACCAATATGTTGTCAACATAATCTTCCACAGTCTTATGGATCATTTCATGAAAGATTAAGGTCATGGCCCTTTGATATGTTGCTCCAAAATTCTTTAGGCCAAACGACATCCTGTTCCAGCGATATGTCCCCCATGGATAAGTAAAAGTTGTTTTTTGTTGATCCTTCTTGTCTATACCCAGAGGATCCATCCATTAGTGAAAGCATCTCATGTCCTATGGTCATATCTACAATCATATCAATGTTGGGAAGTGGGTAGTCATCTTTGGGACATGCCTTATTCAGGTTTCTAAAATTTGTGCATATACGGATGCCCCCATCAAGCTTTGAAACATGAAACAAATTTGATACCCACTCTGGATAGTTGATTGGTCATATGAACCCTGCATTAGGTAGCTTCTTCAATTCCATTTTTACTAACAAGGCTATTTGGGGATGCTTTTTCTTGAGTTTCTGCCTAACAGGCTTTGCTTTAGGGTAAACTGCTAGATGATGGACCGCAATCTCTGGATCAAGTCGTGGCATGTCAGCATAGCTCCATGCAAAGTTGACCTTTCTCTCCCTTAAGAAAGTAGCTAGAAGATCCTATTCTTTTTCCATCAATGATTCAACATAAAATGTGATATGCAGAGTTTCCTCTATTCCCAAGTTGACTAGGTTGCACTTCTTGGCTAGAACTGCTGACTTTTCCTAATGTAGAGCAATAAGGGGAAGATTGAATCCTTCATCCTAGAGCACCTAAAAGAGGTTTTCACCATTGGATATGTCCTTTATTTTTACTATTTTTGGGTTAGAGAGTGCCACATTATAGTTTTCACTCAAACACCTTGAGATTATTCTCAAGTTTTCACTCAAAGACCTTGAGATTATTCTCAAGTTTTCACTTTTGTGACTAAAGAATTCAATCATCTCCCCATAGTAAGCTTGTTTGTCTAGGATGATGTCAAACCCAACCTTGTGATCTTCGCATGGTACCGTGCTCTGCAATCCCATGAACTCTGAGAGCACTTCATCATTTTCAAAAGTGTCCAAAATTGGTTGTCCTCATTGGTTGTAATCGATGAGCTAGGGGTAGACTAGGTTGATCTCATGGGTTTGACTAGTTGACTCAAATGACATGGTACTAATCACAAGGAGAGGAATTCTCAAAAAGCATAGGTAAGTCAGTTATTGGCATTTTCCTCATCACTACTACTGCAAACATTGGTTATGTCAAATGTGAAATTGTCTAAAGGCAGGCCAGTGGATACGAGTAATTAAAGGGGGACTATCATTTGCTAAGGATTTTTGACCTTCATAACCAGGAGATTTCAGCCATGTATGGTTATAATCGGAGAGGTACATCCGAGGCCAATATTTTTCATTCATGTCTTAGGAATGATGGGTATTAGAAGCTTGTTATCATTTTGTCCAAGCTTACTATTTTTTTCATAGCCCATGGGGAGCATCATCTATAAACCTTTACTACTATCATCCATAGGTAGATCAGTTGCAAGTCTATTGTCTTGGTACAGGAGATGGGATGGGTCCTCTTCTATTACTTCCCGACTGAGATCTCCCCAACTTCTGAAGTTGGCGGAGCTTGTTGTGAAGCTTTGGGATGAAGAAGCATCATTTGATTGTGGTTGTCCTCGTGACTTGGGAGATTGTGGTAACTCTCCTACCACATAAGCATTTTTTGGAATTGTATAGTGTCCACACCCATTGTTCTGGATAATGACCTTGATGTTAGAGATGGTGGGGATGGCAGGTGTCTCTGTCTCAGAAGTGGAGGCGAGAGTAGTTGGATCAATATATGAAGTTGAGGCATCTTCATCATTCTTTGGAACTTGGAGGATTTTGTAATATTTTGCTTCTAGGCACTTGTAGTAAGAAAAGGGTTTGGGATTCCCATGGATAGTGACCTCTTAGCCTTGGTATGTGAACTTGACACATTGGTGGAAGGTTGATGTGATAGCTTGCATCCCATGGATCCATGGACATCCTAGGAGAATGTTGTAAGGAAAATCAAGGTCAAGGACCTGACAGGTAGTTTCCATAATTGTTTTCCCTACTTGAATAGGGAGGTAGATAGTTCCCTGAGACACTCTTTCTAGATCATTGTAAGCCCTAATTGTGATGCCTTTTCCTTTTTCAATGGAATCCTCTGAGATTCCCAAATTCTTTATGAGCTTAAGGGAACAAATGTTTAAACCCGCACCTCCATCCACCAAGACTCTCTTGACTTTGTTCTTATGCACTAGGACCTCCAGATGGAGTGTGCGATTGTGAGATGGTTGGGTGGGAAAGTCTTGATCGGAGAATGTAAAAAGATTTCGGGTAATGATGTTTCTAACCATAGCTTGGAATTTTTTAGCATCAAGATTTGCAAAGATGATGGATGAAGCCAATGCTTCTTCAAGGATCTTTTTGTGGGTTGATGAAATCTTCAGCAACTCCATGATGGAGATCTGAGTTGGGGTTCTTTTCAACTGGTCAAGGAGATTATAGCCACTAGGAGTGGGTCTTAGGTTGGAAGTGGGTGCTCTAGGATGCTGAGATGACCCTGCGATGGTAATATTTATGCCTCTTGTGGTGACTCCACAATCAGCTTGGGCTCCTTTGATGGTGATGACAGTGAAATAGTCATCTAAGGATGTGACGACATGGTTGTATACATGATTCATGCTTTTGAATGCACCCTTCCCCTCATCATTGTTATTGTTCCCTTTGTTGTTATGATTGGGCATCTAATTCATGTAGATTTTGAAATTTTGGTTTCTCGTTGGTTGTTCCACATTTATGATTTTATCATCAATGAGGTCTTGAATTAAGTTTTTCAACCTCATACAATTGGAAATTGTGTGTCCCTTGATCTTGTGGAAATCACAAAGGTTATTTTCATTGTACCACACCAGTTTCACCAAGGGATCTTAATAGTTGTCATAAGTGGGGATTGTGATGAGTTTCTCTACCACTAGCCTCTTCATGATGGATTTAGTTGATTCCCCAGGAGTAGTGTACTTCCACTTGAGGGATTTTTTGTTTTGTTGGGGTGGTCCCCTGTGATCGTTCACATTTTTTATTGTTTGATTGTTTGGATGTTGAGTCACAATGTTAGCTTGATGATTTTTTTGATGGTTGTTTTGGGGTTGTTGTTGGGGTGCTGGTGTGTTTTGTCGAGGAGCACTGATGAAAACTTTGGCGTCAACAACACTATCTTTGGTAATGTTTCTTTTTTTTTCCCACGTACGAGGTTTGTCATTATAGCTAGTGGATGGGTGATTTTTTTTTTGTTCAAGATATGTGGGTGTCCCTCCTTGTGCAATAAGGGCTCGCTCAATGTTAAGTGCCTTGGAGATTAATTGGTCATATGTGGTGATACATTGCACCTTGAGATGGAATTCCAAGGTTCCTTCCAAATTGGAGATGATGGTGCAAACTTGTTCTTTTGGCATGACCCATTTGATCCTATTAGCCTTGGATCTCCATTATTGCAGGAAGGAAGTAAATGATTTGTTTTTTCCTTTTTTAAGAGTTGATAGTTCCTCTAGACTGACATCCATATCGATATTGAATGCATTATTTTTTATGAATGCATCTACTATCTCTTGGAACTTTTTGATGCCAGGGGGAAGCAAGAGAACCACTCCATGGCATGGCCAGCCAAACTTCTAGGAAATAGCCACATCAGATATGTATCATCATATGTGACTTCCATGCAATGAACTTGGAATTCCTTGATGTGATCTTCAGGGTTTCCCACCCCATAGTATTTATCAAATTTGAGGATCTCAAATCCCTTTGGGAATGGTTTCATTACAAGAATCCTATCAAATGGATAGGGACACAAGTTGTTGGGTGTCTTTGTGGTTTTCCTTGATTGAAGATCAAGCACTTGTTGCGAGAGTAACTTGATTTGTGTTGTTACGTCATTTTGCGGATGGGGGGGTGGGATGATGGTGTTTTGCAGTGGTTCACTTGTTCGAGGGATGGGTGGATTGGTTGGTGTGTTGGTGGACAATGCTTGCACATTTTGCTGTACCAACTATTCTTGCAATTTCTATTGTATCAACAATTTTTGTTGTTGATCCTATTGTAGTTGTGCTAATAGTGCATGTTGTTGAGCTTGTTGTTGTTATTGCACCAGCAATGCTTGTTGTTGGGTTGCTAGTTGGGTTGCTTCTTGCTGCTCTTGGTATTTCTTCAACACTTGTTGGTATGCTTGTTGTTGGGCTACTTATTGTTGTTTGAGGTACTGTGCTTGTGCCTATGCTTGTGTTTGTTTTTACGCCTTTTGAGCTTGGTATTGGGCTTGAGCTTCCACTTGTGCCTGAGCTTGGGCTTGTGCTTGTTGGGCAGCTTGTGCAATATTTGCAGCTTGTGTGTCTTGTGCATCCTATGCGTCTTCTGCGGCCTGTGTGGCTTGTGTTACTTGTTGTTGTTGTAAAAGGGCTTGAGCTTGAGAAACCTTTTGTGCTTGTTGTGCTTTATGTGCAGCTAATTTTGTTTGTGTTTGCTGAGCAGCTAGTTGTGCAACTTGTTGATTTTGGATTTGTTGAAGTGCCTTTTGATAGGCAGCTTGTTGAGCAGCTTGTAATGAAATGCTATATTGGCTTGACATATTTGTGTTTGGTGGTGGAGGTGGTGGTGGAAGTGGTGGATTTGGTATGGTGTTTGTTTTTGTGATGAGAGGTACCATCGTATTGATGATTGGGATTGTATTGGATGGTGTGATTGATATGCTTGGTCCTTGAGAGACCATGTTTTGGGGAATGGTTGATGACGTTGTGGTTGCTTGTGTTATTGGGATGGTTTCCATATGTTGTGATATTGATAGCAAGATGGGAGGATTTGGTATGACACTTTGATTGATGTTTGGGGGATTTTTTTGAATGAGTGGTGATAACAAAGGTAATCCCAAACTAAGAGTTAATGTTGATGTTGTTGGTAAGGGTGTAAGTGGTGGAAAAGTGAGTGGCATACTTCCTTGCGGAAATGATGACGATGTAGAGTCAAAGATGTCCCCTAGTCCAAATAAGTCTCCTTCTCCTTGCGAGGTCATAAGGAGAGAGGTTTGTCTATTTAACGAGTATGTCATTGTTACGTGAATGATGATGATGGGTCATTCAGATCATGAAAGGTGAGGTGGATATATAGATGTGATGGATTGTGGGGTATAGATTTCCCCAAGATCATGTTTGCGTCCAAATCTTGATTACTCTCAAGGGGGTGAGTTTTTAGTGTATTGAGAAATGTGCTCCCTTTGTTAACAATAGGTTGAGTTGGAGCAATGGATGATGTAATTTGAGGGATGGGTTGGGTGATGCTTTGGAATGGAGGTGTAGATGAAATTGGTGGCATGGATGAAATTGGAGGAATGACCCAAAAAGGTTGTTCTAGAATGGTGCTCACATTGTAATTGGAAGGGAATTTAGCCCCTTGTTTTTCTAATTCCAACATGTATTGTGAGGGATGGAGCTTCATCATGATGTTGAAAATTCTATGATTCTCAAGATTTTGGACCATTTCAATGATCTCATCTTGTGTCATTCTGAAGGCATTATTGGTGATATCCTCTACTTGAATTTCTTCTTGTGGATTTTGTGATGATGAAGGAAAATTAATTAGGGGATCACTTGATCCAATGGGATTCATTTCATAATTGGTTTGGCTTAGGTCACTTGAAGTTGATGTTTCTTTGTTGGTCTTCATGTTCTTCTTGTGTTACGATCTTGTTTGAACCATAAAATGAGGCTCAAAAGAGAAGATCCAGGATGATTAAGGATCAAAGGTGTGATGGTGAAATGCGTGAAAGGTTGATGATATGGATGATTAAACTCTTGGAATATCTTGAAAGGGGATGCTAGACTTTTGGGACTTTTTGGATTCTTGGATTTTGGTTTTGGATTCTATGATTCTTGGATTTGAGTTTGACCATGACTTGGTTTTAGATTGTTTTGATTTTGGATAATGAACAAATGGATCCCAATATGTTGGATGTTATCTATGGGGTAGACTTGCTCACAAGATGATAATTTGACTAAGTGTAGGGAGAAGGATGCATCTACCCACACTTAACCAAACAAGATGATTTGATGATAATTTAACTAAGCATATGGAGAAGGATACATCTACACATACTTAACTAAACAAGATGATTTTGATGTTTTGATTCAAGGATTTTGATTTGTTTCAAGGATTTTTGATTCATGGATTTGCCAAAATATCTAGCATGAAGGATGATTTTAAGATTTCAAGAGTTGTTGGTGAGATGATCTTGGTTTGATGTTTGAAAGATGGATGAAGGCTTTATTTTGATCCTATGTGTACCTAAAAAGACTCTAGTTTACAAGGTCTCAGTTTTAAAGAACATGCTTTACTCTAAACAAGGTGTTCAAATTTCTGAAAAAGATTTAGATTTTGACAATAGTAGAATGAGTACAAATTGGGATTGTTTCTTGAAGCTCTTCTATAAAAGTTGAAAAACAATCTTTGTCTGATTTTGTAGAGTGTTGAGAGATGCTTTTGATGATCTTTTGGAATAAGAGATTTTGACTTTGGTTTCTAGATTTTGATCTTGCATGAAATCATTTGAGACACATGTGCGGGGTTCAATTGTTCTTAACTTTTCCTAATGAACTCTTTTTACCACAAACAACTCTCAATTAGGTCTTTGAACTAGATGTCTAATGTCTTAACTTCTTCTCATCCCACAAAGTATATTATGTGGAACTTCAATGAAATCAAGGAAAAAGTTACCTATTGTTGACTTTTACAAGAAAATTGAGATATAAACCCAAATGTTTAGAAACCTATAGAGATAGAATCCCTAGGGAAAGAAATAACACTTGAATTTTGTCAAAGATATTTGGTTCCCAAAGGGTTTGAAATTTGATGAAATTTTTTAATGTTTGTTTTCCTAATGTTTATGATCAAGCAAAGTGTTTTGTTTCCAAGAACATGCACAACCCTATGGCTATGAAAGATTGTATTTGTTGAATCCCCACTTGGACAAGTCTAGCTATGCCTACTTTTAGCGAATGGCTAGATCCTTGACCACACAGGCTCCCCCTTACACACTTGCACTTGCTTCTTGGATCAGCCAAGCATTAATACCCATGAATCTCCCATGTCATACTTTCCATTTCTACTAAAAGTCATAAAAGTGTGGGGCGGCTTCAAAATGACCGTTCTTGCACCAACAAATTGATCAAGGATTTTGGCCTTTTCTAAACAAGGATTTTAATGTGGGAATTCCATTCATGGGGGACCATCCATGCGATGAGAGACCATTGTTTCCCTTCTCGTCAGAATAATCCTCGTGATAATTTCCTTTCAACAAGTACCCACACTTATATACCAGTTGGAAGTTGCTTGGTTTTAGCGTGTTTTCGGTTGGGTCATTCCCTTGGGTGATTACTTTTTCCCACAAGGAAATCCCTCTAAGATAATACAAAATCAAGAAAACACATTTGTAGTTTGATCAATCTTCATTTAGAAACAAAGAGAGAACACACGCGATATGTTCCACTCACACTCGCAAGATTTGTTCAATTTTAATCCCAAATGAAATGTGGAGGAAATCACTTACACAACTTAAGATCACCAAAAACCCTTTTGATTCTCAAGATCGCTGTGAGGTGCAAGAGAAGCACATACATATTTTTGATGATATTATTTTGGGTAAGTGATTACAAGAAAAAGAAGCACATGTTCATTTTATCCTTTCAAAACAAGAGTGACTACTTTTTAAGCACCAAAGGAAATGTGAGATTTTGATTGTTCAATTTTTAACCTTTTAAACAAAATCTAGTGGATTTGCCTAAAGTTATTTTTAACCCCTCTGTAGCAAAAATTGAAAACTTTTGTGGCATTCTTTTAAAAGCCCAAAAGAAGTTTAGTGTATCCTAAGAGCATGAAAGATAACAAATCCTTAAGAGAAGTTATGGGTTCTCCAAAATCGTAAAGAAAACACTAAAGTGTTCAAAAACACTTGATGTAATGAGAGAATGATGCCATAATGCCACTTTCAACCTTGTTTTCCTCCTTCACCTTGATTAGACCAACCTACAAAAACTGACTAGAACTACAAAACAGAGGCTAGAAAAACTAGTTAGCAACCTAAAATAACCAAAATAAAAAAGCACATGTCAAAATTGAGTTATCTTAAAAAAATTTACTCCACGCTAGTGGCGTAGTCTACATAGGTTGCACAGTTTGAGGAAATTAGTGGTGTTGTATAGTGTCGCTAGGTCTGCAAGCGGTGCTCTATAGTAGACCAGAGAATGTGATTGCGGCAAAGTTTTGCTCGGTAATGTTGTTTGGAGTTTGCAAAAACCAGCGAATGGAAATTGGCCCAGCGGCGGAGTTAGAAAATTTGAATTTTGGGCAGGAAAGACTAAGCATCATAGTTTGCAGTTTGAAGAGTCACTATATGGCACCGCTAGACTGATAGCAATGTAATTCCCTGTAGACACACAAAAATAGAGAAAAGCACAAAAATTTGTTGAAAAACATGATTAGAACTTGAGATCTGCCCTCCTTCTAGTGCCAAATGTGGAACCCCAATCCTAGACTTGCACAAACACAAGAAACAAACACTATGTTAGATCAAATTCAAGTTAGTATCAAGATTCCCCATGAAATCCATTTAAATTGCAAAGAACAAGAAATGAGATGAAGAACACAAGCAAATATAAAAAAAGCTATCAAATCTTATTCAATGTAATGCAAACTCTTGATCCCATGGGGAAATTGGTGCTAATTTGATGTGGAAATTGGCCCTTTCCGAACTCCTATGATGTAATATTCATGAGTGATCCACTTTGGTGAAGATTCAATTAAGCTCCATGATGATAAATCTACATAACCTAGCTAAGATCTTGATAAAATGGATGAAAATAGAGATGCTTGAAATTGAGTATAGTAGACTTGCTCAAATTGTGGATGATCAAAATGAGGAGGGAAGCCTCTTATTTATAGAAATACAAGATGGAGGAATGAGAAAAATGGAGCAATGTGGGATCATTCAACATCCAATGGGCAAGTGCCACTTGTCAAGATGTGAATTGGGGAAGCTTGAGCACATTTTGATGAATGTGCACAATAAATGAAATTTCGTGGAATTTGAAAATATTAAAATGGCATGCAAGAGGGAAAAAGAATGAATTAAATCGACTTGGCTCAATGCACAAGGACATGTAAGAGGGAATGAATGTCTTGTTGGAAGGACAAATCCACTTGGAGGGATTTTTAAACTTGGAGGAATATTCTCTTTTTTATGCCATGTTGAGAGAAAATAGGGATTTAATAAATCAATTAAATGTATTTTCATGTGCAAGTGGCAAAAGCTAGAGGATGGGACATGGATTAAGATTAAATTAATCAAGGTTTAATTAATTTAATTAGGGATTAGATGATGTGACTATTTGATTTAGATTTTTGGGTTGATTTAAATCAAAAGATAAGAAGAATGTGATTTAGATTTAATTAAATAAAGGATTTGACTTATTTAACTAAAGGGGGTGATGTTAGATTAAATTAAACAAGGTTTAATTTATTTAATTTAATATGATGACTTTAGAGATTTAATCAAATAAAATGAATTATTTAATTAAATAGAGACCTAGGGTTAATTAGATCAGATTGATTGATTTAATTAACAAGAGAGAATGACTTAATCAGATAAATGATTATTTATTTAATTAAGGGACAAAGATTGATGATAAGGCGAGAAGGTGATTTAGGATGAAATGGTGTTAGTAAATTGAGATCAAGTGTATCGGTATATTTTTCATGTCTACAAAAACCAAAAACCACACAAGCTGATTGGATTTAATGGATCGAAAAGCCAAAGGACTGATAAGACTCTATTTGTCTAATTATATGCTCCTGAATTTCCATGAGGAGAAGACTATAGCTAGTCTCTGGAAGAAGCTTGGTGACATTTATCAAGAGAAATCCTTGGTGAATAATATTTTTCTGAGGAAGAAGTTACACTCTTTGAGGATGGAGGAAGGAGGTTTAGTTGATGGTCACTTGAATGCATTTAACATGTTAGTGCCTCAATTGGGTTTTGTTGGTGTGAAGATTGATGATTAGGATTATTTCATGTTACTAATTTTTTCTTTTCCATACTTGTGGGACCACCTGGTGATGCCTATTCAAAGCAAAACTACCACCTTCAAGATGGGAGATGTGGTTTTTTTTAACACTCAAAATACCGAGAGGAGGGGTGAATCAGTATTTTTTGAAACCACTTAAGAATTTAAACATCCATTTAAAACATCATATTCAATTTTTAATATGGAAATAAACCATGAAAGTAATCATCAAACCACATAACACATGAACACCAGATTTTTATGTGGAAAACTCAAAAAGGGAAAAACCATGTTCAGTATTAGCTCACAATATATTACAACTAGTCATAACATATTACAAAATGGCTCACTACCTTGTGGAATCACTATCTAGGGGACTCACTATCTAGAGAACAAGATAAATAGGGAAGAGGGGTGGCTCACTTCCAAGATTTGAACTACTAATAATGCATCTAAAATATGTAGGAGATATAGTTCCACTGAAGCTCAAAATACTAAATCAACATGCTTCATACTATGCCACTTCCACACTCTGATTTGCTTTACATTCACATCACATTCATATTTTTTGCTTAGGAATTTAGATCACACAATTTTTATAGTACAAATCACATACTAATTCATACATACAACACCAAAATGAACTTACATTTATATGCATTACATTCACAAACACCAACATCATCAATAAGGTTAGCCTAATTAGACGAAACTTGTATACTGGATTTTGTACATTAGATCAAAACCATTGCAACTGTATACTAGATTTCCATCACCATAATCAGTCATGCTCATCAAACAACTATACATCAATTTATATTTTAATGTTGGAATCAATGACAACACTGTATATGATCATGATCATATTTCCAACAACCATATTAGTGACAAGAAAACCTCCAACAATCTCCCCTTTGTCATTGATGGAAACATGTACAAATTTTTTCTCTAGAATACTCTCCAATCAACAATTTTCTCAACTATTCTCCCCCTTAACGACTTTACCCCTTTGAAATCAATTGAAAAGGGAACACTATTCAAGAATACATACTTACTCCCATTAACTAATACATATGTATATAAAAATATGAGATTAACTCAACAAGATTCTTCAAAAATAAAGGCAACTCACCCTAACAATGCTATCCACCAAAGATAATCAAAATTTACACTACTATACTATCCACTATCTTCCACATATATACAATGAAATATAAAATTGCATAAATAGAATAAAAATGTACATAGTCAACTAGAAGAAGATACTTGAAATTTTTCAAGGTGTATTACAAAGACGGTTAATATTGCACCAACAAATCAATTTGTTAATGCTCGATACAACTACTAGAGTTAATGAATCCACAGAAGGTTGTTAAATACATAGCACAAGGAGACCAAGGGAACACACCTTGCAACAACGTGTGCCTCACACTCCTTTCTTGATTCCCAATCCTTTATAGCGAACATAAGTAGAGTGCACTAGCTTTCAAGTTGCACAAGGAAATATTCTCCTTCATTTGGGGTACTAGGTACCAATTTTTTTTGTGCCAACTCTTCTACATTTTCCAACACATTGGTCAAGGCTATAAGCCTTGCACTTACCAAGTCCCTAAGTTGAGCATACTGCACAATGATTTTATCTTTCTATTCTTGTAGTTGAAAGAAATTTTCATGCAAATTTTCAATAGTCATCCTTTTTCTACCATCTAGATCTCTTGCCAAATTATAGACACCTGAGGCCTAAACAACATGTGATTATATTGAGTATAGTTAGTTCTTAATGCTATTTGTAGAATTAGGCCATTCTAAAGAAAATTGAAATAAAAATTATGCTTCACCCAAACACTTTTGCACGTCTTTCAGGTAATCCTATAAATTTCTATGAGTGACACTAAATTTGTCTGAAATCTCATAAAATTTCTTATCATTCACCTTCTTGGTTGCCTCTTTCTCTAACCTTTCTTCTAAATCAAAGGATTAATCCTTAACCAAATCTAATAGCATATTTGGTTTTTTAACAATGGATAGAGAATCATCAATTGTAGCATCAAGAATCCTTCTTGAAATACCCTAAATGCTTCTTCAATTAACTAAGTGCTCTTTTGGTGAGGGTATGTGTAGAATCATCATGGAAAAAACAGGCCCTTAAGTGGCAAAAAATTTAGAAAAATCAATTCTAGGCAACTTGACATAAAAATTTGAATAAATTATCTATATTATTTCAAAAATATGTAAGAATAGAATCTGTAGAAAATTCAATGTAGTTTCTAAACTACTAGGTTTATTTTTTTTTTAAAAATCTATTTGGTGAAAATTTGAAATTTCAATGCAGTAGTACTTAAATTTTAGGGAAAAAATAAGAAGTAGGTGTTTATTTGACCACCCAAACCATAATAAAATGATAATATTTTTTTATAAGATTTTATATATAAGTAGAGGACTCATGTTCGGATGTGATGCATATTTTTTTGTAATTTTTTCCTAAGTAAATAATTAATTATGAGTTTTTTATTACAAATTTTAAAAAATATAAAAACTCGTATGTTTGACCACCTTAACTTGGTCAAAACTTCATGAAATTTATTTTTTCTTTTTTTAATCCTATAGTATGTGAAGCATAGAATGTGACACATGTTCGGATTCAAAAAATGTGATATCGTTTGAAAGCTATAGATGTTTTTCAATCAGCCTATCGATCAGGACTTTAGTAATAATTCTAATAGAAAATAAAGAATAATTATTTATTAAATTCAAATTAAAGTATAATTTATATTGGTGGAAAGTTGAGAATCTCCTCTAAAAACCCTTTTCGTTTCATCAATTTTGGGTAAAAAAAATTTGTCAGCCACATACCCTACAAATACCCATAATATTACCACTTTTTGGCCCATCATGATCCTGCACATACCCGTGAGTAGAAGGAATTTCCTTGCAGAAGAATGAAACACATCACCAATTTGAAGCTTCTACAAGGGAGACATTTTTCCCATCTCCAACCCTACATTAAAGGTAGTTGTAATAGTTGTGTAGATATAACAAGCTCAAATTGCAACTACATGTCTAACAAACCCTTGAGTGAATCACTAGAGGATTCACCAACAACCTTTATTATTTCCTCTTTCTTTTTCTCTTTATCAAAATTTTCTCTTGTTTCCTTCTCTTTCACTCTTCTCTTCTATTGATCACTTTGCTACTTCACTGAAGCACTCTTCTCTTTCACATGCATACTTTGTTATTTTTCCAGAGAATTGGTTGACTCTTTCCTTTTAGCACAAATAGTAGGTTTAGTCCCTAAGAACTTAGGGGGAACTAGAGAGGAGGTAGTTTTTCTACCTAATCTTCTTGTGCTAGGGGCACCTCTTGGAGGACCAAATGTTCTTTTGGCTTTCTCCAAAACATCCTTAGGTATGCCCATCATCTCCGCAACTTGTGTTGTCATCTTCTCTGTAGTCTTCTTGATCTCTTTTTCTCTCTACTCCATGTGCACAATGCTATATTTTTCCTCACATGTTCCATATCTTTATTTCTTTGGGTCTCTAGGAATGCTAAGCATGTGATCTGCTTGACCAACAATTACCTCTTCTACAGCCTTATATCCCATATCTAGGATCCATACTATTCTAGGCTCAACAACCTCCATTATACAACAGTCTTTGCTCACAATGAAGATAATGCCATTTTTGTATTTCTCTACCACACTCTTTGAAATCCTTTCTCTAGCTTGCATAGTTTCTCTGATTTGAAGAATCCCCATAATTCTTTCTTGTAAGTTTCTCCATCACCTAATCTCATCAGGT
>VDFB02000007.1:135869577-135917189 GCA_007258455.2 Sequoia sempervirens | reverse complement strand
ACATCAATCAAAGTCACGGCGACTAGGAGTTTTCTATCGACAGGAAGAGATTTCACTTCAGCGGGAATCACCTTCTTTTCCAAAAGGTCTTGGCGAAGGTTTTAAGTCTCGCCGACAGTCAGCAAAGCAAAGCACTTTGGCAGGAGATTTCCTTCGAGAAGAAGTCTCAACGACTTCTCTGTCTCACCGACCACTACCAACGGGATTCATGTATTGGCATAAGGTTTTCTCCCCACCAAGAGGTCCCGACGACTTCTCTATGTCTCACCGACACTGATAAAATTTATACCTTATGGTGGGGAGACTTTCCTTCGGAGGGAGGTCTCAGCGAGTACGTTCGGTCATGCCGACAAGGCACAAGGAGGGGGGCATCTATCGGTATGAACACAAGGAAGTCTGGGTGACACAAAATTGATTTCGCCAGGAGTCTTACCGAAACGGAAGGGTCCCACCAAAGGTCTAAAGTCGCCAAAGGGTAAAACCTTTGGCATAATGTCTGGCCGAAGAGGTGAGGTTACAGTGACACATGTGAAATGAAAGGTATGACTACAGAAGGATCTTCTCGAAAGGAAAGGATTGCTAAAGGATGATGCCTTCGGAAAAGTGTCTTGTCGATAGGTTTTGGGAGCTCGGTATAACTTCTGTAGCTCACCAAAGTGTCTTACCGACTGTCTTGTGTCATGTCGATAATTGCATAGTGGTAATATTGCATCGGGGAGACACCGATGGTGTCTCACCGACATGCGATACCGTTCAGACCACTTTTGACCACCAAAGAATCCTGCGTGGCATGTGATCGTTCAATTAGAGAGAGATAAGATGAGCCTTTGACTGATTGACCACTCCTATGAAAGAAAGACTAACAGAGTGTGATCGGGTGGATTTCTTCTGGGAATAGGTGGCGATTGATTGGCTCAGATGGTGTTTCAGTTTGGTAAGGAGGTCAGACGGTGCTTCCAACAGGTGGTTAATGCGTAAAAAATCCCAGAGCAAGTAGAAGGCCACTTCAATGAAGAAAGCCATGACTTAGAAGGACAGATGTGGTGACCACTGATGATAGAGGTAGTTGGTAATAATGGCGGGATATCCTAGTGTATTCAAGGCGACCCTGAGAAGGAGTTTAAGGATGGACATGAAGGCTAGAAGTAAATACTACAGCAACAAAAGATCTACAGATATTTTCCAGAAACCCTTCATCAGCATGGACAACAATGATTCACATTAAATGCACAACCAACTTTCCTCAAAAGATCGGAGGGCTGACCCTCATGTAATGAAGCAGATATTTTGTAAAACCCTAGAAACACATTCAAGTTGATACATCTTGTATATAAGGCATGCTTGCCTCTTGGTAAAGGTTAGAACTTTTGGAAGGAAAATAGAGCTTTGTCAGAAGGATTTAAAAGAAAGTTAGGACTGTTAGGAATTAGTCAGCTAGCAGAAGGAGAGAGTTGCATCTTGATTCTGAGTAATAAGAGCTTTTCTTTATCTTCTTGGTTAGCAGTAAGATTTTAGTACAGGTTGTAATGTATTCTCTAAGTTCTCTTAGTGTAGTTGGAAATAATCTAGAGCTTCAGATTTTCTATACACTGGTGATTGTACCAGCTTTGTAAATATTGTATTTCTATTTTAATAACAGTAGAAACAATCAGATTTTAATCTACTTCTTATTGTGTTCCTGAATGATATTTGTCTTAATTTGATCATTTGATTTGTGAAGTCTTCAAGGAATGAAATATTGTTTTATGTTTTATTTAAATGGTAATTAAAATTTATTATGCAAATTAGCACTGGGAATGAAAGAGGTTGTGTGTCAATCACAAGCTTATCTTGTTCTACAGTTTTAGTTTAAAATTCCTTGAAGTTAACAAGTCTGGTTAAGGTTGGATGAGTTATTGTTCTTTTTTTTTTCTATTTCAAAAACTCTAACTTTTCTTTTTATATTTCTTTAAAAAACCCTTGTTAGAGTAGGTTTTATTTCGTGCTTGATCTTAAAACAATCCAGAAGCTCAACACCAACAGGCCCCTTGAATATGACTATTGCATTGACCAATGAGTAACATCAACACAATTGAGACCCAACTACAAAGACCTTGGGAGCTAAGGCATCCATGTGTTGCCTTTCTCTTTCAGGAGAAGTAGAGTAGCAATATTTTGTTTGCATTATTGTGGTGCCAAAATTGTCATCAATAGGAACTGGTGCTAGAAGGAGGGCCTATTGAGGGAAAACTAGATAAACTTGGGTTTTCATCCCCGGAAAAGTCCCATAGAGTTCTTCGATTAGCTGAAAATCCATCACCCTTGATAGAACTCAAGACCCTAACAAAACGCAAGAGTCATAAGACTGGGGCAACCATCATACCACCTTTATCAGCTCCATTCACTCCACCAGGATTTTCACCAATAACGCAGTGGATACCCATCAATCCACCATCCAATACATCTCAATTGTCATTACAGCTAGTCCAACCCATACAATAGCTGGCTCAACCACTACCACCAATGGCATTCTTTCAGAATAATCCCTCTCCATTGGGGACTATCCCTGGAGGTTTTCACGACATGCCTAAGAACCCTGAGAAGTTCTACCCTAAATACATCCATGGTGAATCAAGGAGTGTTGAAGAACGCATACAAGCTTTCAAGGATGCTTGTACCCAAGCTCAAATAGCTCATCATGATGTAGTTTGCAGGTTGTTCCCTTATTCCTTAGGGGACATGGCATACAACTGGTATCTTAATCTTCCTCAAGGCTCTATTATGTCCTAGACAGATTTGGAAAATGCTTTCATCATCAGTTTAGAGTCTATGTGGACCTAGCCCTTCTGTATCACCAATTCGCCACCATTAGGAAGGAGCCATGTGAATCCCTGCCCTTGTTCAATACCAGGTTCCAAAGAATGTATAGGAGGCTGGAGGATCCCTATCTAGTTACTGAGGACAATGCTATTCAGGCATACTTTAGGGTTATAGACCCTTTGTTGGGATTGTTCTTACAAAGAACTTATCTGCCAGCGGATATTGATACCCTATCCAAGGTTTATCATTTAGCCATTAAGTTGTAGCAACAAACCAACTCTCAACCAAGTTTAGGGGGAGGTTTTCCTTTAGTAGGGTATCAGACGCCTAGTACACCTCATTTATTCAATATTGTTCCAGGAATGTCTCCTTCCCACTATGGGCCTAGGTCTGAATTGCAGACTCAACCTCCTATTCCTTTCTTTGCTAATAGGACCCCTGACCCTTTTCAACAACCATAGGTCCCTCAAGGTCCCCAAAGCCTGCATAACCAAGTTGGAACCACTAGCCATGTTGATTAGCCACTTATTGCTAAGGCTGTTGAAAGTGAAAAGACTACTCAGCTTACCAATGAAGTAGAAACCTTGAAGAAAATGTTTTCCCAAGTCACTAATGACATGGCTCAGCTTAGGTTGAACCCCTCTCAGAATCAGGGTAGTTACCCTAATCAAAACAACAACCATGGTTCTTATCAGAACAACAACAATTACAACCAAAGAGGTTATCAAAGCCAAAACAGAGGGTACAACCAGAGAACAAATAATAGCAGGCAATGTAATATGAGGCCCAATAATGGTGGAGTTCCTCATAATTATCAAGCAAATGAGGAGAGGTCACGTACTGCAAATGTGGCCAATTTGAATTTCTTGACTAACTGGTGTAGGCTGCATGATATAGTGACTCATTTGGAGGTAAATTGCCCTCAAATGGAGAAAGCTGTCAAAATGGCACATGAAGATGCCCACACATTCCAAGGGATTTCAAACAAAGGAGGTGACTCAATGGATACTGCCATGACTTATGAGCTCTTTGAGGAGGAGTTTTCATTCCCAAGACAAGAAGAAAATGAACCTGAGGAAGATTCATACGATGCCCAAGCCTTTCAGTCAAAAGGAGGACACTTCCTGAGAAATCAAAGTAAGGGTCCATTTACTAAATCAGCACCCCCTAATCACATGGTGCCCCCGAATCAAAGTGCTGATAACAATCCTTCTCCACCAAAGGGGCCGTCTGACCTCCATAACAAGGGTAATCCCTTTGCTATTTTCAAAAGTAATCCAAGTTTTAATGAAGAATTTGACATTGTTTCTGAGATGCAAAAACATAAAACCTCTTTGTCATATTTTGACATTTTGAAGTGGTGCCCTGCTCAAAGGGAGATAGTGTTGAAAGCTCTGGAACAAGCGGATAAGGAAAAAGGAAAGAGCAAGGTTACACCCCCTATAGACATGAATGCAGCCTCATATAGAAGCAAGGTAGGTACTCCACCTTTCCTTTTAAGCTTAAGAACTTCTCGTAAGAACCTACACAACTGTTTATTGAACTGTAGGGCTTCAAGAAATGTCATGCCATTTTCCATATGCAAGAGGTTAGGATTAAACCCCATTCAAACCAAAAATAAAGTCATTCAGCTGGACAAAACAGAGGTCAATATAGTGGGGGAGTTAAAGAACATAGATGTCCAAGTTGGGTCTAATCCTAGGATCCTAACTAACATTGACATTCAAGTAGCTAATATCCCTAAGACCTATGGTATGCTACTAAGCCGAGATCTGATGAAAAATTTAGGGGGATATCTCTCCCTGGACTTTTCACATATGTGACTATCATGGAAAGGGATTCCTAATCAGATTACGATTGAAAGTGAGCCTTGCCTCAAGCATATCATCACTGAGTACGATTGTCCCAATGAGGTAGCTTACTTTGAGACCGAAATAAGGGTTTATAAACAAGAATAAATTCTAACCTTCTCAGTTCTCAATGCCAAGGACATGCCAAAACTAAAGTTCCCTGACCCCACAATTAATGAAAATCAATAGGCCCTGATTCGAAAGCTACAACAAGACCAACTGGTCTTAGGAGAATACACCGATTTATTAAGTCTTTTACTCCCAAATTGGTGTAGGTTACACTATCAAAACCACTCTGAATTGACGTGTCAACTCTGTATGGACACCTTAGGTTGTATCCCTCAAGCTGAAAAGAATAACCTGAGGCATTTTGAGACAGTTGCAGACCACTTTCTATTTGAAGTCCAAGAAGCAACAATGCTAACCAGGGATAGGGTGCCTTCAATAGGAGTTCTTTCTCAAAAAGATCCCACCCCAGATATACTCCTGAATCAGCATGTTGATAAAGAGTAGCCCCAAGGTTTGTTTGATACCCCTACACTCATGAGTGAAACAAAACTCAAGGAATCAACAAAAGGGACAAATGATTGTCGGGCAAATAACCAAAGGATAGATGATACAACTGAGCCCGAATTGCAAAGTATACCTAAAGAATCTTTAGAGAATTATTCCCCTGTGACTGGTCCCAAGGATCAGGAACTCCCACCTCTGTTTGATCCTATTCAAATACCTATGAAAACTTTAAAAGGATTACCCCCTGCTTCTTATCAGTTGTGGACCCTAACCTTTGATGGATCTAAGTCCAAAACCATTTGTGGTGTTGGAATTATACTAACCAGCCCAAAAGGGAAAGTTTTATTTGCCTCTTACAGGCTGCAATTTGGGTGCACTAATAATGTAGCTGAATATGAAGCTCTGGCACGGGGACTGATGTTTTCACACAAGAAGAAATTTATAGCCTTGATGGTCAAGGGAGATTCAGAAGTTGTTATCAAGCAAGTGCACAGCTAGTACACTTGCCACAATAAAAGGTTGGTAGCATATATAAACAGGGTATGGAATCTGATCGAATAATTTTAGGCATTTGGGATCAACTTAATCCTTAGAGAAGAAAATCAGGTGGCCAATTCACTAGCTGTTGCTGTAAGCACCTTGGAGCCTATGCAAGGCTCCAAATTCAAAAGATTCTCAGTAGAACTAATGTCCACCCAAGCTGTTCCTGACAATATCAAGAACTTCCAGGTCTTTGATGATGATCGACATATCCTTGCTTTCCTAGAAGGTTTAGATGTTTTTGAAGGAAAAATTATAGATGAATCCAATAGGGATCAGAGAGATTGGAATCCTGAGGAATGTGATACAGAAGGAGTCCTTAATTTGAATAGTAATAGCATTCCCAAGGGAATGGTGGCATTGGAGAGAATTTTTGACTCAGATCCAAAGGCTCAAGAAAAGATATCAGCTGAAGGCAAGAGAGGTGAATATGAAATGGTTAACCTAGCTGACTCGGGTCCTGAAAGGAATGTCTACATAGGGAAGGCCTGACCTAAAGCAATTAGAAAAGAAATATTGAGGGTACTAAAAAGGGATATTGCTGTGATTTCCTGGGGGTATCAAGACCTCCAAACATTTGATTCTTCTGTCATGACCCACACTATCCCCTTAAATCCAGAGGTTAAACCTTTCTAACAAAAGCAGTACCCTATCAATGCCCTGATTGAGCCATTGATCTACAAAGAGGTTCAAAAGTTGTTGTCTGCAAGGATAATCTTCCCTATGCGCCATTCAACATGGGTAGCCAACCTAGTTCTAGTCCGAAAGAAAAATGGGGAGATTAGGTTATGTGTTGACTTTAGAAATATGAATAGAGAATGAGAAAAGGATAACTATCTGCTTCCTTCTCTAGATCAAGTATTGCAGAATGTCAATGGAGCACAGATGATGTCTTTCCTGGACAGTTACTCTGGATACAATCAGGTGATGGTCAACTGCGAGGACAGGATGAAGATTGCTTTCACTACCAAGTGGGAGACGTTTGCATATAGAAGGATGCCATTCGGCCTGATAAATGCTGGAGCTACTTTCTAGCATGCCATGGACATAGCTTTCAAGGATCTGATTGGAAAATGTATTATTTTTATTTTTTATTTTATTTTTTCTATTTCTGGTTTTTGATGCAAAAATTAGAACACAATCAAAAACCAGAATGATGCAAAAATTAGAACACAATCAAAAACCAGAAACAAAAAAAATAAGCATTATGGATTGTGGAAATCTCATAGCATTAAATGTATTATTGTTTACATAGATGACCTAACAGTGTTCTCCAAGGACCGATTAAACCACGCTGCTGACTTGGCCAAGGTTCTGGAATGACGTGTCTAGTATGGAGTCTCATTAAATCCCAAAAAATGCATGTTTGGAGTCACAAAGGGCAAGCTTTTGGGACATATAATCTCTGAAAGGGGAATATCAATCGATCCAGACCGAGTCTAGTCCATTTTGAAGATCAGCCAGCCAGGAAGTAAGAAAGAAATGAAGTCTTTCTTCGAGAAAATTAACTTCGTAAGAAAGTTCATCACGGTCTTTGCAGAGATTGTAAAGCCATTAAACGAAATGATGAAGGATGCCAGAATAGAGTGGATAGAGGAGGTGAAGGCCGCATTAGCATAGGTCAAGCGGTCCATTTCAGAAGCACCCGTGCTTGCCAGTCCTGATTACCTCAAGCCATTCTACATTTACTCTTTCACCTCTAAGCATTCATGCACGACTGTATTAACTCAACGACAAGAAGAGACAGAAGAGAGACTGATTGCATTCATGAGCTCTCCATTCAAAAATGTGGAGATCAAGTACCCACCTCTAGAGAAGCAAGCCTTCGCGTTGGTTTAGGCCGTCAAGAAATTTTGACATTACATCCTTCGAAGTCAAATTGTCGCTGTAGTTCCTGATGCGGCCGTGAAGTCCCTGCTGATGCAAAGCGAGCTAGGAGAAAGAAGAGGCAAGTGGATGGATATCTTGCAAGAATTTGATTTGGAGATACATCCCATGAAATTAGTTAGGGGCATAGGTTTATCTCAGTCCATGGTGAATGTTGGTGATAACATTGTCTGTCAACAATACACAAACCAATCCTTTTTTTACGATCCCTGGTATGCTGATGTTGTCCGCCTGATGCTTAACAATCGATGTCCGAACAGGATGAATTCAACTCAAAGGAGAGCTCTGAGACTAAAGAGTTCTCATTATATGTTCAAAGGAAGTTTTCTATACAGGAGGAACTTCAAAGGAATATACATGAGGTGCCTTGATCATCAAGAGGCCAAGCAAGTGATCTCTGAGTTTCATGGGAAACATGGTACAGGTCATGGTTCTGCAGATTCATTGGCACAACAGATTCTTTGATCTAGTTATTATTGGCCCTGTGTATTCAAGGATGCACACCAGCATGTGAGGACATGTCACACTTGCCAAGTTTCTGCACTAAAGGAATGCTATGCAGCCATGCCACTACAACCCGTTTATGAGGTAAGGCCATTTTCCCAGTGGGCACTGGATTTCATTGGAGTGATTAACCCAAATTCCTCTACAGGACATAAGTTTATCTTGACTGCTATTGATTATTGTACGAGGTGGACAGAGGCCATACCTTGCAAAAATAGCACAACTAAGGTAGTGATCAAGTTCCTCACCAAATGTATCGCTACGAGGTTTGGGGTACCCTTCGCTTTGGTATGTGATAATGGTTCCACTTTTTCTTCTGTTGAGTTTATTTCTTGGGCCTATGAACACAAAATCGTCTTGAAGTATTCCTCAAACTACTATCTGCAAGGAAATGGAGTTGTAGAGTCTACCAATAAGAATCTCTTAGGGGTGGTTAAGAAACTGTTAGAGCATAACCCTAAAGACTGGCACACCCAGCTTAGATTCACATTATGGGCAGATAGGACTAGGATTAAGGCTGCCTTAAACACCTCACCATTCAAGTTGGTATATGGCCAAGAGCCTATCTTTCCTATCCATCTACAAATACCTATTCTAGAGTTCATGCAAAAATTTTACTCCAGTGACAATAGGATAGAGGTAAGCTAGCTGCTCTGTTAAAACTAGAAGATTTACAGTAGTTCTTCAGACATCAGTCTGTTGTCAAATGTTAGTTTGACAAAAGAGCCAAGATAAAAGCTTTTAGGATATCAAACCTAGTACTGTTATGGGATAAAGCCAATGAAAAGAAGGGAAGCCATCAAAAGTTTGACAAACTATGGTTGGGTCCTTATCAAATTGCTGATATCCTAGGGGAAAATGATTTCAGACTGAGTAGCTTAACTAAGGAGCTGGTTCCTTTGCCTATTAATGGGTAGTTCCTCAAGCACTATTTTGAATCATGATGCTTGTTAAATTTATGTTCTATATATAAGTAATTCGTTGTTTTCTTTATGTAAGTAGTTTATTTTGTCTCCTGTTTGTAGATAATCTATGGTTGTGTATATAGCTTTTGTACCTCAGTTTGTAAGAAAAAATTCCCTTTATATAAATAACTTGTTGCTCCTTGTGTAAGTATTCCGCTCTTTGTCTCTTTGTAGTTTGTTGTTCTTTGTTTGAGTTTAGCTTGCTATTTGTATATTTGTTTCTATCTCCTTTTGTTTTGTTTTTTGTTTTTTGTTTGTTCTACTCTTTGGGGGTTGATATGTTCCTTCCATCTGAAGTTGTGGGTTGTTATCTGAAGCATACTTTGGTCATGAGGAGAGAAGTGGTTTAGATATTTCAGGTTATCTGATTCAACGATTCTGTCCTAAATTCTTTATTTCATGTTTGTTTTCAATAAAGGTTGTGGAAACGTTTTCAAGAACAAGGTACCAAGTAAGTAACATTCATCAATCCCCCTAAATTTGTCACAAATCCTTAAAATCATCTCCTCTTCTAGTAGTGTATTTATCCTAGGATGACAGTATTGTAAAATTTGAGTGAAAAAAATCCGACTTCCAAGTGTTGTTATGAGGTCCATTATAGTTTTCAACCTAGATCAGATATTAAACATCTGACATATTGAAAAAAAAGAAGAATTAAATGAAATATCTAAAACTCCAAAAGAAAAGAAAAGAATTATCAAAAGAAGAAGAATCAATATGAATGGGTGAAGCCAGTATCTCTACCAGGGCTATGGATGCATGTCTAGCAGTAGAGCAATTATGTGAGAGAACTAGAGGTATCTTCGTCGGGGCTATGGATGCCTGACTGGCAGTGGAGTAATGCCCAGGATATCATTGCACAAAAGAAATCAACTCATGTAGCCCAGATTTTACACATTGTTATTCAAAAGATGTAGAACTTTATGAAAGGAATGATGCACTATCAAGCACAAACATAGATTAAGGGGTAGCCATTGTTTGACTTGCATTTGAGATTTTAGCTCTACCTTGCTTGTTCTAACTGGCCTGATTGGAGTTGTGATGTTCATGAACCAGGAGTTCTGGGTAGATGAATCCTTCGGATTCATGAAAATGGTTAAACCATTTTCCCAGCCGAGTCACCATTTGTTATGCCTTGCATAACCACCCCACTTTGGTCTGGATCAAAATGGGTCCCCCCCACTTTTCTTTTGCTTTCTTTGCTTCTGGTTACTTTCCCCTTTGGAATTCTTGTGTTTTTTCCTTCTGATTTTTACTTTTGATATATCTGATTTAATCTTGGTTCTGTCTCAACCTAAATTTTTTTTCCTTCTTGTTAAGGATTCACCAAGATAATTGTAAGCAATGGTGATTTTATTATAATATGTCTTATTTGCTATTGAGGACTAATGCAAAAATTCCTTTTTGTAGGGTTAAATCCTACACTTGATGATATTTCTTAGCTGGGGCTTAGTTGGAAGGCATTCCTTAATCCATTTGGTCTTAAAAATTAGCTAAGGCAAAAATCAGCAAGACCCCAGAGATGTCACAGCGAGCGAAATTCATGCGCAGTCAACTATCGACATGACATCAATCAAAGTAACGGCGACTAGGAGTTTTCTATCGGCAGGAAGAGATTTCACTTCAGCGGGAGTCACCTTCTTCGCCAAAAGGTCTTGGCAAAGGTTTTAAGTCTCGCCAACAGTCAGCAAAGCAAAGCACTTCAGCAGGAGATTTCCTTCGAGAAGAAGTCTTGACAACTTCTCTATGTCTCGCCGACCACTGCCAAAGGGATTCATGTATCAGCATAGGGTTTTCTCTTTGCCAAGAGGTCCCGAGGACTTCTCTATGTCTCACCAACCCCAATAAAAGTTATACCTTTCGGCAAGGAGACTTTCCTTCGGAGGGAGGTTTCGGCAAGTACGTTCGGTCACGCCAACAAGGCACAAGGAGGGGGCCATCTATTGCTCTGACCACAAGGAAGTCTGGGTGACACAAAAGTGATTTTGCCTGGAGTTTTACCGACATGGAAGGGTCCCACCAAAGGTCTAATGTCGCCAAAGGGTAAAACCTTTGGCATAATGTCTAGCCAAAGAGGTGAGGTTACAATGACACATGTGAAACAAAAGAATACATGTCAGTATGACTACAGAAGGATCTTCCCGAAAGGAAAGGATCACTAAAGGATGATGCCTTCAGCGAAGTGTCTTTCTGATAGGTTTTGGGAGCTCGGTATAACTTCTATAGCTCATTGAAGTGTCTTACCGACTATCTTGTGTCATGCCGATAACTACATAGTGGTAATATCACATCGGGGAGACACTGATGGTGTCTCACCGACATGCGATACTGTTTAGACCACTTTTGACTACCAAAGAATCATGCGTGGCATGTGATCGTTCAATTAGAGAGAGATAAGATGAGCCTTTGACTGATTGACCGCTCCTATGAAAGAAAGACTAACAGAGTGTGACCGGGTGGATTTCTTCTGGGAACAGGTGGTGATTGATTGGCTCAGACAGTGTTTCAATTTGGTAAGGAAGTCTGACGGTGCTTCCAATAGGTGGTTAATGCGCAAAAAATCCCAGAGCGGGTAGAAGACCACTTCAATGAAGAAAGCCATGACTCAAAAGGAGAGTTGTGGCGACCACTGATGACAAAGGTAGTTGGTATTAATGGCGGGATATCCTGGTGCATTCAAGGTGACCCTGAGAAGGAGTTTAAGGATGGACATGAAGGTTTGAAGTAAATACTGCAGCAACAAAGGATCTACAGATCTTTTCTAGAAACCCTTCATCAACATGGACAACAATGATTCACATTAAATGCACAACTAACTTTCCTCAAAATATCGAAGAGTCAACCCTCATGTAATGAAGCAGATATTTTGTAACACCCTAGTGCAAGGGACAACGCATTCAAGTTGATACGTCTTGTATATAAGGCATGCTTGCCTCTTGGTAAAGGTTAGAACTTTTGAAAGGAAAACAGAGCTTTGCTAGAAGGATTTAAAAGAAAGTTAGGACTGTTAGGAATTAGTCAGCTAGCAGAAGGAGAGAGTTGCATCTTGAGTCTGAGTAATAAGAGATTCTCTTTTTCTTCTTAGTTAGTAGTAAGATTTTAGTACAGGCTGTAATGTATTCTCTAAGTTCTCTTAGTGTAGTTGGAAACAATCTAGAGCTTCAGATTCTCTATACACTAGTGATTGTGCCAGCTTTGTAAATATTGTTTATCTATTTTAATAATAGTAGAAACAATCAAAGTTTAATCTACTTCTTATTGTGTTCCTGAATGATATTTGTCTTAATTTGATCATTTGATTTGTGAAGTCTTCAAGGAATGAAATATTGTTTTATGTTTTATTTAAATGTTAATTAAAATATGTTATGCAAATTAGCACTAGGAATGAAAGAGGTTGTGTGTCAATTGCAAGCTTATCTTGTTTTGCAGTTTTAGTTTAAAATTCCTTGAAGTTAACAAGTCTGGTTAAGGTTGGATGAGCTATTGTTCTTTTTTTTTTTCTGTTTCAAAAACTCTGACTTATCTTTTTATATTTCTTTAAAAACCCCTGTTAGAGTAGGTTTTATTTCATGCTTGATCTTAAAACAATACAGAAGCTCAACACCAGTAGGCCCCTTGAATATTACTGTTGCATTGACCACTGAGTAACATCAGCATAGTTGAGACCTAACTACAAAGACCTTGGGAGCTAAGGCATCCATGTGTTGCCTTTCTCTTTCAGGAGAAGCAGAGTAGCAATATTTTGTTTGCATTGTGCCAAAATTGCCATCAACAACCATCAACTGGTAAAAGGGTTTTAAATTTTAAGGGGAAAGTCGGTAGCAAAATAGTTATATTGAAATAATATCCACAAAGTAGATAATTCGTAAAAGAAAATCATACACTAATCAATGAGGATATAAGTAGATGTAAAATAAGATATAGTAGTTTCAAAATAAAATATATAGACACAAAATAACACAACAATGACATGATGTTTATCATATGAAAATCCTTTTTGAGGAAAACCCCAACCTTCATATCTCAAACCAATATATTAATAGTATCAATTTGGCTACAATAGATTAACAAGCTCACACCTTTTTAGAACAATCAACACAATTTTGGATAAAATTTGATAACATAACCCCTATAAATTTATATCATATTGAATCTGCTAGTCTACCTCCTAGAAATTCCTAGAGAAAAGGGCTTTAGAAGCTATCTTTTTGGTGGAAATCTTTCTTTCTTTACTTCAAGAGCTTCAAAGTTACATCCACTCAGGCTGATTTTCTGAGAAAATTCCAATACCCAGAATCTACTTTACAACACATATAATGTAAGACCAAAATTACGAATGAGAAAGACTATGAGGCCTTACGTCAAGGGCAGAACCACAGGATAAATACGAAGGAAATGCTTTATATTATTAATTAATTAACATTACACTAGAACACAATGTATAGCCAGATTTCCCAATTAACACTATTGTTTGACCTAGCAATTATAAACTTACATCATCAATCAAGATAGATTGCAAAGTCCAGTGGAATGAAAAATCTAACTTCATGTCAAACCCTCAAGGGAAAGTGACTGATCCTAAATTTCCAAGCACTCATACAACAAATACAGATACAAGCTCACAATAAATTTATCTGATATCCTTAAGCACTGTCAGTCCCAAATTCCCAATTTTATGAACCTATCTAAGGTGTATAGTTATTACAAAAATTAAAGTAGCCAAAACAAAAATGTGGTATTGATAGCAATATACCTATCTAGTTGAAATTCTCAACAAAGTTCACCTTACATAGGCATGAGTCTGCTCAGTCACATTCATCTGCAGCCTCATGAGCTCTCGAAGGGCTGTTGTAGGTCTTCTTTGAAGATGATCTCAAACCAAGGGCCTTCTTCATCTGACTTGCAACCGAGGTCAATGATTTTTGCAGAGATGGTGATACTTTTTGCTGCCTTCGTTGATTGAGGTATGCATGTCAATGTGGATCTCCCAATAGAAGATTTGCATACTGCAATGAAGATCTCGTATGTTGTCTCCCTTAGATGATCTTCAGAAAGCTGGCACCGCAATCCCCTAAATGGCCTCTCTAGATCTGAGGAGTCTCCAAAACCCATGTCTTGGATAGGGGCCATAGTACCTAAATACTCCTCTGATCAGACCTACCTAGACTGATCACCTACTCTATGCTGTGCTACTTGCCTATTTTTTAATAGACCTTACAAGATCTCTCTAGAAGCTCCAATTACCACTTCCAAGACTGAAGCAGATATATGAATCTATAGATGTTAAATATTTAGGCCAAAAAAACAAAGGAGACAAATTTTAGCCCCAATATAAGCAGATATATGAATTTGTAGCTGATGAATATTCAGGCCAAAATCAAACTGCGTGTTAACAGAAACAATAAAATCCTTACCTTGTCTAGAGAATTACTCGAGATCCTACACAAATTGCCTCCTACTGTCAATGGTGGAGGTAGGTGATTAAATGAAAATATCATTTATCAAAAACAGAACATAACCCAACTCCTATTTGTATGCCAACGCAGAGAGGAATATTTTTTTATCCAAATTTTACAAGCAAATGGAACTACGAAACCCTACCAATGCTGAAAATAGAAAAATACTTACCTCCTCTTACTGTCAACGGTGGCTATAAGCAATCTCGCTACCGTATGAAACCTAACCAAAGAAGAAAGTTTTCTAAACATAGCAAGACCAGGAAGCATGCGATGTGTATACAAACACACGCCAGCAGCTGTAAAACCACCCATTACCAAACACTATTTTTACCCGTCGCCAACCACGTTTCCCCGGCAAACATTGTCGACGTCACAAAATCCAGCATGATACAAATTCCTGGCGTGAGACAAATTCCCAGCCAGAAGCTCACGCTATATATAGCCTATCGGCTAAAAATTTCATATAACAATATTTTTTCTTAAAAAATTGACTATTATAATAATAAAATTTTTGGTCCAACTTTTACGAAAAATGAACTTCCACTACCAAATAAATATAGTAATATAATCATTGACTATTATAATATTAAAAGTTTTGGTCTAAATTTTAATAAAAATGAACTTTCACTACCTAATAAATATAGTAATATAATCACGAAATGCGCAACTAAAGGAAATGACTATCCAGCGTAGGGATTAAATTTGATGGTCGTATGACCGTATTTAGAGATTTTTGTCGTAAAATACAATCAAAGTTTTAAGAAGATTGTATCAGATGAAAGGAGAGGTTTTGGATAGACTATCAAAATTTATATAGAATTATAATGATATATATATTTGATTTATATATAATTTTACTTATAGTATGGTATATCATAATGTTTTAAGGGCACCTTTGAATAGATAACCGTCACTAAAAAATTTGTTGACAAGCAAGGTCGACTGCCAAATTTAAGCCCTGATCCAGCCCCTAAAATGCATCAGGACATGGATAGCCATCTCATACATAATTGTCATTCTCCATTTTGTAGCAAGTTAACTACCCTTCCACTCCAGTTAACTATAACATTGTTTAGAGCCACTAAAATTGCAATTTACTCTATTTTTTTCTATTTTAATCCCCATGCCAAGCAGTTGTCCATCTTTTTTCCAGTGGAATATCTCAAACTCCTCTTCGGTACCATTCACAAGATTTGATTTTTTAATAATAATTTATTAATTTTATATATTATAAATATTTTAATAAAATAAAAATTATTAAATTGAACTTCGTATTAAGAAACTATTTTCAAATTTTATTTTTAGTTAATATTGTTAATATAAATTTTAACAAATGTAAATTAAAAAAAAAAATTATGATAAAAGATAGTTTTTGTAATAATTAAATAAAATATTTATTATTAATCTATGAAAGTTATATAAAAATTGAAAAAAAAAATCAACTTAAAATTTATATGAATTTAGATGAAATGTTTAGTTGAAAACATACTTTGTCATTTGTTTTGATGAATTAATGCTTATAAATGTTTGATTAATTTAATCATCTTTAAATTGCATTTTTTTTATTTGGAATAGTTTAATATTTTAAGCAATTCAATAGTATGGTAATTATGCTTGTTTTAAATGTTTTCCTATGATCTATAATACATTCTTTAACATTTTCTTTTATTAATTTTAATTAAGTTATATTATTTTGATGGAATTTGTGCTATGTGAACTCTACAATAAAATCTTATTAGAGCATATAGGATCTCTAAAAATTAAGGTATGTATTATTTTAAATTTTATAAATGGTATATAAGAAACTTTTAAATTTAAATCTATTTTTATTTTACTTGAATATAAAAAAAATTAAATTGAATTGAATTTATTTTATTTCAATTTAAAAAATTTAAAATGATACACTATATATAACATAGATAAAAATCAAATATTTATCTTTTAAAGAATATATAATTTAAAATATTAATTTTAAAGAATCTTTTTAACTTTTATTTATATAATTATTATATTAATAATTAATTTTTTAATATAATTTAAGAATAATATTAATTTTTAATATTGATAAAAATTGAGATTATTTTAGGGACCAGACTCTATTACAGTGAAATAATCAACAGATAAATAAAAATGTCTCATGAGATATGAAATATAAATAATGGAAAAATCATTGAAACTAGCAATCCTACATAGAGCTAGCAAACATATAGCAAAGAAATGATTAAAAAAAGTAGACTAATCACTATCAACATGATGTTGTAAGCCTCTATCTGCCTATGACTCCTTAGAGAAAAATTAACTTATTCTTCAAATGTGATCTCCATTAGATCAAGCATTTGAGTGTTAGGGTCCCTTCTTTGTCCCTAGTTTTAGAAGTACCCCCTTTAATATTCAGAGGTTGATGGTTATAGTCTTGATGGTTTCTTTACCCATCGCTAGGAGGCTATAGAGGATATTCTTAATTTAGTTTTAAATTTATTTAATTTAACACTATGCCATGAATGACTTTCATTTAAAATACTTATATTTAAAATATATTAATTTTTTGTAAAGTTTTAAAAATTTAGAAAATGTTAGTTTAAATTTATTTAAGTTAATAAAAAACATATCTCAAAGGATTATTAAAAAATATTGTAACAATAAGTTTAACTTTCCTATAAAAAAATTATAATTTGAATGATGTTATCCATTTTTTATATTTATTTTTAAATAAATTATAATATACAAAATTAAAATCAATTCTTTGATTTTAAATTTCACAATTTATTAAAAAATATTTATTAAAACTAAATATTCCAAATATTTAAATTGTATTAGATAAATTTTATAATATATATTTTAAATGTTTAAATTGTATTAAATTAATTTTATGATAAATATTTAAAATATTTAAATTGTATTAAGTGAATTTTATAATCAATATTTTAAAATTTTAAATTGTATTTAATGAATTTTATAATATATGTATCATGTTAAAGAAAATAAAACTTTGAATGAAATAAATTATGAGGAAAGAAATTTAAGAACATAATTGAACTCTAGCCCTAACTTTGAAAGACATTTTTCCCCAATTAAACCCTAAGCTTAAATCTAACTCAAACCTTGATCTTAACTTGTAATTTGTAACCCTAACCCCAATAGAAATATAAGTCTAACCCTATTTGAATGCAAAACTTAACCTCAATCCCAGCCCAAATATATATTTATCTTAAAACCCTAACCCTATTGAAATTCAAACCTGATTGAACTCTAAACCTGATTGAACTAAACCCCTAATTGAACCCTAACCCTAACTTTGATGTTGATCCCAAGCTTTATTTTAGAACCCTAACCATAACCCCAACCTTCACCCTAATGCTAACCCCAAGATTTATCATAAAACCCTAATTGAACCCTACCCCTAATTGAAACCTAACCATAATTGAACCCTAAGTGTAATTGAACCCTAATATTAACCTTAAACCTCACCCTAACCCTAACCCTAATTGAATTCTAACCCTAAATGTTATCCTAATTCTAATTGTAGCCCTAAGTATAACCCTAATTGCAATTCTAACCCTAACCATAATTCCAATTCTAACATGAACCCTAATTCTAATGGAAACCCTACTTCTAACTATACTACATAATGAACCCTAACCCTAACCCTACTTAAAACCTAACTGAAATACTTTTACCCTTGAAAATTACACAAATAATTAATATTATGGTTGTTTGATTTGAGTTTCACAAATTACTCTTGTTTTGTTTTGATCTCTTAGCCTTGTTTTAGGATCTTACTTTTTTAACCACAAACTTACACTCTTTTGGTTCTAACTTTGCTTATTTCAAAGCCAAAAATTTCATATATTAAAAATTTTAGTAACTATTCTAAGAAGCTTGTAGTCTAAATATTTCCATAATTTGAGTGCATTTCTTTCTAATTAGTAATCTATTTTCTATTATGTTGTTTGAATTTTTTGCAATACAATTGAATTGCATGACAAAACCCATTTTAAAAATATTTTATAATAAATATTTTAAAATTTTAAATTGTATTTAATGAATTTTATAATATATGTATCATGTTAAAGAAAATCAAACTTTGAATGAAATAAATTATGAGGAAAAACATTTAAGAACAAAATTGAAATCCATTTTGATGCTCAAAGGAGATTTGAGCATAAAGTCTTCAATATAACAACTGCCAATGTACATACATTACACAAATAACTTATTTGATAAAAAAAATATTGCAACCAAAAGATTTGTTTGAAGGAGTGCATTTTGATTTCAAACACATTCGAGCAGAAAAGGCATCTTCAAAATCAAGTGTGCAAAGGATTGCATGCAACCAGTTTTAGACATTAAAATCAATACCCTTGATGAAATTGCATGATGAAAATTTTTAGTGCTAAAAATTACTTTGCAAGAATTTCCACACAATAATATTAAACGGATTTGATAAAGATCATTGAAGTTACTTGCTGAGAAAAGTTTTGGTGCTGCTAATTCAACTAAACATTTCAACTGAATTCATATAAATTTTAATTTTAAGTTGATTTTTTTTTTCAATTTTTCTATTTCTTATAAATTAATAATAAATATTTTATTCAATTATTAAAAAAATATTTTATCTTTTATAATAATTTATTTTTTTCTAATTTATATTTGTTAAAATTTATATTAACAATATTAATTAAAAATAAAATTTCAAAATAGTTTCTTAATACAAAGTTCAATTTAATAATTTTTATTTTATTAAAATATTTATAATATATAAAATTAATAAATTATTATTAAAAAATCAAATCTTGTGAATCGTACCGACTGGTTCTTGCTTGGAAAAAAGACGGACATCTGCTTGGTGCGGTGATTAAAACAGAAAAATAAAAAATAAAAAACAGAGTAACTGCAGTTTTAGGGGGCTCCAAACAATGTTATAGTTAACTGGAGTGAAAGGGGAGATAACTTGGCGAAGAGAATGGTGAACGACAGTTATGATGTATGGGATGGTTATCCATACCCTGTGCATTCTAGGGCTGGATAGCCGTTTCTCAACTAAACATTACATGACGTAAGCCTTGACGATTGCAAATTTGATTTTAATGCTGGGAATCTTTGATCTGGGTAATGACTGCGACGACAAATTTGACGAAACAATAAGGTCGACTCAAAATGGTCAAGACTGACGTCGTTGAAAGGAACGTATCCGCTAGCCACGTGCCTAATCTGATTTCCTGGAGTATATGTATTTAAGTCTCAGAAGTTCCCGGCTCACCTATTCGATTCAGGCCAAACATAAGGAAGTGTTAACAAATAACATTCTGACAACGAGTACGCAGTTGAAAAAGGGCAGCAGTTTGGAAGGGCGTGTAGCCATCGTGACGGGTGGCTCGAGAGGCATCGGCAGAGAAATTGCTCTTCATTTGGCTGGGAAAGGAGCGAAAGTCGTGATCAACTACGTGGGAAACCAGCAGAAAGCAGAAGAAGTCGCGGCCATAATCAATGGAAACAAGGGCGAGGAGAGAGCGATTATATTCAGGGCTGATATTTCCGTGTCTGGGGAGGTGACAAAATTATTTGACGCAGCGGAGAAAGCGTTCGGAGGTGTCAACATAATCGTGAATTGCGCGGGAGTGCTCGATTCCAACACTCCGTCCATTGCAAATACGCCTGAAGAGGAGTGGGATCGCACCTTCAACATCAACTGCAAGGGAGCGTTTCTCTGCTCCAGGGAAGCTGCGAACAGACTAGTACGCGGTGGCGGTGGTCGCATTATCAATCTGAGCAGCTCGCTTGTCGGGACAGTGAAGGCGGGATACGGGGCTTACGCCGCCACCAATGCTGCCGTTGAGACCATGACCAGGATTCTGGCCAAGGAATTGAGGGGCACTCAGATTACTGCTAACTGTATCGCACCGGGTGGCGTTGTGACGGAGCTGTTTTTGGAGGGGAAGAGCGAGGAGTTGCTTCATGCAATAACCAAGGAGTCGCCCTTCGAGCGCCTGGGGCAAAAGGAGGATGTTGCTCCCGTGGCAGCTTTCCTTGCCACGGATGACGCCGAATGGGTTAATGGCCAGGTCATTCGCATCAACGGAGGAATCGTTTGAATCATCACAAAACTTGGGCTTTGCTTTGATTTGAACCTTTACCAACTCCCTCACCTTTATTTGTCGTTCAGTTTCCTTCGGTTTTTCCCTTTGGATCTTTATTTGTAGCCCAATGATCTAGCATCATTAAAAGGTTTCTACCTTTTTATCCTCGTTAGATCTCTATTGACGTTTTCTTCAATATTGCATAATAGAACTTTGGAGTTCATTTTCATAGGAATCTTTAATGATGTTTTTTTTTTTGACAAACCAAACACTTGAATGCATCTAATGCACTGAGATCTATTTTTAAAACATTAAAATAAGAATTGAAGATCAAAAGTTACATCTTTTAAAAGTATCATGTTTCAAAACCTTCTAATAAAGAATTGTTCTCTATACATGTGTTCTAGCAATGATTCTTGTTGACATTCATATACATATTCTCATGCAAATATACATCAATATGGGAAGCCTACAATTATGTATTGTGGTTTATAGAATGGCCTCTAGAGTTTTAGAAGTTGAATCTTCATCAAAATTTCAATAAGCTCTAATTGGATCATAATGAGAGAAAAGGTAACAAAAGTACTAGAAATCTAACACTAAGCTAAATGAATAGTGTGAATATTTTCATTGGATTGATTTTCATTTATCAACAACATGTCTAAAAACATAAAAAAATCTAGAATAAACAAAGTAGAGGGATGAAATGAACATGACATCATAGATTTATTTTCTCACAATGCATAGCGATAAACACACATAATACTTAAAATGAGTTCAAATATGTGAAGGTTATTGCTACTCACAAATACTTGCTCGAAATAACAAGTCTATGTAGCCCTTGTGACATGAGTAATTTTATTATAGTCTAACTACAACAAGTGAGTGTGAAACTCTTATCTAAGGGACAATGGGCCTAAGAAAAGATGGGAGTGCCATGTTAGAAAATAGGAGGTGCATTTATTATTGTAGACATGAAATTATTATATCAGCATGCCCTATTTTTGAATTTTAAATAAATATTCTTTCAATTGGGGTTCTAGTTGATGATTGCTATACTAAAATTTTAAGATGAACTTCAAGATATAATTCAAATCTTTTATGATATTTGGATGTGTAATATTTTTCAAGCATAGAATTTAAACATATTTGGATTATCCAAATATCATAAAAGATTTGAATTATGCAAATATTTGTCAAGAATAGAATTTATTATCCTTTGGTGTGCTATTGTTGATTAATGGTGAATTCCTATGAATGTGTAAACTCTACCTAGATATGAATTATCCTATTATCCTAAACTCTAATTCAAATCTTTTATGGTATTTGGATGTGTAAAAGAACGTGTGAACTCTACTAAAGTGTTGGAAGGAGATTATCCAATTTGGCCAAAATAAGCGTAAATAATAAATCTACATAATTGTAGTAACCTCTCTTGGGGTTCATTCTTGTAAGGAAGAATCCAAAAGCTAAACCCTAGGTGTGGGAAATAAAATAAAAAATAAAACTTCAAACATGTTGTGGAATGCATAAAATAACTTACAACCTTTCAAGCCTATCTTGGAGTGGAGTTAACTCCACTTATATTGGTATCTCCTTCCTTTTGAAGGATTCAAATGCCTTGTCAAACTAAATGGTATCTTTTTATGAAATGTTCCTCAATTCTCCAATTGTAGCTTTGACCTAGAATTCAAGTTGTTCCAAAGGGTACAAAACCCCCTCAACCTCTATAATTCTTAATGCATGTCACTAGCCTTGAAAATGTATTTATTCTACATACTTTTTTATGATTAGAACATAAAAATTTCTCCTCGCTTAAAAATATAATTTGGCTAACTAAGCTTGCACTTTTGTACAACTCTATTTTTTTTAATAATTTATTAACCCTTATGACCATAACTCATTTGTTATCAATCTTGATAGTGATGAGTTTCTCATCATGTAATACATATAAATTTTATACAAAACTATGAGGATTTGTGACCTTTGGCGAGAGAGAGGCTATGCCATTTTCTAGTTTAGATTTGACTTTCACAGTAAGAGTCTAGGAAAAATATATAAATTTTAATATGAAGCTATGATCTATAGCCACTTATGTGAGGGAAAAACTCCACAACTATGTCCCACTTTTGGACAATGTAAATTTTTTAAGTGAAATATTTTTCACCAATTTATTTAAGGTAAAAGGGTTTCTAATCTCAAATAAAAAACTTATATTAATTTACATCTTCTAAAAGTATCTTCTTTCAAAACCTTTTAATAAAGAATTGTTCTCTATAGATGTCTTTTAGCAATGGTTCTTGTTGATGTTCATATATGTATTCACATGCAAATATAAATCAACATGGGAACCCTACAAATGTGGAATGTGGCTTGTAGAACAACCTCCAAGATTTTAAAAGCTAAATCTTCATCAAAATTTTAATAAGCTCTAATTGAATCATATCAAGAGAAAAGGTAAAGAAAGTACTAGAATTCTAACACTAAATTAAATGAATAGTGTGGATATTTTCATTGGATTGATTTTCATTTATCAATAACATATGTCTAAAAACATAAAAAGATCTCAAATGAACTTAGTAGAGGGATGAAATGATCATATGACATCATAGATTTATTTTCTCATGGTGCATAATGACAAATACACATAATACTTAAAATGAGTTCAAATATGTGGAGGTTATTGCTGCTAACAAATACTTTCTTGAAATAACAAGTCTATGTAGCCCTTGTGACATGAGTATTTCTATTATAGTCTAACTACAACAAATGAGTGTGAAACTCTTATCTAAGGGACAATGGGCCTAAGAAAAGATGGGAGTTCCATGTTGGAAAATAGGAGGTGCATTTATTATTGTAGACATGAAATTATTATATCGGCATGCCCTATTTTTGAATTTTAAATAAAAATACTCTCAATTGGGGTTCTAGTTGATGATTCCTATACTAAAATTTTAAGATGAACTTCAAGATATAATTCAAATCTTTTATGATATTTGGATGTGTAATAATTTTCAAGCATATAATTCATTTATATTTTGATTATCCAAATATCATAGAAGATTTGAATTATCCAAATATTTGTCAAGCATAGAATTTATTATCCTTTGGTGTGCTATTGTTGATTAATGGTGAATTCCTATGAATGTGTGAACTCTACCTAGATGTGAATTATCCTATTAACCTAAATTCTAATTCAAATATTTTATGGTATTTAGATGTGTAAAAGAACGTGTGAACTCTACTAAAGTGTTGGAATGAATGAATAAAAAAAATCATATGAAGGAGATAATACAATTTGGCCAAAATAAGTATAAATAATAAATCTATATAATTATAGTAACCTCTCTTGGGGTTCATTCTTATAAGGAAGAATCCAAAAGCTAGACCCTAGGTTTCAGGAATAAAATAAAAAATAAAACTACAAACATGTTGTGGAATGCATAAACTAACTTACAACCTTTCGAGCCTATATTGGAGTGGAGGTCACTCCACTTCTATTGGCATCTCCTTCCTTTTGAAGGATTCAAATGCCTTGTAAAGCTAAATGGTATCTTTTTAGGAAATTTTCCTCAATTATCCAACTGTAGCTTTGACCTAGACTTCGAGTTATTCCAAAGGGTATAAAACCCCCTCTACCTCTATAATTCTCAATTCATGACACTAGCCTTGAAAATGTATTTGTTAGATACATATTTTTGTATGATTAGAACATAAACTTAATAATCACTTAAAACTCTAATTTGGCTAATTGAGATTTCACTTTTGTGCAACTCTATCTTTTCTTGATAATTCATTAACCCTTATGGCCATTACCCATTTTTTATCAATATTGGTAGTGATGAGTTTCTCATCAAAGTAATACATACAACTTATATACAAAACTATGAGGATTTGTGACCTTTGGCAAGAGAGAGGCTATGTTGTTTTCCAATTTAGATTTGAATTTCACACTAAGAGTCTAGTAAAAATCATATAAATTTTAATATGAAGCTATGGTCTATAACCATTTATATGAGGGAAACACTCCACAACTATTTCCCACTTTTGACCAATGAATTTTTTTTAAGTGAAATATTTTTCACCAATTTATTTTAGGTAAAAGGGTTTCTAATCTCAAATTAAAACCCTATTTTAATTTTAATATAAACCCTACAGACTAAATCTAACGTGAAAAGTATAATCTTATTTCAATATAAACTCTAAAGATTAAATCTAAAATAAGAACCCTAACTTTAAATAACAATATAAGTCTTAAACTCTAAATCTAAAATGGAAATAATTGAACCCTAACTTGGGAATTGAAAGTTTAATTTGGATAAATATAAAGCATAAATGTTAAATCTGAAACTTTAATTCTATCAAAATTTATAAATTGCAAGAATGTTATCTCTCCACATTGCTAGTAATGAGTCTTTATTACAAGCTAAATTATCCTTCAAATAGAGTTGAGATAAAGTCAAACTGTTAGAATTATGAAAAAAGCACAAATTTATGAGCCACAAGATCAAACAACAAACAAATACACCTTCCACACAAGAGATCTACAAACAATATATACAATATTCATCAACAAGAAAATACTTACAAGATTAATAATTACAAGAGAGAATGAATGATTTATAAGAGAAACCCTAAAGATAAAGGGATTAGATCATGCCAAGTGGCAACGTCCTATGTGATGAGATAAATTGATCTAATATTAGCTCTGTAGTTAACATAAATAATGCATTGAGTTAACTAATAAAGAAAACTGAATTTTAGCTTAAGTACATGAGAATTAGAATAATAATTAATTAAAGTAATTAATTATTCTTTAATACATGATAACTCTAATACCCCCCCTTAAGATGAACTTAGGGAGTAGCTAAACAAATCTTAAAAATAGAATGCATGATGGGTCCTAGAAAACAAGGCCATGTAAGGTACCCATGTACAAACATAAGATCTCTATAATGCAGAGTAATAGAGAAAACCTCATGGGAAAAGCTCTAATAAAAAAATAGATGAAAACCAAGGGAATGACTGAAGAAGCCTCCAAACAAGAGTGAAGGTTGAAGTAGCCTCCAACATAAATTTGTCCCAAAATATAGGAACAAAGGATGAACAAAAATTAACACCACTGAAGCATGAATAAGCTACAAACAATGTCAAAGAATGGCTACTGCAATACCGAAACAAGAACCTCCTCTAAAACAGATGATGATTAGGATCAAGAAGACAAGAATCTACATGAGTTCCCCCAACAACACTACTTGAATCAAATGGAAAACAAAGGAAAACACATGGAACTCGAAGATACAGATGGACAAGGTACCAAAAGTCTAAAGAATTGATCACGTGAAAATGGAAGGTTGCCTCCAAAAAATAAGAATGAAAAAGTATCTATATGGTAAGTGATCCACCTTAGCAAAATGCAAGTAACCAACCACTGATGTACGATGCATCCAAAAGTACATATGAACAAATACTGTATACATAGCTCACTCCAACACGAACCCAAAGAAGCATTAGCACCAACAGTAGAACCCCCCCCCCATAATGGTGACAAGGGAGAGGCATGATAGGTACACTGAAACTGAATGCCAAAAAGAACTGCATGAAGAAGAATCAAGATCATCTAAATGTGCAAACATGAAAATGCCAACACATATAAAGGGTGTGCAAATAAAAGGCACATAGGCATGAGGCTACTATCATGGAAGGAAAACTCACTTGAAAAAGCTATGATTGCAAACAAAGGAAAACATCAAACCCCCCCATGGCACTTTATAGCATAGTGCTAGTACGATAAGGCACAAAGTGATTTACATAATAACAAGTGCATATAGTGAGAACCCATAATGTCCAAAAAATGACTACATACTAAAAATACAATTCTTTGATAGAAAAATAGGAAACTGGTTGCACCATGATGAAGCACACAAAAAAACATGCACTTTAAAAAAAATGACACTTAAAAATGTGTCTAGATTAAGAAGATATGGCCTGTTGAAGTCTCCAAAATGATAACTAAATAGCAACAACATTGATAAAACATAATTCTAGAAAAAAGAAGAAGTTCAAACTAGAAAATACCTGCAACACTACAAAGAGTTCAAAATTTGACCTTGTTTCAAAAAGCATTGCACTGAAAATATCATTGTATGACCAAGATAAGGCCTCAGGAAGATAGGGTGCAAATCTAAAAGGCCAATGGATAGGGGATGAGTAGGGAAAAAATAACATATTTTCCAAATTTGTCAAAAACTTCATCAAATGTAGAAAGCTGCCAAATTTAGTGTGTAGGGAAAAAAAATCCTCCAGTACAATGCATTTATTGTGACATTATTTTGGAAAAAATATATTTGCAAAAATAGTTGCATGTTTTATTTTTAAAGAAAAATAGCAAATGAAAAATTATACATTTTTTTAAAAAAATTATAAAAAAATTACATGTTTTTTATATAAGAAAAAATATTAAAAAAAAAATTAATATGCTTTTTTTAAGAAAAAAAAGTATTAAAAAATATTTTAAGAAAAATATATTAAAAAATAAATGGGGGTGGGGGTGGAACCCACCACGCCTCCATTGTGCAGAACCCAAGAGTCGCCACTCTGTCACATGGTAGGCAACAATACCCTACCACAATAGGGGGAAGGTACCTTGTACCCCCAAAAAAATCATTTTAATATAAATTGTAAAAATAAAAACCTCTGTTGCCTTTTGAAAAAAAAAAATTAATAATTTTTTTTTAAATCACAGGAAAAAATATAGTAATAATTTTTTGTAAAAAATTTCACCTTGACCTATGAGCTGGGGAGGCGTATAGCTTCCCTAGCAAAAAAAAATTGACTTAGAAACTCCTATCATGGATTGTGGCAATTTGACAAGTGATCTTAAGGTTTTTAGTCCTTTTGAGCATGATGGCAATGTTCGTTTTGGCTCAAAACACACCAAAAATTCAACTACCCTTCGGATCTGGTGTTAGGAACCCAAATTAGGTGAAACAAAAGCTAAATTTGACTTTCTTGACAACTCTAAATCCAATGGTGAAGTTATTTTTATGCCAAAATGCGCCTTAAATTATCCACCTCCAAAATTTTCAAAAAAACAAGGGGGATTTAGATCTGAAGCCTACAACCCTTGTTGAAGAAAAAAACCTCATAAATCAAGAAGAGGTTCACTAAATACAGGCTCTCATACCATGTTAGAATTGTGAAACAAGTACAAAACTATGAGCCAAAGGATAAAACAACAAACAAATACACCTTCCATGCAAGAGGTCTACAAACAATATATGTAATATTCCTCAACAAGAAAATACTTACAGGATTAATAATTATAGTCCAGAGAATGAATGCTTTATAAGAGCAACCCTAAAGATAAAGGGATTAGATCATGACAAGTTTCAACATCCTATGTGATGACACAAATTGATCTAATATTAGCTAGATGTAGTTAACATAAATAAAGCATTGAATTAAGTAATAAAGAAAACCTAAGTTTAGCTTAAGTGCATGAGAATTAGAATAATAATTAATTATTCTCTAATACATGATAACTCTAACACAAATACTATTTTATAGTTTTATAAAAATCATATGTTTCTAATATTATGTGAAAATATTTTCATGATTGTCTTTTCTCAACTAAGAAAAAGGTCCTTATGGCATCTATTCATTAGAAAAAGGATTTATTTTTCCAAATCACCTTGATTAGGTTGTAAGGGTTCCATCAAAATCAATAAAATATAATTCTAAAGATGGCTATAAATCACTAATGTGTAATGATAGTAAATCAAAAGAGGGGTGGCTTTATAAAAATTTCTAGAATGAAGTTATTCTCCCAAATCCAAGTGATTTTACTTAGTTAGCCCTCAAAAATAGAATCCTTACCCATTCGAGATTTGTGAAAATGAAAATATTAAAATATTTTAATTATGTTTGTAATGATGAAAAAGAGTCCCCCTCTTCCTTCCTTAATTTGGGAATAATTAATTATAAAGAGTAATTGATATCACCTTGATCTAGTGTTGTGATGTGTAATGCCCTGCCATGCAAACCCCAAAGGACACTAAAACATCTAACATTAACAACACAATTTTTTTCAAAGTAAAACTAACATGAATTGAAGTTAACATTCGTTACAAGAAATGAAACCATACAAATGTATTTATCAACTAGCTAAGTCCCTTGGGGTTACATGAATACATTACATTTCAAACCATAATATAGAATAGATAAAACACGAACATACTACCATAACAATACTTAAATGATAACATCCATTAGTGATCATAATACAATGTCACATAATACATTCATTACATATACAACATGAATGTAACACCCGTCATGCAAACCCCAAAAGACATCAACACTATAAATTATATCATCAATTAAACATCGTCAAGTAAGCAATGAAAATTAAACAAACCAAAAATAAGGAAATGATACCAAAATGAAAGTGGTGATGGGGTTGCAAGCAAACCAATTTGTCAAACACAAGGATGGGGTGGACGAACTCAGTTGGGGACACTTTCTTATCTGCTCCTATTTTCCACGTTAGACCCATTGGGTGTGTAAGATGCTCGCCCTATCCTGACTATGCAGGTGGAATCAAGTCTTAGTTCCTGCAATCCTGCATACAATCAAACGTTGTACACAATATATATATTTCTCAAACACACTATAAGAGGAATTCACAATGTAGTAGGGCACTCATGTACGAGTGGTACTACACTGTCCCTCTCACCAGATCACACACAAAATATCAAAACAATTCAAATATTTCATAACAATTTGCAACATATCAGTTAGGAGATCATTCACATAATGATCCTACCCTTCATTCTATTACAGAAGCTATTTCAGAGGTCAGTTACAACTTGACATTAGAAATGCCTATCTCTATAAATACTAATATCATTAACTATCATGGAACAAAACACATTAGTATCAAGAATTCAAGCTAATTCTTTACCTTAAAATGTTATACTTTCATAAAATTAAAGCATAATTATCCACTCAAATGCACCTTTTCGCTAAAAACTCATCATTTTCACACAAAGCACTCCACTTCACTCATTATTCAACACCAAATCTCGCAACAATTTCAAGAAAAAGGAAAAATTTTACACCTTCACCGATTCAAGAAAAACATAATTCATCACTCCAAAAACACAAATTTGAAATTTTTAAGCACACTCGACATATTCACACACATAACTCATATCACTAAAAACCACATCACACAACAACACAAGGGTCCATAGTGCATCCCTGATAGGAAGGATATCGGTGCATTGCGCACTACATCGAGGGTCCTATCCCTTTCCCATCAGTTCCCTACACCATTGACCCGAACCAGTTAAGTAAGAAACACAGGTTACACCACAATGACAAAAAAAAAGAAACTCTAGACTCAAGGGACTAAACGCAAGGTTACATAGTGAGCACACATAACCCACATTAGAGTTATTGTGAAAAGTGAAAACCTAACTAATAAATTAGGGGATGGGTAGTTAAATAATAAAAGATAAATATTGATTCCTCGCTCACCTGTTAGGGCTTCCAAAGACTAAAGGTGGCTGAGAAGGCCATGGTTGGCATAATCATGATCTCGTTTCCATGAGTAATGCATGATTCCGCATGAGTCACCCTATGGGGCAGCGCCTTGAGATAGGCTGTCAGGATAACCATAGATGGAGGCGACACCTAGTGATAGGTTGTCTGGATAATCCATGTATAGATGGAGGCGGCACCTTAAGTTAGGATGTCTGGATAATCCATGTAAGGCCATGTGATGACACTCTCCTCTAGCTTTCCCTTTTTGGAGTTGCTTCATTGAATTCCTCTGGAAGTGGTCTTTTGATTTTATGGCTTGAGATTTATTGATGTTATGATATTTGATTTATTGTTATTATGTTTTTGAAGTGGTTTATCACTATTGTGAAATGATTTGGATGTCATGTTTTCTGGTCATGGTTTAATTGATGTTGTGACTATCTTTGGGTTTCATGTTACTCTTGTATGATGTTGAGTCTTGTGGTTCTCTATTTGGATGTTCTTGGTTGAGGTCTCTTTCTTGTCAGCTCCTTAGCATGGGGGTGGGTCTTCAGACCCATGTGGTCGGGTGGAACGTGCTAAGCACCCCATTGGGTCCCCAATCGAGGATCAAGAGGTGCAGATTGGTGTCATTTGCAGCAACTCCAGAGTTGTATTCATCTTTGAGCCAGTATGATACTTTGTATTTATCTGATTAGCTACATCATTCTTTATGGTTTCCCAGGGAATGTTTTTGTATCATTGTTACTCTGGACATTGTACTATAATGTAATGTTAAACCTTGTGTGGATATTGACCCATGGAAGTTATTATTCAATGTGTTGAGTTAATCATGTTTATGTTATATTTATGTACACAGATGGTTCTTATCAATGATTTATCATGTATGTGTTACATTTGTTAATGTTTACTTTGTCATGGATTATATCTTTGGCTTTCATTCTTTATTGCTATTGTATGGAATTAAGTTCGTAATGTCTCCTCGTGTACCCCATGGGACGTAAGTGTAAGTGAATTTGTTTAATTAAGTTTTATAACTTTTGATTTAATGTGCATCACATGTATGTTTGGAATACTTTAAAAAAAAAATTGTACAGTAATTATTGTATTGATGTCCTTTGGGGTTCACACGATGGGGGTGTTACAATGAATTTACATTGTTCTAGGATTACATCAATACAATAGTGCTTCCCAACATGAACATGAATAATACACCAATAATATATAGTGATACAATAGAAATGAATAGGTGTAAAGCATCAAGACTGGTTCCAACTCTAGTACATCTCTGGAGTCACTATAAATGGTACAAGGCTGCACATCTCGATCTTTGGCTGGGGAACCAATGGGGTGCATAGCACATTCCACCCGACCATATGGACCCTAAGGCCCATGAGGTTGCTAAAGGGTGGAGTGTCATCACATAAGCTCGACATGGGTTACCCAATGTGGATCTTCATAGGTTACCACCCCCTACCTAGTTAAACCCTTGCAAACTCAACCGATCCCTGGCCCCCATTCTCACTCATTCGGGATCAACATACCTTTCATGAAGACAAGGCAGTTGATCGTGCCATTCCAGGCCTTCCCATTCATCTCAATCCTAAATGAGCACTTGAGCCATGAGTGGGGCTAACTTATCTGGATTAAAGTGAGATACTACCCAAACCCCCTAATTGATTATTGGGTTTTCATTGATTAAGAAAACTCTCAATGAGTTACATGTATGCCAGTTTGTGCACCAACCCCCATTGAAAGCCACTCCCCCTACTAGCAACAAAAGAATCAATAGTCCAAAAACTAGGTAAGCCAACCTTCACAACATATAAGGCCACATAAATTATCTCATAAATCGAGGCATGCACCCACTCACACAAAGTCTCCACAATTAACAATACCACAATGCAATGCCAAAAACCACATAAATAAATCGTATATAAAGATCAATCACTTTCAAATGAAAAAATCATGGAACCACCCACTTTTAGGTGAAGCAATATAAAACTCATGTAAAAACTCAAGACTTGATATGGGTTACCCAATGCGGATCCTCCTAGGTTGTCATCCCCCATCTCGGGTTACCCAGGTAGCCTCACCAGATCCTTGGCCCCCATACCAACTCTTGCAAGTAAAGACCATACCCACCCTCTAACCTCTGGAAGGCTAATGACTCTTATCACAATGGTTTCCCCCAAGTCGACAATAATGATACGATCACAAAATTGAAAGCAACCACAATAATCAATATCAACCTTAAATTTCAAATCAACTCAACATCAAAATTCAACCACAATAATCCATCGTAAAAGCAACCAACTGGGCATCCAAGGAACACCTCAATTTTCTCCTCACAAGATACCCAATCACTAATATCCCGATCAACCTTATAATTTGGCTAATAAACAACTCACACAAAAATAACACCACGACAACAACAATCAATTGATTCACAATCTCAATTCAAAAATCAACCCACTCATACAATCAAATCAATCATGATAACAATCACAAAATTTAACAACACAATAACCCAAGCAACTATAAAATTAACATGTAATAACTCTCATTCATTAATTGTTTTAAAAGAACTCAACATTTAAAAGAGTTTACTCACTTCACTCGAATAAGTCATCCAATAGCTAAATTTAAATCAATTTCTTTTCCTATCTGATCTTTTATTTTACTTATCTACAAAATCAACTATTAAATAATTTACAAAGGAAGCAAGCATTCATTTACTAACTAGAGATATTCTATTTTTTTTTTAAATATATCTTCCAAAACAAGCAATCCATCATTTATTTAAAAGATTATCAAATTTATCCACTTTAGCTAATTTTCTATAGTTATCTAAATACTCATTTATACAATAAGTCACTCCTCTTCCCATTTAATATTTCCAAACTCGTTTTCTAATTCATTCACTTTTAATAGGAAAACATACTTTTTCAAATGTTTAAATATATATGTATATATGTGTGTACAATTGTTCCTTTGATTTTCTATATATAGAAGCATCATATTTTCCCTATTTGAATTCCTAGCTTACTTCCCTCAATCACAAAAGATAGAATTATTTTCTTACTTAAACCATATTATATATATACATACTTTTAATAACTTTTAATAGAATGTTAATTTCATCATAGAATCCAATATCGAAACATGCAATAAAAGTATTTACTAAACCTTCAATTTCTAATTACAACTATTATTTCATTCTATTTACTCCTCAATGTGCTTATCTACATAACCAAAATTACCGAGCATAAATCAATCTTTTCCTATCACTATCATACAACACATTTCTATAGATATATTTATATATGTATATGTTTACATTTATAATAATTGATATGTTGTTTATCAAGTATTATATTTCAGCTTATCTGTGTTATATACACTTATATATTTTGGTATGTTAGACTGAGTTCACTAATTATGACGAACTTAACGAAGTTATGGAAACTTAAGTTTGAGAAGCATAGATAATGGATATTTCAAAGGAAATTATGAACGCTTCCCTAACAAGGATCCCCCGGGTCGATATTCAAGTAACTGACAATCAATGCATGAAAAGAAGTTTAGGAGACAGTTTAATACATAGATATTTGTAGAGAACTATACTATATCAAGAATTGTCAAACTAAAATGTTAAAGCACGCGAGGACTCTAACAAAGATATTATAGTGGAGCATCATGTATAGATATTCATGCATATTTATTTACACGCATTTCACTGATAAGGATATGTTCCATTCAAAGTAATTAGTGTAGGCTATCTATATATTCGAATACTAAACAAATCCATGCTTAAATCAATAACAAAACCACCTTATTGCTAACGTCCCCTATCATTCCAAAGATAACATTGTAAGTGTCAAGATATACTGCTATTTAATTCTACTGGTTTCTAGACATAAAGAGACACATAGTAGAATCTATCTCATCTCAGGCTCTCACTTGGATACAAGGGAGGGGTTTTGGTAACAAGTCTTTGATATATATAAACCTCGTCTAAACTATTCTTAATGTTAAGTTAGGTTGATTTGGAGAAGATATCAGTCTCAAGTGCTATGGGAGCTTGGTATGATATTATGATCAAAGAAAATCTCAAGAGCTACACAAAAGCTATCAATTGGTTCAACAAAATGAGATAAAATAAGGGTCACTATTCTTAACCTATATATAAGACACTTATAAAGGAATAATGAAGGATATTTAGAGAAAATATGATATTTCTTCTGACTACTCGCCATAGCAGGCAAAGAAGAATGACATACCATGAAGCATGACAGGAAATTCTATCACCAAAATCATTACCAAAGCATCTCAATAAATCATTCGAGCCTCTACCCCCTCATCTTTTAAAACTAAAAATCTATACATTATATTGTTTAGATTTAAGAAATGTGATCACTACACTGATTTGATCATCTAACAACAATAGGCCTATTCATGAACTGATTGCACCCAAACACATAGTCTGAAACAAAAAAGGAGTGAGTTTCCACTAAATCCCTAAACAAATGCATGATTTTGTGGCTGAAATGATAGTTTATGGCATCTGGGTCCCTCCACGAAGATTTGGAATAAGTCACATGAGGCCTATAACACCCTAAATGATATTTCGAACAAGTGGAATTCATTTGAGATATAAAGAAGAGAATAGACCAAAAACTTTCCAAACATAATCCATCGGCAAGGGTAAGACAATACATAGCATGCGAGTGATAATTATAGAGTATTAACCAAACAATTGACCAAAAAGAGCTTGGAAACTTCAGAAAATGCAATGATTATCCACTAAGATTTTAAAGAGAATGACTAACTCACTAAACAAACAAACAATAGCAAGGGACAAAGACTTGTATGTAAAATTTGTGTTTCTCTGAATTGATTTGATGTGATGCCCTCTTCCTAAGAATCAACGGTGGGATCCAATTCTTCCTTTGAGCTTGTTCACTCCCCCTAGAACAATTTCGATTCCAACACTGTATTTTTTATTTTTATTTTTTTGAATCATTTTGCAGAGCACCCATTTTCTTCTTTTTACAAAATTAATTACTAAAACCTTTCTCAAAATGAGCATACCTCAAAAACAAGCAAGAGTTTTTTTTTTACCGAATTAAAAATCCGAAGAAGATAAACTTTTGAAACTAAAAATCAACAAAATAAGGAAGTTTCCCATTTGAAAATCAGTCTGGAGTCATGCATGTGCACACGCTCTGACTTTTTCCGTTTTCACTTGCTTTAACTTCAATTCAAAATCTTGTCACATTGATATATTTAAAATCACATTGTTTACCATATTTAAATGATTATCCTTTCATGATAATAAATTATCAATTATTAAAATATAATTTAAAATAGTACTTTTACCAAAGTAATTTAATCTAATTATTTAATAATAAAACATTTACTTTTAATGAAGAAATTTAATTTAATTATGTATTAGCGACCATATCCTTTATATATTTCATAAAATTAATTTATTCAATTAATATTTTAATTTCCAAATTTATTTAAACTACCTTGCAAATCAATTTTAATTTAATTAATTATTTAAACAAGGCTATTAACATATTATGTTTTCCACATAATCCAATTACACAATAAACAACAAAATCACAAATAAAAACTTACACAAATGTCCCTTATGACCAATACGGAGGGGCACGACATGATGTGTTTTACACATCCACATTAGGTTTAGGGCCCTTCTAAGCTAAATAAATCAAACTATGCCCTAATTTAGTGTTGTAAATTGTACATTTATTTACACCTTCACATTAAATTTAGGAGGCTTGTAAATTAAGTGGAACTAATCTAGTGTTGCAATATGTTTTACACATTCACATGGGATTTTGCACCCTTTTAAGCTAAATAGACCTAGTCTTGCCTCAATTTAGTGTTGTTGAGTGTATTTATTCACACTTTCACATTGGATTTTTGGACCTCTTGTATTTGTGACCTTAATATCAGCATAAATAGGCCCTTAAGACCCTATATTATGCATCCCAAGGCTTATTTCAATTAAAAACTCGACAAAATAATCAAAAATATTAAATTTTTTGAAAACCCACCCCGAAAATCTAGGGTGGGAATCATTTGCAACCTTGGGTGAATGAGTCCATCTAGGTGGGAACCATATGCCAAAAATGCCAGATGAGTCCCATTTGGGGCCTTTTTTAGGTTTTGAGCAAGAAAATTGGGATTTAAGTTCAAATTTCATGAATGTCGGCCTGTCGGATCCAATTAATGGGATATTAGATCAATTTCCTATATAAATGAGCTTTCAAATAATTATTTCACCAATTCTTCATGATATCGAGTCAAGCACTCAAGAGTTAGGCATTCCGAGACTTTACAAGATCATCAAGAGAGCATTCAAGAGCAAAATTCTTCATCAATTGTTGTAACAATTCAAGATCCATCATCAGGTCAAGGATATCAAGCGTCAATCATTATATTGAGCTAGTGTTGTGATGTAGCATGGAAGATCCAAGATCAAACATTGTTCTACACCTATTGTCCAGATCAAGATCTACATCCTGTATGGCTATTTCATGTTGAATTACAGATTTACAGGACATCATTTACAAGGCATCATTCAAGGTATCATTTTCCTTGATTCATGTTCTTTATTTCATGTTTCATGCCTTCATTTTATTATCTCATCATTTGGTTTAATTACCCACAAGTGGTTTAATTTATTAGTGTTAACTTAAATACTACTTCAATTTCAAATAAATTAGCGTTAAAAGTAAATAGTTTCTATTTTACATAATGTTGTCTTAAATCACAATAGTATGTTAGCAACTAGAGTCAAACTAAGATTTTATTTTATCTCCAAGAAGACAATTTATTTTGCAAGGGAAAGCTGTAATTAATTTCAGAAAATTTGTAATACCCTAATTTTGTGGAAATTAAATTAGTGTTCAAAGAGAGAATTGTTAGTTTATAAGTGTTGGTTTACACTTATTTCCAAAATTAATTACATATTAAACTTATATTGATACAATTAGATCAATTATACAATGAATAGTATGCAAATATGTTCAAGGGAATGGTTCAATTAAGTTTACATTACATGATTGATTAGTATTGATTACTTCTAAAATGTAAATGAAAAGAATAGATAATAAATTATCACTTAGAATAGTTTTAATTCACCTCATAGAATAAGTAATCATAAATAATATTTATTTAACGTGGAATAGACAAGATGTCACCAAGTAATTAGAGTTAGACGGAAAACCAAATTGGTTAGTTCTATTACATCAATTGCAAAGCTAGATAGTAGATTCTCTCAAGTATTGAAATTAAGTCAAAGTAAATATATCAAAGTAAGTAGAGGTAATGAGTTATTAAGTTTATATATATCAAGAAAATCTTTAATAAAAACTATACAATCCACAAATTAATTGGTATTAATGGGTTCTACATTCAAAAAAATATTAAAAAATGGTCAAAGCTATTATTAAGTAAACTCATATTCATAGGAAGTTTGATTTATGTTGGTATATTAAAAGAAATTAATACTTTAGGAAAAGAAGAGTGGCAATACTAACTCATTAATTGAATATTTTTGAGGAGGAAAAGATAGATTGCATTTATAACCTCTTCTACAACACATTATTTATATGGAAACTATAAACATATATTACATTATAATTATTGATTCTTTTATTTTTCTCATAGGAAATAAATTTAGTTATGAGTAAAAGTAATGATTCAGTTTACTATCTTTAGGATTATAAGTAGGATTATGTAATTGTTGATTATTATTCTTAAAAGATGTTTAATTAATGCCTTCTACTTTTACTTTCAAAGTAATAGATTAGGGCTTATTTTACATATTAAAGTTAGTCTTTATTTTAGAATTTAATGCTAGTAAAATGTAAGTAATATTCAATTGCTTAGGATAGTTCAATCTTATTTTTCAAAGTATTAACATTAGCCAAATGTATAGTTACAAAAATAATTATCAAATAATTAAGATAAATTTATGTGCATTATTTATTCTAGAAGTTTTAGGATAGTTTACATTATTCTAGAAGGAAATAAGTATTAAAGTTGCAATTTACTAAAGTAACCCTTGTGGTATTTCATTAGTTCAAACTTACATTAAAGTAAATAAATACTTAATTGTAAAAGAAATTTTTTTGAAGTATTTTTAATAATTTTAGTTTATGAAAAAACACTTATTAAGGTTGTATTTGCAAAGTAACTCTTGAAGTATTTTTAAAGTTTAAGTTTATTGCAAAAGGTATTTCTTGAATTATTTTTAATAATTCAAGTATATTTATGAAAGAAATAAGTATTTACTTAAGTTATATTAATGAAAGGAATAAGTATTTACTTATTTTTATAAGTTTATTTATGATTTAAGGAATAAGCATTTATTTAAGTTATATTTGCAAAGTAATTCTTAAAGTGTTTAATCTAATTTATGTTATTTGCAAAGACACATAGTATTAGTTTAGGAAAATAATCCTCAATTCATTAATATAGTTTATTTCTAGCATTTAATTTTGGATAAATTTATTTCACCTTATTTAAATTAGTATTACAAAATATTTAGTTATGTTTTGTTTCGATAATTAGTATTAGTTTAACTAACTTCTAAAAGTAATTGGTTTTCAAGGAAAATAGAATTACATAAGTTATCCTTAAATTGATTAGTTTTTTTATTTTTGGTAGTAGTAAAGCTTACTTACGATATTTATTTTTTATGGAATTAGTATGTTCTTATTTTATTTTAGATAGAAAAATTTAATCAATAATTGAAACTAAAACCAGCAGTGTTCGGTATCAATGGTGCCTTTGGCTCACGTTTACGGGTAAAGCCGTCACGCTTGAGCTACTGCATCTATAGCCTAACAAAGCTTCAACAATGGCATTTGTGGCATCACCCCTTTAAATCACCAGGGAGAAATAAGGAACACCAGGTTAATAAAATCCAAAGACGGGTAATCTCCCTTAGATCAATAATCTAATAAGATAACTTCAAATGAACAACATCCGCTAGTCCAAACCTATTAAACCCCATTATAGGATTTGATGGAATTTTTTTTATTATTGTTATGTAATTAAAGGTAATTGCACCTTAAACGGGTTCAAGGGAGACATTCTTTAGGAACTACGATTTAGATGATAGTAAACAAGTAATAGTCATGGAGGCTATTTACTTATATTTTTATTGCTTCCCTTCATGGGTAGCAATCACAGAGGAACTGTCTAGGGAAAAGGAGGCCCTAGAAAGGGTTGTGTACCCACATAACAGTTCACACCAAACATAGTTTAGAAAATAGAACTACATATTTTACGCCTTGATCCCGTTTGGAAGCAGGGTATGTAGGTAGTCTGGGAAATGAAGGATGCTCCCAGTACCTCAGGCGTTCAGGGATGGGGTTAGGAAAAGTCTAAGATAATGATGAATTAAAATATAATTTAATTATTCAAGAGAATTTTTTGATTGAAAGGAGGCTAAGAATGTTAAACATAAAGATATGATAAAATATGTTCCTTGTATACTCGGAAGGAATCCCGAATGGATTCACTTGACTCCCTGAGGCCATAGGCCAAATTATGAGGTAGGACTCAAGCTATATATTTCTTTTTACATACTCCTAAGGACGTTGACCTTGGTGCACTTCCAAGGGAGGTGTAGTCTTTAGTGAGTGACTCAGGACCTGGATGGTCTCGATGAGTCAGTCTCTGGCCAGATCACACTCCTATCATTTATGGATAGATGCCTACCCCGTTTGGGTAGATGCCTATCCCATATGGATACATGAATTCTTGTCTCGTATGGACAAATTCCTAACCCATATGGTTGGATGGCTATCTCGAATGGATGGATGCCTATCCCGTATGGATAGAGGTACCTGAGTATGCAAGTGAATGAACACATAATAAGATAATAATAAAAATAATAAATAAATAAATAATATTTAAACTTTTGGGGTATTATTTTGGGTTATTACATACTTTTCTAGTTTGATGTTTTTAATTATTTTCATTTATAGGCCATTTATTCAAGTTTGATGCATCACTAGGTTTTGTCATCTTGCATTTCATACATTCTTCCAAGCCCTAGCTTGGTGGTGAACCCCTCTTGTAATCTGGAATCATATCCTAGGATAGTCCCTTAGTAGATCTATTTCTCCCATTATCATCATTTGATTGAGATCTTTAGGGCATCCTTGAATGTGGAGTATATAAATATTGTTTCCCTAGGTCCTAAACCCTTGGGGTGACAAATTTTCTATCTTACATTTTTGTGAATGCACATTTAGAACATTTCATTTTATAATTTAGATTGCATCATTATCCTAGATCTTTATTTCATTAACATTGCATTAGGGTTTGCATTAGTTATGGCATTCTACGGTTTCTAATTTTGCATTAGTGAAATTTCATATAGGTTGCATTTTTGCATCTCAAATCATTGAAAATAATATAAAATTTTCATTTACATTTAGGTTATAGCTCATACAAACTAAAAAGCATAGAACACACTTAATTTTTTTTTAAAATTGTGAAAAATCCCTAACTGAGACTCATTCATCCCTCTAGGTGAATCAGTCCCAGTCCAAATTTTATACTGCCTTTTACAACATCAAAAACCTCATTTTTTTTGCTTCCTAAGCCTCCTAGTAACATATACTATAAGTTTGGAAAGTTTCAGTAACATTTGTTTTATGCATCTAGGTCAAAACATCAATTTATGGTACTCATTTTTGAAATCATTTCAATTTCAAGCATCATTAGATCTAAAAATGCTCACATTTCTGAAACTTTGCATAATATGGATAAAATTACTTTTCACTTTTTCATATAAAATTTTTCTATACATAAAGCTTTGCATAAGTTGGATAAAAGTGCTTTTCATTCTTGGATACACATTATTTGCATTCTTAATTTTTTTCATACATTGGATAAAAGTATTGTTCATCTTTGGATATACATTGTTTACATTCTTGAAGCATTTCATAAAATGGTTAGAAGTTCTTTTATTTTTGTTTGAACAATGTTAGTACCTTACCTTTCTAGGCATGTTAAGAAAAAGTTCATATCCCCTTCCTATGAGAGTGTTATAGTGAAAGAGAATACAACCTTGGACAATCCTAACAATCATATTCATTCTTCTCCTAATATATCTCCTATTGGTGAAGAAGATATTTTGGTGTTAGAAGAACCAATCAATGAGAGTCTTGAGAATCCTAGTTGTTTCTCTCCTTCTACCTCTCTTATTAGGCAAGGCATTGATGAACAAGAAGAAATGACCATTGGTAATCATGATGATAACATAACACAAGAGACCATTGAACCTTCAGCTAGTCTACATTCATCTCCCAACATCTTCTTCTCTTGTGATAATATTTTAGAAGATGAAATGGTAAGTGAGGAAGATATATTGGTGTTAGATGATCAAATATTTAAGATCTATGACAACCCTCTCTATGATCCTTCCCCTACGTATCTTATTTTGGAAGACATTAGGGAACAAAGGAATGAAACCATAAATGATCATGAAAATCATACTTGTTCTTCTCCTAGTGTATCTCCTAGTTGTGAAAAAGATACTTTGATCAATGAAAGTCATGAGAATATTAGTTGTCCCTCTTCACCTAGGGAAACCCTTATTGAACAAAACAATTCAACTATTGATCATTCCCCTACTTGTGATGAAGTCATTTTAGAAGAACCAATCTTTGAATGCCATGAGCATTTGGTTTGTAGTTCTCCTAAAAACTATCCTCCTAGGGAGAAATTCATGGTGCAAGAAAATGAAAATAATAGTGATGTGACTTCCTTGGATTATGACCATGAAAACATGATACTAGATTTGAACCCTTTATTAGAAATACATCAAACCAAGAACACTAAGGTTATGAATGTGCAAGTGTTCATTAGACCCCCTTTGATTAATGGACCTCCTACATACACCATGGGACATCCTAAGAATCCTCTGATCCTTTACCCACCTTCACACAAACCTCAAACTCAAAAAAAACCTTAACTTATCCTTTCCCCACCTAATAATAATACCGTTTCTCATACATATAAAACTAGAAACAATCAACAACCAAGTAAAACACCTTCAAAATTCCTTCCATTGCCCAATCCTATCCTGCCTAACCCTATCTTACCAAGTCCTACTCATGGAAAGGAGCTTGCTAAGATATCATTGTTGGACCTTATTCAAGCCTCCCCTCACTATCATAACATGATTCAAAGTGCCTTGAAACAAGTTCCTATCCCTTCTAATGTACAACCGAATGACATAGCAGCAGTGATCCAAGGAATAAACATTGGCATTATTTTCCACCAAAGTAAAATCCCCCTTTGGAAGTGCAAAAACTAAATGAAGCTTTCATAATAATATCTTGATATAAAAGAACAAGGATAACGTGAGACCTTGTTGACAATAGATCCACCCTTAATGTGTGTAGTGTGACCCTTTTAGATAGACTTGGTGTGGATAAATAAAAAATTCAACCCAACTCTTTTTCTATTAAGGGATTTGACAATGTAGGAAAATGACCACTTGGTGTAATCACTTTTTCCTATTACAACTAGAAAGGCCACATTAGAAACACTGATCCATGTTATGCCTCATGAACTTTCATACAACCTTCTTTTAGGTAGATTGTGGATTCACACAATGAATGGGGTTCCTTCTACTCTTCATCATGCAATGAAGTATGTCTATAACAACAAAGTGTACACACTCAAAGATGACCCTGACCCAAACAGTTGTTTAAACATTGAGAAAAACAAAGAAAATCCTTTGAAAACATTCACACCAACTACATAAGTAGAACCCATGCAAGAACAATAGAAAGATAGACCCTTCACAATGATATCACTAGATTATTTGGGATCATTGAACTTCAAATGAACATTCATGGAAGAATACAAAATCATAAACAAAGACACTAAAAAGGGAAAAGAAAAAGTTGTAATGTCAACACAAAATTTGGAAGCCCCTTTAAAATAATCCACCTCAACAAATTTAGAACAAAAGACAACAAATTACGCAACAAACTTTGATGAACTCACTTATGAGTAACCACTAAATCCAAACGAGATGAAGAATCTTTGTGGAAAAGGTTATGAAATGATAAAACAACTTGGATATAGTGGAAAAGGATGTGGTGCTAGAGAAAAAGGTATCCACATCCCTATAGAGCCTTACATGCACAAAAAGACTAGTGGTCTTGGTTATTTCCCCTTGAATCTTGAAACAAACTAGCCTTCACTTAAGATCAACACTATTACAAAAGATTCATCTAAGAAAAAATTAACATTGATGCATCTCGAATTGATAGAAACTAGTGGTCTTGATTATTATCCTTTGCAACAACTGAAACAAACAAAGAAATCTTCACTTAATGTCAATTCCATCTCACAAAATACTAATGATTTGAATCTATTATATTTTACATCCTCCTTTCAAGGAGAGAATAAAATCTCACAATCTACAAAGTCTTGTGAAAGTATTGTTGCAAGAATGGAAAGATTGAAGGTGTTGTCATTGATGTCAACTAGTCAATTAGTTATCAACTGATTGTTATTGTCATTAGTGTCATGGATACAGGTCATTGGTTGTATATGTCAAGGATATTGAGAAAATTGTAATGAAGATATGTTGCAAGTGTTCAGTGGGTGCTTTGAGTTTTTCTCTGGATTTTCTCTTATACTTGTATGGTTTAGATATGTTGATCTTGATTGTTGGAAGCTACTATATCCTGATTTTTGGGTGTTGATTCATTGTACAGTGTGAGTTGTGTTCACTAGTTGTGAACTATGGTTTTTTAAGTTTTTAGTTGAGGCGTAGGAGAAATATTGTTGGTCTAGATTTCTATTTGATGAAGTCTTGTGACTTGTGGTTTTAGAGTTGAGTTATTTTGATTGTATTCAAGATAAATTTGGTATCTGGAAAGTTCATCCTTAATTGTTCTACGCATTTTACATTGGTTTTTCTAACCTTTTTTGGAATACTATTTTTAGAGTTAGTGAAGGGTGTTGGATCTATTTGGGTCACCCTCATTCTAATTCCACCCTAGAATGCTTTTGCACTGGCCTAATTTGAATTTGAATCTAGATGGCCAACTTTGGATATGTTTCAAAGTTAGAGATGGTATAAATGCATAATGAGTTAGGGAAGAAGAAGCGAAGAAGAGAGAAAAAATATATAGAGACAAGAGCAAAAAGAGAATAGAGATAATTGTGAATTAGTGTGTGTGATGCGAGTATGGAAGATCAATGTGATTCCTAAGTGCCAAGTTTCTAGAAGTAGTGAGTAGAAGGTGCACTTTATCATTCATGCATGTCTGCAAGTGGATCAAGTGAATTGTAGTGGAATCTTTTGTTTCATTGAGATTTTCTTCTCTATAACAAGTCTTCTTTATCTTCTTTGTATCTCTATGGCAATGATCCCTTTGATTTGTTAGCACTATTGGACAGTGAATCCTTGTTCTAGGAAGTGAGTCCTTGTTTTGGAAATGAGCCTTGTTTCTCAAGTAGTGTGCCTATTGTAATGGGTTTTGATATTTTCTATAGTTTGAATTCATCCTCACCATGGTTTTCCCCTTATTGGGTTTTCCACGTAAGTTTTTTGTTATGGTGTTTATGTGATGGTTTTCAGTTTCTACACTAGTATTTATTATTTAATTTGTTAAACACTGTTAAGTGTTGGTTTTAGTGAATAAATTAAAGTTTAATCTATGACAACTGATTCAACCCCCCTCTTAGTTTTCTTGTTAAACAATTGGTATCAGAGCTTGGTTCCTCAGTGAAGAGCTTAACAACTTGAGGAAGGTTTGGGATGGCTAGCAAGATGACTTATGATTATCTAAGGTTCGATGGAACTAACTATGCAATTTGGAAACTATTGATGAAGGATATCTAAAGCATTGTGGATATGATGTGGAGAAAGCCTATAATAATCTTTACACTCCTCTTGCTAATGTTCCAAGTACACCTGATGAGATCAAAGAACATGAAGTGAATAATAAGGAAAAGTACATTTTGAAGAACAATTTGGTACATTCCAAGTTGATTAAGGTTCAAAATCTGAAGAATGCTAAGGAAGTCTAGGATGCTTTGGAAAGGGTGCATGAAGGTGATGAGAGAGTTAAAGAGGAAAAAATATAGAATTTGGAGACACAGTTTGAGCTTTTGCATATGTCTGAAGATGAGAATATTAAAGCTTATGTACAAATATTGGATGAGATAGTGGTTGGAATGTGAGGACTTGGTGCTACTATAGATGAAACTAGAATTGTAAAGATTATTAGTACTCTCATTGATGCTTACAGTGAGAAGGTGTGTGCTATTGAATAGAGTATAAAATATAAAACCTACACTAAAGATTTGTTGTTGGGATTTTGACATCTTATGAGATGAGGAAGCTGAGTCTAAGGAATGGATGCAAATCACAAAATGTTTTTAAGGTGAAAAAATATAAAGATCTGGATGAAGAAAAATTTGATGAAATAGAAGCTAACTTTGTAAGAAGGATGAGGAAAGGTTGTAGTAACTATGAAGGTAAGTTACACTTTAAATGCTTTAGTTGTGGAGAAATAGGTCATTATGCTGCAAAGTTTCTAGAAAGAGCTAAGAGGAATAAACAAAGATATGAGAAAGAAAAGAAAGGAAAGAAAATTAACAGAGCATATTATGTGAATGTGAATTCTAGTATATCTGATGAAGATTTTTGGTATGAATATTTTGATGACAATGAATGCTTGTTCTTGGCTATAAAGGATGAACCTACTTTTGCTAATTCTAAAAAATAGGTGAAGGAAAGCCCTCTAGAGAAGGAGAAAAATGAAGGTGTTGTTATCTCTACCCTACATGCTAAACAAGAAAAGAACTATTATGTTGTTGAAAATGGTTGTTCAATCACATGATTGGTGATAAAATTAAGATTGTTAAGATTGAAACATATGATGGAGGCTTGATTATGTTTGGAGATGATACTGTTGCTAAAATTTGTGGAATAGGTTCAGTAAGTTTTGATGGAAAGCATAATACTCATGATGTCTACTATGTTAAGGGATTAAGGCATAATATTTTGAGTGTTGGTCAAATGTGTAGTAAATGATATGATCTTGTGTTTAAGGATGAGAGGTGTGAGATTTTGAAAGGATCCAAAACATTGATTGTTGCAAGAAAGAAATTTGAAGGAAACATCTAGGTCGACTTAAGGATACTAATGGGCGTTGCTTTATGAATCAAATTAATGATAGTTGGTTATGGCATAAAAGGATGTGTCACATGAATTTTGATAACTTGCCAAGGATTAGTGTAATTTAGGCCATGAGAGATTTACCAAGAATTATAAATCCTGTTAACGCTATCTGCAGGAATTGTCAGTTTAGAAAGCAAGAAAGAAGTCACTACAAATTAAAAGAATAGTCTGCTACTAGTCTACTAGATTTGGTCCATACAGATCTGTGTGGACTATTGATGGGTGTTTTATGCACTTCTCAACACAGGTAATGCATAGATGCATCACCTCTCTTGAAAGGTAGAAATTTGCAAGAAAATTACCAATCGCTACCCCAAGGTCTCTTGGGTGTCAGGTCATGACATGCATGGGATTTCTCAGTTGATGTTTGATGTGATTTTGTTGGTAATCATAGGGAAGACTTACATAATTTGGACTGGATGTGAGATGAATCTTGAAATGGAGTCCCTAAGATGGGAAGTTAGAGTATTGTTTCCTACAGGTTCGAACAACAATCATAAACTCCTATTTTTTCTTAAGATTTGGCTTTACAATGTGCAATGAACCTTAGCATAGGTCACTTATTAAAAAAAAGAAAAAGGCAGGGAAGAGAAGAGGTTCCTGGATCTGAAACTAGCAATTAACAGTGGTCATGGAGGATTCTACTATGGAAAGCTTCCTTAAAACAGAGTTTCAGTTAACCAGAAGAACTCACAATATCATGAAACTTGTGTAATCTTCTAAGGAATACAAATATTCAACCATTTATGCACCATAAACATGCATGAATAAAAGGTAGAAGTTTGGAGCAGCTTTAGTTTATGCCCAGACTAACTTTATAAGCCATTCACCATCAACAAATAGCAAAAAGTATGGACAAGAAAGGCATCAACATAGGAGAAATCTTCACAACCATTGAACAACATTAACTAATCTACCAAAGTAATCTAAAACCAACTGAAACAACAAAGTAAATCTATCTAAAGTAGCTAACTATGGGAGATGAACCATGAAACATGCAAAGAAACCCAAGAATCCACCAAAGCCAATGAATTTCTATTAAAATTTCTACAACATGCCTTTACAACAACTCAACTCTCTTGAAAATGATAGGAGACCCCCTATTTATAGTGTTAAAAAAGAAAAATGAATGGACAAGATTGATTTGCATTATGTGGCCAAGATTCACTACAAACTAGGGTTTCACCTACCCACAAATA
>VDFB02000007.1:135842647-135869477 GCA_007258455.2 Sequoia sempervirens | reverse complement strand
TTTAATGCTGGGAATCTTTGATCTGGGTAATGACTGCGACGACAAATTTGACGAAACAATAAGGTCGACTCAAAATGGTCAAGACTGACGTCGTTGAAAGGAACGTATCCGCTAGCCACGTGCCTAATCTGATTTCCTGGAGTATATGTATTTAAGTCTCAGAAGTTCCCGGCTCACCTATTCGATTCAGGCCAAACATAAGGAAGTGTTAACAAATAACATTCTGACAACGAGTACGCAGTTGAAAAAGGGCAGCAGTTTGGAAGGGCGTGTAGCCATCGTGACGGGTGGCTCGAGAGGCATCGGCAGAGAAATTGCTCTTCATTTGGCTGGGAAAGGAGCGAAAGTCGTGATCAACTACGTGGGAAACCAGCAGAAAGCAGAAGAAGTCACGGCCATAATCAATGGAAACAAGGGCGAGGAGAGAGCGATTATATTCAGGGCTGACATCTCCGTGTCTGGGGAGGTGACAAAATTATTTGACGCAGCGGAGAAAGCGTTCGGAGGTGTCAACATAATCGTGAATTGCGCGGGAGTGCTCGATTCCAACACTCCGTACATTGCAAATACGCCTGAAGAGGAGTGGGATCGCACCTTCAACATCAACTGCAAGGGAGCGTTTATCTGCTCCAGGGAAGCTGCGAACAGATTACTACGCGGTGGCGGCGGTCGCATTATCAATCTGAGCAGCTCGCTTGTCGGGATAGTGAAGGCGGGATACGGGGCTTACGCCGCCACCAATGCTGCCGTTGAGACCATGACCAGGATTCTGGCCAAGGAATTGCGGGGCACCCACATTACTGCTAACTGTATCGCACCGGGTGGCGTTGTGACGGAGCTGTTTTTGGAGGGGAAGAGCGAGGAGTTGCTTCATGCAATAACCAAGGAGTCGCCCTTCGAGCGCCTGGGGCAAAAGGAGGATGTTGCTCCCGTGGCAGCTTTCCTTGCCACGGATGACGCCGAATGGGTTAATGGCCAGGTCATTCGCATCAACGGAGGAATCGTTTGAATCATCACAAAACTTGGGCTTTGCTTTGATTTGAACCTTTACCAACTCCCTCACCTTTATTTGTCGTTCAGTTTCCTTCGGTTTTTCCCTTTGGATCTTTATTTGCAGCCCAATGATCTAGCATCATTAAAAGGTTTCTACCTTTTTAATCCTCGTTAGATCTCTATTGACGTTTTCTTCAATATTGCATAATAGAACTTTGGAGTTCATTTTCATAGGAATATTTAATGATGTTTTTTTTTTTTTGACAAACCAAACACTTGAATGCATCTAATGCACTGAGATCTATTTTTAAAACATTAAAATAAGAATTGAAGATCAAAAGTTACATCTTTTAAAAGTATCATGTTTCAAAACCTTCTAATAAAGAATTGTTCTCTATACATGTGTTCTAGCAATGATTCTTGTTGACATTCATATACATATTCTCATGCAAATATACATCAATATGGGAAGCCTACAATTATGTATTGTGGTTTATAGAATGGCCTCTAGAGTTTTAGAAGTTGAATCTTCATCAAAATTTCAATAAGCTCTAATTGGATCATAATGAGAGAAAAGGTAACAAAAGTACTAGAAATCTAACACTAAGCTAAATGAATAGTGTGAATATTTTCATTGGATTGATTTTCATTTATCAACAACATGTCTAAAAACATAAAAAAATCTAGAATAAACAAAGTAGAGGGATGAAATGAACATGACATCATAGATTTATTTTCTCACAATGCATAGCGATAAACACACATAATACTTAAAATGAGTTCAAATATGTGAAGGTTATTGCTACTCACAAATACTTGCATGAAATAACAAGTCTATGTAGCCCTTGTGACATGAGTAATTTTATTATAGTCTAACTACAACAAGTGAGTGTGAAACTCTTATCTAAGGGACAATGGGCCTAAGAAAAGATGGGAGTGCCATGTTAGAAAATAGGAGGTGCATTTATTATTGTAGACATGAAATTATTATATCAGCATGCCCTATTTTTGAATTTTAAATAAATATTCTTTCAATTGGGGTTCTAGTTGATGATTGCTATACTAAAATTTTAAGATGAACTTCAAGATATAATTCAAATCTTTTATGATATTTGGATGTGTAATATTTTTCAAGCATAGAATTTAAACATATTTGGATTATCCAAATATCATAAAAGATTTGAATTATGCAAATATTTGTCAAGAATAGAATTTATTATCCTTTGGTGTGCTATTGTTGATTAATGGTGAATTCCTATGAATGTGTAAACTCTACCTAGATATGAATTATCCTATTATCCTAAACTCTAATTCAAATCTTTTATGGTATTTGGATGTGTAAAAGAACGTGTGAACTCTACTAAAGTGTTGGAAGGAGATTATCCAATTTGGCCAAAATAAGCGTAAATAATAAATCTACATAATTGTAGTAACCTCTCTTGGGGTTCATTCTTGTAAGGAAGAATCCAAAAGCTAAACCCTAGGTGTGGGAAATAAAATAAAAAATAAAACTTCAAACATGTTGTGGAATGCATAAAATAACTTACAACCTTTCAAGCCTATCTTGGAGTGGAGTTAACTCCACTTATATTGGTATCTCCTTCCTTTTGAAGGATTCAAATGCCTTGTCAAACTAAATGGTATCTTTTTATGAAATGTTCCTCAATTCTCCAATTGTAGCTTTGACCTAGAATTCAAGTTGTTCCAAAGGGTACAAAACCCCCTCAACCTCTATAATTCTTAATGCATGTCACTAGCCTTGAAAATGTATTTATTCTACATACTTTTTTATGATTAGAACATAAAAATTTCTCCTCGCTTAAAAATATAATTTGGCTAACTAAGCTTGCACTTTTGTACAACTCTATTTTTTTTAATAATTTATTAACCCTTATGACCATAACTCATTTGTTATCAATCTTGATAGTGATGAGTTTCTCATCATGTAATACATATAAATTTTATACAAAACTATGAGGATTTGTGACCTTTGGCGAGAGAGAGGCTATGCCATTTTCTAGTTTAGATTTGACTTTCACAGTAAGAGTCTAGGAAAAATATATAAATTTTAATATGAAGCTATGATCTATAGCCACTTATGTGAGGGAAAAACTCCACAACTATGTCCCACTTTTGGACAATGTAAATTTTTTAAGTGAAATATTTTTCACCAATTTATTTAAGGTAAAAGGGTTTCTAATCTCAAATAAAAAACTTATATTAATTTACATCTTCTAAAAGTATCTTCTTTCAAAACCTTTTAATAAAGAATTGTTCTCTATAGATGTCTTTTAGCAATGGTTCTTGTTGACGTTCATATATGTATTCACATGCAAATATGAATCAACATGGGAACCCTACAAATGTGGAATGTGGCTTGTAGAATAACCTCCAAGATTTTAAAAGCTAAATCTTCATCAAAATTTTAATAAGCTCTAATTGAATCATATCAAGAGAAAAGGTAAAGAAAGTACTAGAATTCTAACACTAAATTAAATGAATAGTGTGGATATTTTCATTGGATTGATTTTCATTTATCAATAACATATGTCTAAAAACATAAAAAGATCTCAAATGAACTTAGTAGAGGGATGAAATGATCATATGACATCATAGATTTATTTTCTCATGGTGCATAATGACAAATACACATAATACTTAAAATGAGTTCAAATATGTGGAGGTTATTGCTGCTAACAAATACTTTCTTGAAATAACAAGTCTATGTAGCCCTTGTGACATGAGTATTTCTATTATAGTCTAACTACAACAAATGAGTGTGAAAATCTTATCTAAGGGACAATGGGCCTAAGAAAAGATGGGAGTTCCATGTTAGAAAATAGGAGGTGCATTTATTATTGTAGACATGAAATTATTATATCGGCATGCCCTATTTTTGAATTTTAAATAAAAATACTCTCAATTGGGGTTCTAGTTGATGATTCCTATACTAAAATTTTAAGATGAACTTCAAGATATAATTCAAATCTTTTATGATATTTGGATGTGTAATAATTTTCAAGCATATAATTTATTTATATTTTGATTATCCAAATATCATAGAAGATTTGAATTATCCAAATATTTGTCAAGCATAGAATTTATTATCCTTTGGTGTGCTATTGTTGATTAATGGTGAATTCCTATGAATGTGTGAACTCTACCTAGATGTGAATTATCCTATTATCCTAAATTCTAATTCAAATATTTTATGGTATTTAGATGTGTAAAAGAACGTGTGAACTCTACTAAAGTGTTGGAATGAATGAATAAAAAAAATCATATGAAGGAGATAATACAATTTGGCCAAAATAAGTATAAATAATAAATCTATATAATTATAGTAACCTCTCTTGGGGTTCATTCTTGTAAGGAAGAATCCAAAAGCTAGACCCTAGGTTTCAGGAATAAAATAAAAAATAAAACTACAAACATGTTGTGGAATGCATAAACTAACTTACAACCTTTTGAGCCTATATTGGAGTGGAGGTCACTCCACTTCTATTGGCATCTCCTTCCTTTTGAAGGATTCAAATGCCTTGTAAAGCTAAATGGTATCTTTTTAGGAAATTTTCCTCAATTCTCCAACTGTAGCTTTGACCTAGACTTCGAGTTATTCCAAAGGGTATAAAACCCCCTCTACCTCTATAATTATCAATGCATGACACTAGCCTTGAAAATGTATTTGTTAGATACATATTTTTGTATGATTAGAACATAAACTTAATAATCACTTAAAACTCTAATTTGGCTAATTGAGCTTGCACTTTTGTGCAACTCTATCTTTTCTTGATAATTCATTAACCCTTATGGCCATTACCCATTTTTTTTATCAATATTGGTAGTGATGAGTTTCTCATCAAAGTAATACATACAACTTATATATAAAACTATGAGGATTTGTGACCTTTGGCAAGAGAGAGGCTATGTTGTTTTCCAATTTAGATTTGAATTTCACACTAAGAGTCTAGTAAAAATCATATAAATTTTAATATGAAGCAATGGTCTATAACCATTTATATGAGGGAAACACTCCACAACTATTTCCCACTTTTGACCAATGAATTTTTTTTAAGTGAAATATTTTTCACCAATTTATTTTAGGTAAAAGGGTTTCTAATCTCAAATTAAAACCCTATTTTAATTTTAATATAAACCCTACAAACTAAATCTAACATGAAAAGTATAATCTTATTTCAATATAAACTCTAAAGATTAAATCTAAAATAAGAACCCTAACTTTAAATATCAATATAAGTCCTAAACTCTAAATCTAAAATGGAAATAATTGAACCCTAACTTGGGAATTGAAAGTTTAATTTGGATAAATATAAAGCATAAATGTTAAATCTGAAACTTTAATTCTATCAAAATTTATAAATTGCAAGAATGTTATCTCTCCACATTGCTAGTAATGAGTCTTTATTACAAGCTAAATTATTCTTCAAATAGAGTTGAGATAAAGTCAAACTGTTAGAATTATGAAACAAGCACAAATTTACGAGCCACAAGATCAAACAACAAACAAATACACCTTCCACACAAGAGATCTGCAAAAAAATATATACAATATTCATCAACAAGAAAATACTTACAAGATTAATAATTACAAGAGAGAATGAATGATTTATAAGAGAAACCCTAAAGATAAAGGGATTAGATCATGCTAAGTGGCAACGTCCTATGTGATGAGATAAATTGATCTAATATTAGCTCTGTAGTTAACATAAATAATGCATTGAGTTAACTAATAAAGAAAACTAAATTTTAGCTTAAGTACATGAGAATTAGAATAATAATTAATTAAAGTAATTAATTATTCTTTAATACATGATAACTCTAACACCCCCCCTTAAGATGAACTTAGGGAGTAGCTAAACAAATCTTAAAAATAGAATGCATGATGGGTCCTAGCAAACAAGGCCATGTAAGGTACCCATGTACAAACATAAGATCTCTATAATGCAGAGTAATAGAGAAAACCTCATGGGAAAAGCTCTAATAAAAAAATAGATGAAAACCAAGGGAATGACTGAAGAAGCCTCCAAACAAGAGTGAAGGTTGAAGTAGCCTCCAACATAAATTTGTCCCAAAATATAGGAACAAAGGATGAACAAAAATTAACACCACTGAAGCATGAATAAGCTACAAACAATGTCAAAGAATGACTGCTGCAATACCGAAACAAGAACCTCCTCTAAAACAGATGATGATCAGGATCAAGAAGACAAGAATCTACATGAGTTCCCCCAACAACACTACTTGAATCAAATGGAAAACAAAGGAAAACACATGGAACTCGAAGATACAAATGGACAAGGTACCAAAAGTCTAAAGAATTGATCATGTGAAAATGGAAGGTTGCCTCCAAAAAATAAGAATGAAAAAGTATCTATATGGTAAGTGATCCACCTTAGCAAAATGCAAGTAACCAACCACTGATGTACGATGTATCCAAAAGTACATATGAACAAATATTGTATACATAGCTCACTCCAACACGAACCCAAAGAAGCATTAGCACCAACAGTAGAACCCCCCCCCCCATAATGGTGACAAGGGAGAGGCATGATAGGTACACTGAAACTGAATGCCAAAAAGAACTGCATGAAGAAGAATCAAGATCATCTAAATGTGCAAACATGAAAATGCCAACACATATAAAGGGTGTGCAAATAAAAGGCACACAGGCATGAGGCTACTATCATGGAAGGAAAACTCACTTGAAAAAGCTATGATTGCAAACAAAGGAAAACATCAAACCCCCCCATGGCACTTTATAGCATAGTGCTAGTACGATAAGGCACAAAGTGATTTACATAATAACAAGTTCATATAGTGAGAACCCATAATGTCCAAAAAATGACTACATACTGAAAATACAATTCTTTGATAGAAAAATAGGAAACTGGTTGCACCATGTTGAAGCACACAAAAAAACATGCACTTTAAAAAAAATGACACTTAAAAATGTGTCTAGATTAAGAAGATATGGCTTGTTGAAGTCTCCAAAATGAGAACTAAATAGCAACAACATTGATAAAACATAATTCTAGAAAAAAGAAGAAGTTCAAACTAGAAAATACCTGCAACACTACAAAGAGTTCGAAATTTGACCTTGTTTCAAAAAGCATTGCACTGAAAATATCATTGTATGACCAAGATAAGGCCTCAGGAAGATAGGGTGCAAATCTAAAAGGCCAATGGACAGGGGATGAGTAGGGAAAAAATAACATATTTGCCAAATTTGTCGAAAACTTCATCAAATGTAGAAAGCCGCCAAATTTAGTGTGTAGGGAAAAAAAATCCTCTAGTACAATGCATTTATTGTGACATTATTTTGGAAAAAATATATTTGCAAAAATAGTTGCATGTTTTATTTTTAAAGAAAAATAGCAAATGAAAAATTATACATTTTTAAAAAAAAATTATAAAAAAATTACATGTTTTTTTATTTAAGAAAAAAATATTAAAAAAATTAATATGCTTTTTTTCAGAAAAAAAAGTATTAAAAAATATTTTAAGAAAAATATATTAAAAAATAAATGGGGGTAGGGGTGGAACCCACCACGCCTCCATTGCGCAGAACCCAAGAGCCGCCACTCTGTCACATGGTAGGCAACAATACCCTACCACAATAGGGGGAAGGTACCTTGTACCCCCAAAAAAATAATTTTAATATAAATTGTAAAAATAAAAACCTCCGTTGCCTTTTGAAAAAAAAATATTAATAATTTTTTTTTAAATCACAGGAAAAAATATAATAATAATTTTTTGTAAAAAATTTCACCTTGACCTATGAGCTGGGGAGGTGTATAGCTTCCCTAGCAAAAAAAAATTGACTTAGAAACTCCTATCATGGATTGTGGCAATTTGACAAGTGATCTTAAGGTTTTTAGTCCTTTTGAGCATGATGGCAATGTTTGTTTTGGCTCAAAACACACCAAAAATTCAACTACCCTTCAGATCTGGTGTTAGGAACCCAAATTAGGTGAAACAAAAGCTAAATTTGACTTTCTTGACAACTCTAAATCCAATGGTGAAGTTATTTTTATGCCAAAATGCGCCTTAAATTAACCACCTCCAAAATTTTCAAAAAAATAAGGGGGATTTAGATCTGAAGCCTACAACCCTTGTTGAAGAAAAAAACCTCATAAATCGAGAAGAGGTTCACTAAATCCAGGCTCTCATACCATGTTAGAATTGTGAAACAAGTACAAAACTATGAGCCAAAGGATAAAACAACAAATAAATACACCTTCCATGCAAGAGGTCTACAAACAATATATGTAATATTCCTCAACAAGAAAATACTTACAGGATTAATAATTATAGTCCAGAGAATGAATGCTTTATAAGAGCAACCCTAAAGATAAAGGGATTAGATCATGACAAGTTTCAACATCCTATGTGATGACACAAATTGATCTAATATTAGCTAGATGTAGTTAACATAAATAAAGCATTGAATTAAGTAATAAAGAAAACCTAAGTTTAGCTTAAGTGCATGAGAATTAGAATAATAATTAATTATTCTCTAATACATGATAACTCTAACACAAATACTATTTTATAGTTTTATAAAAATCATTTGTTTCAAATATTATGTGGAAATATTTTCATGATTGTCTTTTCTCAACTAAGAAAAAGGTCCTTATGACATCTATTCATTAGAAAAAGGATTTATTTTTCCAAATCACCTTGATTAGGTTGTAAGGGTTCCATCAAAATCAATAAAATATAATTCTAAAGATGGCTATAGATCACTAATGTGTAATGATAGTAAATCAAAAGAGGGGTGGCTTTATAAAAATTTCTGGAATGAAGTTATTCTCCCAAATCCAAGTGATTTTACTTAGTTAGCCCTCAAAAATAGAATCCTTACCCATTCGAGATTTGTGAAAATGAAAATATCAAAATATTTTAATTATGTTTGTAATGATGAAAAAGAGTCCCCCTCTTCCTTCCTTAATTTGGGAATAATTAATTATAAAGATTAATTGATATCACCTTGATCTAGTGTTGTGATGTGTAATGCCCCGCCATGCAAACCCCAAAGGACACTAAAAGATCTAACATTAACACAATTTTTTTCAAAGTAAAACTAACATGAATTGAAGTTAACATTCGTTACAAGAAATGAAACCATATAAATGTATTTATCAACTAGCTAAGTCCCTTGGGGTTACATGAATACATTACATTTCAAACCATAATATAGAATAGATAAAACATGAACATACTACCATAACAATACTTAAATGATAACATCCATTAGTGATCATAATACAATGTCACATAATACATTCATTACATATACAACATGAATTTACATTGTTCTATGATTACATCAATACAATAGTGCTTCCCAACATGAACATGAATAATACACCAATAATATATAGTGATACAATAGAAATGAATAGGTGTAAAGCATCAAGACTAGTTCCAACTCTAGTACATCTCTGGAGTCACTATAAATGGTACAAGGCTGCACATCTCGATCTTTGGCTGGGGAACCAATGGGGTGCATAGCACATTCCACCCGACCATATGGACCCTAAGGCCCATGAGGTTGCTAAAGGGTGGAGTGTCATCACATAAGCTCGACATGGGTTACCCAATGTGGATCTTCATAGGTTACCACCCCCTACCTAGTTAAACCCTTGCAAACTCAACCGATCCCTGGCCCCCATTCTCACTCATTCGGGATCAACATACCTTTCATGAAGACAAGGCAGTTGATCGTGCCATTCCAGGCCTTCCCATTCATCTCAATCCTAAATGAGCACTTGAGCCATGAGTGGGGCTAACTTATCTGGATTAAAGTGAGATACTACCCAAACCCCCTAATTGATTATTGGGTTTTCATTGATTAAGAAAACTCTCAATGAGTTACATGTATGCCAGTTTGTGCACCAACCCCCATTGAAAGCCACTCCCCCTACTAGCAACAAAAGAATCAATAGTCCAAAAACTAGGTAAGCCAACCTTCACAACATATAAGGCCACATAAATTATCTCATAAATCGAGGCATGCACCCACTCACACAAAGTCTCCACAATTAACAATACCACAATGCAATGCCAAAAACCACATAAATAAATCGTATATAAAGATCAATCACTTTCAAATGAAAAAATCATGGAACCACCCACTTTTAGGTGAAGCAATATAAAACTCATGTAAAAACTCAAGACTTGATATGGGTTACCCAATGCGGATCCTCCTAGGTTGTCATCCCCCATCTCGGGTTACCCAGGTAGCCTCACCAGATCCTTGGCCCCCATACCAACTCTTGCAAGTAAAGACCATACCCACCCTCTAACCTCTGGAAGGCTAATGACTCTTATCACAATGGTTTCCCCCAAGTCGACAATAATGATACGATCACAAAATTGAAAGCAACCACAATAATCAATATCAACCTTAAATTTCAAATCAACTCAACATCAAAATTCAACCACAATAATCCATCGTAAAAGCAACCAACTGGGCATCCAAGGAACACCTCAATTTTCTCCTCACAAGATACCCAATCACTAATATCCCGATCAACCTTATAATTTGGCTAATAAACAACTCACACAAAAATAACACCACGACAACAACAATCAACTGATTCACAATCTCAATTCAAAAATCAACCCACTCATACAATCAAATCAATCATGATAACAATCACAAAATTTAACAACACAATAACCCAAGCAACTATAAAATTAACATGTAATAACTCTCATTCATTAATTGTTTTAAAAGAACTCAACATTTAAAAGAGTTTACTCACTTCACTCGAATAAGTCATCCAATAGTTAAATTTAAATCAATTTCTTTTCCTATCTGATCTTTTATTTTACTTATCTACAAAATCAACTATTAAATAATTTACAAAGGAAGCAAGCATTCATTTACTAACTAGAGATATTCTATTTTCTAAAAAAAAATATCTTCCAAAACAAGCAATCCATCATTTATTTAAAAGATTATCAAATTTATCCACTTTAGCTAATTTTCTATAGTTATCTAAATACTCATTTATACAATAAGTCACTCCTCTTCCCATTTAATATTTCCAAACTCATTTTCTAATTCATTCACTTTTAATAGGAAAACATACTTTTTCAAATGTTTAAATATATATGTATATATGTGTGTACAATTGTTCCTTTGATTTTCTATATATAGAAGCATCATATTTTCCCTATTTGAATTCCTAGCTTACTTCCCTCAATCACAAAAGATAGAATTATTTTCTTACTTAAACCATATTATATATATACATACTTTTAATAACTTTTAATGGAATGTTAATTTCATCATAGAATCCAATATCGAAACATGTAATAAAAGTATATACTAAACCTTAAATTTCTAATTACAAATATTATTTCATTCTATTTACTCCTCAATGTGCTTATCTACATAACCAAAATTACTGAGCATAAATCAATCTTTTCCTATCACTATCATACAACACATTTCTATAGATATATTTATATATGTATATGTTTACATTTATAATAATTGATATGTTGTTTATCAAGTATTATATTTTGGCTTATCGGTGTTATATACACTTATATATTTTGGTATGTTAGACTGAGTTCACTAATTATGACCAACTTAACAAAGTTAGGGAAACTTAAGTTTGAGAAGCGTAGATAATGGATATTTCAAAGGAAATTATGAATGCTTCCCTAACAAGGATCCCCCAGGTCGATATTCAAGTAACTGACAATCAATGCATGAAAAGAAGTTTAGGAGACAGTTTAATACATAGATATTTGTAGAGAACTATACTATATCAAGAATTGTCAAACTGAAATGTTAAAGCACGCGAGGACTCTAACAAAGATATTATAGTGGAGCATCATGTATAGATATTCATGCATATTTATTTACACGCATTTCACTGATAAGGATATGTTCCATTCAAAGTAATTAGTGTAGGTTGTCTATATATTCGAATACTAAACAAATCCATGCTTAAATCAATAATAAAACCACCTTATTGCTAACGTCCCCTATCATTCCAAATATAACATTGTAAGTGTCAAGATATACTGCTATTTAATTCTACTGGTTTCTAGACATAAAGAGACACATAGTAGAATCTATCTCATCTCAGGCTCTCACTTGGATACAAGGGAGGGGTTTTGGTAACAAGTCTTTGATATATATAAACCTCATCTAAATTATTCTTAATGTTAAGTTAGGTTGATTTGGAGAAGATATCGGTCTCAAGTGCTAAGGGAGCTTGGTATGATAATATGATCAAAGAAAATCTCAAGAGCTACAAGTCAGGGGCTTGAAGTGAATAGTGCGCTAGAGGAGCATTGGACCCAGTCTGAGTGCGGTGCAACAGGGTTGTACCCTTGGTTTTGCAAGTTATGCATGGTGCGTGCATCAATGCATGAGCTAAGGCAAGTCGCAGTGGTGATGCAAGTTGGACACAAGGAGTCTAATATAGAGTCTAGGACTCATCCTAGGTCACACCGAGTCAAGGAGCCATCCGATGATCCATTGGGAATTAGCTAAGCCATGAGGTACGGTCCAGGTCCATAGTCAAGTTAAGTGGCCGGGTTGCATTGGAAGCTAGGCGCTTAGTGTTAGTGTTGCAGAAAGTGTTGAGGCGAGTTGGGGCAGTATGGTGCTAGCGACAAGGCCGAGTTACTTGTGGTAGCATGGGCAGAATGCAGCATGGAGCATAAAGGAGAGTCGAGTCATGCCAAGTCATGGCGAGTTAAGGTAGGTTGTACCAATCAAGGGGTGCAACTCTACAAAGCGAGTTGGACTCATCCAAGAGTTAGTCAGGCTAGTTAAAGAGTCTGCACTGCAAAGTGAAAGACCCTATGAGCTATGAAGTAGTACAGGACATAAAGGCAGAAATTGGGGAATTTTCCCGTTTCTTGGTGTCATCCTACACCATGGTGGGATTCATACTAATAGCTTATATAGGGAGGTATGGTCGTTCGAAAGAAGAAACACCATAGGGATGCAATTAAGTGCACTGAGAGTTCACGACAGGATACCAAATGGAAAGGGTATCTCGTGCTCTTCCTTCCAGGAGTGAAATAGAAGTAGCTCCCACCTCGAGTCAAGCAAGTGACTCAGGTGTCCATTATGGTTATTAGGGACGAGGTAAGATCTCATTCCACCTTGGCCATGATGGGAGAGGTTGTGTGGTAAACTCAACATCCTGAACCCTTTGAAAGTCAGCAACAGGGCCAGCATGAGATAGCTCTAAGGTGTGCTATCGAAGGGAGCTAGATGTTGGAACTCATCCCAAGAGATGAGGCAAAGCAAGATGCAAGGTTGGGCGAGCTACGTAACCGAGTCAAAAACAATTAGTCTGGGATAGACAAGATTCAAGCAATGTCGAGTAAGACTAAAACTTATGTTGGGGGTTTCAGGAAGGTGATCTCATGTGAGCCTGGGGACACAAGAGCAAAGGCTAGTTCTTAGCATTGGGTGTGCAAAGTTGAGGAGTCACACGATGTGAAGGTGTGCTCCCTACAAAGAAGAACTAGACCATGTCGTGTAGGGCACACATGGGCACCACGTATGTTATCGAGTGTTGGTATAAGCTTGGGGAAGATCTCAGTCCTCCATAGTAGGACCAAGTGAGGAACTCAAGGAGTGGACTCATCCATATGGTGTACAACTAGAGCAAGGATGGATGCCAGTAAGGTTGCTAGTCACCTAGGAATGGGATAGCAAGGAAGGGATTCAGAAGATCCGTATTGGTATCATTGGTGCAAGATCTCAAAAGGGTTGCATGATGCAACATGATGCTAATAGAAAGGTGGAACCAAGCCAGACTTGGGAAGCAGCTGAGTAGGTATCGCAAGATCAAAAGTGCATAGTACTTGAAGTCATTTGACCGAGTGAGTCAGGGATCTCGGGCTCAATTCAGTAAGGAGGAAGTCAAGTCCTCAAAGAGCTAAAAGGAACTCAATGTGAGTTTGATGTTGGATCTAGGAGTGCTTCGGGAGCTAGTTTGTGTGAAGAGAGAACTCAGAGTTCAAGGTGGACGGGTTTAGTAATCAGTTGTCTTATGGGGGACACAAAGGATGAAGACTTGGTGGAATCACCAAGACTGCATAAGATGCAGCAACCGTTCAAGAAAGTGAACAAAGTTAGACATGGTCAGACCATGCAAGTAGAAGAACTCATACCAGCTCGCAGGTGCATAATTCTGTGATGCACTTGTAGAAGTTGAGTGCCTTCCAGATGGAGGACTCGCAAGCAAAAAGGCATAATATGAGAACTTGAAAGGGCTCATCCGCATGGGAGTTATGAGTATAGTTGAGCAGTGTCGTAGGTGGTTGACTTCTTAGTGAGAAAAGGGGCATTCAATCCGTGCTCTAGTCTAGCCCCCTGACAGTTGGTATCAGAGCAAATTAAGTTTCTCTCTTCTAATACCCCGAGTCAGTATTGGAAGTGGTTTGAGTTTGGGTACTATCGGAGGAGGCAGGTTCCCTCCCTTCGAGCCAAACAAAAGTCAGTCGGTATGAGCTGAGTAAGGAATGGCTTCATCAGAGACTAAGAAAGAGTCAGGCCAAGGTACATCAAACAAGGGTGTCGAAGTCGTTAGGCCAATGTGGTTTCGAAAAGCAGGTTTGCGTATGGAGTGGCGAAGGTGTACCAAGAACGGTCTCATTCCAGTAGTGCAGTCAAGTGTGCAAGCAGATCATGTGGGCCATTAGGGCATGGTCCAAAAGTCAATCATTACAAGGCAAGGCCATGTAGAGCATCTAAGAAGAGGTGCAAGGCCGATCTAAATGAAGAGATTAGGATACAGAGGTGATCCATGGCCAAGTTTTAGTGCAGCACAATTTTTGAATCAAATTTGGGAGTCTGTGTTTAGTCGTTGTTATTGGCTTCGGTCCTTTGAGATGTCGAAAGAGGAATATGGGACCTTTTCATAGCGTGGGAGGGGGAAATGATGGATTCATGCCCCGAAGTTGTGCAAACCTTCTGCAGCAGACAAACATGCGCGATTTGGTTGGTGTGTTGCTAAAGTGGAGCGAATGAAGGAAATATTGCATGCTAAAGGTCTTAGTAGCTCATGAGCAGCGAAGCAGATGAAGTGTAAGTAGTGTTGGGACAAGAACCAATGCTGAGTTAGGTATGACCATAAAGATGTGGGTACCAAGTTGACATAGTCAGTAAGCGCAAAAGTTGGCCTAAGCGAAGAGGTCGCACCAGGGTTTGGAACCTTGGAAAAGATGCATCACAAGGATGTGCATTGGGGTGAGCTAGGCTCATATCCCTCAAAAGTCAGACATCTCAGTATGGATGCCAGATAGAGGCAGGATCTGTAAACAAAGGTGTAGTTAGCCAACCAAGCAAATGGTTGCAAGTGATCCTCAATAGTGGGGAGTTGAAAAGGAAGTTGACATAACCTACAAGCTAGGTTAAGATGTCGCAAGTGCTGTGGAATATCTTCAAGGTAGCAGAATCCAATAGAGATCCAAATTCAGTGAGAAGTGTTGCAGCAGTTTGGTGGATGTTCCCCTTAGCAGAAAAGGGGTACTTGAGCCAAGTCTCAGAGTACAGGGTGTAGGATCCTGACAGCAAGGTCAGATCTGAGGTGAAATCGATGGGGGACCTGCATAAGGTAGTGTTTAGGGTGTAGGACCATTGTCCGGGACATTGGATCTGAGGCAAAATCGAGTGGCATCAAGGGTTGGAAAGATTTTTTCAATTGAAGTAGGCCGAGTCACAGGATGGTGAGTCGGGCTGGAAGATTTAGAATGAAGCAACCGAGTGACAAATTTAAGAATGCAAAAGGATAAAGGCTTCAGAGCTGAGCAAGGTCACAAAGGCAGGTGTTGGTTAAGCTTTTGGTGCAATGTAATGGGGCACAAGATGGGTGTAAAGGTGTTAGCTGATGGGCACGAAAGACATTCCATGGTATTATTATGGGCACTCAGAAGAAACAAGGAGGATGCGAAAGGTGCACTCAGTGTGGATGAAGTATGCAAAGTAAGGGTGTTGAGGTAAACACCAAGGCAGAATCCAAGCAGTTTGCAAAAGTACACCATGTAAGGTGGAAAAAAGTATGACAGAGTACAAAAGGAATGCCAGAAACAAGACGTGTATCGGCAGATAGATGTTGTTAAGTGTGGAGCTGCTATGACAGGTGAGACTTCAAGTAGTTGAGTGGGTGCAAAGCATGCCATGAAGCTGTGTTCCAAAAGGGTATACTGGTTGAAGGAGGCTACGGTACTGAAGGGGCATCATGGGCAGATAGGATGGCGCAGTAGATTGAAGCTGCAAAGCTAAAAGTCAAAGGCAGGAATTCAAGAAAAAGTGTCAGAAGAGTGGTATTCTAGTCGTTGGAGGCTAGGTACCGAACCTGCACAACAGGGTTGATGCATGTGAGCTTTCAGGGGATACTGGAAGTGGCTGAGCAGTAAAGGTTGTCCAAGCATGGATGCAATGTTCTCAGTAAGGAGGCAGATCAGTGAGTTAGTCAAGGTAAACAAGACCTTTCAAAGGTATTGCAGTGTCAGGGACACTCAATGAAGCTTCACTTCAAAAGAGACACGGTCTAAAGTTCAACATTTGTAGATCCCAGGGATAGGTGTGTAAGTCTTCATCAGCAAGCAGTTAAGGATGGTTCTCACATCAGTATGTTCGGTGTCAGGGACGTCACCTATTTTTAAGTGGGGGAGAATGTTAGGGGCTTGAAGTGAACAGTGCGCTCAAGGAGCACTGGACCCAGTATGAGTGCAGTGCAACAGGGTTGCACCCTTGGTTTTGAAAGTTATATGCGGTGCGTGTGTCAATGCGTGAGCTAAGGCAAGTCACAGTGGTGATGTGAGTTGGACACAACGAGTCTATTGGACATAGAGTCAAGGACTCATCCCAGGTCATACCGAGTCGAGGAGCCATTCGGTGATCCATTGGGCATTAGCTAAGTCATGAGGCGTGATCCAGGTCTGTAGTCAAGTTAAGTGGTCGGGTTGCATTGGAAGCTAGGTGCTTAGTGTTAGTGTTGCAGAAAGTTCTGAGGCAAGTTGGGGCAGTATGGTTCTAGTGAGAAGGCCGAGTTACTCGTGGTAGCATGGGCATAATGCAACATGGAGCATAAAGGAGTGCCGAGTCATGCCAAGTCATGGTGAGTTAAGGTAGGTTGTACCAATCAAGGGGTACAACTCTACAAGGTGAGTTGGACTCATCCAAGAGTTAGGCAGGCTAGTTAAAGAGTCTGCACTGCAAAGTGAAAGACCCAATGAGCTATGAAGTAGTACAAGACATAAAGGCAGAAATTGGGGAATTCGCCCATTTCTTGGTGTCATCCTATAGCATGGTGGGATTTGTACTAATGGCTTATATAGGGAGGTATGGTCGTTCGAAAGAAGGAACACCATAGGGATGCAATTAAGTGCACCAAGAGTTCATGGCAGGATACCAAATGGAAAGGGTATCTCGTGCTCTTCCTTCCAAAAGTGAAACAGAAGTAGCTCCCGCCTCGAGTCAAGCAAGTGACTCAGGTGTCCATTATGGTTATTAGGGATGAGGTAAGATCTCGTTCCACCTTGGCCATGATGGGAGAGGTTGTGTGGTAAACTCAACATCCCGAACCCTTTGAAAGTCAGTAACAGGGCCAGCATGAGATAGCTCTAAGGTGTGCTACCGAAGGGAGCTAGATGTTGGAACTCATCCCAAGAGATGAGGCAAAGCAAGATGCAAGGTTGAGCGAGTTACGTAACTGAGTCAACAACAGTTAGTCTGGGATAGCCAAGATTCCAACAGTGTCGAGTAAGATTGAAACTTATGTTGGGGGTTTCAGGAAGGCGATCTCATGTGAGCCTAGGGACATAAGAGCAGAGGCTAGTTCTCAGCATTGGGTGTGCAAAGTCAAGGAGTCGCATGATGTGAAGGTGTGCTCCTCGCAAAGAAGAGTTGGACCATGTCGTGCAGGGCACACGTGGGCACCACGTATGTTATCGAGTGTTGGTATAAGCTTGGGGAAGATCTCAGTCCTCTGCAGTAGCAACAAGTGAGGAACTCAAGGGTCAGACTCATCTGTATGGTGTATAGCTGGAGCAAGGATGGATGCCAGTAAGGTTGTTGGTCACCCAAGGATGGGACAGCAAGGAAGGGATTCAGAAGATCCGTATTGGTATCGTTGGTGCAAGATCTCAAAAGGGTTGCATGATGCAAAGGGATGCTAATAGAAAGGTGGAACCAAGCCAGACTTGGGAAGTAGCTGAGTAGGTATCGCGAGATCAAAAGTGCACAGTCCTTGAAGTCATTGGACTGAGTGAGTCAGGGATCTTGAGCTCAATGCAGTAAGGAGGAAGTCAAGTCCTCAAAGAGCTAAAAGGAACTAAATGTGAGTTTGACATTGGATCCAAGAGTGCTCCAGGAGCTAGGTTGTGTGAAGAGAAAACTTAGATTTCAAGGTGGACGAATTAGTTGTCTTATGGGGGACACAAAGGATGAAGACTCGGTCGAATCACCAAGACCGCATAAGATGCAGCAGCCATTCAAGAAAGTGAACAAAGTTAGACATGGTCAGACCATGCAAGCAAAAGAGCTCATAGCAGCTCGCAGGTGCATAATTCCATGATGCACTTGTAGAAGTCAAGTGCCTTCCAGATGGAGGACTCGCAAGCAAAAAGGCATAATCTAAGAACTTGAAAGGGCTCGTCCACATGGGAGTCATGAGTATAGTTGAGCAGTGTCGTAGGTGGTTGACTTCTCAGTGAGAAAAGGGGCATTTGATCCGTGCTCTAGTCCAGCCTCCTGACACTACACAAAAGCTATCAATTGGTTCAACAAAATGAGATAAAATAAGGGTCACTATTCTTAACCTATATATAAGACACTTATAAAGGAATAATGAAGGATATTTAGAGAAAATATGATATTTCTTCTGACTACTCGCCATAGCAGGCAAAGAAGAATGACATACCATGAAGCATGACAGGAAATTCTATCACCAAAATCATTACCAAAGCATCTCAATAAATCATTCGAGCCTCTACCCCCTCATCTTTTAAAACTAAAAATCTATACATTATATTGTTTAGATTTAAGAAATGTGATCACTACACTGATTTGATCATCTAACAACAATAGGCCTATTCATGAACTGATTGCACCCAAACACATAGTCTGAAACAAAAAAGGAGTGAGTTTCCACTAAATCCCTAAACAAATGCATGATTTTGTGGCTGAAATGATAGTTTATGGCATCTGGGTCCCTCCACGAAGATTTGGAATAAGTCACATGAGGCCTATAACACCCTAAATGATATTTCGAACAAGTGGAATTCATTTGAGATATAAAGAAGAGAATAGACCAAAAACTTTCCAAACATAATCCATCGGCAAGGGTAAGACAATACATAGCATGCGAGTGATAATTATAGAGTATTAACCAAACAATTGACCAAAAAGAGCTTGGAAACTTCAGAAAATGCAATGATTATCCACTAAGATTTTAAAGAGAATGACTAACTCACTAAACAAACAAACAATAGCAAGGGACAAAGACTTGTATGTAAAATTTGTGTTTCTCTGAATTGATTTGATGTGATGCCCTCTTCCTAAGAATCAACGGTGGGATCCAATTCTTCCTTTGAGCTTGTTCACTCCCCCTAGAACAATTTCGATTCCAACACTGTATTTTTTATTTTTATTTTTTTGAATCATTTTGCAGAGCACCCATTTTCTTCTTTTTACAAAATTAATTACTAAAACCTTTCTCAAAATGAGCATACCTCAAAAACAAGCAAGAGTTTTTTTTTTACCGAATTAAAAATCGAAGAGATAAACTTTTGAAACTAAAAATCAACAAAATAAGGAAGTTTCCCATTTGAAAATCAGTCTGGAGTCATGCATGTGCACACGCTCTGACTTTTTCCGTTTTCACTTGCTTTAACTTCAATTCAAAATCTTGTCACATTGATATATTTAAAATCACATTGTTTACCATATTTAAATGATTATCCTTTCATGATAATAAATTATCAATTATTAAAATATAATTTAAAATAGTACTTTTACCAAAGTAATTTAATCTAATTATTTAATAATAAAACATTTACTTTTAATGAAGAAATTTAATTTAATTATGTATTAGCGACCATATCCTTTATATATTTCATAAAATTAATTTATTCAATTAATATTTTAATTTCCAAATTTATTTAAACTACCTTGCAAATCAATTTTAATTTAATTAATTATTTAAACAAGGCTATTAACATATTATGTTTTCCACATAATCCAATTACACAATAAACAACAAAATCACAAATAAAAACTTACACAAATGTCCCTTATGACCAATACGGAGGGGCACGACATGATGTGTTTTACACATCCACATTAGGTTTAGGGCCCTTCTAAGCTAAATAAATCAAACTATGCCCTAATTTAGTGTTGTAAATTGTACATTTATTTACACCTTCACATTAAATTTAGGAGGCTTGTAAATTAAGTGGAACTAATCTAGTGTTGCAATATGTTTTACACATTCACATGGGATTTTGCACCCTTTTAAGCTAAATAGACCTAGTCTTGCCTCAATTTAGTGTTGTTGAGTGTATTTATTCACACTTTCACATTGGATTTTTGGACCTCTTGTATTTGTGACCTTAATATCAGCATAAATAGGCCCTTAAGACCCTATATTATGCATCCCAAGGCTTATTTCAATTAAAAACTCGACAAAATAATCAAAAATATTAAATTTTTTGAAAACCCACCCCGAAAATCTAGGGTGGGAATCATTTGCAACCTTGGGTGAATGAGTCCATCTAGGTGGGAACCATATGCCAAAAATGCCAGATGAGTCCCATTTGGGGCCTTTTTTAGGTTTTGAGCAAGAAAATTGGGATTTAAGTTCAAATTTCATGAATGTCGGCCTGTCGGATCCAATTAATGGGATATTAGATCAATTTCCTATATAAATGAGCTTTCAAATAATTATTTCACCAATTCTTCATGATATCGAGTCAAGCACTCAAGAGTTAGGCATTCCGAGACTTTACAAGATCATCAAGAGAGCATTCAAGAGCAAAATTCTTCATCAATTGTTGTAACAATTCAAGATCCATCATCAGGTCAAGGATATCAAGCGTCAATCATTATATTGAGCTAGTGTTGTGATGTAGCATGGAAGATCCAAGATCAAACATTGTTCTACACCTATTGTCCAGATCAAGATCTACATCCTGTATGGCTATTTCATGTTGAATTACAGATTTACAGGACATCATTTACAAGGCATCATTCAAGGTATCATTTTCCTTGATTCATGTTCTTTATTTCATGTTTCATGCCTTCATTTTATTATCTCATCATTTGGTTTAATTACCCACAAGTGGTTTAATTTATTAGTGTTAACTTAAATACTACTTCAATTTCAAATAAATTAGCGTTAAAAGTAAATAGTTTCTATTTTACATAATGTTGTCTTAAATCACAATAGTATGTTAGCAACTAGAGTCAAACTAAGATTTTATTTTATCTCCAAGAAGACAATTTATTTTGCAAGGGAAAGCTGTAATTAATTTCAGAAAATTTGTAATACCCTAATTTTGTGGAAATTAAATTAGTGTTCAAAGAGAGAATTGTTAGTTTATAAGTGTTGGTTTACACTTATTTCCAAAATTAATTACATATTAAACTTATATTGATACAATTAGATCAATTATACAATGAATAGTATGCAAATATGTTCAAGGGAATGGTTCAATTAAGTTTACATTACATGATTGATTAGTATTGATTACTTCTAAAATGTAAATGAAAAGAATAGATAATAAATTATCACTTAGAATAGTTTTAATTCACCTCATAGAATAAGTAATCATAAATAATATTTATTTAACGTGGAATAGACAAGATGTCACCAAGTAATTAGAGTTAGACGGAAAACCAAATTGGTTAGTTCTATTACATCAATTGCAAAGCTAGATAGTAGATTCTCTCAAGTATTGAAATTAAGTCAAAGTAAATATATCAAAGTAAGTAGAGGTAATGAGTTATTAAGTTTATATATATCAAGAAAATCTTTAATAAAAACTATACAATCCACAAATTAATTGGTATTAATGGGTTCTACATTCAAAAAAATATTAAAAAATGGTCAAAGCTATTATTAAGTAAACTCATATTCATAGGAAGTTTGATTTATGTTGGTATATTAAAAGAAATTAATACTTTAGGAAAAGAAGAGTGGCAATACTAACTCATTAATTGAATATTTTTGAGGAGGAAAAGATAGATTGCATTTATAACCTCTTCTACAACACATTATTTATATGGAAACTATAAACATATATTACATTATAATTATTGATTCTTTTATTTTTCTCATAGGAAATAAATTTAGTTATGAGTAAAAGTAATGATTCAGTTTACTATCTTTAGGATTATAAGTAGGATTATGTAATTGTTGATTATTATTCTTAAAAGATGTTTAATTAATGCCTTCTACTTTTACTTTCAAAGTAATAGATTAGGGCTTATTTTACATATTAAAGTTAGTCTTTATTTTAGAATTTAATGCTAGTAAAATGTAAGTAATATTCAATTGCTTAGGATAGTTCAATCTTATTTTTCAAAGTATTAACATTAGCCAAATGTATAGTTACAAAAATAATTATCAAATAATTAAGATAAATTTATGTGCATTATTTATTCTAGAAGTTTTAGGATAGTTTACATTATTCTAGAAGGAAATAAGTATTAAAGTTGCAATTTACTAAAGTAACCCTTGTGGTATTTCATTAGTTCAAACTTACATTAAAGTAAATAAATACTTAATTGTAAAAGAAATTTTTTTGAAGTATTTTTAATAATTTTAGTTTATGAAAAAACACTTATTAAGGTTGTATTTGCAAAGTAACTCTTGAAGTATTTTTAAAGTTTAAGTTTATTGCAAAAGGTATTTCTTGAATTATTTTTAATAATTCAAGTATATTTATGAAAGAAATAAGTATTTACTTAAGTTATATTAATGAAAGGAATAAGTATTTACTTATTTTTATAAGTTTATTTATGATTTAAGGAATAAGCATTTATTTAAGTTATATTTGCAAAGTAATTCTTAAAGTGTTTAATCTAATTTATGTTATTTGCAAAGACACATAGTATTAGTTTAGGAAAATAATCCTCAATTCATTAATATAGTTTATTTCTAGCATTTAATTTTGGATAAATTTATTTCACCTTATTTAAATTAGTATTACAAAATATTTAGTTATGTTTTGTTTCGATAATTAGTATTAGTTTAACTAACTTCTAAAAGTAATTGGTTTTCAAGGAAAATAGAATTACATAAGTTATCCTTAAATTGATTAGTTTTTTTATTTTTGGTAGTAGTAAAGCTTACTTACGATATTTATTTTTTATGGAATTAGTATGTTCTTATTTTATTTTAGATAGAAAAATTTAATCAATAATTGAAACTAAAACCAGCAGTGTTCGGTATCAATGGTGCCTTTGGCTCACGTTTACGGGTAAAGCCGTCACGCTTGAGCTACTGCATCTATAGCCTAACAAAAGCTTCAACAATGGCATTTGTGGCATCACCCCTTTAAATCACCAGGGAGAAATAAGGAACACCAGGTTAATAAAATCCAAAGACGAGTAATCTCCCTTAGATCAATAATCTAATAAGATAACTTCAAATGAACAACATCCGCTAGTCCAAACCTATTAAACCCCATTATAGGATTTGATGGAATTTTTTTTATTATTGTTATGTAATTAAAGGTAATTGCACCTTAAACGGGTTCAAGGGAGACATTCTTTAGGAACTACGATTTAGATGATAGTAAACAAGTAATAGTCATGGAGGCTATTTACTTATATTTTTATTGCTTCCCTTCATGGGTAGCAATCACAGAGGAACTGTCTAGGGAAAAGAAGGCCCTAGAAAGGGTTGTGTACCCACATAACAGTTCACACCAAAACATAGTTTAGAAAATAGAACTACATATTTTACGCCTTGATCCCATTTGGAAGCAAGGTATGTAGGTAGTCTGGGAAATGAAGGATGCTCCCAGTACCTCAGGCGATCAGGGATGGGGTTAGGAAAAGTCTATGATAATGATGAATTAAAATATAATTTAATTATTCAAGAGAATTGTTTGATTGAAAGGAGGCTAAGAATGTTAAACATAAAGATATGATAAAATATGTTCCTTGTATACTCAGAAGGAATCCCGAATGGATTCACTTGACTCGCTGAGGCCATAGGCCAAATTATGAGGTAGGACTCAAGCTATATATTTCTTTTTACATACTCCTAAGGACGTTGACCTTGGTGCACTTCCAAGGGAGGTGTAGTCTTTAGTGAGTGACTCAGGACCTGGATGGTCTCGATGAGTCAGTCTTTGGCCAGATCACACTCCTATCATTTATGGATAGATGCCTACCCCATTTGGGTAGATGCCTATCCCATATGGATACATGAATTCTTGTCTCGTATGGACAAATTCCTAACCCATATGGTTGGATGGCTATCTCGAATGGATGGATGCCTATCATGTATGGATAGAGGTACCTGAGTATGCAAGTGAATGAACAAATAATAAGATAATAATAAAAATAATAAATAAATAAATAATATTTAAACTTTTGGGGTATTATTTTGGGTTATTACATACTTTTCTAGTTTGATGTTTTTACTTATTTGCATTTATAGGCCATTTATTCAAGTTTGATGCATCACTAGGTTTTGTCATCTTGCATTTCATACATTCTTCCAAGCCCTAGCTTGGTGGTGAACCCCTCTTGTAATCTGGAATCATATCCTAGGATAGTCCCTTAGTAGATCTATTTCTCCCATTATCATCATTTGATTGAGATCTTTAGGGAATCCTTGAATGTGGAGTATGTAAATATTGTTTCCCTAGGTCCTAAACCCTTGGGGTGACAAATTTTCTATCTTACATTTTTGTGAACGCACATTTAGAACATTTCATTTTATAATTTAGAGTGCATCATTATCCTAGATCTTTATTTCATTAACATTGCATTAGGGTTTGCATTAGTTATGGCATTCTAGGGTTTCTAATTTTGCATTAGTGAAATTTCATATAGGTTGCATTTTTGCATCTCAAATCATTGAAAATAATATAAAATTTTCATTTACATTTAGGTTATAGCTCATACAAACTAAAAAGCATAGAACACACTTAATTTTTTTTTAAAATTGTGAAAAATCCCTAACTGAGACTCATTCATCCCTCTAGGTGAATCAGTCCCAGTCCAAATTTTATACTGCCTTTTACAACATCAAAAACCTCATTTTTTTTGCTTCCTAAGCCTCCTAGTAACATATACTATAAGTTTGGAAAGTTTCAGTAACATTTGTTTTATGCATCTAGGTCAAAACATCAATTTATGGTACTCATTTTTGAAATCATTTCAATTTCAAGCATCATTAGATCTAAAAATGCTCACATTTCTGAAACTTTGCATAATATGGATAAAATTACATTTCACTTTTTCATATACAATGTTTCTATACATAAATCTTTGCATAAGTTGGATAAAAGTGCTTTTCATTCTTGGATACACATTATTTGCATTCTTAATTTTTTTCATACATTGGATAAAAGTATTGTTCATCTTTGGATATACATTGTTTACATTCTTGAAGCATTTCATAAAATGGTTAGAAGTTCTTTTATTTTTGTTTGAACAATGTTAGTACCTTACCTTTCTAGGCATGTTAAGAAAAAGTTCATATCCCCTTCCTATGAGAGTGTTATAGTGAAAGAGAATACAACCTTGGACAATCCTAACAATCATATTCATTCTTCTCCTAATATATCTCCTATTGGTGAAGAAGATATTTTGGTGTTAGAAGAACCAATCAATGAGAGTCTTGAGAATCCTAGTTGTTTCTCTCCTTCTACCTCTCTTATTAGGCAAGGCATTGATGAAGAAGAAGAAATGACCATCGGTAATCATGATGATAACATAACACAAGAGACCATTGAACCTTCAGCTAGTCTACATTCATCTCCCAACATCTTCTTCTCTTGTGATAATATTTTAGAAGATGAAATGGTAAGTGAGGAAGATATATTGGTGTCAGATGATCAAATATTTAAGATCTATGACAACCCTCTCTATGATCCTTCCCCTACGTATCTTATTTTGGAAGACATTAGGGAACAAAGGAATGAAACCATAAATGATCATGAAAATCATACTTGTTCTTCTCCTAGTGTATCTCCTAGTTGTGAAAAAGATACTTTGATCAATGAAAGTCATGAGAATATTAGTTGTCCCTCTTCACCTAGGGAAACCCTTATTGAACAAAACAATTCAACTATTGATCATTCCCCTACTTGTGATGAAGTCATTTTAGAAGAACCAATCTTTGAATGCCATGAGCATTTGGTTTGTAGTTCTCCTAAAAACTATCCTCCTAGGGAGAAATTCATGGTGCAAGAAAATGAAAATAATAGTGATGTGACTTCCTTGGATTATGACCATGAAAACATGATACTAGATTTGAACCCTTTATTAGAAATACATCAAACCAAGAACACTAAGGTTATGAATGTGCAAGTGTTCATTAGACCCCCTTTGATTAATGGACCTCCTACATACACCATGGGACATCCTAAGAATCCTCTGATCCTTTACCCACCTTCACACAAACCTCAAACTCAAAAAAAACCTTAACTTATCCTTTCCCCACCTAATAATAATACCGTTTCTCATACATATAAAACTAGAAACAATCAACAACCAAGTAAAACACCTTCAAAATTCCTTCCATTGCCCAATCCTATCCTGCCTAACCCTATCTTACCAAGTCCTACTCATGGAAAGGAG